>OY728163.1:33911155-35161155 GCA_963277665.1 Viscum album
AGTCCCTCCTCCCAGGTGCTCTTGCACCTTCACGATTTGCAGTCCTTTCTGAAGGATTTGTTGCATAGGGTACATCTTACCCCTCCCTCTAACCTCTCTCCCTTTCCCTCACCCGTTGTACCCTGTGCCTCCTCCCCCCTCTCCTCCCTCTCCTCCCTTCTTCTGCCGGCCCCGCTATGTTGCCTCCCCAGCCTCCCTCCCCCGCCCTCTCCCCTCTTCCTGAGGTCTCTTCCCCCACCCGAGCTCAGGATTGGCATGCTTCCCCTCAGTCCTCCAGGAAGGGTCGGAACTTGGGTTCTGCCCGCTTTGTAAAGGATCCCTCCACTGTGCCTTCGTCCCCACCCAACAGTACAGGTCGGTGCACTCCAGCTCAGGCCAAGAAGATGTGGGGACTCTCTCCCTCATGCTCCCCACAGGCTAGGAGTCCTAGGGCCATATCTAGGATTTTTCCTATCTAATGTATCCAATTGTTTTATGGAATTCCTGGGGCATTGGTGCTCTGGCCAAAATGGACTTCCTTGCAGCAGAGGTTCATAAGCACAAGATTAGTCTCATCGAAATCATGGAGCATAAACAAAACCTCTCCAAAATTGCCGATTTCTCTAAAAGGCTATCCATGCAAGGGTTCATGCACGCAGAGCCAACCAACAAACATATCTGGATCTTTTGGAATCAGCATATCTCTGTCGATCTCATTCGGGCGGGTGACCAACATATAACCACCAAGATCTCCTATGATAATGTGGCCCTTTTTGTATCCTTCATTTATGGGAGCTGTGACTATCAGCACCGTGAGACCCTTTGGTAGGATCTCTCCAACTTCGATCCGGGTATCTATCTATGGATATTGGGAGGGGATTGGAACATTATTGTGGACCCTGATGAAAGGAAGGGAAGGAGACCCTTCCCCAGGAAAGCGAGTCAGTTCTTTGCTCATTTCATGGTTGCTAACGGCCTCTCGGACCTTAGATTCACTGGAGATCATTTCACCTAGTGCAACAACCAACGTGGTCTATGGCGCTCCTGGAGCCGTTTGGACCGGTGCTTGGGAAACATGCAGTCCATTTCAGTGTACCCCAACATTAAAGTCAGCCACATGGTGCACAGCCTCTCCGACCACTCCCCGCTCCATGTTTCTACCTCAACAAGGCATCAGTCACCTACGTCAACTAGATTCTCTCACTAGTGGGCCAAACTTCCTGGATTTTAGGAAACTGTTAGAGACTCCTGGTGTGCGCCCGTTCAAGGGAGGTTCTGGATTGCCTTTCACAACAAACATAGAAGGCTCATAAGCCGGCTTGTGGACTGGGCCAAATCCTTCCCTCCGAGTGATGGGGAAATGGAGGCCGTTATGCAAGATATTGAACATCTTGAAGTGATCCTTGAGGGAAATTGGGCAGAAATAGTCTTTGATGAATTATCCAAGAAGAAATCCATCTTTGCATATATGTTGCTTCATCAAGAACGGATGGCGAGGGAGTCCTCGAGGGTTAGATGGCTTGAGGAGGGTGACAGGAACACCGCCTTATTCCATGCATCGATTAAGGAAAGGAAGAAAATGATCCAACCTAACATCCTTATGGAGGACGGGTCGTACTCGAATGACTGGGAGGTGGTCGGGAATCTTACCCACTGTTTTTTCAGAGACCTCCTCGCAGGTCCCAACCCATGCATGCCCAAAGGTTACCCCAGGGAGGATGTTGAGTTCATTGTAGAGATTTCTGATCAGGTGTCTCCCAAGATCAATGAGATGTTCGAGGCCCTTCCGTCAGAGGTGGATATTCATGATGCGATCAAGCACCTCAAACCAGAAAGTGCTCCAGGCACGGATGGATTTCCAGGATCCTTCTATAGAGATGCATGGGAGGTGGTCAAAGGCAAACTCACTGAGATGATCGAAGACTTTTTCAAGGGTGGGCCTCTCCCTCGTGTGGCGGAAGCAACGGCTCTAGTTCTTATCCCCAAAACCAAGAACCCATCATCAATCCACCAGTATCGCCCGGTTAGTATGTGTAACTTCCCCTACAAAATCCTTGCTACCATCATTAACACTAGATTGGCCACTCACCTCCCTCGATGGATATCTTTGGAGCTACACGGTTTTGTAAAAGATCGTTCTATCCAAGGGGCGATTGTGATGGCCCAGGAGATGGCCATGGATATCAACTCCAAGTCCCATGGCTCTAATCTGATCATTAAATTGGACATGAACAAAGCCTACGATCGAATCGAATGGGGCTTTATCAAAAATCTCCTCTCAGTTATGGTTCTCTCTCCTTGGTCGACGGATCTCATCTTTCGGTGTTATAGCTCTTCATGGATAGCAGTGAATTTTATGGGGAAATCTTATGGTTTCTTCAAGGCTATTCGAGGCCTAAGGTAGGGATACCCCCTCTCCCTAATCGTCTTTATCCTCTCGCTGGAAATCCTCAGCCGACTCATCCTCAAAAGCATGATCAATGGTAGGATACTCCCCTACAAGAAAAGAGGGAACTCCCCCTCCATCTCCCACCTTATGTTCGTCGATGACACAATGATTTTCATGAATGAAAACAGATGTTCCATTCGTGGTATCATTAAGGTTCTTGAGGACTATTTCTATTGGAGTGGTCAAGTTATCAACAAACTCAAGAGCAACGTGTACATCTCCAAAAAATTCCCTCCTAACCAGGCCGGTTCCATCTGCAACCTTCTCGGCATTGAAAGAGGGGGCTGGCCGATGAACTACCTGGGGGCCCCCATCTCCTCAAGAGCCCTCCAAATCAGGGATTTTGATCACATAGTGTGCCGCATCTCCACCAGGATCCCCAACTGGAAAAATAGATACATGTCTTTCGGAGGCCGCCTTTCTCTGGTTAACAGTGTTCTTGCAGCCACCCCAGTCCATGCCCTCTCATCCCTCAATGTTCCCAAATCAGTTATCAAGAATATTGACAAGATATTGGCGCGGTTCATATGGGATGAAAGGGATGAAGGAAAATGCTCCTGGGTCTCATGGAGGAGGATGGTGAGGCCTGCTGAGGAGGGCAGAATTGAGGTTCTAAGTCTCACGGATACCTTGCTCTGCATGAAGGCCAAACTGGCCTAGGAGCTTCATGAACGCAGAACTCTATGGGGGAAAACCATGGGCAATAATCTTATTGATGCCTCGGTGATGGAAGCAGGACACCAGTCCCCTTTTATGCAGACCCTCCTGCCTCTCTTTTCCGCTCTTCTTCCCCACGTCTAGTGGATCATCGTCCAGGGGAAAGTGTCCTTATGGCATGCCAACTAGGCAGGATCTGCACTTAGCTTTCCGATGTGCCCTGCTTACAACATTTCGTTTGAAGAGGCCTGCAACTACTCGTCCTTTACTAAGGAAGTTCTTGACCCGGAACAACAAGAAATGTTTCATCGCATTGTCATCAACATGGAAGTGGATAGATGCGTTTTCACTCCCTCTTAATTAGGAGCTTTCTCTTCCAAAGCCAGCCACAATATCCTCATTCTCTCAACCCTCCAAGATCCATGGAACAAGATCCTTTGGCTCAAGCGCATCCCATCAAAACATAAATTCCTCACGTGGAGGCTGAGGAATGGTGCCCTTACCACGAATGATAATATCAAGAAATGTGGTATCCCAACCGCTTCCCACTGTTCGTGCTGTAACTCCCATAAAGAGGAAAGTCTGGAGCATCTCTTCTATGAGGGGGAATGGGCTCAAGAGGTCTGGCACGCCTTGGGGACTTTCACTTCTGTGCACAACTATGTTCCCTATGAGGCGCTGTTCATCTCTTGTTGGTTTCAGGGCTCAGGTGACAAAGGGGTGGAACGGACTGCCAGGGCCATCATTATGCATGTAGGAGCGTCGTGTATCTGGCAAGCGAGGAATAAATCATTCTTTGAAGGGATCAGTTCCTCTGGGCGGACCATCATTGCCAGAACATGCTGCCTCCTTCTCGACCTGACCAGGTTTATTAAGGGATGGAATAAAGCCCCCTCACTTAAGTTTCTGCATCCGCGCCACGGTATTCGAGATGAAGTTCCTCAGGGAAATTGGGTCTGGTGGCATCCCCCCTCCAGTGGATTGAAGCTCAACATGGACGGCTTCTGCTCGGAGGGTTTCATGAAGGGAGGTGGGGAGGTTCGCGATGTCAGGGGCTCATTCGTGTTTGCCTTCTCGGTTTTCCAGGGAAAGGGTACCTCCATCCATGCAGAAGCTCTCACCCTTCTTTCAGGCCTTTTCTTTTGCCGGTAGGGGGGCCTAATTATCACTAAAGTTGAAACGGATTCTCTTGTCCTCCTCAACTCTCTGCAAGGCACCTGGCCTGCCCCTTGGTCTATCACTTACTGCATCAGGAAATGCATAAGCTTTCTTTCCAACACCCGGGTGAAACATACGTGGCGCGAAGGAAATAAGGTGGTAGATCATATGGCATCCATTGCAGCCCAAAGCCTTGGTACCTCTTGTTTTTACAATGTTACCCAACTTAAACCCAAAGGGGTCAACCTCCTGAGAGGGGATGCCCTCGGATTGCACTACGTTTGCCCCCCTAGGCCCTCTTCGGTTGTACCTATAGCCTTGCGCTTCCCCCTTCCCCTCTATTAATAAACAAAGATGATTATGATGATGATGATAAAAATACCTATAAAGGATCATTTTAATAATTAATTTTAAACATTAAAAAATATATGTTTATTCTAATGGAATTTAAACTAAAAATATCATTAATTTTATTTTATTTAATATTAATGATTAAAATATAAAATGTATGATTTAAATTAAATAATGATCATAATTGTGTAATGTTTTGTTGAAATAATATACAAAAAAAAATATAACATTCTTTTCATAGTTTTCTAAAACATCCAAAATGAAATTCTCAGAAAATGTTTTTAAAATATTCTCTTTTAACATTGTTAAATATTGTTAATATGTTTTAAAATGTCTTTTTAAAAAAATTACATGGAGAAAAAAACATCCACAAAATTTTTTAAGACTTTAGACACAGAATAAAAAGTCTATCAACTAACCAATAAAAACTACGGTTTTGATAATAACATTTTTCCGTATATTTAAGTACTAATGTATTGAAAATAGTATCGGTACATAAATATTATAGAAATAAAAAAATGATAACATAATATATTGATTCTAAAATACAACATCCATATAATCTCCCTCAAATTTATTTTAATATATAAAATTTCAAAAATAGATGAGATTGTAAAACAAACACATAAAGCATTGTTAATATGCAAATCTAGACCACCTAATAGAGTAAAAAATATATTTATTTTAAATAATAATAGATTTAATTGAGTAATAATTAAATAAATTAATTTTTATTATATACACCCCCTAAAAAATATATTATTGTACCATATGTCTTGCCGATATAAAAGTGAGACGAGAAACAAGTACCTTATTCTCAGCACGCTTCATACAATTTCAACACATATGTATGATGAATATATTTTTATTATAAATATATAAGAATATAATTTTGATAAATAAAATAATATTTCTAATATAACAACCAAACCCCAACTGGAGCTTGAGATGCCAATACCCCAAGCTCGCCTCTATAGTCCCGGGGTTAGCGACTAACGCCGAAGGCGTAAAAAACTCGGGGAGGTCTTTACCAAGGTTCCCTTATAGACACACATAGCCAACTCAATGAAAATTTTCATAGGTAAAGGAAAATAAGATAGAATAGTGTTATATTGATAAACCACCAATATGCAACGAGCTCTAAACAGTACATGTAGAGAAAATTAAAATGAAAGGAAAAAGGGAAAAAATACATTCCCAACCCAAAACATTCCACAACATGGAAACTGGGGGAAAAGTAAAAAAGCTGAGAGATCCCCACTCCTGGATCCCAATCAACTAACACCACACGTGGTCTAAGCACTTATTATCCATATGCTCCTTGGTATTCACGATCAATCTCTTTGTTGTCTGTAAGGGCATGTCTAGTGCTGAAAAAGCCCAACAAAGATGTGAAGTAAGCCCATCCGAACATGAGGAGCTAGAAATAGTGATAAGATGAACTTCTTGTCAAGTCTACTATACCTATAGTGGGAGAGTAGACGCATTCAAACACAATATTCTAGAAATGGAAAAGCACATCGCATAGCCCATGTGTCTTCGCCTATCATGGAAGGAGAGAAACCAAACCCCAAGAATTGGGTACTAAAAATTATATATATATATATATATATACTCAATCAATGAAACACAAACACAAGAGTAATGGGATATCTATCAAACTATCTCAGTCTAGGAAAAGGGTCATGAATAATTATATATGTAATCACAATTGATACCCAGCTTTCCACGCATCTGCTCTGAACTGAAAGTCAAAGGGGCTCAATCACCGCACCACGATACTATTCTCTTTGGTCGGGTCTATCTTGTCTACACAGTTTTAGGTTGCTTGAAAAAGATTAAACATGGTGGGAAAATTTCCCATATTTCATTAGATTCCAAATACACATTAATAACATATCATCACTATTCCTCATATTCGACGGATCATGCGACAAATTAATGAACCAACTACACAGCCCCACTGAAGGATATACTTATAAAAGTAATCGAAAAACCCAATACCCAGTCCATTTTGAGGGTAACCCTAAAAGGGTAAATGAAAAACCTCACTGCCCAACCCCACTGGATGGTATGTCCTAAAATTGTAACTAGAAAACACCACTGCCCATTAGCACTGGAGGGTAATCTCTGAAAGAGTAATTGATGAATGACACATTCCAGAATCGCTAGAGGGTATGCACTAAAGTGATCATAGAACTCCACTGCCCATCCTATTTATAGGGTAATCCCAAAAGATAATAGAGAATTCCAATACCTAACCTCGCTGGATGGTAATCCCAAAAGATATTGGTGAACACCATTACCCAACCTCGATGTAGGGTAAGCCCAAAATAGAACGGAAGATGCTGCCACCCTGCCCAGATGGTGGGTAAGTTGGGATTGCTCTGGTGATTCTAAAAACATCACTACCATCACTTTCATTATCGAGTGTCTCCTCAGATAGCCCTTTCACTATGTACATCACAAATCATACCTTGAAATACACTAGAGAGTGCACCATCACATCCTACACGGAGAAACACTCTATATAGGATAGCTTCAGGCTAAAATCATACTTTAGAAGAAAGAGATATGAGCAATATGTGATTCATAAAGTGGTACATTGCATGTGTGGGGCCCTACACGAGGAGTGACCCCCCGCCTCATCATCAGAATGTGTGCCTTGCCATAATCAGGTACCAAACTATGAAAAAGTACCCCTGGGCATGCCGACTAACTCCCAGAATACATGAAATACAATATCAAAAGATCGATGAGCCCACGATGATCGTCGTTAATCCGGGGGGCCAAAAAAGTAATTATGCTGGTACACCTACTCAAACGGCTCAAGAAAATTCAACCAAATTACTTCTTACATCTTCTCCACAGTCACAACATACGAGGTTAACAAAAGTCATTGGTTCTCTTCAAACAATTCAAAATCATCTTCCTACTATATTCCTTTCATGTTTCAACATGTAATGAGATCACGAATTTGGCTCCGCACATCTTAAAGGATCACAAAATTTTGATCCATGCGGAAAAACAAATATGATGGTATTTTCATATTCCTCAAATGGACATAAGAAGAATATGTTGTAAAAGGATGATTTTCACTCGAAATCCACCTTTTGGGGACCACCCATTGCCCCAAATTTAGGCTTCAGATTTCGCCACTGCAATCCCCTCATAAATACACTTGTAAATGAATATTCGAACACCCCAAATAGATGTCGGGTGAAAAAGTGGTATCTCATCAAAAAATGTGTGAACTAAGCCCTATGGGGCCTAAGAATTTTCATTATCTCGAACACATGGAGAATCATCTCAAAATTTCCACCCAATGATCAGGGCCATGCTGCCACAGACGGTGCGTCTATCGGATAGCCAATTTAGCAGTTAGGATCAATAAAAGTATCTATAAATATTAATAATAAATTTATTATTTTTACACATTGGGCATTTTGTGCCACTAGCCTTCAGCATGTAAGAAATAAAATTCCCAAAACCATATCCAAAATTATGTCTTGACTCATGGATCACGCTTCCATAGACAGTGCATGATTTGTTGCACTATATAAAAAGATACAAGTGTTTTGGTGTTTTGGCCCCAAAATGGGCTGGTTCTGTTGGGGCGCAGCGGAGGTGCGTGGTACCTCAAACACACAAAACTGAACAAGAACGGAGGAACACAAGATTTAACCTGGTTCGGCGAGTTGCCTACGTCCACGAGAGAAACAGGGCTGATTCTCTATTCCCTTTTTTCTGAATAATCACGGAGGATCACAACACACACAGATTACAGCTCTTCTCTTTATAAAGAAAAAAAATCTGCAACGTCAAGGGTTGGTTTTGGGTAGCTCATCTACCCTTAGAGTCTTCCCTGCCGGATGCTGGAGGTCCATGAAGGCTGCTGTACCTGCTGGGTTGGCTGCCAACCAAGGAAGAAGCTGCTGCCGACCAAAGCCACCCAAATTGGAGTGGCCCCCACAAATCTCCCCCTCACGACCAATTTGGGGTAGACGCTTAACCTGTAATCTCCTTGCAGGTGTTGAAAACTTCATCCGCAAATCGAACACGTTTCTTCACACCAGACGACGTGGCACTACCACCATCTTCACTCGAGCTCGGGCTGACTGTGGTCCCCATCAAATGATACAACCCTTGGGACTCCTTCCCATTAAACATCGTTGCATCCCCACGTGAGACTTCTAACGCTCCACCTGCTATGGAAATCTTGAACCCTCTCGCATCGAGCCTACTCAATGATATCAAGTTCCGCCTCATCCTCGGAACAAATTTCACGTCATCCAGTTTACGAACTCCTCCATTGGGTGTCTTCAATTTCACCGTCCCGACTCCTCGAACCTCGCATGTTGACCCATCACCAAGTCTCACCGAGTCTCGCACCTGCTGAAAAGTATCAAATGTACCTCTCGTCATACATATGTGTGCTGAGCTCCCCGAATCCAGAACCCATCCTTCTTCCTTTGGATTTTGAGCCCGCTCGTTCTTCCTCTTTAGAAATCGGCATTCCCGCTTCATGTGCCCATATCTTTTGCAGTAATGACACTGCACTTCTTCCCGTTCAACTCGCTCATGTGAGTATGAGCTTCCCGTTGTCACGCAGATTTCAACATCTGCTGATAAACCTGTGATGTTTACATCCTCCTCTTCAACTTTCTTCTTCCCAACAGCGTACCGTTTGCGCTCTCCACAATCACTTTTATAGTGACCCTTCTTCTCGCACCAGAAACACGTGATTTCGCTCGGATCACGTCCCCTGGATTTTGGCCGCCATTCTTTACCTCCTGACAGCCGATGTCGGCTCCTCCCACGCTGATTATCTCGCATCGCCATGATTTGATCACCTGAATGCGTCATGGGTCTTCGAAATGCTTCCGAATCTTGAAGCGAAGCCATCACATCGTCCAGCTTCAGTGTATCCTTCCCCACGAGCAATGCAGTCACAAGCCCATCAAATAAGCTTGGTAGTGATGAAAAAAGCAAAAGTGATTTGTCTTCCTCTTCAACCTTCACATCGAGCCCCAATAACTGCGTCAGGATCTTGTTGAATTCATTGGTATGATCCAACAAATTCGCTCCCTCGTCCATGCGCAACTGGTACAGTTTCTTCTTCAGGAACAACTTGTTGGTGAGTGACTTCGCCATATACCGCTGCTCCAACATCTTCCAGATCTCCTTCGGTGATGTCTCGTCCAACACCAAGTACTTTACCTCATTCGCCAAACACAGTCGAATTGTGCTGACAACCCGCATCTCGAGCTCTTCCCAATCATTGGCACTGGTTGTCTCAGGCTTTTCTCCGATCAACGGTCTGATCAGGCCCTGCTGCACCAAAAGATCCTTCACCGTGCTTTGCCACAATCCAAAATTGTTTCGACCATCGAACTTCTCGATGTCAAATTTTGGTAGTGCTCCGCCACCCGTCATCGTCGTTGTCGCAAAACGCGATCACCACCGTCGATGTCACACCCTTTAATCACCACCTGATAGAGTGCGAATTTTCAAAAACTAACCGTACGGATGTGTCCGGAACGGTTGAAATAGTTGGAATCGACTCCTGGATCGCCGAAATCGGACACCAATTGACCGAGATATGGTCAAAATACGTTCAACGGTCCAGATCACCCGCTGACGTGGTGCTGACATGGCACGCCGGAGCTATTGCCGGAATCTAGCCGGAATTGTCACCGGCGGCGTGAACAGTGTCGTCTTCTCCGGCACGGGGTTACTGTTCACCCGCGGGTTTGACCGAACTTTGACCGGCCATATCTCCTTCGTTTCAACTCCGTTTTTCTCGCTGTTTGCGCCGTTGGAATCGTCTCGCCGCCCTCTTCCCGAATCTACCCTCGGAAAAATTTTCCGACCACTTTCAATTTTCCGGACACTGGGAAATTTGCCGTCGTCCCGTCGGTTCACCTTCGTTCGCTCCGACTCACCTCTGATACCACTTGTTGGGGCGCAGCGGTGGTGCGTGGTACCTCAAACACACAAAACGGAACAAGAACGGAGGAACACAAGATTTAACGTGGTTCGGCGAGTTGCCTACGTCCACGGGAGAAACAGGGCGGATTCTATATTCCCTTCTTTCCAAATAATCACGGAGGATCACAACACACACAGATTACAGCTCTTCTCTTTATAAAGAAAAAAAAATCTGCAACGTCAAGGGTTGGTTTTGGGTAGCTCATCTACCCTTGGAGTCTTCTCTGCCGGCTGCTGGAGGTCCATGAAGGCTGCTGTACCTGCTGGGTTGGCTGCCAACCAAGGAAGAAGCTGCTGCCGACCAAAGCCACCCAAATTGGAGTGGCCCCCACAGGTTCGGCCCGTCCTGGCCGAACCCTTCCACCTGGGATAACCCACTCTGAGAGTACATGTTCCACCTTACTGAACTGACCCGTCCGCCATGGCCCGCCCATGCTAACACCGACCGACCAGGCTGGCCGGTCCTCCCTCATATGTTGCAGCACGTAGAAACTCAAGTTATGCGGGTTCTGATCTTCATGTGGTCACCACCTCAAGCACCTCCTCATATGACCGTGACACCCCCCCTAGAATCCCTCCGAGCTCTGTTGTCCCATTGCACCACACCAACATTAGCTCTCAGAGCTCCGCCTCGGCCTGTTGTGCACTCTGACACTATTCGCCCCGGCCTGTTGCACCGCACCAAATCCCCAACCTGGTATGCGGCCTAATGCACGGTGTTCACTGTCCCCAACCTCAGCTTCCTCCACACGCTGTTAGATTGTTATTCTCGTCTTACTCCTTGGCCATGTTCTGAGCACCCTATCCTAGCCTACTCGACAGGGTTTCCTTCTATGACCGACTAGTCCCACCGCAGCAAGTGGTATAGATCCGGTGGACCCTTTGGTGGACCACCGTGACTCGATCAAGCTCCCAATTCCAGATCCGATGACGTTTTTACAATCCCTGTGAGAAGGCCTTCCTAGATCCTACCTCTGATCGATGATCCCATCGTTGAATGATGCATCCAAAAAATATACCGCTTTTCCTCGAAGAATAGAATGAAGAACACTTAATGTTGGGATTCACAGCAAGAGTTCAGACGATGGACTTGTTCATTTGGACATCAACTAGATTGTCAAAATATTAAATTTAAAAAGAAATTGGAGAAAATCTCATGAATTCAATCGAATGTGCAATCATTAACAACAATCCTACCTCGTTGGATCTGTTCGTTGTTGACGACGTGTCCGCTGCGATTCTGCTTTGATCCGGTGAGGTTTTGACAAAGATCACTCCTCGATCTCAAAAATAAATGTGAAGAACTCTAAGAGAGAGAGTGAGAGAGAGATTCTAGAGAGATAATGGATTAGGTCAACCCTAATATGAAACTCCAGTTTTTTCTTTTATAGAAAAAAAAAGCACAATAATGAATCTGAATCCATCACGACACCAAATTTTATATCCCACCTACGTAAAATGCTTCATTCCGTACACAATTTATGTCTCACATTTCCAAAGAAATCCCCATTTCGAATTTTATTTGAATGATATTGTAGAAATAGAAACCACTAAGTAGTTATTCCAAAATGATGATTTCCCCCCTGGGTGACCATTTCTCACAGCGGCCCTGTGCCAACCAAATTTATACCCCTCCTAAGGTAAACGATAGGCTTTGGGCTCATCTGTGTATTCAGAGTTCTAATTTGAGTTACTTTTTTAGACTTATCATGGTTTGAAAAATTATATGAAAGAATTAAAAAATTAATTCATCCATTTAACTTATCGTTAATGAGATAGGGGTATGAAAGTCTCGCGCCGACATATTTTATGTCTTGCTTAGGGTAATCACCACATTAAAAACCCATTTTTTGTCTCATATTTTTGATATGATCAATAATTTAAGAGATATCCCATTGCATATGTTTGTATATTACAAAAACAGATAGTATTTTTTTAAAAATTATTCTGGTCATACCATGCCTAAGAATTGCATACTGTATCTGCGCTTAGCTCTAAAAATATATTTAGAAATATTCTAATCTCATTGAAGGAAAAAATAGTCTCTCTACGTCATTCATTCCTTTAATATTTTTTCCCTGAAAATAAAAACTAGAAATGAAATAGGGGATACTGAGCTCACATATGGCTCTCCCGCTCCTAGGGAAACCTACACATAACCATGTTGGAACAACACGGGAACCAAAGGGAGGGTCCCTTATATTAAGGTCTGCTACATTCGATGACATGCATAATAACACACATATATCTAATCAGGTGTGACACATGAAAGGCATCATGTGTCCACTCCAACTATTGGGAGAGTTGGGTAAGGAGGTAGGCAACTATCCCATCTCTTGCACAACTCCGAACGAAAAGAATAAACTAGGGGGATAGTTTAATTACCCATCTGAAACTCTACATTCCACATCATGACTGGAATTGTGGTTTGTCCCTAAAACAGGGTCTTGTGATTCCCTCCTTCAAAGTATCCATATGGTGTAACACCCAAGTATATCTGATGAGAAAAGATTTCATAGTTGAAACATCACAATGTAGACTCTTTGACGCAGTCAGGAACAAAAGTAGTCAACACCATCGACTGATGAGACATTTCAACCACCTACTCTACCTTGGTCCACCGTAGTGAAGCTAACTGCTACCAAACATCCCGCACCAGGCGAGCATGGGATTTCTTGGAAAGGGAATATTCTATAATGCCGCCTATTTCTAGAGCTTTGACAACCTTGAATTCATAGTCCTGCAGTTATTTGAACTAGCACCGCTGTCTTAGGTTCGCGTGTACCTATGTGAAGACGCACCTGATAGACTGTTGGTTTGAACAACCAACAAATCACTCTCTCAAAAGGTATCATCTCCAAATTCTCATAAAGGAGACATCCATTACCACCACCACAATTTTATTCATGTAGTTATGTTTATTGGGTTTCCATCACCTCGACCTGTAATTGATAATATTATCATGATTGACGTTGAGCACACAAGGTACCAATGGACAAGGAAGGTGAGAAAACTCATCCAACCTCAAGAGTGTAGACACAAACATCACATGGAATGACTCACATATCTTTGCCCCTTTTAGAAGGAGAGTAAACCAGAAAACCAGAACTCTTCCAAACACACAAGTGGAACCTCACGCAAATGGTCGTCATTAAAAAATACTTCATTGGAAAAGCCAATACATTCTCCTACACTCCACTGCACAACCCAGTAATGAACAAACAAGTAATAAGGATTCACCCACCACACCTCGATACAATCCACATTAGGTGTTACTAATTCTCCCTCACAGTTTGGATCATGTTAGAAAAACGCATCTCAGTGGGGGGGAGAACCCCTCTTTCATAGGCATTTAAAGCGACACTGAACAACACCAACACAAGGTTACACCAACGCCCCATGTCAACATCAGAAACTCCTAAATAAAGGACTTTGAAGGAAATATTACCTCATGTCGTTTCTAACAAATTCTACTGTAAATGATTGAAAATTCATAGAGCGCACCTCTTATCATCTCATCAGTTATAACAATGTTTACATTAATAGCATGCAGATGACCGTGGCCCCAGTCCCCATATACCTAAGCTTGACGTAGGCCGCCTACTAGTGGTGGATGGTGTAACACCTAAATATTTCATAGTAATTAATTTTTTTAATGTAAATCAATATCTTGTACTACATGCAACACCGAGTTCGGGCGCACCACGACATATCAAACTAGCCGTTCAAAAAGCAGTTATGAATAGTATTAACTTAATTTTGAATTTTATATACTCCATATAATTTTAACATCCATATTATGTATTTCAAAGACCTAATAAAAGTACAAATTCAATTTTTCTGATAAAAGACGTATTTTTCAGAGAAATGCAATTTTGCCGCCTTTTAATGGAGAAACCTTTCTTAAAATAAATATCTGAAAATTTTATATATTTAGCTTGACAAAATAAAATTCTTATTTAGATGTAGGACATAAAATTTTAGTTTGGATAAATTTTCTCTGCCTTTTTGATAACTTTCATATTTTGATGAATAGGGAAAATACGAAATTTTAATTGAAACAAACATTTTTAATGAAAATAATTTATAGTTTCAAATTATACATTTGAATGTATTTTAAGTATAATTATATTATATTTTTATAATTTAATCCATTATTGTTCATTGGAAGTAATTTTACATTTAAATTAGACATAAACACAAATCAATCTTTTAATTGTTTTTACTTCTCTAAAACCAGGTATCTAGTTTTGACAATTAGAATATTTCAATTAAATTATTCAATACAACTTATATGTTTTGAATAAGGTAAAATAGAAATATTTTTTGAATTTGGAATATCAAAATTACCTTTGAGTGATTTTTTTTATTTTTCTAAAAATTTCAATTTTTTATGAATAGTGAAAAACACTGCGTTATTGTTTAAAGCCGAATTTTTGTTTAAATTATTATTTTTAATTTAAATTTATTTTAAAATTAAGATAAATATATATTACCTTTATTACTTCATTGTAATTTATTGAACTCGTTTTATAATATGATTAGATATATCTGCGAATTTGCATAAATATAATTTTACCACATTTGTGAATTGAATTTCTAAAATCTGAGACCATGGTTGATATCATTAAGTAAAATGTGGTTCTATAGGATGAAAATAAATTTTTCTAAATAGTAACTTTTGAATTTTATTTAACACGGTTAAAAGAAAATTAGGTATTTAACGATTAAAATGATATTATATTTACCCTAACACATGTTATAATTCTATTGGAAAAGTTTATTTCGACCGAAATCAAACATAGGACAAATATATTATCCTTTTTGATGCTCATGGATTATATTAGGACATTTATTATATTTTATTTAAAGAAGAGTTAAAAGTGTTAAATTTAATGTTTAATAAGTAAAACATTTTTAATATAGGGTGTGACATAAGAAAAATTATACTATAAATACTAATTAGAAATATAAAAATATTTAATAAATAATTTGATTTTGTTAATATTTTTTATACATTAATTATTTTAATTTATCTATGATACAATGATTATGCAGTAATTACCATATTAATGAAACTATAAACTAATTGTTTTTAAAATATTAAAATAAATGCAAATTGAATCATTTAATGCATTACACAAATTGTATAGGTTAATATGACATTTTAGGGTTCATTTAATTTAATTTTTTTTAAGTAATAATTTTTTTTGACTTACACAAAAACCAAATACTAAATAGTGTCAAAATGGACATTAATGAGTTTTTTAAAAAAATATAATATTATTAAATGATATAATATTCCTAAAAATATAAGGTTTGGCCAAAGACTTATATAATGATAGATATGTCAATAATGAATCACTTTAGGTTATCATGGAATTTTATAATATGTTTATTAACCATGTAATACAAAAAATACAAGAAGACATGGTAAACGTTTAACTGTTTAACAAAGATTTAAATATAAACGATAAGGGTATTATGGTTACCTAAACTTGTTTAAAACATATTGGTTGAGAATATTTAGACTCCTCCCCACCATATCCTAGAAATAAATCTATTTTGAGACGTTAGAAATTGAAAATTATTTTATAATAAAATAATATTTCAAACTTTTCCTAAAGTGACCCTCACCTCTCTTATAAAATGGTACATCCCCTTCTCTAAAATTCTCCCATCCAAGCCATTTGGCTCGTCTAAACCAGCTCAAATATCCTCCCAAATACCATAAATTCAACCTAGAGGCCTTATATTGATCATAAATCCCACATAATGAGCCTTTTTTAGCAAATCATAAGGAAGCACACGAAGAAGAAGTAATAATTTCACCACCTCTTTCAATGTTATTTTCTTCTACCACTTTCTATTTCTACGTGGTTTCCATACCAAAATAATAAATCCAGTACCTTATACATATTGTGATGCTATTATAAATATTTGAAATCCAAATTAATTATTCTATCCATCTTATGAATGAAAATGTAACCATACGTGCATACGTACTACTTACCGTCTCCACGTCGTGGTGTAGTTTTTTAGTCAACCGTTCATTATATGGATGGGTATAATAATGATTATAATAGATTTAAATAATATATATAACATGTAAATGATTATTTATAAATTATATACCATCCAATTACATACAATTTCACCATCAATAAAATGATATTGTCGCTCGGGCGTACATACAGATTACCGTCTCCACGGACGTGATGATATTCATTTCCCATCATGACCATGGAAGAATAATTTTCATTTTATGATTTAATATAATTTTTTAAGAAAAGAATATTATTCTGAATATGAATCAAATACATCCTATCCAAAACATATATCACTTATGTAACCATACATATAAATGAAAACGAATCAGATTACAACTAAAACAATGATACAACTGAAATATCATTAACA
The DNA here is from genome assembly GCA_963277665.1 of Viscum album. NCBI lineage: Eukaryota > Viridiplantae > Streptophyta > Magnoliopsida > Santalales > Viscaceae > Viscum > Viscum album. The sequence continues at coordinate 33,928,161 of OY728163.1, forward strand.
AATCAATATTAGAAGTTCATATATGATATCATATTTTTTATGTGGTTCTTATATAATTAAATTAATTTTTTTTACCAATTATGCATGAGGTTAATTTACCATCAACTAAGGAAAATTACAATGTAAAGGTTTTTTATCTCACTTCATAGACCCGTGTGATTCATGCTACATTGCAACTATTTAGCTTTGTATGGTGTATGTACTTCTCATGATTGTATTATTTGAGTCATATGATTTAATTTATGGGTATTTAAATCTTCATTGTATGATCCTTATTTCATGGGTTGTATTTTTCGTAGGTTACCAAATCGATAACGGAATTTCTAATTTTGATTTCCACTCATTGAGTTTTTTGAAAACATCCTTGATTATTTTACTCCAAGATTATTTGTGAAATCCCTATTTATTTATTTATATATTTATTTTCACTCCCCTTTGTGTGAATATTATTTTGAAACACATAATATCTCCATTGATAAATTATCAAGTCATCAATATGAACATTATAGGAGTAATCTTTTTTCAATTTCCATTCATTGAGTTAAACATCAAGGTCATTTGTGTTGTTTTTACAAGAAAATGTGTGAATGTACTCTGATTGATTTACAATGAATATCCTATCATATTTATTGTATTTATATTGGTCACACATAATTATTTCATTTTTTACCCGTAACCTAAGGATGCTATCTTCATAAAATATTTCATCTCAATTTACATTCCATTGAGAATTTTTGTTGTTATACGCCAATTAATTTCTATATGGTGTACATATTTTAATTTGTCATAGTATATCATGAATCCAATTATTCTCATGAAACTATATTTTTTTACCTCAATTATCTATATTCAAGCATCTCTCATTTGGTTTATAACTCTAACTAAAATTTCATTTTAAAATTTTTAATGATTTATTCTTCTAAATTGTTCTCCTTAATGTGCATGTTTTAAAAAACAATTTATTTGTTTATTTATATAAAAATGAATGTAACAAAATTTAAATTTACATTAAGAGTTTTATATTGGTTTTGAACACTTTTATTTAAAAATCTATTTTTGACATCTTCTTGATAAATAGTGAGACTTATAAATGTATTCAAGAAAAAATGGTATATTTCTCTCAAATAGTTTTACTGATTATTTTAATCTATGTAAATATCCCCCATTATTATTGATTGAGGTTGATATATTATAATATATTCTTTTATATTGTATTTAATGAGTTATTCTTGACTATAGATGTGCTATTTTAATACTATTCTTGGTTTTTGGTTAAAATAATGACATTTCATATGCTAGTTTTAATAAGAATGTTTAGATAATGTTTCAACAATTTCATATGAGGAACTCATTAGACATAGTAAGTGACAGGTGGAGGCTGTTATAGCTCCTTGATCCTTCGGTAGGTCTCAAGAGACAAACTAATGTAAAATATAATTTTTGACAAAGGTTAACACACAGTCCATGTGACAAAACGTTGCATCAGACAACGCTATATGAATCAAACCCACAAACAATGTGTGACTGCGATTTACCACCTACCACTGGACTATGTGAAGTACCTGGTTAGTGTGACTAATTATTTTTAGTTAAATGATTTTGTTGATCAATGTTAGGTTGATTTGGGATATTATGTTTTATCAAATGGACATCCCTATTATAGGAAAATCATTCGGTGATTAATTGATAAATGTTATTCTAGAAGATGTTCGATCTTTTGGGAACACTATATGCTTAAGGAAAATAGAATACTATGGGATTTCATTTGAGGATTAATGGTGGATTTTTATTTTGGAAGAATCAATGTGTTTTATAGAGATTCTGGTTATTAATGGAAATTATTGACCTATCATAGAGAATATGTGATTTGGATAATTACACATTAGTATAAGACTTTAAGAGTAGTTGATGTTATTTGGAGATAAATGTTAATATTTACTTTAAAAGACTATGTGATTAAATTATTTGGAGATTTGGGTTTCAATCACCGTTTGGATTATATTGATATATTTTGAGGACAATTGTTTATTAAATAGTCTTTATTGACCTTTGGGTATTGTTTGTTTAATTTTAAAAATTAATATTAAAATTTCTTTATATAAAGGATTATCCATTTTGGGGATCATATGGTCTTATACTAACCATTTTTATTTTGGTTAATCTATAAAGAAAATATAAATATATATTTTGTAGTTTTTGGATTATGTCATTATCGAAAAGTTGATTATATCATTTCAGGCGTGACCATGTCATCTTGAATTCTCATCGTTTGGAGAAAATATGAGTTAGTGGTTGACATTTATTAAAATATGAAATTATATTTGAAAATTAAGTATATCTCTTTACGTTCATAGTCAATCTCATAAATAAATTCCTCAACGTTATGAAATGGATCTTAAAACAGAAAACGTTATACATTTACTTTTCCTAATGGGAAACTAATGACCGTGTAACCCATTACATGTTTGTGGTTCTTTTATTGTTAACATTCTTCTGATCATGTTTTCTATCACTCTCTATCATACCTTCACACATAGATTATCTTCCATATACATGTTTTCCTACATGGAATCCTAGTATGGGTTATCTCAGGTGACCTATGGGCTTCTCTTTCCTCCATTTAATGTAATAGTTTAGTTGACTTTTTTTTGATGTGGGACATTCAATTAAGTTCTGAAGACCAATTTTATATTTTTGAGGATGCAATTGTCAAAAGTAGGGAAGAATCTGACACCCCAAGTTTTCATAGTATGTTTTTTTCTTTAATGTAATTCAATATCTTGTGCAACACACAGCTCCAAGTTCGAGTGCACCACGACATACCAAAATTTTTATTCAAAAAGTGGATATGAATAGTATTAACTACATATTATATTTTATATAATCCATATAACTTTAATATTCATATTATGTGTTTCTTAGAAATAATATAAGATGAAATTAAATTTTTAGATAAAATAAGTATTTTTTAAAAAAATTAAAATTTACAGCCTTTTAATGGTGAACAATTTTTTAAAATCCAATATTTGAATCTCTTATATATTCAATTTGACAAAATAAAAATCTTCTTTTGAATCGAGACATAAAAATTTATTTTGGATAAATTTTTAGGGCTTTTCTGATAACTTTCTTATTTTGAAGATAAGTGAAATATACTAAATTTTAATTGAAAACAACTTCTTTAATCAAAAAAATTTATAGTGTAAAATTATACATTTTATTGGTTTTGAAGTATAATTTTATATTATTTTTATCATTAAATCCAATATTGTTCATTGGAAGTAATTGTACATTTAAATTGGATATAAACACATATAAATCTTTTGATAGTTTTTACATCTATAAAACTTGTATTCCGGATTTGAAAACGTGAATATATTTTTTAAATTAAATAATAAAACATAAAAATTTTGAATTCAGAAAAATAAACATAAATTTTTAATTTGGAATATCAAATTTATCATTGGGTGAATATTTCGTATTTTTCTAAAAACATTCAAATTTTTATAAATAGTTAAAAACATTGCATGGTTGTTTAAAGCCGAATTTTCATTTAAATAATTATTTTTTATTTAAAATTATTTTAAAGTAAAAAAAATATATAATACCAATGTTATTCCAATTTAATTCATTGAATTCATTTTATAATAATATTAGACATAAAACTTATTAGTGAACTTTTTTCATCTTTTACCCACCTTATAGACACATTTGAAATTTTGCATAAAACATAATTTTACTGCTTCTGTGATTTTAATTTCAAAAATCCTAGGGACATGGTTGACATCATTAAGTAAAATGTTGTTTGAGAGGATGAAAATAAATGTAGGTGAATAGTAACTTTTCAAATATATTAACCACGGTTAAAAAAAGGTTAATTAAAGGTGACAATGATATTATAATTACCCTAACACATGTCCTATTTCTATTGGATAAGTTTATTTAGACCAAAATTAACCTTAGGACAAAAGTATGATCCTTTGTGATCCCCAAGGAGTTCATTAAAGCATTTATTAAATTTTTTTTAAAGAAGAGTTAAAAGTTTTAAATTTAAAGTTTAATTACTAAAATATTTTTAATATAGGGTTTCACACTAGATAAATTTGACTAAAAATATTTATTATAAATCTAAAAATATTTAAAAAATAATGGTATTTTATTTATATTTTTTAGACATTATATAATTATATTTATTTTTGACACAATGTTGATGAAGTAATTACCTTATTAATTAAATACTAAACTAATTGATGTTATAAATATTAAAATAAATGTAAATTGAAACTTTTTATGTATTCCACTCATTTTCTAGGTTAATATGAAATGTTAATGTTGATTTAATGTTTATTTTTTTGAATTAATCATGTTTTATTGACTGTCACAGAAACCAAATATTAAATATTGTCAAAATTGACATAAATGGGTTTTTAAAACAAATACAATATTATTAAATGATATAATATTCCTAAAATTATAAGGTTCATCCAAAAAAGTTATATAATGATTGATATTTCATTAATTAACCACTTTATGTTATCTTGTTATTTTATAGTATGTTTATTAACCATGTAAGATAAAAATACTAGAAGACATGGTAAAAGTTAAACAGTTTAACTAAAATTAAATCGAAAAGATAAGGTTAATATGGTGACCTAAACATTTTTAAAACCTATTTTTTGAGAATATATAGACCCATACCCACCTTATCCTCTAAATAAATCCATTTTGAGCTGTTATAAATCAAAAATTATTTTATAATAATATAATTTTTCAAGCTTTTCCTAAAGTGACCCTCACCTATCTTATAAAATGGTACTTCTCCTTAACTAAAACTCACAAACCCAAAGCCATTTGGCTCGACCATACCTAGATCCAATATCCTCCCAACTAACCTCAATTTACCATAAAGTCCTTACTTTTATCTGAAATACAACCTATGGAGCCATTTTGATCAAATAAAAAAGGAACCACCCGAAGAAGATGTAATAATTTCACCACCACTTTCAATGTTCTCTTCTTCTTCAACATAATATTTCTTTTTCATTTCCACAAAAAATAATTACTCCAGTACCTTCTACATATTTTGATATTATTACAAATATATTACAACCATATTCATTATTCTATCCATCCTATGAATGAAAAAGTAACCATACGTGTGTACGTATGACTTACCGTCTCCACGTCTTGGTGTAGTTTGGTATTCAATAGTTCATTATTTGGATGGGTATAATAATGTTTATAATTGATTTAAATAATAAATATAACATGTTAATTATTCTTTATATATGATATACCATCCAATTACATATTATTTCCCCACTATATAATAATATTGTCGCTCGTGCGTACGTACGGATTATCGTCTCGACTGACGTGATGATATTCATTTCACATCGTAACCATTCAAGGATATTATCATTTAATCATTTAAAAAAATAAACAAGTTTATATAATTTTGTATGTGAATCTAATACATATTATCTATAACATACATGACTTACGCAACAAAACATATAAGGGAAAACGAATCAGTTAACACCCAAAACAATGATACTACTAAAATATTACAAACAATGGAATATTAAAAGATCATATATGATAAAATATTAATGTATGTTGTTCTTTTATAATTTAATAACCATTATTTTACTATTATATAGGAGTTTAACAAACCATCGACAAATTAAAAGTATAAGGAAATGGGTTTTCATCTCACTTCTTATTTTCATGAGATTCAAGCTATATTGCCCCTATTTCCTTCTCTGAGGTGTATGTACTGCCCGTGATAGTATTATTTGGGTTATATAGTTTAATTAATGGGTATTTAAATATTCATGTAATGATCCTTCTTTCATGGGGTGTACTTTTCATATGTTACCGAATCGGTAATGGAATTTCTAATTTTGATTTACACTCATTAACATTTATGAAAACTTCATTGATTATTTTACTCCACGATTATGTGTGAAATCACTATTTAATTATTTAGGTAGTAATTTTCACTCCCCTTTATGTGTATATACTTTTTATATACACAATCACTCTATTGATAAATTATCAAGTCATTGATATGAACTTGATAAGAGTAATCTTAACTCAATTTCCATTCATTGAGTTAATCATCAAGGTCATTGGTCTTGTTTTTACAAGAATATCGGTGAATGTCATATGATTTATTTACACATAATATTAAATCATATTGAGTGTATTTATATTTTTCACACATAATTATGTCATTGATTTATCCTTATCCTAGGGATACTATCTTTATAAACTATTTCATCTCAATTTACATTCTATTGATACTTCTTTGTTGTTATGCGCCAATTCACATTTATTTGGTTAACATACAATACTTTGACATTGTATATCCTGAATCCCTTTATTCTCATGATATTATAATGTTTTTATTATTCTAATTATCTATATTCAAGCATCTCTCATTTTTTTAAAAACTCTAACTAAAATATCATTTAAATGTTTTAAAGATTTATTCTTCTAAATATTTCTCATTAATGTCCATGATTTTGAAATGGTGTTAAGGATTTATTAATATGTACATGAATGTTTTAAAATTAATATTCCTTTTAAAAGTATCAAAGTGGTATGGGACACTTTTATTCAAAAATAAATTTTAATAGCTTCTTGATAAATACCGATACATTTAAATGTTTTCCTAAAAAAGATGATATTTCTCTCAAATAGTTTTACTGATTATTTTCATCTATGTCAATATCATTTATTATTCATGATTGATGATTATTTATTATAATACATTGTTCCATATTGTATGGAATGAGTTTTGTTTGAATGTGGATGTGCAATTTTTATTCTATTAATGGTTTGTAGTAAAAATATTGGCATTTATAATGCTAGTTCTAATGTGAATGTATAGATTATGTTTCAACCATATAATATGTGGAATGCATTGAACAAGGTTAGTGATGGGTGGAGCCCTCTATAGCTCCTCTATGAATCTGTAGGTATCATGGGAAAAACTAGTGTCTTGGTACAAGTCCATGACAAAATCTTATTTGTAGTCTTGGAATAAGGCCTTGAATATGTGGTTATAGTGTTTGAAATTATTAATTCCACCATTATGAAAATAGATATTGAAAATAAATGTGATTATTAGACTAGTATAATATCCATGTGAATAAATAAATAGAATTATTTAATTTATCTTTTCCATATTATTCTGAAGTTTAAGTTTAAAAGGCTTCTATTTTAGTCTTATAAATTTCCTTAAATGATTATGATTATTTATGAATGTTTTTGATATATTATTATCCTCACTATGAATCTGAACTCCCCCTTTTCATATGTTTTATTTTTCCTTGTGTGTGAAGATTTATATAATAATATACCAGTAGGGACATGCTAAAGGATATAGGTGTGTTCAAAGGGGAAATAATGTTGTTGATTTTTATTTCATTATGTAATATAGAACATATGAACATGTCTAGTACATCCAATGCTGCTAAACTGATCGGTCTTTCGAGACCTGATATCATGTGATCATGCCAATGTTATATAACAATGCACCAACTCTAGGAAACTAGGGTCTGGGTGTTACATAAGGACCTTGCATCGTCATCCACCAACCACAGTTCATCCTACTCTTATTCCAGAAATGTCTCCCTAGGGACCCCACTTTCCACACTTGGGAGATCCCGGATCAGAACATTGCCTCTGTTGTGGCACTGCATCTACCACCTATTTGGGAAGCTCAGCACATCTGGTTGGGTATTATCATGCCACATGACCTCACCCATCAAAATCATGTTGCTAGCCCTTCCTGGGTTGTCTCGGTGCTCTACGATGTATCCAACCATGTGATTGAGTATTATAAGGGGAGGCTTCCTATGTCAATAGCCTACCAAATAACATCTGATAGCTTTGGTAGATGTACCAACTCTATTGCATTGGCTTACAAAATCGTCCAACCGACACTCCTCTGACAGAAAGCACTCTATCATCTCTTCTTACTCCAGTACCCTGAGATAGGTGATGATGCACAAGGGAACTACGCTGTTACAAATCTCTTCTATGGAGACCCGGCTTAATCATTTGAGCCCCAATGATTCTGTGATGGACCATGTCCAAAGTGTGCTGAGTAAGGTCTGCAATCCTAGTTGTGTACACTCCCACTTCGATCACTCCCTGCTGAAGCTCCAGTAGCTCCTGAAACCATACGCAACATAAGAAGGTGGGGTATTACTCCTCATGATAATGTTGCTAGATTTCATCTCACAAGAGTGATGACTCATCTTGTGTTTGAGTAAACTATCTCTAACAACACCAAGATGCTTTGTGGAAAAAGACTGGCTGTCAAAGCCACCATCTAATCTGTCAGTGTCCAAAAAAGTATGAAGTGTTGAACCACCTACTCTATCCAAGCATTCACTACATGATGGTATGGCTCAGCACTGAACTTCAACGGTCTCTATTGTTGTAAGTCACAAAGCGTGCTCTACCTAAAAACATATTCATCATTTCTTTATGGTCTTAACTGCTCCTCTACAGGTGTAGGTGTTACGGTATTCCATACTAGAGAAATAGGAATCAAATGATGGATCCTAAATTAAGGCCTCATCACACATGGAATTGTTGTCACAAACTGGAGCTAGTACCCTAGAGGGATGACGTTGTAGAGGCATCCGGAATCTGGTCAATGAATAACACATTAAAAAGATCTTATATATCAATGATTTTGAGTATCCAACTCAAGATGTATAGTCAATGAATCAATACTAAATGATGCATGTACCAATGTTTCCTCCAAAAAGTATCTCAGCATGTTGGGTCGACAAACAGGTAATCTGGGTCCTGTTGAAAGGATACTTCCGCCATCGCACCATCACTGGACTCCTTGTCCTGAGAGTTGATCTCAATACACGTTGACATAGTTTCCCAAAAACCAAACCAATTCATTTTTAGTGATCTTCAGAACAATGTATGAAGGAATGAACAAACTCTAATACCACATTGTTATGACCCAACCTGTATCGGGGCTTGAGGCACAACTACCCTAAGCATGCCTCCATAGGCCAGGGGATGGAGACTATCGCTGAAGGCATAAAAAAATCAGGGAAGACTTTTCATAAGTACTTGTAAAAACACACCCTACAAACTCAATGAAAAAGTGTAAAGGGAAAGGAAAACAAGATACAACACTACTCTATAGATAAACCACAAATATGCATTGTCCTTTAAACAGTACATGTACAGAAACGTAATCTGAAACGATAAATTGGAAAAATACACACCCAAACAAAAAAGTGCCACTACCCGACAACATGTGGAAATGTAAAATTGTTAAGAGAGCCCCACTAATGGATCCCAATAAACTTCCACCGAACATAGTCCATGAACTTTGTATCCATGTGCTCCTCTGTAGTCACAATAAATCTATTCATCCTCTATAAGGTTGCACCGACTGCATGCAAATCCTAACTCGGGGTGAGTATAAAAATACTTTGAAGACTGTCATGAAGTCTCAAGTAAGTAGCAAGTGAGGCACTATATAGGGAAGCATCAGATAGAACAAGGTATAATAAAAGAGTACAACTCATCCCAACCAATAAGTGAAGTAATCTCATACAAACATGAGAACATAGAAATGGTGAGAACATAAACTTCTTGTTGAATCTTTGATACCTATAAGAGGAGAGTCGACTCATCCAACCATGAGAACCTAGACACAGAAAGCACATGGCATACCCCACACGTCTTTGCCTCTTATGGAATTAGAGTAACCAAAACCCAAGAAGTGGGTACTGCATAATGATATATATATATTCTCAACTAAGGAAACCCAAATGAGAGAGTAATGAGATCTCTATCTCATGAGCTCAGCCCAAGTAATGAGTTGAAAATTGTTCTCTTTGTAATCACAATCGATGCCCAGCATCTCACATGTTTTCTCTGAATTGTAATTCAATGGGGCTCAATCACTTCACCTTGATACTATCCACTTAGGGAGGGTCTTCCTTGTCTGCAGGGTTTTATGTAGCGTCATAAGGACATGTCTCGATGGAATAAAGTACCCCTCCATTAAAGTCCAAAGTCACATCAATAATTTTTTTCACTATGCTGCACAGTCAAGAGATCATGCCAGTACGTAATGAACCAACTACCCTGCACCACTAGAGGATATACTTATAAAAGTCATAGAAAAACCACTACACATCCCATGTGGTGGGTAATCCCAAAGGAGTAAACGATGAAACTCACTTCCCAACCATACTGGAAGGTAATTCGTAAAAGAGTAACATTAGAACTTCACCGCCCAGATGCACTGGTGGATAATCCATGACAGATTAATTGGTGAATTGAACTGCCCATATTTTCTAGGGGGTAATCCTCGAATGTGTAATTGGTGATGTCCACTACCCAAACTCACTAAACGGTAATCCCAAAAGATATTGATGAATGCCACTTCCTATACTTGCAGGATATTAATAGAAAAAGATATGGGAAAACACCACTACCCAGCCTTGCTGGAGGATAATCCAAATAGATATTAATGAATGTCATGACCCTGCCTCTCTAGAGGGTATGCTCAAAATAGAATGAAAAATGCCACTACCTATCCCAGATAGAGGGTATTCCATGATTTATTTTGTTATTTTGAAAACATAATTGTCATCACTGTAATCATCAAGAATTTCATCAGATAAGAATTACACTTGCTACATCTCACATCGTACCCCAAAAGCCATTATGGAGGGCACCATCACATCCTTCATAGAGATACCCTCCTAATAGGATACTTGTAGGACTAAATCCATATTTATAAAAAAGAGAAATGATACATAAGAGATTCGTAATGTGGTACACAAAACGTGTGGGGCCTAAATGTTGTGTGACCCCACCTCATCATCAGACGGTGTACCTATCCCTTCTCGGGTAGCAAACTCTGAAAAATTACCCTAGGCATGTTGGCTTACTCAAAGAGTACACAACATACCTAGTCAGAATGGTGAAGAATGCACAACGATCACCATTGATCCATAGGGACAAAAGTGTATTATGCTGGCACTCCTTCTCAAACATTTAAATAACGTTCTACCACATCCCCTCATACAACTTCTCCACAATCACAAGAGTTGTGGATGACCCAATTCATGGGTTATCATCAAAAACATTTAAAGTTTCTTCCTATAATATTACTTTCATGCTTCCACATTTAATGAGATCATGAATAAGGCCATCCAAATCTAAACGGATCATACTATTGTGATCCTTGCAGAGAATATGCTCGTTGGGCTATTCATTCTCCATGAATGGACCTATGAAGAATACATTGTAAAACACCACTTTGTGACCAAAAGTCACCTTGTGGGGGCCAATCCTTGGACAAAAAATTTGGCCATCTGAATGCACAGTTCATATCCCATTGGAAAAACACCTTGAATCAAGTATTCAAACACCCCAAATGGTTTTCGGGTGAAAACATAGAATCTCATTGTAAAACATTCAAAGAAGGACATGTGGGGACCACAACATGTCTTTATATCAATCACTTTCAAAAGAATATAATTTTTTTTCACAATTATTAGGTTCATGTTGCCATCGATGGTGCATCGATCGAATGTACCATTTAAGAGTTACTTCCGATGTAAGGATCCATAAATAAGAATAATAAATTTATTATTTTTAGAAGTTTGGAGTTTTGTGTCACCAAACCTCTGAAAGGGAATAAAAAAATTCCCAAAACCATCTGTAAAATATTTTATAAACTCAAGGATCATGCTTACACTGACAACGCATGATTTGGATCCCTTTATCAAAAGAAAGAGGCATTTAGGTGTTTCGGGCCCAAAATGGGCCGATCCAACCCATCTCAGCCTGCCCTTCCACCTTGGCCAGCCCACTCTGGCTGGCCCACTTCCACCTCTCTGGCCCGACCAATCCATTATGTCTCATCCATCACTACCACCAACCGGTCCTTCCTCATATGTCATTCCAAACAGAGGCATGTGTTAGACGGGTCCTACTCCCCAAAAGAACGCCAAATCGGGCACCTCCTGGTCTGACCATGATAGACCCCGACCCCACCCCCCAGCCCCGCATCTCAGACTCCCTACTAGATACACTTTCCTAGTGCACCGTACATACACTGGCCCTCCGAGTTCTGCCTCGTCCTATTGCGCGCTCTGAAGACTTTCGCCCCTGCCTGTTGCACCATGCCAACGTGGTGACCTGTTCCGCCGCCTAAATCTCCATGATTTCTAGCCCCATCCTAACCTTCCTTTGATGTATGATTGACTACACTTAACGAGCCACACCTTAGCAGAGGGCCAATCACCCGGTCCGGACATACTCTGTGGTGCCACCTTCCGGAGCCAACTCGCGCCACCGCTGTTGGTCACCAGCGGCAGAATAGCTCTAGTGGTCCCCTCGACGGACCACCAAAACTCGATCGAACACCTGATTCCAGATTCAAGTACATATTCTTGATCCCTACAACAACATCTTCCCAGCTTCTACCTTTGATCAATGATTTTATGTTTGGTTGATGAATCCAAAAATTATGTTGGGTATTCGCGATGAACAAAATGAAGAATGCTCAAAGATGGGATTCACAATGGAGCACGGGCGATGGTTGTCTTTGTTCAGCCATTGTCTTGTTCATAAAAATATTATATTTATGGAATAATTGGAGGGAAACTCAAGAATCCCATTGAAGGTGATAAATTTAACAAGAAACCTACATTGTTTGATCCATTCCTTATTGAAAACACATCCACTGCACTTCAGCTTCATTCTACTAAGGATTCAATGAAAATCACTCCCCGATCTGGCTATGAACAATAAATAACACCTATATTGAGATAGATCATATATAGAGATGATGGATTAGGCCAACCCAAACCACAAACTCCATTTTTTCTATTTATAGAAGAACCCACTCAACATGGAATCTGAAACCATCGTGCCATCACAATTTATATCATTCTAAGGTAAAATGATGGATTTCAAACTAAACAGAAGTCTTTGATTTCCATTCCGATCCTATTTTTGAAGTTTATTTGAAAGTAACTCTAGGGATAAAAATCACTAAGAGGATATTCCAAAATAATGATTTATCCTCTGGTTTACATTTTCTCACAGCGCCACTGCACCAACAAAAGTTATAACCCTCCTAGGTAAACAACACACTATGGAATCAACCATGAAATTGAATTTCTCATCTGAGTTACTCTTTTATAGTACTTTGGGTTTGATATATTAAATAATTGAATTAATAAATTAATTCATACATTTATATTACCGCTAACGAGAAAGGGGTCTCAGCATCATGTGCCAACATATTTTATATTGCGCCTAAGGTAAACACCACATTCCAGACTCAACCGAGTTCTAATATTTCTAATCTGATCATCTTTTTATGAGATAACCCATTCCTGATATGTGAATAGTACCAAAAAAATTAATAATTTTGTATGATTTATTCTGGGCACACAGGGCGTTGGAATTGCATGTCGTCTCAGTGCATAGCTCTTGAAATATATTTAAAATTTTTCAAAATACATTCAAGGGAAAAATAGTGTCTCTATATATAACTAAAATATAATTTCTAGTTATTAATTTATTAAAAATATAATCCTTAAAATGAACACTCCGGTGAAGAAATGACTTCTTTCCATAATCGCTTGTGTTTGATGGTTATAATCCACCCTTCTCTTCCACAGTTTTGGCATATAAAAAACGTAATAATGGAATAAATATCATAATTATTAATTAAATAATATTTAACACACATTTGTGTAATGCGGTGATGAAAAATTGATTACATCACATTGTAGGTATGATTTTCTATATTGAAACATGATTTAGGTTTCCACTTTTTGATAGACATGATGAAATAAATGTAAAAAATAATTCACATTTAAAGAATCACTATTATATCATATTTATCAGATATATTGATTAAATTTACCACTATTAACATCAGCATAAATTTTATATGAAAAAATAATCACATCATATTGTGAAGCTAGTAGTTGACACGTACTCCCGACAAATGTTATCGTTTTCCGATGAATGTAATGGAAACAAACTAGGTAATATCATATATATAATAAAGCATAATTTTTTCAAAAATATATTATATTAAAAATTAAATCTATCATACTAATTGAAGATGGAATAAGGTGATTGAAAAAAGAATCATTTCACTTTATGAGGGTGGTAGTCCACATGTATGAATGCGGGACACTTTCATTACCTATTTGATAGAAAAAAGTAAGAAAATTGATTTCCAAATATCATGATAACAACTACATATAATTATGACACAAAATTATTATTTTTAGGTTTTATAAAATATTTTTATTGGAATTATAATTATAAAAACATTTAAAGCATCGGGTAGAATGATTACCTCTTCTATAAGAGAACTCATCTATCTCACACATTAATCCAAATCAGGATTGTGTTGGGTATGACTAGATGATAAATAATTAATTTAAGGAATATAAGAAAACTATTGGGTAGATATTGTAGTTTATAGAGGGGTCAAATTACATGAATAAATGTGGAGGATGGGTTCACTTTTATATGTGAAGGGAGGGGCACACTAGGAGTTACAAAAATGATTTAAATAATATAAGGTCCCATTCATGAGATGGTGGAAATATGGGAAAATATTTTTAGGTAGGATAATATAATGTCAAAAAACCTTCCAGAAATATTTTTAATGAAAGTTTATTTGGAAATGTTAGACATATACATTTGTTGACACCCTGGTAAACTTGTGTTTACCCAAAACATCATAAAAAATATTTAGTCATTTTTCTATTAATAAAGAATTAAGAATCTGTCAATGATGTCAAAATATATTAATAAATTTGGATTTAAAATATTTAATCCATTTTAAATATATAAATTTCCATATGTGGTATAAATTCCTTTTAAAATAAGTGAACAAAAAGAAACAAACCAATTTTATTTTGAAAAAAACTTTTTATGCATATAGCTTAGTTATCTATAATTCCATTCCATGTAAAAACTATTATATGAGGGTCAAAATATTTTAATGGATATACATTCTTTAAATTTAATAAACTTACTTAATCAGTATTTATATAATTTATTAAAATAACAAAATATTATACATACATAAATGGTTTTTTAAAATAATATTTTTACCTTCAAATGAGGTAATTTCTATTTGTAAGAAATTGATAAACAATAATATCATTTTTTACACATGTAAAAAAATATTTTTTATTAATATTAATATTCTAAATTACATTTTAAATGAATAGATATATTCAAAATAATATAAACATGATAAAATAATGCTCAATAAATATTTATAAAATACAATTTTAGACCAATAGTATTTCCAATGTAAATTAGAAATAATTAAAAATACTTATATTTCATAAATATTATATATTATGTTTTCATTTTTCAATTTAAAACTGTATTCACAAAAGATAATTTTTTCTATAAATATTACTATTTAACACTTTAATTTTTTTGAAATGGAAAATTATCATAATGTCTTAAGGCGATACATTCTACACCGTTTATAATAATTTCTCGGATTTATTTCAATCACTATAGTAAAAGAATGATGACAAATAAAAATTATCACATAATCCAATTTGAACATATCCTACTCAACGTTATGGTTTCACCACAACAAATTGACTAATTGAGTGGTCTTTTATCACAGAAAATTATCTCTTCAATATAGAATATCGATTGGTTTTTCCTCTTAAGAGAAATAATTATCTAAAGGTATGAACTCTATGTTTAGTACATGTGAATTATTTTTATAAACTGTATTCAGAATAGTTTATTGTTTTCCTAAATAAGTCTATTTAAAACATCAAATTTATTAAAATAAAAAATATCATAAAATCTCACGGTGTTACATTATACACCATTAATAATAATTTATCCTTTTTAATTCCATCACAATAATTTAAAATAGAAATTATAATTCCACATTATCACATCACCAAGTGTCAACATATCATACTCAGTATTATGGTTTCACCACAAGACATATTCATTGTGAGTGGACTTTTTCTAAAAAAACAGTCTTTCTTTGATACACAATCTCTAATGGTTGTTCCTCTTAAGAGAGATAATGATCTAATTATATGACCTCAAAATTCAGTACATGTGATTTTTTTATTTACTTTAATGATATAGGTACATGATGCACATCATGTACTTGATATATACTGTGTAGAAGTATCGTGCGATATAGACCATCCCGATACGATCAATAATTTCATAGTGACTAGAATATCTAGTGATTTTATTAAACATATAATGAAATATCATAATCTTATTCAAATTATATATTCATATAAATATTTTTTTCACAATAATTTACCGTTATATATCATTGAATATTGCCAGAAAAACTATTCCATTGAAATTGAGCTTACCTGATGGGTTATTGAATGAATTTAACCTTCTATAACATATCCTCTATTGTCCTATGTACCAATAGATTTCATTCTCAATCATCACCCTAGAAAATTATAGTTCTACACTTAGATCCATATATGGATTAAAATTAAACCATATGTAAACATTATTGAATATTATTATTATAAGAAAACTCGACCAGATAAAGGTGATGATCGAAACATCATTTGAAATCCCTAGAACATGCTCTAAACATTTATTCCATTGTTTTAGTGTTCTTATGAGACTAAAAATATTTATAAGGATTATTTATAGATCTAATTTTTACCACTATATTAAAATAATATGGGCAATTTTCTAGAAATTTGAGGTGAACCTTAGATCCTAATAAAATATTATATATTTTTATACTCCATGAAACCATACCACTTCATTATCGTATATAATATAAACTATATCAAGAAATAAATATGAACATATTACATTGAAGTATATTTCCATCATAAGGAGATTTACTACATACCAGAAATAATTATCACCTTTGTTTTCCTTGGGGATTCCTATGAAAAAAGTCACTGATGATTTTTTCTATTCCCATTCTATTATGGGAAATAGTTGTACCATACCAATAGACTTATAACTCTCAACCTTAAGTTGATGACCCACTGGGAATCAATATATAAAAATTTCAATATCCATTTTTTTTATTTTTCTAGTAGAAATACTCCTATAGATATTTATATATATATCCATTCTTCTAGTAAAGATAGATAATTAAGAGCATTAAGATTCATCTAACAAATTTTTCTTTATTTATGGGTTTGATGGGATTTTATAACACCTCAAGATTTATTGAATTTGTTTTTTCCCAAATAAATTTATTTTTTTACAAAAAACACTGATATTTTCATTCTTTAAATGTAATAATGAGTTTATCTTGTATTACATGAAAAGAGAGTTTAAATTAATTGTTACATACTATTAAAATATTATCAAGATAGTTATTTTGTATCTATTTGAATCTATGGTAAGAATAAGAATAATTATATTATAAAAATTAATGGTTTATAGATAAATATTTATATATTATGAATTCAATGGTAAAAAAATAATTTGAATAGAAGCCAAAAACCATATAAAATTATAGGAAACTGAAACACTGCTATTATGAACATAAATGTGTTCTACATAAATAAATAAAATCAATCAATTTTCAATAAATGTTTTAGTTAAATATAACTATTATATATTCACTAATGTTAATCACACTCATCTTATATGTTTTCTACACTTGATATATGAAATCCAATCCAATTTTAATAATAAAAAGTGTATTTTCTAAAATACAGGTTTATCACCAATGGATCAAATATATAAAATTAAATTTTTAACACAATATTAAAATATATTTGACAAAACAATAATAATTTTTATATTTTATATCAAAATTTCCTTACGGTGACTTTTTTGGATTTCTATGAAATTATTCCATTTTTGATGAATAATGAAGAATGCGGATTTTCAATTGAAAACGACATTTTAATTTAATTTATTAATAAAGATAAAATATATTTTAATTTTTTTTTGATTTAAAATTAGATTCATTATACATATAATAATCAAATTTATTACATTGGAATCAATATCATATTAACTTTTATATATAAACATTTTAATCAATTTAAAGTTTTCACTTTTAAAACAAGTATTCTTATCGCGTATGTGGGTTTAATTTTCAATTATTTTTTTGAAATTTAAGAATGTAAATATGAATAATAGAATCCATATTTGTAATAATTATACAATATATTATCTTATATGTTCAAAATAATTTTTTACAATAATTAATAGTTAAAATATTAGAAACCAATTATTTTTGGTAAGGAAATAATTGGTTTATTGGGGGGATTGTAAACCTAAATGAAATAGTATAAGAATTTCCAAAAAAATTATAACCCGTATTTTATGAACATATTTAATCCTCATATCTTATTTTTTATATAATGACCCATTTTCTATGTTTTTTTCTTGAAAAAATTGGGGTGTGAATAAATCTTATCCATTACAAATGTGCTACTCACATCCCAAATAAGATTCTATCCTTTATCCTCTCATATTTACCCCACACAAACCCTCTAGTATAGAAAATACCTTCCAAAATCACATCCCAAAATACCTCCACTCATGTTATAATCCTTAATTGTTATATAAATCTAACTAATAGTGGATATTTTTGAAACCCTATAGAGGATACCCAAAGAAGAGTTAAGGATAATCAATGAGGGTTTTTTTCATCAACCTCATCGTAAAATAGTTTTTATACCATGATTATATAATATCTTAATTATATTCAATGTGATTAGATTTTTTTATGTTATTATCATTACCTACAACCATCTCCACATACATCAAATGGTTTATGGAATCAATGTTTGTACGTACCATGATCTACTACCTCACGAATAGATGCCACTTTTTTCCAATTACCTATTCTCAAAATTGTGTATGAATATGGATATAAAGTAAAAATGAAATAAATATAACACAATTACACCACTATATTAATTAAATTTTAAATTCTATATTTATTTCCATTTCATATTGTATAAGATAGAATAGTTCCAGTGTGTGGAGGATTAACATCTTATGAAGTTATGTGATTTGATTTTATCGTATCCCTTAAATGGAAAATAATAAGGATAAATATGTGTTAAATACATGAAATAATTATTACATTCATGATATATTAATTATTATGAAAATTTTATATATTTATTTCCATTACACTCACTAAAAAATTATCACATCGTTCATGTACGTGTGGACTACTGGTTTCACGAAGCGATGTGACTATCTCTTTCATCACCACACATGAAGATGATATGTATACGTATATTTAAAGAAAAATAAGTTATTTATTTTACTCTTAAAAATTTTTATAATTATAATGTATTACTTACCGCCTTTCCATATTTTTTATTGAAAAAATTACAATATTACTCTCGCGAACGCACGACCTACCATCCCGAGGATCAAAACATACTTGATGTGTCAAATCAATATTTAATTATTAGTCTTTAAAGAATAATTGATGTATTAATATGAAAAAATTTATATGATTATTATTCTATAGATTTTGTAACTATGGATAAATTAATAGGCCAAAAAACTGACAACATATATGGAAATAATGCGGTTATTACCTGAAACACAACTTTAACATGGAATTTTTAATAAACATATAATAAAAATGTCATAATAATATCATATATATATATGATTATTTTTCTATAATATATTTATAATAAACATATATTTATTATAAATATGTTATTAAAGTGTATAACATAAGTCATGTCTTAAGGTAATGGATTATTAGAGCCTCTTTTATTTCCAGGAGACATATGAAAACTCACCACCCATTTATTTTGTGTGGTTTATAAATTTCCTCATTGAAACATTATATAACTAATATAATTATATTAATTATATTTAAAGATTATTTTTTTATTATTTATTAGGCAGTATTATTCCAAATATTACTAAATAAGTAAGATATTTTTTTTCTCATTCAACCTTATTTGAGATCTACATCAGGTTATGCATCTATATTTATTCACATGATATATATACAACCACATTCACCTATAATATCATGAATTAATTTTTTACCATTATATTTTTTCTTCTAATTTTTTTTATTAATTCATGGGGTTTATATTTAAGTAATACCAAAGTGGTAATGATTTTATGTTAAAATTTCCTCATTTACCAAAATGGTTTATGATCGTGTTTATAATAGTAGAATTTTTTGATACATCACTCAAGAAACTAATATATTTTTTTATACTAGGGTTATTTTAGGAAAATATACATTTTATATTCCTTTTTAGGTCTTTTCGTTCATAATAATTCAAAATAAATATTTCTATGAAAAATCATCTTTATAATCGAATCCCCTTTTTCATGCAAAACCATGGTTTCCAAAAATGTTTTTTTTATTTTTTAAATGATTTAATAAATAAATTTTTATCCATGTTGGGAAATTACAAAAATTTTAAAGGAATATTTAGTTATTCCAAAAAAAATCCGGTTTTTCTTTTTACTGAAATTTTGAGAAGAATCTCTTTGTACGACATTAATGAAATTTCCCACTATCATGAAAATTATTTTATTTTAATAATGCTTTATATTTTTTCAAGGTTGTTATCAAGGAAAAGGATTTTCAAAAAAAGTATTTTAGAATATTTTTTCAAAGAATATATTTCATTTTCCCAAATAAATGATTTATTTCAATCTTTAAAACATCCATTATATGTTATCAAGGATATTTTCAATTAAAGCTATTTTCTAAATTTTAATGTATTAAAACGTTTTTTTTATATTAGAAAGAATATATTACTCGATAAATTATTTCAATATTGTTTTAGGGATTCCATTATTGTTTTAAAGATATATTCATCGAAAAGTAATTCCAAAATATTTTATATAAAAAATGACATTAAAAATAAGATGTTTCCTCACGAAATGTTCCATGTTTTATTTCAAAAATAATTTTCTATATATATTGATATCCTGTGATGTGAGTGATTCATTATTAGGGATATTAACTAAGTAAACCATGGCTATTATTTCACTAAATATTTTATAATGAGAAGATTTTTATGAAACCCAGTTCTCTTATACATGTTATAACATGGTAAAATTATTATAAAACATTCTTCATATATCACAGGTTAATCTATTATGTAATGATAGATTGATTATGAAAGGTTTATCATTTATATTGGTTTGTATATAATGTAATGTTAATGGAAAAAATTTATTTCATGGGTTAAGATATAATTAAGGGTTTATGAACTTGTGGCCCACATATGTATGGCTTTAATTATGTGATTTGTTTGACCTATATCACCCTCTAAAGTATTTAGTAAATATAGATAACTCATATGTAAATATATTAAGTTTGAATGTTATTAAACATTTAAAAGTTTATGTGTGAACTTTATTACATGTTCACAATGTTTTGTGTGAACCTGATTATATTTTCAAAAAGTTATGCATTGACATGTTTTTATTTCCATAATTTTATGAGTGGGAAAATATTTCCTATCCATACTATTATACCAGGACCTATTTTCATTACAATAATATTATGTGAGGGTCTTATTTCATTTCCTTAAAATATTATGTTAACTAGTATTTATTTATATATGTTTATAATGGTATAAGATGATGTGTATGCAACAAATATATGTGAGAGTCTCATATTATGCTCATATAGATCATGTTTATTGATTCACTTATAATTAATTTCTTCTAAATTTCTAAAACTTATTCTATGACTTGTGCTTATGATTTTTTATATATGTATGTCACAGTTTTTATTTTCTAATATCATGTTCGCTGACCCTTATGATAATGTGTTTATTATATATCTCACTTTTTTACCCATATTGAGCATCTATGGTTACATATTATTGTGTTTAATTTCCAAATTTTATAAATAAAGGTTCTATTTTGGGAATTTTTTTTAAAGATAACAAAAGGGGAAGATCATTGTGGGGAGAATTGAATATCTTTCACAGATACAACAAGATTTCAATCCATGTTTCCAAAGGCACTAAACTATTATGGTCCTCAGGTTTTTGTTTTTGTATTTTATTGAATATTCATTTGAAAATTAATATAAATGTATGAAAATCCTATGTCTCTATAGTTGATAGAAGAGGATAGTTTTGGTTAACCATAAACAATTATGAGGATAAATCATTAGTGATATCCCTATAGGTATTTATATATATATATACCTATGTATGTCTCTAAAGATTAGTGTAAGGATGAGTCAATGTTTTGAAAAATGTTCTATAATTTGGTAAAGGACAGAGAGAGTGGTTTCCATGAATGTACATTGTAGACCCCGAAAAACGCGTCCCCAAAATTTTCCAAATGCTTCCATACATGATCCAAGATTGTATTCCATTTCGCAAGCTTCGATTTGGTAGGTCGTAGGGCCCAAACGGAGTTACGGATTAGGAGTTATGGACGTTTGAAGTTGGGCTGGAAATCTGGTTCGCGAAGCCCATCCGCGAAGCCCCCCTCCGTGATCGCGGAGCGCCGCCGCGAAGCAATGAGGCGAGAGGCTCCGCGAACCCGTTTGACGTTTGCGATGCGCCGCGAAGACCCCTCGCGAAGCACTAATGCGAAGCACCGATGCGAAGCCCCGCTGCGAAGCGCCCCGACCATCGCGGCCTCGCGAAGCTCTAGAGGCGGTGATGCTCCGCGAACGCATTTGACGTTCGCGAGCCGCCACGAAGCACCAGAGGCGGTGATGCTCCGCGAACGCATTTGACGTTCGCGAGCGCGCCGCGAAGCTCCGGAGGCGGCGCGGAATTTCTTCTTCGCGGCGCCCCTTGCCTATAAATACCCAGCTCACCCCGCTTCTCCAGACGACCGAGGACGGCCACGACCACTTCACCCCTTGGGCGGCCGAGCGGAGCTCCGCATTGCGGCTCCGCGAAGCCATGCTCCGCGAGCAGCTTCCTTCGCGTTGCTGCTCCGCGAGCGGAGGATCCGCGAGTCCATGCTCCGCGAGCCTATGCTCCGTGATGCTACTCCGCGATGCTGCTCCGCGAGACCAAGCTCCGCGAGAGCCCTTTGCTCCGCGAGCCCTTGCTCCGCGATGCTGCTCCGCGAGACCAAGCTCCGCGATGCTGCTCCGCGAGTCCAAGCTCCGCGAGACCCCTTTGCTCCGCGAGAGACCATTGCTCCGCGAGGCCATGCTTCGCGAAGCTACTTCGCGAAGACCTATCCTACGCGAGGATCCTACCTTCGCGCCCACCGGTCCATACCGCGGGGGCTGCGCCCCCGCACCCCTGCTCGGGGTCAGTGCCGGGCTGCGGTCCCGGCCCTCCGGGCCGGTCCCTTCGCTACCGTCACAGACCCCCATGAAAAATGGAGAGTCGCACCGCGAACTTTTCGGGCCGGGATGCCGGGATTTTCCATTGCGCCCTTATGCGCTCCCACCTACCACCTATGGAACACCATGATTTGAGATACTCCTCCACACACCATGAAACACCTTGAGTTGACATATTCCTCTTGGTTTCCTTCCATGTCGTGAGTTGAGATTCTCATCATCGATTCCCCGGGTACCTTGAGTTGAACCATTCCTCAGGTAACTCCTCCAAACCCAATCACTTGGCTCCTATGCCAGGTTCAACCAGAAAGGGCTGCTTTGCGTAAGTCCCAACACCAACCATTTCTAGGCACCTTCTGCCTAATAGTCCCATCTACATGACTATAAACTGTAGTACACCCTATCTAACAAATGATAGGATGCCTCTTGCCCTATACGAGAGATGCCTCATGCTCTTATCATGAGATGCCAACAGTCTTACCTACATGACTCTAAACTGTAGTATTCTCCCTATCTAACAAATGATAGGATGCCTCTTGCTCCAAGAGAGAGATGCCTCATGCTCCAAGCATGAGATGCTAACAGTCCTTTCTACATGACTATAAACTGTAGTAATCCCTATGTGCCGAACATAGGATGCCTCTTGTTCCAAGCGAGAGATGCCTCATGCTCTAAGCGTGAGATGCCAATAGTCCTATCTACAAGACTATAAACTGTAGTACTCCCTATCTAACAAATGATAGGATGCCTCTTGTTCCAAGCGAGAGATGCCTCATGCTCCAAGCGTGAGATGCCAATAGTCCTATCTACAAGACTATAAACTGTAGTACTCCCTATCTAACAAATGATAGGATGCCTCTTGTTCCAAGCGAGAGATGCCTCATGCTCCAAGCGTGAGATGCCAATAGTCCTACCTACATGTCTCTAAACTGTAGTATTCTCCCTATCTAACAAATGATAGGATGCCCAATTCACCAGTGAGTTGGGATGCCCTCATGGCCAGACGTGAGGAAGACATTACGGGCAGCTTCCTAGCGTAAGCCCCATTCACCAGTGCTGCTCCTCAGCGGCACCCGGGCAGATTCCTAGCGTAAGCCCCATTCACCAGTGCCGCTCCATAGCGGCACCCGGGCAGCTTCCTAGCGTAAGCCCCATTCACCAGTGCCGCTCCATAGCGGCACCCGGGCAGCTTCCTAGCGTAAGCCCCATTCACCAGTGCTGCTCCTCAGCGGCACCCGGGCAGCTTCCTAGCGTAAGCCCCATTCACCAGTGGCGCTCCATAGCGGCACCCGGGCAGCTTCCTAGCGTAAGCCCCATTCACCAGTGCTGCTCCTCAGCGGCACTCGGGCAGCTTCCTAGCGTAAGCCCCATTCACCATTGCCACTCCTTAGTGGCACCCGGGCAGCTTCCTAGCGTAAGCCCCATTCACCAGTGCTGCTCCTCAACGGCACTCGGGCAGCTTCCTAGCGTAAGCCCCATTAACCATTGCCGCTCCTTAGCGGCACCCGGGCAGCTTCCTAGCGTAAGCCCCATTCACCAGTGGCGCTCCATAGCGGCACCCGGGCAGCTTCCTAGCATAATCCCCATTCACCAGTGCCGCTCCATAGCGGCACACGGGCAGTTTCCTAGCGTAAGCCCCATTCACCATTGTCGCTCCTTAGTGGCACCCGGGAAGCTTCCTCGCGTAAGCCCCATCCACTGTTGCGACCCCCATCCAGCGGTAAGCCGTTGACATCCCCATCCAGCGGTAAGCCGTTGTGATCCTATGCAGCGGTAAGCCGTTGACATCCCCATCCAGCGGTAAGCCGTTGTGATCCTATGCAGCGGTAAGCCGTTGACATCCCCATCCAGCGGTAAGCCGTTGTGATCCTATGCAGCGGTAAGCCGTTGACATCCCCATCCAGCGTTAAGCCGTTGTGACCCAATTTAGCGGTAAGCCGTTCTGGGCCTCCATCCTGGAGTAAGTCCCAACACCATGGGCCGCTCAACGCGTAAGCCCCTCTTCGCTTCTCACGGACGCACCCTTCGCGACGTGATCGTCAGGTCCTTGCAACCTCTTGTTTCTCACACCGAGCATGACTCACGTGGGCTTAGAGTTAGCACCGACCCTGACAAGCCTCATCTGAACTACGAGGTCTTTGATCCATGTCAAGGCATGGTACGTAGGAAGCCTCCACGAGGTTCAAGCCCACCATCAGTGGACCAAGGTCTACTCCCATCTGAACTACGAGGTCTTTGATCCATGTCAAGGCATGGTACGTAGGAAGCCTCCACGAGGTTCAAGCCCACCATCAGTGGACCAAGGTCTACTTTCCATCTGAACTAC
Organism: Viscum album; assembly: GCA_963277665.1. Lineage (NCBI taxonomy): Eukaryota > Viridiplantae > Streptophyta > Magnoliopsida > Santalales > Viscaceae > Viscum > Viscum album. Next base: position 33,953,813 of record OY728163.1, read on the forward strand.
GAGGTCTTTGATCCATGTCAAGGCATGGTACGTAGGAAGCCTCCACGAGGTTCAAGCCCACCATCAGTGGACCAAGGTCTACTTTCCATTCTGAACTACGAGGTCTTTGATCCATGTCAAGGCATGGTACGTAGGAAGCCTCCATGAGGTTCAAGCCCACCATCAGTGGACCAAGGTCTACTTTCTTCTGAACTACGAGGTCTTTGATCCATGTCAAGGCATGGTACGTAGGAAGCCTCCATGAGGTTCAAGCCCACCATCAGTGGACCAAGGTCTACTTTCTTCTGAACTACGAGGTCTTTGATCCATGTCAAGGCATGGTACGTAGGAAGCCTCCATGAGGTTCAAGCCCACCATCAGTGGACCAAGGTCTACTTTCTTCTGAACTACGAGGTCTTTGATCCATGTCAAGGCATGGTACGTAGGAAGCCTCCATGAGGTTCAAGCCCACCATCAGTGGACCAAGGTCTACTTTCATTTGAACTACGAGGTCTTTGATCCATGTCAAGGAATGGTACGTAGGAAGCCTCTACGAGGTTCAAGCCCACCCGTCTTTCACGTCGGGTTTCACCCCCGTCCAGCACGACGTTAAACTGCACCCCGGTCCAGTGGTAAGCCATTGCGACCCACCATTTGAACTACGAGGTCTTTGATCCATGTCAAGGCATGGTACGTAGGAAGCCTCCACGAGGTTCAAGCCCACCAATAGTGGACCAAGGTCTACTCCCCACCTGAACTACGAGGTCTTTGATCCATGTCAAGGCATGGTACGTAGGAAGCCTCCACGAGGTTCAAGCCCACCATTAGTGGACCAAGGTCTACTTTCACGTCGGTTTACCGGCGAAACCCACCTGAACTACGAGGTCTTTGATCCATGCCAAGGCATGGTACGTAGGACGCCTTTATGAGGTTCAAGCCCACCAATAGTGGACCAATGTCTACTTTCACGTCGGTTCACCGACATACCCACCCGTCGTTCTTTCACGTCGGGTCCCATTCCAGTCCAGCGGTAAGCCGTTGTGACCTCTTGAACTACGAATTCTTTGATCCATGTCAAGGCATGGTACGTAGGAAGCCTCCACGAGGTTCAAGCTCACCCGTCGTTTATTCACGTCAGGGGTCACTTTCGTCCCGCATGACGTTAAACTGTATTCTCCGAACTACGAGGTCTTTGATCCGTGTCAAGGCATGGTACGTAGGAAGCCTTTATGAGGTTCAAGCCCACCACCCATTGGACCAAGGTCCACTTTCACGTCGGCTCACCGACACACCCACCCGTCATTTCACGTCGGGTCCCATCCTGGTCCAGTGGTAAGCCATTGCGATCATCACCCATTTGAACTACGGGGACTTTGATCCGTGTTAAGGCATGGTACGTAGGAAGCCTCCACGAGGTTCAAGCCCACCCATCACCCAATTCACGTCGGTTTACCGGCACCATCCCGAACTACGCGGACTTTGATTCCCTGCCACGGGGATACGTAGGAAGCCTCTTCAAGGCTCAAGCCCAACTTCACCGTCGCCCATGCGATGGTCCCATTTCACTCCCCCTCCACTTCACTCATTCATCCATCACCCATCCTGATTCTCACCCGGGCCGCCACATCCCGGTGGAATCATGCCATCCACCTCCTCGCTGCTCCTAGCGGCGCATGGGCCGCTTTCCATGTGTAAGCCCCATCATATCTCCGGGTCGCTGTCCTCTGTGTACACCCCGATTCATTGCCCTTTTCCCCTATAGGGGGTGCACCACCTCAGATCCGTCCTCATTGGGCGTTCTGATCCGTCTCTATGGGACCATAGCCGTCTCTATGGGACGTTCTGATCACCCTCATTCCGTCTCCGCAAGACGTTAAACTCGCGGCCTACCTCGTGATAAACATGAGATGCCTGAGGAAAACCTCGGATGGAACGCCTTTGGTGTAACCGTCTCTGCTAGACGTTAATCTTGCAACATACCCTGTGTTAAGCACGGGAAGCTGAGGAAAACCTCAGATGTACGCCTCGGGTTCTTCACCCTTGAGATGCCCTCTTATGAGGAAGGATACATGTTCCCCAATGTCCACGCACCCAGAGATGCCCCGACATTCCTGATGTTGCCGTTTACTCCGACCGAAGGTCGCTACCATGTCAAGACCCTATGGAAAGTCTTGACGGAAGTAGTGTAATTAACCGGCGTCCATGACGATATGGCACCGGGAAGAGTTTCACGAACTACGTATTAAATCTATAAGGGAGACCCGGACTAGGTGAAGAGTTCTGAGGAGGAATCCACAGGAGGAAGAACTGACATCCCATCATCCCGTTTCGATCAAGGAGCAGACGTCCCTGAATAAGGAGCGAATGCCGCCCGCCTTTGGAAAGCGGGAATGCGGGGCAACACAGCCGCGCGTCCCCACAGACGGATGCGCGCGCCCCGGCGAAAGCGTCGGAAACATACATCCTCGTCTGTATACTAAAATATGATGTTTCTTTGGTATACAGGTACCTGGGGGTAATAACTCCTAAATGGACACTTTGATCTAGACTCAATCATCTCCTAGTGCATGAAAATGGGCCTTGATGGAGACCTAGATTTTCATTTCCATGAGATATTCATTGTAAAATAACAAACTCTTTATGAACTATCATAAAGGATTTGAATATATGATGACAATGAATGAAATTAGATAATCTGGAGCTATTATAGATTAAAAAGTGGTTTTCATGGTAGACACACCCTATATGTTATTCTTCAATATTATTTGGTACCCATATAGGATTATTTTTTCTTAAAATATAGTGTATGGTTTTGGTCAATGGTTGGAATTTGAATTAATAACTTTAATGTTTGAATGTAATGAAAAATGAAATGATTTTCCTCTTAAGTACCATAATGTAAGGGGAGAAGATATTAAAATCTCATTTATATTCCCCCATAACATTACCAAGCTATGAATGGTGATGGAATTTCAATGGTTAAAATAATGGAACAATGTTCTTTTGATTAATTCATGAGGAAACACCCACCATATTTTAGTAGTTTTTATATTTTTATGTTTCAGGATAAATGGATCTGTACCGTTGAAATAATATTTTACATTCTCTAGTTTTTACATCATGAAAAATTCAATCTAATTATCTAAAATTTGTATGTGAGGAAAATCAGTTGTGGACTCTAACATCGAATATGAGGTAATGAGGAGATATTGACACTATGATGTGGAATGAGTTTAAATCCATATTTCAAATAAGTATATTCCATATATTAATTTTATAAAAATGGTGAGATAATTAATGTAGAATAAAAAAATTAATGATGAATCTAAGACTATCTATAGAAAAAATTAAAGGAGTCTTACAAGTTACTCATTGAGTAATAAAAACATTCTGATAGTATATTTGCGTAATTATTCATTTTCAAGAATTAAAATACTTGAAGGGAGTTATCCATATGGGTATTTTGATGATAATAAGAAATAATTTTATATAAACTAAATGTTGAAATATATGTTGGAAACCCTCCTTTTTGTGATAAAAAATAGGGTTCCATGGAAAATATAATGACATATCACATGGTGGGAAGAAAATGTTTCAAAATCCTTCTTTCCAAAACTATGGGATGGAGAAATTAGGGGTGTTCATGAATGGACCTAGAAGGTGATTGAATTATGTAATCATGCCCATCATTAGAAAGAATGTAAAATTTATGTGAAGAAATTAGTCATTTAAATGAATAGAAAGAGGTAACTTAATAGACTATAAAACCCACACATTAGTGTTTCAAGTACACGGAGTTTGGGAATTATGAGAATTAATTCCCCATTCAAAGGGATATTATGTATGATAATCAAAAAAACCATTGAAAATAAAGGAAAAATTTAAATCCTATGATCTCCTGATGGATGGTGTAGATCCCGATAATTCAGTCACACTTATCCTCCACTCAATAGTTTGGAATTTCATATATTATTTTATAAGAGTGATCCCTGTTAAAATCTTATTATTCACATTTAGTGGAATTTAATGTGATTATCTCACTCTATGTGGATTCTATAATAATGATATCACATTTAATATTGAATCATTACAATGTTGAACCCTTTATTCCAATGATAATGTTTTTATGTGATTAGATATTATATAAGAAATAAAGAGTGAATACATATCTCTATACTTTTGTGACTCCATGTTGTGTTGAGAAAGTGATATTTTTGACAACACTTTATTTTATTATTATAAGGGGGATAATGTTGAGAACAATACTTTATCTTTTTATGACGACTATGATTCTCAGAAATACCCTTGTTTGTTATTCAAATGATTTTACCTTGAGTATTTTTCTGAAAATTAATATTCATTATATTCCTATTGTTGGATTAATATTAAAGCATTTAAACCACATGGAATATTTGAAAATGTATTTAGAAATCATTTTGAGTGTGTTTTGGATGCACAGTTTATACCCAACATTGAAGAGAATAACTGTATGGAAAGAATCTGTCGTTTTCTTTTCGGATGTTCAGAAAAGTATGGTTAAGTAACCATACGTTATCGGAAAAGTATGGGAAAGGAACCCTACATTTGGAAGGAGCCTTAATTTTATATTATCAGAAAAATATGGAAGAAGAACCCAACGTATGAATGGATTTTTACGTTTGTTTCTCAAAAGTATGGTTCATCAAAGATAATTTTTTAAACAAAATTACGTTTTATAAAAAATTAAGGATCATTTACCTTACATTCTTAAACATAGAAATGTATGTATGACCAACCTTACATTTGAGATAAACTTAATGTTTGACATAAACCTTACGTTTGAGATCAACCTTATTTTTGAGTTAAACCTTTTGTTGTCAACCTTACTTTCTGAGAATGAATGCTATATAGTTCAACCCTACGTTAGGAGTCAGAGATTTAAATTTCATCTTCATTGCGAAACAATCATTATGTGGATTTTCAGGATGATTTCAAGCTAGATTCAAAGCCTAATTTTAAAGTACGTCTTTGACTAATGCAAAGGCATTTATTTATTATTCAATGGATATATTTAAGAGGAGGATTTTGTGCTGATTATTAAGGGATGTTACGACTACTCTGTTATTTGAACATTTGAATATCATGATTCTAAAGTAGACTTTTGGGGGTATAATTTGAATTGAAAATGATCGTCTTCATTTTATTATATATCTATGTAATTTTGAATTTCAAAATGAGTCACATAGATCATCATGAAAAAAAATTAGAAGAACAAGTTCTCAATTTTCACGACTTCGTTTTACAGTGATATCTAGATGTACATATTTTTTTGTTAAAATGTATGATAAAAATCTTTTTTAAGAAGAATAAGAAACACATTAAAGATTCACCAATTCTACATTGAATATCTATTGTGAATACATTTATGTTGGAGTTGCTGAATTTATTTCTATATGTATTGCAACTAGATCGACTCAGAACTGACCTTTTCTGAAGAACATCTTTTCTAAAGATGACAAGTCATCTACATTCAATTGTGTATTGCTGAAACTTTGAAGAACAACTAGAATGTATTTTAGAAAAAATACTCCATTCATTTGGACTAAGTGGATTTTCGTACTAAGATGTGTATTTTGTTCTGTGTATGAATCAAAAGGCTCTGTCTTAGCCTTAACTTGTAAATGTGCCAACTAAATGCACTCCATTTCGGACGATATGTGGATTAGAGGACCAGATACTGAAAATAACCATGCTCGTGGAGTAGAGCACTGGTGTAGTGGATTACGAGCCTTCAGTTCCCCAAACCACTATAAATCTTTTCGACCTGATAACTATTTATTTCTATGGTAAAAACATTCTGTAAAAAATAAAGGACAGACTCTGCAGTCATTATTATTCGTAAATAAATTATAAAAGATACAATTCACCACATTCTTGCTTGTATTTGGTATAACTCGATCCAAAAATTTGTATCAGAGGTAGGGATTCATTTTGACAAAGCTATAACAAGTTGAAAGATTTAAAGAATTATACTCAGAGATCCCAATGGCTGATACATGAGAGGGAATTTTAATGGATCGAGCTCCAAATATCAATGGTGAAAACTCTATATAATGGATGTTGAGGATTATCATATATCTAAAAAATCGTGGATACAGAGTTTACTAAATAATTATTACTCCTTATGAAATTCCTGAGAAACCTGAAACATGGAATTCAACAACTAAAGCAGAGTATGACATAAATTTAAAAGCTATGAAAGCTATCATATATGGTCTAGGACCAGATGAATTCAATAGAGCATCTCAGTTCCTGACTACTTTTGAAATGTGGAACACAATTGCATTTGCTTATGAAGGAACTGGCAATGTTAGACAAATGAGGTTTGCAATAGCTAAATTTAAATTAGAAACATTCAAAATGTTTAAAGGAGAAAGCATCACTTGGATGAATGGAAGGATTATATAAATTTTTAACAATATCACTGCCATGGGTGAGCCTATCAAACAAGAAGATTAATCCCTGAATGTACTAAGAGTACATCCAACTCAATGGAAGGGGATATCAACAACCATTATGAAATCATCACCAGTCAAATATCTTATGATGAAAGAATTAATTGGAAACCTAGTGATGTATGAAGTTGAGATGAATGATAAAAAAATGATCATAAAGTCTTGATCAAAATAGAAAATAATTCTTCAAATGTAACATCCCAAAAGAAGAGCAGAAATGTGATGAATGAAATCAAAGTGAAATCAAAGAGTTATGATCTATCTAATTCAGATATGGAATTGGATCAATATGCAAGAATGTTTATCAAGTTCTATAGAAAGTATAAGGGATTCAAAAAATCTTTCAAGAAAGATGAAAAAGAACCAAAGTAAGTTAGATTATATTAATTCAAAAAGATGGGTCATATAAGACATGACTATCCTTAATTAAAAGGAGATAAGAAAAATAATTTCTTAAAAAATAAAGATTACTAGCTGAATGCCAAAATAGAAATGAAAGCTACTTGGAGTGTTTCTGAGGACTCTAACAGCTCATCAATATCTGACTCAAAAAAAGAAGAGTTTAATCTAAATGAAAATATTTACATTATGGCAGAAGCTGATGAGGTACAATCTTATTACTCATCTAATTTGGATTTTAGTCCTAGTTGTTCAAATGATAAACATGTAGCCTACTGCAATATGCTTGAAGTGAAATATCATTCTTTATTTAAGAAACATAGATCTATGAAAAATATTCACACTGCAGTTTTAGGAGAAAGAGAAACTCTTATAAAACAATATTAAGAGTTAATTTAAAAATATAACCCATCATACAAGAACTATACAGATAATTAAATTAAAATAAAAACACTGCAAATAAAAGTAGAGACATTCAAAAATGAAGCTATTTATTTTACAAAAGGAGAAAATTCACTAACTGAAATTCATGGTAATAATGTGATTAAAAAGGAAATATATGGAATAAGCTGTAAATTTGGGAAACCCAAACTATATAAGAACTATTTTATTCCAAGTAAAAAAGGTATATCTTTCAACTACTATGGAATAAAATGTCATGTATCTAAAAACTGTTATTTAAGGAAACCTAAAATAAGTGGGATTAAGAAATCCTTTATTGTAGAAAGTTTATACGATTATATTGATTATATAAAAACAAAGAATGTTTGGATACATATATATTTTCTAGATAACATTGTGGGACATAGTAAACTATGGGTACCAAAAAAAACATTTGTTCAAATACCTTTGTAGGAAGTGGGACACAGTTGTCAAACTAAAATATAGTATATGGATAGTGGATACTTCTGGAATATGAGTGGAAACTCATCAAACATTATAACACTAAATCAATAAGATGGTGAATTAGTCTCATTTGGTGATAATGTTGAAGGTAATTTCTTGTCACTGGAACTGTTGGATATCCAAAAGTTGTCTCAATCAATAGAGTACTCTATGTACAAGGATTGAAACACAACCTAATAAGTATCTCTCAACTATGTGATGATGGTTATTTTTTTTATTTTTCTAACAAATTCTGTTCTATTTTTAAAGATAAATTATTTAAATTTAGAGCATTCTGAATATATAATGTTTATACCCTAGACATAAATTCCATATGTTAAAAAAAGTAATCTTCTTAACTACTAAGATAAATCAATTGAGGATCTATCATTAAATACTTGGACATTGCAATATATATGATTTACCTAAGCTATCTAGGAAACAACTAGTTTATGATTTCTCTAGTCTCAAATTTGAATGTGATAGATCTTGTTATGTATGTCAACTTGGCCAGTAGCACAAATCACCCTTCAAATTTTTAACACATTTTCTACATCTAATCCTCTTGAACCTATCCATATGGATTTGTTTGGACTATTAAAAATATCTAATTTGTCTAGTAAATTATACATATATGTATTAGTTGATAAGTATTCTATATTTACTTGTATTTTCTTTCTAAAATATAAAAATAAATGTTTTACAATATTAGAATGTTTTTTCAAAGTTGTGAAAAATAAATAAGGTTTTAAAATAATTTCATTAAAAATTCATCATGGTGGAGAATTGGAGAATCTGTAATTTAATTCCTTTTTCTCAAATATGGGTATTAAACACACCTTCTCTAAACCAAGAACACCTCAAAAAATGGAATTGTTGAAAAAATAAATAGTATTATTTAGGAAATAAATAGCAATTTGCTAAATGAATACAGTCTTCCTACCTATTTCTAGGAAAAAGATGTAATCATAGCCTGTTATATAATGAATGGAGTTTTAATTTGAAAAATTCTCAAAAAGACAACCTATGACCATTGGAATAAGAGAAAACATAATGTAAATTACATTAATGTTTTAGGATGCAAGGTTTACACTTTAAACGCCAATGAAAATATTGGTGAGTTTGATCAAAATTATGATGAAGAAATTTTCTTAGGACATTATGGTACATCCAAATCTTATAGATTTGCTAACAAAAAGACAAGGATTGTTGATGAATCAGTTTATGAGAATTTTTTTGAATCAGATCCCATTGAGAAAAAGAAATACCAAATTGCTGAATCTGGATCTGATGATAACATGGTACTTGAGAATGTCAAACATGATTTTGAAAAATATATAAATAAAATTATGTCTAGTTCCACATAAAATTACATTGATGAACCTAACAGTATTTTACCAAGACTGTTTATAACCCTAAAAACTGACCCTTTAGAACCCGTTATATGAGACCTATAAATAATAATAAAAACTCGAAGGAACATAGGAAATCTAGTATATTTTTCTTCTGTTTATCCCAATTATAACCTAAGTCAATAGAATAATCCTTATTTGAAAAAATTTAGATGATATCAATGCAATAAGAACTAACCTAGTTCAAGAGAAATGATGTTTAGAGTTTAGTTGAATGAAAACATAACTATCCATTTATCTGAACTAAGTTGGTCTTTAGAAATAAACAAGATGATCAACGAATAATCACAAGAAATAAAGAAAGACTAGTAGCTAAATGATATAATCAGGAAGAAGGTATAGATTATAATGATACCTTTCCACCTATTGCTATATTAGAATCCATTAGGATCCTTTTATAATATACATCTCATATGAACATTAAATTATTTCATATGGATGTTAAGTCTTCCTTTTTAAATGGTTATTTAACGGAGGAAGTTTATGTTGATCAACCTCCTAGTTTTGAAAATTCACAAAAACTAGATTTCGTATTTAAATATTCTAAATATCTTTATTGCCTTAATGAAACACCTAGAGAACAGTATGAAAGATTAAGTTCATTTCTTTTTAAAGAATTATTTTACTATTGGAATGAAAGATCCAATTTTTTTTAAGAAAACTGTAAACTCTAATATATTATTAGTTCAAATTTATGTGAATGATGTAATTTTTGGATCAACAAACAAAAAACATTGTCATGAGTTTTCAAATTTAATGCAAAAAAGAATTTGAAATGAGTATTATGGGAGAATTAAATATCTTATTAGGACATAAAATTTATCAAAATGATTTTAGAAATGTTTTGAATCAATGAAAATACATTACTGATTTATTTATGTAATTTTGACTTGAAAACAGCAAGACATATATAACTCCTATGTGTACTAATGTAAAACTTGATTTGGATTAAACTGGAAAATAAGTTGATAACATATATATAGAGGTATGAATGGATGTTTTTTATATCTTACATCCAGTATGATTGATATATTGAAATCACTATGTATTTTTTCTAGATTTTAATTAAATCCCAAAGAATATCATCTATGTTTTGTTAATAAAATTTTTAGATATTTAAAAATAACTATTTTTCAATATCTTCTCTATCCAATAACTTATGATTTTAATTTAATTTTAAATTCAGGTGCTGACTTTGGAAGCTATAGATTTAATTGAAAAAGAAACTCATGAACCTGTTAGTTTTTATGAAAATCTTTAGTTTCATGGGATAGTAAGAAACAACACTCAATTTCATTGTCAACAACTAAGGGAGGATATATCTCTGCTGGCAATTTCTTTGAACAAGTGTTGTGGATGAAAAACACACTTATAGACTTTTGAAAATTTTTAATAATGCACTTATTTTATGCGATAATACATATGCTATAAATATTTGAAAAATCCTATTAATAATTATAGGAATAAGCATATTGATATCATACATTACATTATAATATTTCATGTTCTTAAAAATGATATATTCCTAGAATATTTAAGTATTGAAATACAATAAGCTAATATTTTAACTAATCTACTTCCCACTATAAGGGTAGATTTTATAAAGGGCGAGAAACCATGAAAGTCTAAAGAAGTCATGACCAAATTAAGAGTAAGTGATATTTCAAAAACTTCAATAACACTGATATTTAAAAAAAAATTATGCACCTATAGATCAAGGCACACTTCAAATTTCATGTAAAAGAGATATTCTAGCTACTGGGGAATCTACTCCAACTGAAGCTCTTACAACTAGAGATCTTCTAAGATATACATTTTTTAGAGAATCTGTTGACCATGAAGTTTAACAACAAACAGTTGCTCAGATTGAGGTGACTCCTCAAGTTGAAAAAGAGATTGTGCCTCAGGCAGAGGCAGAGCCTGAATAGACTGAAGTGGGTCAAATTGAATCTGTTCAATAACTGTATTCACATAAAAATGAATTTGTTCAAGGGGATCCTATTTTAGAAATAATTAAATAATAATGTGCTTAATAGGAGAAAAATCCTACTGATTTGAATCTATAAGAAAATAATTCTGAAATTCATACTGAATATCTTAATGAATCATTTTATGTGGATGAGTCTGGGAAGGGCTCGGAGGGAAAATAAATTTAAAAACTAGTAAAATGGGAAGAATTGGAGAAATCAGATGCACAATCTATACCATTTTTTATGTTAAATCAAGGTGAAGATCAAACTAATAATCAAACACACGATGCCTCTGATTCTGTAAATATATAAGTAGATGATTTTTACTGAATGTTAACCTGAGTTAAATATGAAAAGGCTGCTTTATGAAGGACATTGGAAAAGGAGAATATGATATTTCGAAGAACGAAATCCAGTTCATTTTCTAAGAAAGAGGTTGATATTTTAAGAAAGAGATGATGTCTGAAGTAGTAAATCTAAAATCTGAAATGGGGATGATGTCAGATTTGATAGCTTTTAAAATTTTCATTGAGCAACATTTCTGAACTGTCAAGAGAAATTAAGCAACTACGTCCGGTATTTCTCCAGATCAGATAAAGCGATTTCAGGCCATTACAACTGTAATAAGAAATATGAATGACAGATTGTAGGATCTTCAGTGTAACTGTCCTCCATTATCTATTTTGTTAAACAATCAAAAAACATCCAATGAACTAGGGTCAGAGTCTTGTTGAACAGATTAACAGAGAAGCTTAATCAGTTTATAGAGAAGGAATAGAGGTTACATGAGTTTTTTAGAGTCAATTTGATTGATTACCATCATCCTACTTAGGAAGTAAGGGATCTGATTGTCCGTAAAGGAGATGTATTGATGAAAAGGTTGAGAATGCAGATGATAGAGCTCAAGGAAGTCATTTAAAGGTACTGAATCCTATTTCAAAAACCTTTTAACCCAACCTTGATTCTAGTTTTCATTTCAGTACTTATATATGTATTTTCAATAAAATATATTTGAATCTCATTTTCATATGTTTTAATTTGTTTTACCATACTTTCTGTATTTGAATATTAGTAATCCCGATTAAAATATTGATAAAAAGGTTTATCATAGCATTTACTTAAGTTTAGTGATACATTTAAATGTGTTATATTCCTTATTCTATCATTCATTATAATGTCACAAAAAAGGTGGAGAAATATGGATAAACATGAAATTTTATTTTATGTTTATTTTCTTAATTATTTTTAAATCATTTACTCAATGGTAGAAAAGAGATTTTCATTTCATTTAATGGGTGGAAATTTCTAGGAGATTGTTTTCATAAATGGGAGAAATATGGATAAACACCAAGGGGTAGAAATTTTAAAAATTGAATGTTTATTTTTATATATGTAAAATCTGGATAACACAACATTTTATTTCTTGTTGAAATAATTGATAAAATTAAATATTGTTGTTATCCTTGCAAAATTATAAATTATATTCAATTAATTTTGTAGGTTAATTTCATTGGTTCTGTGATCATCAAAACGGGGAAGATTGTTGAGTATGTGTTGTTTTCAACAACACTCTTTTTTATTATTATAAGGGGAGATTGTTGAGAATAATACTCTATTTTTTTTATTTTGATGCACACAAATTCCCTTGTTTGTTATTCTAATGATTTTACCTTGAGTATATTTCAAGAAATTAGTATTCCTTATATTCTTATTTTTTGGGTAATATTAAAGAAATTAAATCCTGTGGAATATTTTACAATGTAGTTGGAAATCATTTTGAGCGTGTTCTAGAAACATTGTTCATACCCTACATTGAAGAGAATAAGTTTAAAGATGGAATCCATCATTCTCTTTATGGATGTTCAAGAAACGTATGGTTTAGAGAACATACGTTATCAGAAAAGTATGGAAGAGGAACCCTACATTTGGAAGGAAACTTTTTTTTGTTATCAGAAAAATATTGAAGAAGAACCCTATGTATGTAAGGAACATTACATTTGTTTCTAGAAAGCATGGTTCATCATCCTTACTTTTGTAAAAAAACCTTACATTTTATCAAAAAGTATAGATCATGTACCTTACGTACTGAATCATATAAAATTATGGATGACCAACCTTACATTTGAGATCAACCTTACATTTGAGATCACCATTGCATTTCAACCTTACGTTCTGAGAATGAATGCAATGTAGTTCAACCCTATGTTTGGCGTCAGAGATTTAAATTGTGACATTATCGAACAACGAACATTATGTGGATTATCAGGCTTATTTCAAGCCAGATTCAATGCCAAATTTTAATGTGAATATTTGACAAATTCAGAGCCATTTATTTGTGATTAAATGGATTGATTTAATAGGAGGATTTAGGGATAAGTTTTAGGGAAAGTTACAACTACTCTGTTATTTGAACATTTGAATATCGTGATTCTAAAGGTGACTTTTATGGATCTAAATTTGAAAGGAAAACACTCGTATTTATTTTTTTTATATATCTGTGTTATTTTAATTACAAAATGAGTGAGACAGATCATTGAAAAAAAATTTAGAAGGACGAGCTCTTAATTTTCTTGACTTCTATTTACAGAGATATTTGAGATATACAGATATGCTATTACAATGTACGATAAAAATATATTTTCTAAAGAAGAAGAAACATGTTGATGATTTAATGATTCAATGTAACACCCCAGGATTTCACAGTACCTTATCTCATTAATGTAATTCTATAGTTTGTTATACACGGAAAACCGAGTTCGAGTGCACCAAAACTTACCAAACTAGCCGTTCAAAAATAAATTATGATTTTTATTAAGTGAATTTTGAATATAATATTCTTTATATAATTTTAACACCCTTATTATATGTTTCTTAGACATTATATAAGAACATATTCAAATTTTAAGATAAATGGAGTATTTTTCTAAAATGAAATTTTATTTCCTACTAATGGTGAACATTTTTTTAAATGAAATATGTGAAAATTTTAAATTAAATTTGACAAAATAATATTCTTATTTATAAGTGGGACATAAAAATTTAGTTTGGATAATTTTTTTCTAATCACTTTTATATTTTGATGAATTATGAAAGATGTTAAATTTTAATTGAAAATAACATTTAAAATCAAAATAATTTATACTATTAAATTAAACATTTGAGTGGTTATGAAGTATAATTAGATGATATTTTTATCATTTAATACAACGTAGGTCATTATATTTAATTTTACTTTTAAATTAGACATAAACACATGTCAATATTTTGATAGTATTATTTTGTAAAAACCCATTTTTTGTTTTGGGAATGGGAATTAATTTTAAAATAATATATGATTATATTATGTTTTGAACTGTGTAAAATAGACATCATTTTTGAATTTGTAATATAAAAATTATCATTAGGTGAATTTTTTGTATTTTTCTGAAAACATTCAATTTTTTATGAATAGTGAAAATCACATCGTTATTGTTTAAAAAAGAAATTTTATTTAAATAATTATTTATTTTATTTAAATTAATTTTATGTAAAAATAGATATATAAAACTTATATAAGTTCAATTTAATTCATTGGAGTCATTTTATGATAAAATTAAATATATATATGTTTATTGAACTTTTTACCGTCTTTTAACCACCTTTTAGGAGAATTTGAAAATTTGAATACAACATAATTTTAATACTTATGTGAATTGAATTTCAAAAATCTAAGAGAAATGTTTGATATCTGTATGTAAAATGTGGTTCAATAAGATGAAATTAATTTTTGGTGAATAGTATCTTTCTACTTTATGTTACGATGGTTAAATGTAAATTGGGTAATTAAAGGTAGAAATGATATTATAATAACTCAAACACATGTCTTAATTCTATTGGATAAGTGTATTTAGATCAAAAAATCCTTTATGAATAAAAGATTATCCTTTAGTTCCACTTAGATTAGATTAGGACATTTATTATTATTTTATTTAAAGAAGAGTTAAAAGTGTTAAATTCAATGTTTAATAACAAAACCATTTTTTATGTTGGGTTACACATAAGGTATATTCGACTATAAATATTAATTAGAAAGCTAGAAATATTTCTTATATAATGGTGTTTTTTATAATATTTAGACATTAAATGATTTAATTCATTTATGACACAATGATGATGCATCCCTTATTAATGAAATATTAAAATAATTGATTTTAAAAATATCCAAATAATAGTAGATTGAGACTTTTGATTAATTCCACTAATTTTCTAGGTTAATATCACCTATTAGGGTTGATTAGATAATTTTTTTCGAAGTGATATGTTTTTTGTGACTATCACAAAAACAAAATACCAAAGAGTGTCAAAATTGACATAAATTAATTTTTTTTAAAATACTGTATTATAGTTTGATATAATATTCCTAAATATATAAGGTTCAGCCAAAGGTTTTAAATAATATTTTATATGTCATTAATGAAACACATTATATTCTCATGGAAATTTGGAGTAATTTTATTAACCATATAATGTAAGAATACAAGAAGACAATGTAAAAGTAAATCTATTTAACTAAGAGTTAAATCTAAAAATAAGGTTAAAATGGTAACCAAAACTTGTGTAAAACAAATTGGTTTAGAGGATTTTGACCCATAAAAACCTATGTCTTGAAATAAATTAATTTTTCACCATTATAAACCAAATATTATTGTATTATAAATTATTTTTTTAATCTTTTCCTAAAGTGACCCTCACCCCTCTTATAAAAGGAAACTTCCCCTTCTCTCAAAAGCACATATCAAAAGCCATTTGGCTCAGCCAAAACCTACCCTAATATCCTCCCAACATCCCTCAAATCATCCTAGAGTCCTTACATTTATCATAAATCCATCCTAAGGATCCCTTTTTATCAAATCAAAAGGAAACACCCAAAGAAGAGGTAATAATTTCACCACCCTCTTTCAAGTTCTTTTCTTCTTCCTCTTCCACTTTATTTGTTGTTTCAACACCAAAATAAAAACTGTAGTACCTCCTAAATAATGTGATGTTATTATAAATACGGTTCAACCATATTAATTATTAAATCCATCATATTAATGACAAAGTCGCCAAATGTGCATACGTACGGCTTACCGTCTCCATATCTTGGTGTAGTTTGTTAATCAATCACGTCATTATTTGGATTGGTATTATAATGAGTATAAATGATTTAAATAATAAATATAATATTTTAATAATTCTGTATATATGATTTAAATTCTAATTACATATTATTCCACCATCAATATAATGATATTTCCACTCGTGTGTACGTACGAATTACCGTCTCCACGAACGCGATGAGATTCATTACCCATTGTAATAGTTCTAGAATAGTTTTCATTTTATGATTTAAAATAATGTTTAAGAACAGAATATCATTATATATATGAATCAAATACATCCTATCCATAACAAACATGGCTAACATAACCAAGCATATAAAGGAAAATGGATCAGTTAACGCCCGAAATGATGATACTACTAAAATATTATTAACGATGAAATATTATAAGATCATACATGATATAATATATATGTATCTGGTTCTTTTATAACTTAATAAAAATTATTTAACTATTATAAATGAGTTTAACGTACCCTCAACCAAGTAAAAGTATGAGGTAAGGTTTAATTCTACAATCTCTTCATTATCTGAGGTGGTTTTTACGTGAGTATCTACTAGGACCTCTTTATCATCCACAACCTTGTTTCATAAAAATATTTTCAATTGGAATATTTTAAGGTTTTATGGAAGGTGATATTTAACTAGATCATCATTTTAATAGTGTTTAAATATTTATTCTTCTAAATCATTCTCATTAATGTCCATGTTTTCAAAATGTGTTTTAAGGATTTATTTATATGGACATGATGGTTTTCAAAATGTTAATTCCTTTCTAATGTTTCAAATTTGTATGAGAAACTTTCATTCAAAAATGACTTTAAATATCTTGATTTATAAATTATGTGTCATTTAAATGTTTTCATGAAAAAAGAATATTTCTCTCAAAGAGTTTTACAAAACATTTTCATCTTTTTCAACATCCATTGATGGATTTTAAACTAGTTTGAAGCTGATTTATTATGATACAAATATCCCATATTGTACTGAGGGTTTTGTGATAGTTTTCACTGTTGATGTGTTATTTTTATACTATTCATGGTTTATGGATAAATTATTGAAATTTTGTATGCTAGTTTTAATACGAATGTTTATGTTATGTTTAATCCATTTTATATGAGGAATGCATTGGACTTAGTAAGTGATGGGTGGAGCCTGCTATATCTCCTCGATGCATAGGTAGATCTCATTAGAAAAACTAGTGTCTTGGCACAAGGCCTTGAAAAAATCTTATTTGTAGTCTTGGCACAAGGCCTTGACTATGTGGTTATGAAGTCTGGTATTATGCATTCCATTATTATAAAATTGGTTATTGATATTACATGTGATTATTCGACTAGTAGAATATCCATGTGAATATATAAATAGAATTATTTTATATATATTTTCCATATTATGATGAATTTTAAGTTTAAGAGTATTTTTTTTTGTTCAATACATTTCCTTAAATGTTTATACTTATTTATGGATGTTTTCGATATATTCTAAACCTTGCTGATCATCTAACCTCACCCCTTACTATGTTTTATTTTTCCCAAGATGCGAAGAAGTGTATTATGATTGATAAGAAGGGTTAATTATAAGGAACTTTCCTTAAAACATTACATATTCTTTTATTAAATAAATAATTCTCATTGAGGATCTTTTTAGTTCTACAGTTTTAGAGAATTGGGACATAACTATTAAATCTCAAAAGATTACAAAGTAGACACTTCTACTCATTTTCCATTATTTTCATAAAATAAAAACTCTTAAAAAGAAAGATGTCTAGTTCCATGTTTTAGATAGAATGTCTTTCCTTGATCCCATCCTTGACCCTATTCATCTTTAAGTCCTGTGGGAAACATTTCAAAAACATGGGATGAGCATAAAAATCTCAGTAAGGGATATAAAAATACGGAAATAAAACATTAGTCCATGTATTAATAAAAATCAATGAAAAAATACTTTACCCATAAAACATAAGAACTTAACATACCTCATGAAATCATAATATTTATGAATAACTCATAGAAATCATAAGAAATAAAGGTAACTTGAGTCATTCATTACATTCTTACGTAGGGAGTAACCCTCATCGTTACATTTGGAATATTAATCACAATATATTCCTTAAATCTCTTCGGAGAAACCTTAACGTTTAACTCCTTCACGTTACCCAATTCATTGGAGATCTATCTCGGGCTCACCCGCCCTTATTTTATCACAAAACCACCCAACATCGTAAACAATGCCCAATAACCATAACATAATCGTATCGCATAAAACATGCATAAAGGAAACATAACATTTCTATATTTCAGTCACATGATAAAAATTCAACACATTGATATAACCAAAAAATTAACAAAACCATTTTAAATACCAAAATAAAGGGAAAGTAAAACATGGTATTTATTTATCATTTAAAAACATTATGGCTTGTATAGGAAGCCGAAACTCAAATAATGGTCACAGCGGTGGAGAAGTTGTTTTCGCCGCATACGTAAGACAGAAACATTCATTTTTTCATTTAGTGAAATGCTTCATGTAAAAAGATTACTTTTGAATGAAATTAAAAGCCAAAAGGTCTTATTATAGAACTAATAAAATAATGTCGTATATAAATTGAAGTTTACCTCAATGAAAGGATATGGAGACAAAGTCCCTTACAAAGACGGTATCCTTAGATTAAGGATAAATTAATTACATAATTATGTGTGAAAAATATAAATACACAAAATATAAGTGGATATTAAGTTTAAAACAATCAGAGGTCATATAAAAATATTCATATCATGACATAATCAAGAAATATAGGTTTAACCCAAAGAATTGAAATTGGGTTAAGAACTTCCCTTACAGAAATTCGACAGCCTAACGGTATCACTTTAAAATTCATAAAATGAGTTGATGGGAGATAAAAAGTGTATCTCATCACTTGGACATAAAATTTTCATCAATAAGTATATATAAGAACATATCCCAACATAAGAAGATGTAAATTAAAATACCTAACAAAAATAAGTCTTTTTAAAAAGAAGAGGGTGAAAGGTTCCCTTACCGATTTGGGTAACATTCGAAACATACACCCCGTGAAAGAAGGACTATACAATGTTGATGTTAATACCCATAAACTAAAGTATATTACACAAAGGGTAGAGTAATGGTCAGTAAAAACACCACTCAAAGGAGATAGTGACAAATATATCATGAATCTCATGGGAATAAATAGAGAGATAAAAACCCCTTACCTTGTTGTAATAAATTGAGTCATATGACCAAAAGATAATAAGAACCAAATGAATAACATAATAATATTAATATAAATATAATCATGATAATATATATCAAATTTAAATATAAAATACACCACATTCAATAAATAATTGGAAAACAATGGAAATCTCACGGAATTAAAAGTGAGATAAGATATCCCTTACCTTAAGTCTGACTTGTCTTGTTCGTTTCTTTATATTCCTGAATAATAAACCATGGTAAATTTATAATTGCTTAAGGACTTCCTTTAAAGTTTATTATTCAATTCATATCACATATTATCATGTTATAATAATTAGTTAATTATGTGAGTTCATATCATACGTTTTGTCGATGTTCGGTACATGAGCCAAAAATGAACTTGTTTGAAGAGAATTGACCATGTTGTTATAAGTAAATCATCTTTGGAATGGTTTTAATGATTTAAATATCATATATATCCAGTATATATGTATTTGATAATATTCCATAATGTTTGGAGATGAGAAATTAAATGTACCGTTCATGGAGACGGTAGGCCGTACGTACGCATGAACGCTACTTTCATTTTTTTCATATTAATGGACTTTAAAACTAAATGATACATAGATATATTATAATTTAAGTATAATATATAGGTTATATTAGTAACATGTGTTCATTAATGACATTATTTATAAATTCCATGTTTGGCATGAACGAGTCACATCACATGAGGGGCGGTTGTCCACACTTCCTCATATGAAATTATCGCATTTGCACAACATGAAAAGCATAAAGGTATGTTTTAAATATAAAATACAGAAGCACAGAGAAGACATAAATATAATATATATCATATATAAATATAGTTCCATCATAATGGCCACCATGAGAGGTGTTAAAATAAGATTTAACAATCATCGTTTTGTGAGTCAGTAATTCACCACCCACATAAAAAACATGTTCTTTAACCATTAGACGGAGGTGTGTGTAAGTGTAGGTAGAATCCTTATCAAAAAAAAATCCTAGTATATGAACTATACTGGTGTTATTAATGGATAAAATAATAAGAATATAGTAGTGAGCGAAGAAGGAAAATAAAAGAAAGGAACTCGAGAGAAGACATTACCTTTAAATTGGGCAACTCTTTTTTGTTTTGAGGCAAAGGATTCCTTGGAAAGACTTATGCCCAATGTGAGGATTCTATTAGTAAGAGAGGGATGTGGATAGAAAATATGATCAGAGGTTGGATGATCCAAGGGAATGAGAGTTGTGGGTAAGGTGGTATAGGTGGGGGCCTTTTATAAGAGGGAGGAGGGTCACTTTTGGAATGTCTTGAAATGGTACTTTATTATAAAATTATTTTAGGATTTTAAAGGTCCCACAATAATATATTTTAAGGATAAGGTGATAAGGGTTCTAAAACAACCCATCCAAGAGGTTTTATACAAGTTTAAGTTTTATATTTCACCTTATCTTTTCATTTTATTTAAATCGTTCATTAATGACGTAATCATTGCATCATCATGGTGTCATAAATAAATTTATTTATATAATGTCTAAAAAATATAAAAAAATACCATGATTTAGGAAGTCATTTTATCTTTCCAATGACTATTTATAGTCTAGTAGATATTTTATGTAAACAAAATTCAATTTTTTTACATAGGACATACAATCCATTGTTATATTTCTCTTAAAACACAATTTCATAAATGCCAATATCACACCCATGTGACTCCATGTGCCCTAAAGTTTGGTATAAAGCTTCCCATGGTCTTCCATGACTAAAAAATAAGGAATTGGACACATTTTGGGGTCATTTTATATTATTATTTTATTATTTTATTACCATAAACTACCCGATTACTAATTAATCACGATAATTAAAGATAATTGTCATCGTTACTATTCATAATGTCCAAAAAAAAGAGTCTTAATTACCTAATTTGGACCTTATGATTCCAAATATAGAATCCATTTTAACAAATTCAAAACACATAATTTTTTGCAATTAATTTAAAAATAATTCTCGTTTTCAAAACCAAAGACGGGTTTTTAGGATGTATAATCTATCAAAAGATTGTGTTGTTTTTACATCTAATTGAAAAGTGAAATTACTTCCAATGACAAAAATTATATTAATTGATAAAAAAATATTTCAATAGCACTTTAAAACCAATTAAAATGGAATTCTAACTATATAAATAAATTTTATGAAAATGCAATTTTGAATTAAAATGCTGTATTTTTCACGATTCATTAAAAAATGAACATTATCATAAAAATACCAAACATTCAGCCAAAGATATATTTGATATTCCAAATAAAAAACTGATTTAAATTATACCAAATTCAAAACATAAAAGTTTCATTAATAAATTATATTGTTATTTCCCATTGTCCAAACAAATAACGTGTTTTTAAGAAACAATATCTCTCAAAAGTTTGATAATTGTTTATGTCCATTTTCAAAGTAAAATTAATTCTAACAACCATCATTAGATTAAATGGTAAATATATATTCTAATTACACTTTAAAACCAATTAAAAATATAATCTAAAAATATAAATAAATTACATTAAAAAGGAGTCTTTGAATTAAAATACAACATTATTCACTATTCATTAAAAAATGAACTTTATCGGAAAAATACAAAAAAATTACACAAAGTAAATTTTGATGTCTTGATTATAAAGAAGGATTTT
Source organism: Viscum album (assembly GCA_963277665.1). Taxonomy (NCBI): domain Eukaryota; kingdom Viridiplantae; phylum Streptophyta; class Magnoliopsida; order Santalales; family Viscaceae; genus Viscum; species Viscum album. Next base: position 33,976,020 of record OY728163.1, read on the forward strand.
ATTTTGTCAAATATAACATATAAAAGTGACCAAAATTATATTTAAAAAGTGTTTTTCGTCAAAAGGTCGTTAATCGACCATTAAAATAATATTAGAATATTTATGCTTAAAATTGGATTCATTCGCATTTTAAGTCTCTATAATTTATTGGTTAATTGTTAAAATATTTAACAAACATGTATAATAATTTTTTAGTTATTTATATTCATTCTTGTGATTACAACGTCTAGAAATTTACTACCATTTAAAAAAATATTATTATATTATTAGTGTGCAACGTAAGATTTCAAAGAAACTCATTGTTGCGTATTGGGTACGCCATCGAATATAGCATCCCCATTAAAGTAAAATTAATATTTTATTCAAAAATATTAATAAATATGGAAATTTTATATTCTGTATTTACCTGAGATGTTACATCCTTCCCCCATTTTGGGAATTGCGTCCTTGTAATTTTAAAATTGGGCTCGGAAAGTTCATTGAAAGTCCCACATCGAAAAAAGAGTCAGTAGAACTATCACTTTAAAAGAAAGAAAGATAAGTACAGAAGACACCCGAGTTAATCCATACTAGGATTACATGTAGGAAAACATGGACATGGAAGAGAAAACAAAGGGTCATGTTCTGATGGAGAGTGAGAGAAAATATATCTAGGAGAAAGTTAACCACCATAAAATCACAAACTTGTAATAGGTTAAACAGTATTTGATTCCCACATAAGAAAAGGTAACAGACAAAGTTTTTGTTTTATGTTACATTTCATTGAGGAATTTATTTATGATCTTAACTAAAACATAAGAAAACATACTTACTTGTCATGTAGACTTTCATCTCTTACTAGATTTCTTACACAAACTTATATTTTCTCCAAAAGATGAGTATTTAGGATGACTTGTTCACATTAGGATCGCTTTAATTAACTTATTGAGAATCACCTAACCCACAAAAGATAAACTATATATTTCCTATGTATTTATACCTTAACCAAAACCAAAATTGTTAGTAAAAGATCAGATAATCTCCAAAAGGATAATCCTTTATAAAAATAAATACTACTCTTAATCTCCAAAATTCAACAAAAAGAACACAAGGTTCAAGAATGACCATTAAATAAACAGTTATCCATAAATTTCGTCAAATTAATCCAATCTAAGATTGAAACCCAAATATTTGAAGGATTTAATCACATAGTCATCCAAGATAAATCTTAAAATTTATCTCCAAATAACATCAGTTACTCTTAAATTATCATATTGATAAGTAATTAATCTAATCACATATCCTCCATGATAGGTCAATCATTTCTGTAGATAACCCAAAATCAACTTATTCTTGATTCATAAAATAATCTAACTAAAAAGGATTTTTCATAGTAACTAGGGACTTCACGTATTCCAGTGGTAGGAGATAAATACCAGTTGCACTTTGGTTGTGGGTTCGATTCCCACAGCTTTGTCCGATGTGACGGGTTGTCACACGGTCTGTGAGTTATCCTTTTTCAAAAACTATATAATTTTATAACATTCCAAAAGAGAGATAAATGCATCGAAAATAACCATAACATATATTAACAACAAAGGTTATCTAATAAATTCCGTTTTGCATCCCAAAATGTATTAACCGGTAATTGCCTCAAATTCAAGGATCATATAAACCCAAATTGTTATTTATAACTATATCCACAAAAGAAAAGATAATTATTCCTTGAATAAAATTTTCATATATCAAACATCAGGGTTACACATACTATAAAAAGTATTCTAATGTAATCTCATCATCAAAAGAGCATTAATACTTTTAATAATTTCACCATCCTAAAATCTACCATAACTCTTGAATCCCTAATATTTTCACTTCTCACTCATTAAACATTCTTCATGATCCATTAACCATTCCTTTTCAAATTAGTCTGAAATAATTCATTCCTAAAAACAAAATCATGAATCATATCCTAAGATTCAATAATAGGAAAACTTATGTTAAGAAATAATCCAAACCTTTCATTGGTCATTATCAGTTTCTTCATCCTCAATCGTAATGGCATTAGGTATTGATAAATGAATATTTGTACGATCCTGGTGATCCCATTCCCAAAACATCTTCGTAGGACATGTGTTTTCATAATGACCATGCACACCACATTTAATACATTCAATTGATATTTCAGAAATAACATCTTTCCCTTTCCTAGAGTCTACAAGATGCTTCCTTTTTCCAGGGCAGGTTCTTGCTTTATGACCTTCATTTCCACATCTATAGCATCTTTCTGCCCCTTTGAATCATTTTCCTCTTTGTTTCTTTCCACATCTTTGACACATAGGTTTTTTAACATACTTACCATTATGATTATTACCTGAACTTCATTAAGGATTATTTTCTCACATATATGATGTCTTATAAAGATCACTAAGGTTCAGGTGGTCAATCATGACTCCAAATAGTTGGTTGCTAATAAACACAAGAGTTCACATTGCAGCTCCCATATCATCCAGTTGCTCGTTCTGAAAACCATCACATTTTTCTTCACATCCACTCTTACTTTGGTGCCTACTAGATCCATCAATTTACTAAAACCAAAAAGGTCAGTGTTAGTATATCAGTAAAATAATCATATAATACTAAGATATAATTATTCATGTTATCTTAAACTCATTCACTTTATGTAAAATACTATGACTCTTTCTGAAATCCAAACCATTATGGTAATTTCACTTAATCTTAAAGAATACCGTAACCTCTAAATTAATTTAAAACAACCTCTGATACAAACTATAAGGACCCTTCATTAAAACATTACATAGTCTTGAATTAAATGAATAATTCTCATTGAGGATATTTTCTGGTTTATTATTTTAGAGAATTAGGATATAACTATTACATCTCAAAAGATTACAAAGTAGAAACTTCTACTTAGTCTTAATTTTTTTCATAAAATAAAAACTCATAAAATGAAAATTGTCTAGTTTCATTTTTTAGAAAGCATGTCTTTCCTTGACCCCATCCTTGACCCTATTCATCTTTAAGTCCTATGAATTTTTTTTCAAAAACATGCTTTGAGCATAAAAAGCTCAGTAAGGGATATAAAAATACCGAAATAAAACATTAGTCCACGTATACATAAGAATCAATGAAATTATACTTTACTCATAAAACATAAGCACATAACATACCTCATGAAATCATAAGATTTATGAATAACTCATAGAAATCATAAGACATAAAGGTAACTTGAGGAATTCATAAAATTCTTATGTAGGGAGTAACCCTCATGGTTACATTTGGAATACCCATCACAGTATATTCCCTAAATCTCTTCAAAGAAACCTTAGTGATTAACTCCTTCAAATTACCCAATGCATTGGAGAGATATCTTGGGCTCCCCCACCTTTAGTTTATCATGGAACCACCTGACTTCATAAACAATTCCCAAGAAGCATAACATAATCGTATCACATAAAACATGCATAAAGGAAACATAAAATTTCCATATTTCAATCACAATATATCAATACAACACATTGATATAATCAAAACATTATCCAAAACATTTTCAATACCAAAATAAAAAGTATAGTAAAACATTGTATTTATTTTTCATTTAAAAACATTATGGATTGTAGAGGAAGCCAAAACTAAAATAATGGTCACGGAGGCGTAGAAACTATTATCGCCGCATACATAAGACAAAAACATTCCTTTTGTAGTTTAGTAAAATGATTCATGTAAAAAGATTCATTTTGAATGAAATTAAAAGTCAAAAGGGTTTGTTATACAACAAATAAAAGAAGGTCGTATAGAAATTGAAGTATGCCTCAACGAAAGGAGATTGAGACGAAGTCCCATACAAAGATGGTATCCTTATATTAAGGATAAATCAACTACATAATTATATGTGAAAAATATAAATACACCCAATATAAGTGAATATTAAGTGTAAAACCATTAGAGGTCATCTACACAGATTCATATCATGACATAATCAAGAAATATAGGTTTAACCCAATGAATTTAAATTGGGTTAAGAAGTTCCCTTACAGAAATTTGATAGTCTAACGTCGTCACTTTAAAATTCAAAAAATGAGTTGATGAGAGATAAAAAGGGTATCTCATCACATGGACCTAAAATTTACAACAATAAAGATATATAATAACATATCCAAACATAAGAATATGTAAATTAAAAGACATTACAAAACAGAAGTCTTTTTAAAAAGAATAGGGTGAAAGGTTCCCTTACCGGTTTGGGTAACTTTCGAAATGTACACCCCATGAAAGAAATACCATAAAATGTTGATGTAAATACCCATAAACGAATGTATATTACACATAGAGTAGAATAATGGTCATTACATACACCACTCAATGGAGATAGTGACAAATATAGCATGAATCACATGGGAATAAATAGTGGGATAAAAACCCCTTACCTCATTGTAATAAATCGAGTCATATGACCAAAAGATAATAAGAACCAAATAAATTACATAATACCAAGAATATAAATAGAATAATGATAATACATATCAAATTAAAGTAAAAAAATACAACACATGCAATAAATAATTGGCGAACAATGGAAATCTCATGGAAGTAAAAGTTAGATAAGAAATCTCGTACCTCAAGTCCAACTTGTCTGGTTCATTTCTTTATATTCCTGAATAATAAACCTTGGTAAATTTATAATTGCTTAAGGACTTCCTTTAAAGTTTATTATTCAATTAATATCACATTTTTCATGCTATAATGATTATTTAATTATGTGAGTTCAAATTAAACGGTTTTTCTATGTTCTGTACATGAGTCAAAAATGAACTTGTTTGAATAGAATTGTCCTTATAGTTATAAGCACATCATCTCTGTAATGGTTTTCATGATTTAAATATCATATATATCTTGTATATATTTATTTTATAATATTCAATAATGTTTGTAGATATGAAATGAAATGTACCGTTCATGGAGATGGTAGGCCATATGTACACATGAACGCTACATTCATTTTTTGTCATATTAATGGACTTTAAAACTAAATGAGACATAGATATATTTTAGTTCCAATATAATATATATTTTATATAGTTAACATAAGTTCATTATAAAATTCTTTATAAATTCCATGTTTGGCATGAACGAGTCACATCACTTGAGGGGGCGGTTGTCCCCACTTCCGCATATGAAATTATCGCATTTGCACAACATGCAAAGCATAAAGGTATGTTTTAAATATAAAATAAATAAGAATATAGAGGAAATAAATATAATATATATCGTATATAAATATAGTTCCATCATAATGGCCAACATGAGATGTGTTAAAAGAATATTGAACAATCATCATTTCATGATACTGTAATTCGCCACCCATAGAAACAGTATGTTCTTTAACCATTAAATGGAGGTGTATGTAAGTGTAAGTAGAATACTTATCATAACAATATCCTAGTATATGGAGGATACTTTTGTTTTATGGGATCAAATAATAATAATATAGTGGTGAGGGATGAAAGAAAATAAAATAAAGGAACTCAAGAGAAGACATTACCTGTAAATCTGGTAACTCTTTTTTGATTTGAGCCAAAGGCTTCCTTGGAAAGACTTCTATACAATGTGAGGATTCTAGGAGTAAGATAGGGATGTGGATAGATAATATTAGTAGAGGTGGGATGAGCCAAGGGCTTTAGTGGTGTCGGTAATGGGGTAGAGGTGGTGGCCTTTTATAAGAGGGAGGAGGGTCACTTTTGGAAAGTCTTGAAATGTTACTTTATTATAAAATGATTTTCAGATTTTAAAGGTACCACAATTATATATTTTGAGAATAAGGTGATAAGGGTTCTAAATACACCCATACAATAGGTTTTAGAAAATTTTATGTCTTATATTTTACCTTATCTTTTCATTTTATTTAAATCGTTCATTAAAGAGGTAATCACTGCATCATCATGGTGTCATTAATAAATTTATTTATTAAATGTCTAAACATTATAAAAAAAATACCATGATGTAGGAGATCCTTTTATATTTCCAATGAATATTTATAGTCTAAGAGATCATTTATTTAAACAAAATTAAAACTGTTTTACTTAGGATATACAAACCTTTGTTATATTTCTCTTTTTTTTTAAAACAAATCATCTCATAAAGCTCACTATCACACCCATGTGATTCCATGGGCCCTAAAGTTTGGTTTAAAGCTTCCCATGTTCGGACATGACTCAAAAAAGTGGATTTGGACACATTTTGGGGTAATTTTATATTATTAGGATGTTATTTTATTAACCTTAACTACCCGATTACTAATTAATCACGATAATTAATGATAATTGTCATCATTACTATTCATAATGTCCAAAAAACATAAGAGTATTAATTAAATAATTTGAACCTTATGATTCCAAATATGGAATCCATTTTACCAAATTACAAACAATGAAATTGCAGTAATTAAATTAAAAATAATTCTCGTTGTCAAAACCAAAGACGGGTTTTTAAGATGTAAAAGCTACCAAAAGATTGACTTGTTTTTACATCAATTGAAAAGAGAAATTACTTCCAATGATGAAAATTGTATAAATTTATAAAAACATAATTCAATTACACTATAAAACCAATTAAAACGACAATATAACTATATAAATAAATTGGATGAAAAGGCAATTTTGAATTAAAATGCTGTATTTTTTACTATTCATTAAAAAATGAACATTATCAGAAAAATACCAAAACTTTACCCTAAGATATATTTGATATTCCAAATTCAAAAATGATGTTCATTTTACCAAATTCAATACATAAAAGTTTCATTAATAAATAATATAGATAATCCCGCTGTCGAAACAAATAGCGTGTTTTTAAGAAACAATATCTATCAAAAATTTGATACTTGTTTATGTCCATTTTCAAAGTGAAATTAATTATAACGACCACCATTGGATTAAATGATAATAATATATTATAATTAAACTTTAAAACCAATTGAAAATATAATATAACCACATTATTAAATTATATTAAAAAGGGATGCTTTAATTAAAATACAACATTTTTCACTATTCATTAAAAATGAACTTTATCGGAAAAATACCAAAACTTTACACAAAGTAAATTTTTATGCCTTGATTCTAAAGAAGAATTTTATTTTCTAAAATATAACATATAAAATTTAAAAAATGTAGATTTAAAAATGGTTTTCCATCAAAAGGCGGTTAATTGACCTTTTAAATAATATGATAATATTTATGCTCAAAATTGGATTCATTCGCATTTAAAGTCTCTATCATTTATTGGTTAATTGTTAAAATATTTAACAAACATATATAATCATTTTTTAGTAAGTTCTATTCAATCTCGCCATTACAACGGAAAGACATTTACTACCATTTAAAATAATATTATTATATTATTAGTGTGAAACCTACGATTTCCAAGAAACTCATTCTTGCGTATTGGGTACAACATCGAACATAGCATCCCCATTAATGTAATATTGAAATTTTATTCACAAATATTATTAAATATGAAAATTTCATATTTTTTTATTTACCTGGGATATTAAATTAAGATATTGGATTAATGGCATTCTCAAAGGATCATTTATGTTGTGTTTTATTTTCTAATGTGTAATGTGATTTCATGTGTGTAATCTATTCTGCAAGATGGCTAAACTGATTGGTCTTTCAGGACATGATTCCTTGTAATCGTACCAATGTATTAAAATAATGCACCGACTCTGGTATTCTGGGGTTGGGGCATTACAGTTGGTATCATAGGAATTTTAGCAATAACCTAGGAAATCGATTTAGATAAAATCCGATTATAGAACATTACCCTAAGATAATCTTTGAGGATTAGTATAGAAGAACATCCTAGAATTTTGGTAATGTAGATATTTTGAATATTTTCCAAGCAATAATTTCGTATCTAGATACAAGAAGGTAGAGGCGGCTCTGGCACTGATGTACCTAGGAGTGAAAAATCTAACAAGGAGTTTTGGGCTTGATCTGGGGTATCCTGGTACACGAAAACGGGCCTTGCTACACTCCTCGTTATGACACTCATAGGGGATATGCTTATCATAATTCTCATTTTCATTACAATCCATTATGAAGGATATAATAGTAAATACTTTGTCAAAGAAAACATTTTATATTAATAGATTATATGCATAATCTTTACAATTTATTTTAGGTATTTTGAAAGATTGGAATTATTCATTGTGATTAAAATACTATCTTACTATCTACCATCGTTTAAAAATGACACCTTGTTGATGGAATTAAAATTTTAGCAATACACATGATCGAAAGATTAAGAAAGATCATATCTTTCAAGGTATTAAGAAAACATTCAAAAGGGAAATAGTCTCCCACATATTCTCATTATATGGAGAAATTGTATCATGTGTTAAAAAGATAAGTAAATAATTCTTTGAGTCCTATGGCTTTGAAGGGAAGCCATAGAAGAAAAGGATGGAAGAGAGAAATATGGATAAAGGGAAGAGGGGAAAGAAGGATTTTCCCATATGTGATAACTGTGGAAATAATAAGCTTGGTAAATTCTTGAATGGAGTGGGAGTTTGTTATATGTGTGGAGAAAAAGGACACCAAGTATGTGATTTCAAGGGTAAGAAAAAGGTTTCAAATGTACAATGATTAATCTTTAAGGAGTTGGTACATTACACGAATCAATGTCCAAATCATCAGAGTATACCCCAAATGATGCTATTAGATAATAATCATGTTATGATATGATCAAAGATGAATAGGAATGATTGCAGTTCTTATATTTTTATTAAAGTATTGTGTCATTTGAGTATTGTATTAATGATGAATATGTTATAATAATTATAATTTATATAAGGATTGTACTACAGTACTAATTCATTATGTACATGAGATTGTATAGAACAAATAAAAGTGACTCAATAGTAGGTTAATTTTTTTGGAAAATATATGGTGGGAGAAAGGTAAACAATAATATGGTTCTGATATTGAGGTAGTTATTTTTGAATAATATATTATTGATTTGGATAAATAATATTAGATATTCTTAACTACCTTAAAACTGATTATCGATTTGTATATTCCATCATTGTTGATGTTTACAACATTTTTGGATAGAAGGAGTATATCCAGTATTCTATAAAGAATAAGGGAGAATGAATGTAATCAATAAGGTCCTATAGTAATTCAGGGGGTTACAGTGTTTTAAAATAATACACGATGACAATATTCAAATGTTAATATGTGGAAAAAAGGGATCTTCATTGTGTTTACCTTCCTTATAAATTTAGGACTATGAGTTTAGAGAGATGTATTTTGGATAAGTTTAAAGTACATAGTCTATTAAGTTTGAAATTGGATACTATTTTTATTGTTAAATCATTTTTTGATATTATTTTTGCATTGTTATAAAAAGGACAACTCCGAGGTCGGGCGACAACCTGTCGCATCCGGAAAGGATGCGAGACTTGAACCCCCAACTGAAGAGCGACAAGGGTGGATCACCTAAAACTGACATACATGATGTCAAGGTTTGTATAATGTATTTTTTTTAATAGTTTGACAAATTAATTATAAATTCATTATTTTTCGAACACTATACTATTAGGGTAAATAAAATATTTTTGAATTCTATTATCTTTTTGAGTGAAAGATGAGTTTGTGGTTAGAATTAGTTGAAGGATGAAACTCTTCCTGTCAACTATATTTTTTTCCTATTATTTTATTAATAAATTAACTCTTAAACATTAGGGAAGGGATCTTAAAACCAAAAATGTGTTATCCTAATACCTTATGTTTTGTTGAACCAAAAATATTTTAAATCATCATAGATTGATGGCTTTGAGGCCCTCAATTTTACACTTTTTTAGGATTTATGACTTCAATAACTCCCTAAAAATATTTATGTTTTCCTCCAATTTTGTGTCTCTAATTCCCACCAATGTTCACTTAATCGAGATCATAATTTTGTGGTGACTTTTTCATTTCCCTTTCCAACTTATTAAGACTAAAAATTTTTAACCCAATTTCCCATGTGGGTTTTTGACAATGGTATTTTTCTAATTTTAACTATTTAATTTCTATGAAAAACTAAAAATTGAGAGGACACAATTTATTGAAGGAGGGGAGAATGTAACACCCAAGATTCCATAGTATGTTATCTCATTAAAGTAATTTAATATCTTGCGCTACACGAAACACCGAGTTGGAGCACACCAAAACTTACCAAACTAGCCGTTCAAAAAGAGGTTATTAATATTATTAACTGCATTTTGAATCTTATATACTCTATACAATTTTAACTTCCATATTATGTGTTTCTAAGACAAAATATAAGAACAAATTCTATTTTTCAGATAAAGGAAGTATTTTTCAAAAATGAAATTATACCGCCTACTGATGGTGAACTTTTTATGAATGCAATATCTGAAACTTTTATATTAAATTTGAAAAAATAAAATTCTTATTTAGAATTTGGATATAAAAATTTAGTTTGGATAAAGTTTTGGTTTATTTTTAACTTTTATAGTATGATGAATAGTGAAAGATGGGAAATTTAATTGAAAACAACTTTTTTAATCAAAATAATTTATAGTGTTAAATTATACATTTGAATTTCTTTAAAGTATAACTAGATTATATTTTTATCATTTAATACAATTTAGGTCATTATATGTAATTTTACATTTAAATTTGACATAAACACATGACAATCTTTTGATAGTTTTCACTTTTTAAAAACTCGCTTTTTGTTTTTAACAATAGAAATTAATTTTAAATTAATAAATAAAACTTATATGTTTTTATCTTGGTAAAATAGACATAATTTTTTAATTCTTAATATCAAAATTATTTTTTTGTGAATTTTTTGTATTTTTCTGAAAACTGTTAATTTTCGATGAATAGGAAAAACACTTCTTTATTGTTTAAAACTGACATTCTATTTAAATAGTTATTAAATTTTTTTCAATTTATTTTAATTCAAAATAGATATATAAAACATATATATGTTCAATGTAATTCATTGAAGTCATTTTTTAATAAAATTAAATGTATAATATTTTATTGAACTTTTTACCGTCTTTTACCCACCTACTAGGAGCATTTGAAAATTTGCATAAAACATAATTTTTCCGCTTATATGAATTGAATATCAAAAATACAAGAGACACAGTTAATATCAGTATGTAAAATTTGGTTCCATAAGATGGAAATAATTTTTTGTGAATAGTAACTTTCAACTTTTAGTTACCACAGTTAAAAGTAAATACCGCAATTAAAGGTAAAAATTATATTACAAATACCCTAACACATGTCCTAATTCGATTAGATAAGTTTATTTCGACCAGAAACAAGCTTAGGAATAAAATATAACCTTTTAGATCTTCTTGGATTAGATTAAGACATTTATTATTATTTTATTTAAAGAAGAGTCAAAAGGGTTAAATTCAATATTTAATAACTAAAACATTTTGAATATACAGTTACACATTACATAAATTCAAATATAAATATACATTATAAATCTAAAAATATTTCCTACATAATTTTATTTTATTTATAATTTTTATATATTAAAAAAACTAATTTATTTATGACACAATGATGATGTATTTATTACCTTATTAATGATACATTAAAATAATTGATATTATAAATATCTAAATAAATATTAATTGAGTCATTTTATTAATTCCACTAATTATCTAGAATAATATGACATTTTAGTTTTGATTAGATAATTTTTTTTGAGTGAAACGGTTGTTATGACTTTCATAAAAACAAAATACCAAATACTGTCAAAATTGACATAAATTAATTTTTAAAACATATACAATATTATTGGTTGATATAATATTCCTAAAAATATACAGTTCAGCCAAAGGTATTAAAAAATATTATATATTTCATTAATGATCTACTTGAGATTATCTTAGAATTTTATAGTAAATTTATTAACCATATATTGTATGAATACAAGAAGACACAGTAAAAGTTAAATTATTTAATTAAGAGTTAAATTTAACAAATATTGTTAAAATGGTAACCTAAACTTTTCTAAAACCAATTGGTTTAAAGGATTTCTACCGATAACTACCTAAGGGTCAAAATAAAATTATTTGGATCCATTATAAACTGATTATGATTGTATAAAAAATTAATATTTTAATCTTTTCCCAAAGTGACACTCACCCCTCTTATAAAATGGCACTTCCCCTTCTCTCAAAATCACACCTCAAAAGCCATTTTGATCAGCCTAAACCTACCCAAATATCCTCCAAACATCAATCACTTCATTCTATAGTCCTTAAATTGATCAAAATTTAAACGTACAGAGCCATTTTGATCAACTCAAAATGAAACTCTAGACGAAGAGGTAATAATTTCACCACCCTCTTTAAAGTTCTTTTCTTCTTCCACTTCCTCTTTCTTTGTTGTTTCCATAAAAAAAATAACTACAGTACCTCCTATATACAAATATGTTATTATAAATGTTTCACAATCATATTCCTTAATCTATCCATCCTATAAATGAAAATGTCACCATATGTGTGTACGTACGACTTACCGTCTCCATGTTGTGGTGTAGTTTGTAATTCAAACAGAACATTATTAGGATGTGTATAATAATGAGTATAAATGATGTAAATAATAAATATAACATGTTAATGATTTTTTATATATGATATACCATCAATTTACTTATGATTTTACCATCAATAGAATGATATTGTCGCTCGTCTGTACGTAAAAATTATGGTCTCCACGAATGCGATGAGATTCATTCCCCATTGTAATAATTCAAGAATAATTTTCATTTTATGATTAAAAATAATTTTTATGAAAATAATATCATTATGGATATGAATCAAATACATTTTATCCATTATAATCCTCGCTTACGAAACCAAGCATATAAAGGAAAACAGATTAGTTAACAACCAAAATGATGATACTATAAAAATATTATTAATAAAGAAATATTAGAAGATCATATATGATATAATATTTATGTATGTGGTTATTATATAATTTCATAAAAATGATTTAACTATTATAAAAGATGTTAATGTACCCTCGACCAAGGAAAATTACAAGGTAAGGGTTAATTCTTCAATCTTTTCATTATCCGAGGTTGTTTTTACGTGAGTATCTACTGGGACCTCTTTATCATCCACATTAGTGTTTCATAAAAATATTTTCAAAAGGAATATTTTAGGTTTTTATGGAATGGAATCTCTAACTATATTATCATTTTTAATGATTTAATATTTATTCCTCTAAATCATTTTCATTAATTTCTATGTTTTAAAAATGATTTTTAATGATTTATTTATATGGAAATGAATATTTTTAAAAAGTTAATTCCATTAAAAAGTTTCAAAGGGGTATGGGACACTTTGATTAAAAAATGTCTTTAAATGTTTTCCTTTCTAAATCATCTGTCTTTTAAATGTTTTCATTTAAAAGGGAAATTTCTCTCAAAGACATTTACAAATCATTTTCATCTATTTCAACATCCTTTCATGGGTTTTAAACTTGTTTGAAGTTGATATGTGATGATAAAAATCATCCATATTGTTTTGAAGGTTTTGTGATATGTTTGACTTTGGATGTGTTATTTTTATAGCATTCATGGTTTAGGGATTAAGTATAGACATTTCATATGCTAGTTTTAATACAAATTTTTATGTTATGTTTAAACCATTTTATTAGAGAAATGGATTAGACTTTGTATGTGATGGGTGGGGCCCTCTATAGCTCCTTAATGCATCAGTAGGTCTCATGAGCCAAACTAGTGTCTTGGAAGAATGCCTTGACAAAATCTTATTTGTAGTCTTGGAAAAATGCCTTGACTAGGTGGTTATGGAGTATGGCATTATATATTCCATCATTATAAAATTGGCTATTGATATGATGTGTGATTATTAGACCAGTAGAATATCCATGGGAATAAGAAAATGGAATTATTGGATTTATCTTTACCATATTATGATGAATTTTAAGTTTAAAAGGATTGTGTTTCAGTCATATAAATTTCCTTAACTTTTTATATTTATTTATGAGAGTTTTCACAATATTTTAATCCTTTATGATCATTTGAGCACTTCCCTTTCTATGTTTTATTTTTACCAGGATTTGAAGAAGTGTATTATGATTGATAAGTGGGGTTAAGCTAGGGGATTAATGGAGTTCTCAAAGGATCATTTATGTTGTGTTTTATTTTCTAATATGTAATGTAATGTTCATATATGTAATCTATTTTACAAGACTCCTAAATTGATCGGCCTTTTGGGGCTTGATTCATTGTAATCATGCCAATGTTTTAAAATAATGCACTGACTCTGGGCTTCAGGGGTGGGGGAAATACAGTTGGTATAAGAGGAAATTCAAAAACCACCGTTGAAATAGATTTAGATAAACTCTGATTAGAGAACATTACCCTAAGATATAATTTAAGTATTAGTATAGAACAACTTACTAGAATTTTGGTAATGTAGAGATTCTTTGTATTTTCCTAGAAATACATCTCTGTTTTGATATGAGCAGGTTGAGGCGTATCTAGCACCGATGTACCTTGGAGTGAAAACAGTGACAAAGAGTTTCAGTTTTGACTCGAGGTATCCCTGTAACAGACAATGGGCCTTGCTGAACTCTTAGTTACAACACTCCCGGGGGATATACATAGTATAATTCATATTTTTATTACATGCCATTATGAAGGATTTAATATTAAATACTTCCTTAAAGAAAATATTTTATGATTATATATTATTTGTATAATATTTTCAATTTATGTTAGGTATTTTACATGTTTGGAATTATGCATTGGGATTCATAAACTATCTTATTGCATGACATTGTTTATAAATGGCACCTAGTAGAATGAATACGAATTCCAGCAATATGCAAGATCAAAAGATTAAGGAGGATCATATCTTTTATGGTATTAAGAAAACATTAAATAGGTAAATAGTCTCTCATATATTATAATCATATGAAGAAGTTGTATCATTTGTTAATAAGATAAGTAAATAATTCTCTGAGTCTTATGACTTTTAAGGGAAGAAAAAGAAGAAAATTATGGAAGAGAGGAAGATGGATAAAGGGAAGAGGAGAAAGAGGTATTTTCCCATATGTGATAATTGTGGAAAGAATCACCTTGGTAAATGCTTGAAAGGAATTGGAGTTTGTTATAATTGTGGAGAAAAAGGACACCAAGTACGTGATTTCAAGGGTATAAAAAGGGTTTCAAATGTTAAATACTTTATATGCATGGATTTAGGACACGACGTGAATCAATGTCCAAGTTATCAAAGTATACCCCAAATGATGTTATTGGATAATAATCAAGTTTTGATACTATCGAAGATGACGAGGAATGATAAGAGTTCTTATGTTGTTATTAAATTATTGTGTAATTTTTGTATTTTATTTATGATGTACATGTTATAAGATTTATAAATAATATAAGGATTTTACTGTAGTAATATTTCATTAAGGACTTGAGATTATGTGAAACAAAGAAAAGTGACTCAATAGAAGGTTTATTTTTTTGGAAAATATATGGTTGAGAGAAAGATAAACCATAATATGGTTCCTATACCGAGGTAGTGATTTTGGATTAATATATGATTGACTTGGATTAATTACATTGGATATTCATGACTACCTTGGAACTGATTAATGATTTGTATATTCTATCATTGTAGTATTTTACAACATTTTTGGATAGAAGGAGTATATCGAGTATTCTATATGGAATAAGGGAACACGAATATAATCACTAATATTTTATAGAAATTCACGGTGTAATAGTGTTTTAAAAGAGTATATGATGAAGGTATTCACATGTTATTACGTGGAAAAAAGGATCTTCATTGTATTTACCTTCTTTATAAATTTTGAACTGTGAGTTTGGAAAGAAGTATTTTTGATAAGTCTAAAGGTCAGAATTTATTATGTTTGACAATGGATACTATTGTTAAGGTTTAATCATTTCTGGATATTATTTTGGGATTTTCATAAAAAGGACAACCCGGAGGCCCGACGACAACACGTCACGTCCAGAAATGCCACGAGACTTGAACCCGCAACTAAAGGGAAAAAATCGGGGATCGCCTACCACTGGAATACATGATGTCCTGGTTTGTATAATTTAGTTTTTTAACAGTCTGAAAAATGAATTATAAATTTATTTTTTTGGAACCCTATACGATTAAGATAAATAGAATATTGTTGAATTCTATTATCTTTTGAGGTGAAAGATGAGTTTTTGGTAGGAATTAGTTATAGGATGAAACTCTACTTGTTAATTATATTTTATTCTATTATTATTTGAATAACTTAACTCTTAAACATTAGTGGAGGGATCTTGAAAACAAAAAAGTGTTATCCTAATACATTATGTTTTGTTGAACCATTGAAATTTTAAATCATCATAGATTGATGGATTTGAGGCACTCAATTTTACAATTCTTTGGGATTGATGACCTCAATCAATCCGTATAAATACTTATATTTTTCCTCAAATTATATTTCTCTAATTTCAAACAATGTTCTTCTAATAGAGATCATAATTTGGTGGTGACTTTTTCATTTCACTTTCCCTCTTATTAAGACTAAAAGTTTTAACCCAATTTCCGAAGCGGTTTTTCCACAAAGGTATTTTTCTATATTTAGTAATTTATTTTCTAAGAACAATTTCAAATTTAGAGGACACAATTTATTGAAGTATGAGAGAATGTAACACCCCATGATTTCATAGTATGTTATCTCATTAAAGTAATTCAATAGCTTGTTCTACAAGCAACACTGAGTTTAGCAGCACCACAACTTACCAAACTAGTTGTTCAAAAAGTGGTTATGTATATTATTAACTAAATTTTTAATCATATATACTCTATAAAATTTTATCACCCATATTATGTGTTTCTTATACATAATATAATAACAAATTCAATTTTTCAGATAAAGGATGTATTTTTTAGAAATGCAATTTTACCACTTAATAATGGTGAGCTTTTTTTAAATAAAATATCTGAAACTTTTATATTAAATTTGACAAAATAAATCTCTTATCTAGAAGTGGGACATAAAAATATAGTTTGTAAGAAAATTTTGTGTTTTTTATAACTTTTTTCATTTTGATGAATAGTGACAGGTGGTAAATATTAATTGAAAATAACTTTTTAAATCAAAATAATTTATATTGTTAAATTGTACATTTGAATGGTTTTGAAATATAATTAGAATATATTATTATCATTTAATACAATTTAGGTAGTTATAAGTAATTTAACATTTTAATTTGACATAAACAAATGTCAATCATTTGATAGTTTTTACTTTTTAAATACTCACAATCTGGTTTTGACAATGGGAATTAATTTTAAAATAATAAATGAAAAATCTATGTTTTAAATTTTATAAAATAGGATTTATTTTTTATTTTAGAATAACATAATAATCTTTGGGTGAATTTTTGGTATTTTTGTGAAAACTTTTAATTTTTGATGAATAGTGAAAAACAGTTCGATATTATTTAAAACCAACATTTTATTTTAATAATTATTTATTTTAATTAAATTAATTTTAAGTAAAAATAAATATATATAACTTATATATGTTCAATTTAATTCATTTTAGTCATTTTATGATATAGTTATATGTATAATATTTTATTGAACATTTTACCGTCTTTTACCCACCTTCTAGGAGCATTTGTAAATTTCCATAGAACATAATTTTACCACTTCTATGAATTGAATTTCAAAACTCTGAGAGACACAGTTGACATCACTGCGTAAAATTTGGTTCAATTAGATTATTTTTTTGGTGAATAGTTTCTTTCGACTTTTAGTTTCGACGGTTAAAAGAAAATAGAATAATTAAAGGAAAAAATGATTTTATAACTACTCTAACTCATATCCTATTTCTATTAGATAAGTGTATTTTTACCAAAACAACCATAGGAATAAAATATGATCTATTAATTCCACTTGGATTAGATTAGGATATTTTTTATTATTTTATTTAAAGAAAATTTTAATGTGGTAAATTTAATGATAAATAACTAAACCATTTTTAAAATAGGGTTACAATTAGATAAATTGGACTATATATATTCATTAAAAATACAAAACTATTTTCTAGATAATGGTATTTTATTTATAATTTTTATATATTAAATAATTTATTTTATTTATGACACAATGATGTTGCAGTAATTACCTTATTAATAAAATATTAAAATAATTGATGTTATAAATAACCAAATAAATGAAAATTGAAAATTTTGACTAATTACACTAATTTTATATGTTAATATGACATTTTATGGTTGATTTGATAAATGTTTTCGAAGTGATAAGGTTGTTATGTCTTTTACAAAAAAATAACAAATAGTGTCAAAATTGACATAAATTAATTTTTAAAACATATAATATATTATTGGTTGATATAATATTACTAAAAATATAAGGATCATCCAAATGGCTTAAATAATATTATATATCTCATTAATGAACCCATTGGGATTTTCTTTGATTTTTAGAGTAAGTTTATTAACCATATTATGTAAGAATACCAGAAGACACTGTAAAAGATAAACTATTTAACTAAGAGATAACTCTAAAATATATTGTTAAAATGGTAACCTAAACATTTCTAAAACCTATTGGTTGAAAGTATTTCGACCCATAACCACCCAAGGATCTAAATAAATTCATATGGAACCATTACAAACTGAATATGATTGTATTATAAATTTATATTTTAATCTTTTCTTAAAGTGACCCTCACACCTCTTATAAAAGGGAACTTACCCTTCTATCAATATCACACCTCCAATGACTTTTGGCTCAACCAACCCCAGCCCAAATATCCTCCCAACTTCCCTAAAATAAACTTAGAGTTTTTACATTGATTAGAAATCCAACCTAATGATCCCTTTTGATCAACTCAAAAGGAAACACCTGAAGAAGAGGTAATAATTTCACCATCCTCTTTCAAGTTATTTTCTTCATCCAATTCCACTAAATTTGTTGTTTCCAAACCAAAATAATAACTCCAGTATCTAATACATACTATGATGTTTTTATAAATATGGTAAAACCAAATTCGTTATTCTATCCATCCTATAAATGACAAAGTTGCCTTACGTGTGTATGTACGGCTTACAATATCCATTTCTTGGTGTAGTTTTTCATTCAAACGCTTCACTATTTGGATGGGTATGATAATGAGTATAACTGATGTAAATAATAAATATAACATTTTAATGATTTTGTATATATGATGCACCATCCAATTTCATACGATTTCACCATCAATATAATCATATTGTCACTCATGCATACGTACGGAATACCCTCTCCACAAACGCGATGAGATTTATTCCACATCATAATCATTCAAGAATAATTTTCATTTTATGATTAAAAAAATGTAAAAGAACATAATATCATTTTGTATATTAATAAAATACATCCTATCCATAACAAACATGGCTTACGTAACCAAGCATATAAAGAATAATAGATCAATTAACACCCAAAACAATGATACTACTAAAATATTATTATCCAAGCTATATTAGAAGATCAAATATGATATTGTAGACGCCGTAAAAGTCCGTTGTTCCCAAACGAAGCTCCGGATGCGGAAAGCGAGGTCATATTTGGAGTCGGAAGCCCGTTTCGGAAGGCCGGGAGGCCTTGCGCGGAAATTTGGAGACCCGCGCGCAAAGTTGTAGTGCCGCGCGCAAACCTCCCGGGATGCGCGTAATGCGCTGGGCCGGCGCGCAATTTTGCGCGCCCATGGCCCGCGCGACTCCCTTATGCGCCGGGCCCGATTCCGCGCCCGCGAAGGAATTTGCGCGCCCGCGAGCCGGATTCCGCGCCCGGGGTTGCCTATAAATATAAGGCGACCCCCGACGTTTTGAAGGTTGCCGGAATTCGAAGAGGCGCTCGTTCGCGCAATCCAACCCCCTCCGTGCGCAATGTCGATCTTCAGGTAACCTCCTTTCTTTCGCGCAAGAAAGCCTTGGGGTTCGCCTTCGCGCGCAATCCCTTTGGCTCCTTTCCTTGGAACAACTCTTCACCCAAAGGCCTTCGCGCGCAAAAGAAGCCTCTTGCGCGCAATTGCCCCCCGGGTGCGCGCAATCCAGCCCGATTGCGCGCACCCCCCCTTTCAAAGTGGCCATTCGATAAAGAATGAGCCGTTGCCCCCCGCACGCTATCCGAAGCCCGGTGCGCGCAATCTCAATCATCTGCGCGCAAAGCGCTGGCCCAATTGCGCACCAGCCCGCCCATTTGCGCGCCGACCCATGGTAATTGCGCGCCAAGTTCCTCTTTTGCGCGCAAATCGCCAGGGTCGCCCCCTTTGACCCCCTGAGGGTACCCGCCTGCGTGGCGCCCGATGATCTTCATCCCGGGTGCCCGCACCGTGCGTTGTCTTCCTGTGCGGCCCTCCAGGCTCGCGCGAAGTGACACGGACCCATCGGCGGCACCATCTACGTCCAAGCTGCACGACGTTAAACTGCCTAGCATATCGCCTGAGCTACAAGACGTTAAACTGTTCAGCATTCGTCCTGCATGACGCTAAACTGCACCACGTCCGCGCCGCAAAACGTTAAACTGCCAAGCATCTTCGTCCTCAACACACGACGTTAAACTATACTTCGTCCGGCAAGACGTTAAACCGTCCGCTTCGTCCTCAACACACGACGTTAAACTGTACTTCGTCCGGCAAGACGTTAAACCGTCTGCATCACCCGATCCCATGCCCCGCACGCAGGGTCCTCCCGGTATGGATGTGGCCCCTACCCGCTCGTCTCTGCAGGGATGTCGGGATTGGAGTGGCCTTCACCCACGGGGGTAGAGTGTCACAAACCGAATGAACTACGTGGACTTTGATCCCTGTCTCCTAAACAGGGTACGTAGGAAGCCTCTCCGAGGTTCAAGCCCACCACCTGGTCGTCCCGGTCGTATTCACGTCGGTTCTTCCATCAGTGGACCCCTCCCGGGTTCACACTTGCGTCGATTCACCTATAAATCCGCCCCTGTGGGAGACTGCACGTGTGTATCTCCATTGTGCTTCCCCACTGCCTTTTTCTATTTCTCCTTTCAGCGTCCAGCATGACGTGAAACTGTGATCCACCCGGCCGTTCCATCCCCCTCTGTGCGAGGTGGTTCGGTTCAATCCTCCGCTTGGCAGCCTCGACCTCTTCGTGAGTCGGCTTGCCATCGTCCAACATGACGTTAAACTGTATATCCGAACTACGCTGACTTTGATCCGCGCTAACGCGCGGTACGTAGGAAGCCTCTACGAGGTCCAAGCTCTTCACTCCGTCGTCCATCCTGATCCTTACCCGGGCCGCCACATCCCGGTGGGGTCATGCCATTTCATTCCACTCCACTTCACTCGGGAAGCCGCCCATGTGCTGGCCCCAGCGTCGGAGGTTCCCCGCAAGGGGTTCTGTCATCTGATCCACTTCTCATGTTGATCAGTCCGATGCCGTCCCCGCTGGACGTTAAACTCGCGGCATACCCCGTGTTAAACATGGGAAGCTGAGGAAAACCTCAGGTAACACAGTTCCCTGCACCCAGCGCGGGATGCCTCAGGCCATCATGCCTTCGAGAATCCCTATTAGGGACGGAAGGTAGACATGCAGAGCCGCAGTGTTAAGGCACTCCCCCAACACCTAGAGCCACCCGGTCTCCTCACCGCAGGTTGCTGCCCCGACCAGACTCCTTGGAGCGTCCAGGCGGAAGCAGCGTAATTAACCGGTGTCCATGGAGACATGGAGCCGGGAACGAGATTCATGAGCACGTCTTAAATCTATGAGGGAGACCCGGATTAGGCGACGAGTTCCGAGGAGACGTCCACGGAAGGAGGAGCCGACATCCCATCATCCCGGTTTCGATCAAGGAGCAGACGCCCCTGAATAAGGGACGGATGCCGCCCGCCTTTGGAAAGCGGGACTGCGGGGCCACAAGTCGCGCGCCTATCCCCTCGGGTCGACGAGCGCACGCGCGAACGCGTCCTGGCGGAACAGCGTCGGAACAGAAACCCGGTGCACATCCGCACCGAAACAGAAAAATGGTGAACCCGACGTGAATCTCTTCTCTTCAATACGAAGACCGATGGCTTTCAGAGGTGTTGGAAGACCAGCATGCTGCTCGACCAAGCATTCAACACCGGGGCACGGAACCCGCCAGGGGCTGGGGAAGGGAAATCGGGCACTCCGTCTCACGACGTCGATGGACTGGGTTCCCCCCACGGAAGGCGTCGTGGCACTAATGGTTGGTTGTCGATTCCTTTTCCTGTCAGTGTTAATGGGTTTTTCTCCCTGCTTTCAGGAATCAAGTCGCCCAATCCAGTGCCCGATCGCCACCCGCCCACTGGCGCAGGGGTAGGGGAAACACCGACGCGGCTACTCCGCGCGGTCCCGTCCGTTCCACAGCCGTCCCAGCAGCCGCAGCTGCGGGGCAACCACGCCCTCTCTCCCCCTCGGAGGTCATCCAGAGAAGGGTGATCAACAACTTGGTGCGGAGATATGAGGAAGAGGGAGTCATCCCCACCAGGGACATGGCTCGCCTAGACCTTGAGGAAGCTGCACCTCGCCACCAACGCCGCCCCCGAGGGCTGCGCAGGGAGGCACCGCTGCCTACCTCGACGTCCAACCGCTTCGGGAGTTTATCCCCGGAACGCTCCGACAGCTCCTTCCCCTATGCGGATGAGGTGGAAGATGCCCGGGACCACCCTATCCAAGATTCGCTCCAGGGATCCGCGATAAGGGCTCCTGTCAGGCCACGGAGACACCGCCGCCAGGCCTCTCAAGTCGAAGAACAGTCTCTCCACCTGCCCGCGCCGCTGATCCCGACTCGTTTGTCCCGACGCCAACGTCGGGCACGAGCGGAAGAGGATGCCCACCTTGGGGCCCTAGCAACAGCGGCCGCGTTGGCTCAAGCCACTGCTAGCTCCAGTCACCAGGCCCCTGCGCATCCTGAGCAGGGGAACTTCTATGCCCGACCTGGATCGAGGCCCTGACCTCCCCAAAGACAGGTTGGGTTGACTCTCCCGGTTGCTGGTACAGGAAATAGCCACCGCGGACCACCTCGCGGTAGCGCTATTCACCAACAGGGTCTACTCCGTGTGGCCGATCCAAGAGGCATGGGTCACCCCACCTTCCGATCCCGTCCCGGAGGCCTGCCCGGAATCATCTCTCCCCGCGTCCCCTTTGATATCTGTCCCGGTGCTCCTCGCACCTTGGTTTCCAGTCCTCTTGGCCCTAGCACCGGTGCAGCCGGAGGACGCCAGGACAGAGATCAGCCACGCCCCGAAGAACCACCCAGGGACAGGAAGGCGAGGCGTCGACGTCGAGGGAAGAATGTTAGGGAATTCCGGACATAGATCCAACCGGTTCGTTTCTCTGATACAGAGGCGGAGTATGATTCGGCGACGGAGCCCTCCCCCCGATCCCGCCAGTTAGGGGCAGGGGTAGGAATGCGGCACGTCAGCCTCATAATCCCCGAGAGCGAGATCGATATGATCCCCTCTTTTCTCCGAAGGTATATCCGGAGTAGCGAAGGCCTGGTAGACCCCCAAGGGTCAAGCTTGCGGTTGGTACCGGCCCCTCCGGAAGCGCCTTCTGCCTCGATCGGAGAAGCCATAGACTTTTTCTGGGGACCGACGGTCGAACCACGATTTAGTGCACCCTCGGCGAGCACCGACGCTACGGCAGGATGTTCACTCGCCGGCCCGTCCTATCGTGATGTGGTAGCTGGGGCACCGCCACCCTCAGAGGGCGGCCTGGGATATGGAGGCCAATCGGCCTGCTCGCCGTATTCATCGCCGGCCAGCCCGGCGGCCCGGCGGCCCGCCTCGGCACCACTGCCGGTTCCCCATCCATTCCCATTCGTTGAAGAAGACCAAGGAGACCTGGGTCTCGAGTTTGAGTCGTGGAGCTTCTGGACCGTCCTTACAGAGGGCCACTTCCCTGAGAAGTTTTGGCCAGTCGCAGGACCGGACTTTGATGCACCCGAATCACTCACCCCGGATGAGTTCGAATGCTTCCGCCGAACTCTCCGGGAGACTCACTCCCGTCTTCACCGCCTACAAATGCCATATCCCGGGAGTCAAATGCACCTGGAGGATATTGGTGAGCAGTGCCGTCAGATTGACCTGGCCACGCTCCCCGCGGTTCGGCACCCCGGGTCATTTGGGCACCACGAGGCCCTCCAACAACGATGCGTTGAGTGTTTTCAAGTACTCCGCAAGGTTATCGAGGAAGCCACCCCCCACGTGTATATCCGTGGATGGGGGCAGTACGCTGCCCTACGCTTCAGTGCGATCCGCCGACAGCCCGATTTACTGGGTGACCCTGAGGGTATATCCCCAGGGACGGAAACGGTCAATATGGCTGACCTGTCGGGGGAGGGAAACGACTTGGAACTTCTCGACGGGGGCTCTCCCCCCGAAGACAAGCCGTTGTTGGATCCATCAGTGAGAGTTACTCGTCACCAGAGGAACCTCCTGGGTCTCCCCACACCCACTGAAGCACTGACGTTGAGCCGAAACGTCAACAAAGGTAAAGAGCACGGCGGGGCTGTAAAGCCCGCCGACCCATCTGCCTCCATGCAGAGGGCAGAGGAGGATCCCGAGAAGTCTATGCTACGTCAACAGCTCGCCGAGCAGAAGAAGCTAGTTGACCAGCTCCTCGCCGAGCGCGTTGCAGAGCAGCGGCCTGACTACGGTGATCCTAGGCCAGGACAGCAGGGGCAGGAACAACCGCTCCTCGACGAGACTCTCCCGGGCAACCGTGATTACGCCGTGTTCGCCGATAGGGGAGAGTCCATTGCCTGTGGCAAGAGGGCGTGGTATGTTTCACCACACCCTCCCGAGCGGCGTGACTACCTGAGAGACCCTGCTCGGATTCCTCCCGCTGCCCCAAGGGCCGCTCCGCCCGCCATCCCACGAGTTTCTGAGTTCGACGACCCGGTCGACGACCCGATTGAAGGGCCATGCAATGCGCTCGTGGTTATAGATCCTCACCAGGACAGGAACCCATGTCCAGACGATCTGATGGCGGCACTCATCGCCCGCTTGGAAGCCTTGGAGACTCGGCAAGTGGCAATCCCACCGGACGGCAAGCCATACCCAGCATGGGTGGATGACATGTCGGCACCTCCGGGATTCGGGAATCCCACTTTCGCCCCCTTCAACGGGACTGGAGATCCGCCACAGCATTTGGCCCATTTCAACTCGAGGTGCGGGCCTATGTTGGTAACTCCGGTGCAGCAAGAGGCCGCTAAGCTTCGCTGCTTTGTCCAGACGCTGGAAGGGCCAGCATTTGTCTGGTACAGCCAGCTCCCCGTCGGGTCGATAACTAGCTGGGAGTACCTTCGTAGACAATTCCTCTACCAGTTCAGTTCCACGACCCGGAAGACGAGTATCGCAGACCTATTCAAGTGCAAGCATAGGCCTGATGAGCGAGTCGCGGATTTCGTCGCCCGATGGAAGGGTCTCACGTATTCCCTTGACATGCCATTGACTCAGGAGCAGTTGCTGACAATGTGTGTCGGGAACGTCAAGACCGAGCTGGTCCCTTCCTTGATCACTCAGAATTACCCCGGAGGGTTCAGGGACTTCTCAGACAAAGATCAACATCTTGAGGAAGCCCTGCAACAGGCCAGTCAGGCACACCCGCTGCCCCCTATGATTTCTGCAAGGAGAGTCAGCAGGGCTGAGCCCGCTGCTGTTGCCCAGATAGAGGCCCCCAGGCTGTTGGAGCTGCTGCCGGCGAGGCCAGATCCACAGCCTCACAGGAATCCGCCTCCATGGGCTCAGTTCCCGGCCCAGCAGTGGCAGCCCCAGAACCGGCCGGCCCCTCCGCGTAATGTACCGCCACAACCGAGGCGAGATAATCAGGGTCCACCTCCTCGGCAGGCCCCTCCATCCCCTCGTCAAGACCACGCTCCCAGGGGCCCGCGATACCCGACTTACTCATTTCACGAGGATCAGGTCCCCGGTTATTTCCGGAGCGCCCTGGAGCAGAGGATTGTGCGACTGCCTGAGTGTTGGAGGCCAGAGGAGGCACATCTCACGGATAACCCCCGCTACTGCCCTTACCATCGGGCCCTGGGGCACACCATCCAGCGGTGCTATGTGTTTAAGGACTGGCTCCAAGACCAGATTAACAACAATGTAATCAGGTTGGGCCCAGCTCCAGCACAAGTGGCGGGCGTGTTCGTGGGATCAGATGACGATAGTGGCAACGAGGACGAATGGCAGCTGGTCTCCGACCGCGGATCCCAGAAGTGTAATAACTGGATGGCCCGCAAGACGACCATTCGTGCCCATGGAATCATCCGTGCGCGCTTGAATCAGCCTGAGCCCCCAGAATTTGCTGGTGCTGCTTCGGCATCGTCATCCCAGCCTGCCTCTTCCGAGAAGAGCAAACGGCGGCGGCGCAAGAAGGAAGAGTGCGCCCCGCCAGTTCCGCCACTATCCCGTACTCTCGGCGATTTCATGTCCCCGGAGATGGGGATCCCTCCTCGGATCCATCCAGTGATGGATGATTTGTCCGATGACAGTGTTGGGTACGCTTCGGTTAATACCGTCGAGCTGGTAAATCCCTTTTCGGTTCCCGACGTTGAAGAACACCAGGTGGACCTCCCTAGTGTCCCCGGTCGTCGCCACCGTCGGAGGAACCGCAACAACAGGAGTCTCCGGGGCACAGCAGTTGGTACCTCCAGCCAGGCCGTGCACGCCACTGAGACTAGGCAGCAGGCTCAAAACCGAGCTTAGCGTGCGCAGCCCCCCCATCCGGGGATGACGGATTCGCCTCCGCCACTGTTTGTGGTGTGGGACCAGGCAGAACCGCCTCAGCCGCGTCGCGATCAGCTCCGCCCTGCCACGAGTCCATCCCGGCCTCCTGACCCCAGTACGATGACTACTTCCCGGGCTTCAACCAATGAACAACGAGATGCGCCAAGTACCAGTCGGCCGCCGGTCCAACCGACAAGGCCCGTCATGCCTCCAACCGCAGAGCAACCTCCTGCAACCAGGGGCTCGCGCTTGGCCAAAAAGTATGATGTCCTGAAGCACTTGGCCGACATCCCAGCAAGGCTCTCCATCCTTGAGGCTCTGCGCATGTCATCTGAGATGCGCGAGGCACTCACTGAAGCCCTGAAGAGCCCCCTCCAGTTTGAGACAGAGGTTGCGGCTGCAGAGGCCTTTCACGCCGAAACGATTGAGGACGCCGAATGTCAGGCAGTTATCTCGTTCTCTGGTAAGGATGAAGACCCTCCTATACAGGGGCACATTCGTCCGCTGTATGTTACTGGCCAGTTCAATGGCCTTGAAGTCCGACGCTGTCTTGTCGACACGGGGTCCGGGATTAACTTGATTCCCACTCAGACGTTCCGGAGATTGGGGTTGTCTGAGGATGACTTGATTCCCTCCGACCTCAGGATCCAGGGGTACGACCGCACCGAGAAAACCCCGGTCGACATGATACGTTGGAAGACCCAGTTCGGTGACCTGTTTGCCAACACCGAATTCATGGTAGTCTCTCAGGACACTGCGTATAACGCATTGATGGGCAGTCCATGGCTCCACCTTCATGCGGCGGTTCCCTCATCATACCACCAATGCCTCAAATACTCCCTTAATGGTCTAGTAGGCGTGCTTCAGGGAGACGCCTCTCCTTTTGCCTCATGTGAAGCCCGCTATCTGGACGCGGACTATTACAAGAGCAAGGATAAGCAGATCCTGGCAGGTGAGGTTGAGCCTGTCGCTATTGTAGGTGATCCCTGGGCAAGTTTGGATGACGCTTACGTCCTCCCGATCCATCGGTTGGACGTAGCCATGGTCTCGACGGCCTGTGAGTCTCCTGATGAGATGACCGCGACCGCCCATGCCAGCACCAGCGGCCCAGCAGGATCTGGTAGCCCCAATGAAGTTTCCAACGCAGTCTCTCCTGTGGACGATCCCTCCCCGAGTGGAGAGGACGTGGAAGACGCACCCCCAGCCTTTGAGGAGGGCGTCTCCGCCACGGTCGATGAGTTAGTACAGGTGAACCTTGGAACCGAAGCAGATCCAAGACCCACATTGGTCAGTGCCTCCATGCCCTCTGAGGAGCGGCAGCAGTACGTGGACTTCCTCAGACAGCACCGTGATGTGTTCGCTTGGGGCTATGACGAGATGCCGGGGCTAGATCCTCAGGTAGCCGTCCACCGCCTTGGTCTCCCGGCGAACCATCGCGGGTTCAAGCAGCCTCCCAGGAAGATGCACCCATTCCACGGTGCCATGGTTGAGGCCGAAGTTGACAAGCTTATCAAAGCCAACTTCGTGAGGGAAGTTCAGTACCCCAGATGGCTGGCCAACATTGTGCCGGTCAGGAAGAAGAACGGGCAGATCAGAGTCTGCATCGACTTCCGCGATCTCAACTGCCTCTTTCCGAAGGATGATTTTCCCCTTCCAGTGACAGAGCTGTTGATTGACGCCACAGCAGGGTTCCAAGCCCTCTCCTTCATGGATGGATACTCCGGATACAACCAAATCCGGATGGCCCCTGAGGATGAGGAGTTCACTGCCTTCAGGGCCCCCCAAGGTATCTTTTGTTACCAGGTCATGCCCTTCGGCCTGAAGAATGCAGGTGCCACCTATCAACGGGCGATGCACCGCATATTCAAGACAATCCTCGGCACACTGGTGGAATGCTACGTCGACGACTTGGTGGTCAAATCGCACCAGCGTCAGGACCATCTCAAAGATCTTGAGAAAGTGTTCGGCTTCCTCCGGTCTCGCTGCCTGAAGATGAACCCGTTGAAGTGTGCCTTCGGGGTCACCTCCGGAAAGTTCCTTGGATTTGTGGTAAGATACCGGGGTATTGAGATCGACCCAGAGAAGATCAGGGCGATTAGCCAGATGCCTCCCCCAGGTAACATCCGGGAACTGCAAGGGTTCCAAGGCCACTTAGCCTATATACGCCGATTCATCGCGAATCTGGCCGGCAAGTGTAAGCCCTTTTCTCGGCTCATGAAGAAAGGTGCCACCTATTTATGGGATAAAGAGTGTCAGACCGCTTTCGAGGAAGTCAAGCAGTACTTGCTTCAACCTCCGGTTCTGATGCCACTTGTATCCGGGAAGCCGCTGGTCCTCTATGTGACCGCCCTGGAACGGTCCCTGGGTGCCCTTCTCGCCCAGAAGAACAACGAGGGAACAGAGAATAGCCTCTATTACCTCAGTCGCATGCTCCTCGATGCGGAAGTTAGGTATTCCCCCATCGATAAGAGCTGCCTGGCGCTCGTATTTGCCGTACAAAAATTAAGGCACTACTTGCAGCACCATGAGGTACAGTTGGTTTCTCGGGTAGACCCGTTGAAGTATATCCTGAGACGGACTATGTTGACTGGCCGTCTAGTGCGGTGGGCTGTGATTCTCCAGCAGTTCGACATCAGGTATGTGTCTCAGAAGGCCATCAAAGGGCAAGCATTGGCAGACTTTCTGGCTGATCACCCGACCTCTGCGAATCAGCCGCTGGATCTAGGCTTTCCTGATGAGGCCATTCTCTCGGTCGATCGTGCCGATCCATGCTGGCAGATGCACTTTGACGGTGCCTCCCAGAGCCCCACCGGTAGAAGACTCGATAATCCTAAGCTCAACAGAGTGGGCTTGGGTATCGTCTTCATTACCCCGGAGCAAGCCGTGCTGCCATACTCTTTCCTGTTGTCAGAGGGCTGTACCGACAATGAGGCGGAATACCATGCCCTCATCACTGGCCTCGAGTTGACTCTCGAGATCGACGTGCCCCATCTGTGTGTGAAAGGGGACTCCGAGCTGGTCGTTAAGCAGATCAATGGCGACTATTTTGTTAGGAAGCCGGAACTTGTGCCATTGCTGGAGTGCACCCTCCTTCTGATGGCCCAGTTCCCTTCTCGGCCAGAAATTGTCCATATTCCCCGGTCGCAGAACGGTCGAGAAGATGCTTTGGCCGGCCTTGCTGCATCACTCGCAGAGCCTGAACAGGACAACCTGATCGTCCGCGTGACGCACCGCAGGCTCATCGCTCCCGTTATCCTGGAGGGAGATCGCAGCCCGTCAGTAAGTAATCTCACCACGGTTGCCCCTATGCCCGGAGCCCCGAGTACCCCAGATATGGCAGTCGAACCAGCCCCTGATTGGAGGATGCATTTGGTTGAGTACCTCCAACATGGCATTCTCCCGTCGGATCGGGCCGAGCGCGAGCGAGTTCGACGCCGCGCATCACATTTTGTCCTCCAGAGCAGTCCTGGCCTGGAGCAGATCCTCTATAGATGCGGATTTGATGGTGTTCTCCTCCGTTGCCTTCAGGGAGTTGAGATCCCACGAGTCATACAAGAGGTTCATGCTAGTTCATGTGGTGCCCATCAGACTGGGCCGAAGCTGTCCCACCAGATTCGGAGGTTGGGATACTTCTGGCCCTCCATGATCCATGACTGCATCGAGTATGCCAGGAAGTGCCATGCGTTCCAGGTTCATGCGAACTTTGTGCATCGGCCGCCAGAGCCTCTCCATACCACCAGGTATTCTTGGCCCTTTGCAGTCTGGGGTCTGGACGTTGTGGGACCTTACCCACCGGCGACGGCTCGCCAGTGCCGGTTCATTCTGACCGCCACAGACTTCTTCTCCAAATGGGCAGAGGCGATTCCGCTCAGAGAGGTCAAATCCTGTTCTATCGTTGACTTCGTGACCTCCAACATCATTTATCGATTTGGAGTGCCTCACGCTATCCTCACGGATAACGAAGCCAATTTCCGAGCAGCCGAGTTGAAGAAGTTGTACGCCAAGTATAACATTCGCTCGAACCATACATCTCGCTATCATGCGCAGGCGAATGGACAGATTGAGGCGTTTAACAAGACCCTCTCTAACATTCTGCAAAATATGGTTGGTCAGAACAAGAAGAGTTGGCCGGACAAGCTCCCCAACGCCCTCTGGGCTTATCAGACGACGACTCGCAATTCCACCCAGATGACCCCTTATTCCCTGGTGTATGGAGCTGAGGTCGTCCTGCCCATCGAGATCCAGTTACCGTCCTTGCGCACTGCGGTCTACGACCACCAAGCGCCAGACAGAGCTGCTGAAGCCCGTCTAGTCGAGTTGGAAGCACTGGATGAGAATAGACTTCGCGCTTTGCACAACTTGGAGAGGTATCAAAGCAGAATGGCTCGAGCTTTCAATAATAAGGTTCGCCTCCGGTCCTTCCTGCAGGGTGACCTAGTATTAGCCCTAAGAGCACCAATGATCCCCGGAAGGAAGCCGCCCAAGTTGGAGCCCAATTGGGAGGGACCTTTTGTTTTCCACAAGGTCTATCCCAATGACGCGTACTCCCTAGAAACTATGGATGGTGAGCGTGTCACTCCTCCCACCAACGCTAGGTTCCTCAAGTAGTACTTTGCCTGAGTGCACTTCGTCCAAGCTACAAGACGTTAAACTGTTCAGTATTCGTCCAACGTGACGTTAAACTGTACCATGTCCGCGCTGCAAGATGTTAAACTGCCAAGCATCTTCGTCCTGCATGACGCTAAACTGCACCACGTCCGAGCTACAAGACGTTAAACTGTTCAGCATTCGTCCCGCATGACGCTAAACTGCACCTCAAGAACTACGTGCGGCTTGATTCCCATCCTTATGGGTTACGTAGGACTGCCTGAACATTCATGTTTCAGGCCCAGCCCCATCCTTCGGGAATTTCCATCCCATCTCGGGCCCTTGGCCCAGTTGCCTCTAGGTATGCGGCGTATGGTGTGAAAGCGGGGCTATTTGCTCGCCACGCTGTACGCCCCCCACGGTTGGGGATGCCTTCCGCTCCCCCTTTCCTTTTTCATCCTACATGACGTTAAACTGCACTTCAAGAACTACGTCCGGCTTGATTCCCATTCTTATGGGATACGTAGGACCGCCTGAACATTCATGTTTCAGGCCCAGCCCCATTTCCCGGGAATCTCTCTCCCGCGTTGGGCCTCTGGCCCAAGTTCCCCTCCTTTTTGTGTGAGGCGTGTGGCGTGAGCGGGGGATTATGTCCTCATTCACGTTGGTCTACTGGCCGCGCCGTACGCCTCCCCCGTGTGTGGGACTTCCTCACACCCCTCATCGTCCTGCATGACGTTAAACTGCCTCTCAAGAACTACGTGCGGCTTGATTCCCATCCTTATGGGATACGTAGGACCGCCTGGACGCTTGTGTTTCAGGTCCAGCCCCGTCTCTTGGTTGATCACGGGGATCTGCCGTCTTTTGGTTGCTCTCAGGGTGAGTCCTCCGACCCTTTCCGGTGATCTGTTAACATGTTTTGGGTACTTCGGTCTATGACCCGTAGTGTCGGATTCAATCCCGACAAGTCCTGTGTTGCTTGTCGGGCCTCACGCTTCCTCTTGTTCGAGACTTCACTCAAAGGGATCCTCGTTAGCGGTTTGGGTACGATGCCTCAGTGCTCTCCTACCGCTCCGGGTCGATTTACCGGCGAGTCCTGGGCCGCAAATCGATATGAATCCTGCGCTTGAGCGGTTGATGCTCGTTTGCTTGCCCCATCCTAGGCTTACGCGATCAGATGTTGTGTTGCGAATATGGTCAGCGACATCCTTGATCTCCATGTCGGCTCTTTCAGGCTCTGAACATTGGTTGCGCAGTCCTCATCACACTCCGCCTTTGTGCGTTGTAGTGGAATCTCGACACTCTCTTCATACTGACCTTCAGTACACCTCTACACGTTAGGCAGGCCAACCAAGGTAATGATGTCTTTCGAGGCTCCCACGATCTGAGCACCAAGGATATATGCCGATGTCCTCCCTAAGGGCCATGTGTAGCTGGACCCTCGTCCCCATAAGGAGGAAGGAGTCGCCCAAAAAATCGCGTTCTGGGCCCAGTATAGCTGGAGGCTAGCATCTCTGTCCCTCGGGTGATGGAAATACGCAGGCCCCTATCCCAGGATCCTTCTCCTGGAATCGTGCATGACCGCAGGGCTGGGTATGTTTCCACCTCCGCTGGGTCCTCCATATCGCAATAAGCGGATTCCTCCATGGTCCGAACCACACGACCTTAAACTGTGTTGTCTGGTCCTACCACACGACCGTAAACTGTGATCGTCTTGGCCGCCCGACGAGAAATGGCACTGCATCGTGATGTTCTCCTCAGGGGACACTCACGTTGGGCGCTGGTTAATAACCACGCCATTTATCAATGCCTTTCATGGCTTGATTATTGTGGCGACGCCAGGGATTTCTTAATCACAGGCATGTCGCTGCACAAAGAAAAACCATCCATCTTTAAGGACAAACAAGAAATATCAAATGCTGCTTCTGGGTGCGAGGGCTAGACCCGCACCCCTCCCCGCGCTGGTGCCCGATTGTGTTGCGCCGCGCTTCAAGAACTACGTGTGTCTTGATTCCCATCCTTATGGGATACGTAGGAACGCCTGGATGTTTGAAACTTTGGGTCCAGCCCCCCACCTCTTAGAGATTCCCCCTTCTCCGGGGAATACGCCGCCTTCGGGTCACCCTCAAGGTGTGTCCCTCGACCCCTTACAGTGGTCCACCGGTGTCAAGAGTACTCTGGTTTATTGCCAGGAGGGTCAGGTTCATCTTGGTCAGGTTTCTTCCACTTTTCAGGCTTCTTGCTCCCTTTCATTCGGACCCATCGCCTATGCCCTGGGTGGAGCCCCCGTGAGCGGTCTGGACACAATGCCTCAGTGCTCTCCCACTGACTCGGGCTCGTGCCCCCAAGGGCCTCGGGCAGCAAATCGATATGAATCCTGCGCTTGAGCGGTTGATGCTCGTTTTCTGCCTCATTCCATCAATGGTCAGTGCGATATGGATGCTGCTTTTCCGCCACGGTCGGCAGTACTCCCATATCGTTACGCCGGTGCCCCCAGTCCTTGAGTGAATGGCCGCATGATTCACATTACATTTTCCACCTCCCATTCTGACCAGGAAAAACCTCGACACCCTTGACACTATCCCTCAGTGAATCTTCGCATATCCAGGGGATAGGACCACGATGTGGCATACTTTGAGGTTCTTATGGTCCGAGCTCTAGGACCTTAAACTAAGATCTGCCCCTATGGTCCAAGCTCTACGACCTTAAACTAATATCTTCCTAATCGGGGTTCTACGTCTTGCATGACGTTAAATTGCACTTTCAGAACTACGTGTGGCGTGATCTCCAGCCTGATGGAGTATGTAGGAACGCCCGGGCATATCGACTCGGGTCCAGCCTCAGGGATCGCTAAGTCCCGCCCCTCCTCGTCGCCGGTCGTTTGGCCTGGCTTCTGGTAGAGTGGTGTGATTGTGATATTCTCCCCGATTCAGCTCGGGATGCCCCATTGTAATGATGGGAAGCGACAGTTTCCTCGTCAAAGAGGTTCTGTCTGAGAATTGGGGTGATTCACGACCAGATTAGTGCATCCGCCTAATACGCTTTCCCCAAGGTGGCGCAATTTTGGGAGTGTTAGATTCTGTCCGAACAAATCATCACTTCGCCCCACGCTTCGCATGCCCTGTTGATCCGGATTTCCACCCTTGTGCCTGAAGGAACCCCCAAAGCGGCATTGATGATGACATGTGATCCGCCTCCTGCAGTATGAATGATGACCTTCGGTCCGTCTATTGCAGTAGTATGGTCGATTGATCCATTGTCCGCTTGCCGTCTTGGGCATTTCCTGGAAGGCCGACCGTCGTGGATTTCTGAATTCGGTACATGCGATTCACCCTTTCTCATTTCCCTATGTTCATATAAAATCTCAACGCCCCTAGCGTTGTCCCGCTCGTGTGTTGGAATAAGTTGGGGGGATGGTACATTGATTAGGTCTGAGGTCTCCCTTCCTAGGGATGACCTCCCTCTCTTCTTTAGAAATCCAGGCCCAATTGTGGATTCCTGAAGCTTGGTTAACGCTCCCGCGAGACAATGAATTGTGGTTGAGCATGTTAAGCCAAAAGATGCAGATAAATATATTGATTCATACAAATGGATCGAAGTATTGAGTAGCGGAATCAAAATGTTCTGGGAATGGCAAAAACAAAGCCCCTAGGGATTAGCGTGCTGAATGAGTCTTTCCAACGCCGCTACCCTTTGGTTGGCGGCCTCCAGAGCTGGTTCTCGCTCTCTGCGCACCCTCTCTTCGTCGGTGGTCGCAGCACGCAGCTCGCCGATCCTGGCCTGTGCACGCTCCCGCTCGACTTGAAGTGTGACCATCTGTTGGCCCGCCTCCGTCAGCTGTACCTGGGCGTCAACCAGCTGGGCCGTTAGTTTCTCCACAAGCTCAGTGCACGCTGCGACGAAGGCCTCCTTCTCTGCCGCCTGCCCTTCGAGGTGCCGGACATCCTGCTCCGCCACGAGGAGCGCCCGCGTGTTCTCTTACACGTCCCGACATTGTGTGACGTCGGCACGCCGGCGGCTCTCGCGCATCTTTTCGGCCATGAAATCACGGACCGTCAGATGGAGGCTTTGAGCATCAGCTCCCCCGGCACACAGGAAGCGCAGCCAGGTTTGAAGGGATCCCACGCGCCCCAGCCACTCCGATGGGCCTCGCTTGAGGAAGAGCTGGATGCACTTCCACCCCCTGCGGCGCGTTATCCGGCTCTCCTCGACTGCCTCCGCGTCCGAGTCATCCATCTACTCGGGGTCGGCAGGCCGGTAGGCAGGGAAGGCAGCCAGCAGGTCTGCTGCAGGGTCCGCCCCTGGGATGTCCTCACGGGGGATAGGTTCCCCAACATCTGGGCGACCTTCTTCTCTCGCCCCAGCGGCGTTGACACCCTCGTCAGCCCCCGACCTCTCTCCGATGGCAGCACCGCCGGCGTCCGCAGCCCCTTGATCAGCAGTTGGTGGGGCCGGCTCGGTGTGGGAAGTCTGTTCCGGAGCAGGCGGCATGTCTGCCACTGGTTCACTCGTGGATGGCCCGGGTTCAGCAGCCCGACGAGCCTCCAGTATTGAGATCACTGCGCAGGGCATGCCGTGGTTAGTCACGGATCGTCAACGGCAAGCACCGACAGTAAGGTAAGGAGACTTACGGGAATCCAAAGCGTCATCTTCCGCTATCCCGGCCGCCGCAGGAGCAATTGCAGCAGGGGACCCCTCAGCGCTTGTCAATTCAATGATGGGCATCTGGCCCCTGCCTTGTCCTGCTGGCACCTCTCCTACTCCTACTGAGGATGCCTGACCAACATCCTTGCACTCCTGAGGAAGGTGAAGAAATGGGTTAGAAGCTGCATAAGAGAATAGATGAAGCAGGTTGAGTAGGGATAGAAGCGGACCTCGAGGAGCTCAGTGATATCAATATTGCCAGAGCCGGCCACCTCGCCGCTCTCCCGTGGGCTCCCCTGATGGGACCTTCCCTCGGAGCCTTCATCCTACCCCGTCTCTTCCTCCTCCTCGGAGTCGTCGTTACTTTCATCTTCCTCCGGCGGCATCTATTCTGGAGAAGGCTCTAGACCGAGCATCACCTTCACCAGAAGGGACGGCTCCGAATGATGACCACGTTGGCGCGCGTACTCGTCCATGGCCATCAGATACGCATACCGCCGGTGGAAGTTCACCCTTTCGGCGACCTGAAGGCGCCCGACCTCTGGCAGATGGATTCCTTCGCTCGTTATCTTCTGCCAGATGATTTCGGTCCCCAGCGACTGCCGCAGGGTCATCCAGGCCGACCATAGCGCTGGGAAGACTGCATCGTGGGAGGGTTCGAGCAGACGCCTTACCTGCTTCCCGGGCCTCTCTTCGACCACCGCACGTGCCCCCTCTCTGGGCGCCGAGGCCGTGGCGGCAGCCTGCGATGTGCCCGCCACCGAAGTCCCTGCTCGCACCGGCTCCACTGCTTGGCGCGCCTATGTTCTCCCCCGCGTAACGGCGCCTCGACTCCTTCCTTGACGCCCGGTCTCCGCACGGGTGACCTCGAGCCGCCGAACTGGTTTCCGTAGAAGCCCCTCGGGGTACGCGATGGCCCAGTGTTCGGCGTACTCGGTTGCCAAGCCTGCGTCGACCCCGGTAGGAGGGAGAGTGATGACCTCGCCAGAGCCGAAAGAGGAGAACATTATCCACATCTGGCGAAGGACGCAAGGGTTCGTCTCCTCCCGGACAGCAGTGAATACCCTCTTCGGCATCCGTTGAAGGCACCCGAACTGCCTGGCGAACCGGGTTGGCACGTAGGGCTCGCAGATCACCTTCCTGTCGATCCGAGCCACGAGCACCCCGCCCCGCATGTTCAGGAAGTATTCGTGCTGCTCCAGCGGACCCTGCCCATTGTCGATCATCTGGCCAACAGGAGTGGGGAACGAGCTGAAGTTGAAATTGGCGTGATTTCCAATCCGAACCCTCACGCCCTCCTCATTTAGGGTCATCGGAGCGACCCCCGCGATATTCAGCAGGGAGGGTCGCAGGCCGTTGCTCGGAGGAATGATGGCGTTTGGAAACGTGTACCCACCAAGGTGAGCAGCCACCCAGCCGTGGAAGAATTGAAAGGGCCCACAGATCCTTCATGGCGACCCCCCTCGTGAGATGCGTCCCAGGATGGCATACAGCTTCGCCAGCACTGGGACCCCGAGGTTGTATCTTTTGTTGGCGGCCATGGCGCCTGCCATCGCCAGTGTCGCCGGGCGGATGCCCATTCTCGCGTCCCGCACTAGCAGAAGCCACCCACTCAGAAAGGCGGCCAGGAACGCCGCGTGCCGGACATTTGGGTCTCGGGCCTCGATGATGCGGTACCCCCATGAGCGGTAGTCGCCCGTCTCCAGGACCCGCCAGTACGACCCGTTCTGGCTCCTCTGAGCTGCGGTCGGGCACCACTTCCCCCTGCCTGGCATCTTGACCGCTGGGTCATGCTCCAAGAACTGGCCGAACCACTCCTTGTAGGCTATGTCCTTGTGGAAGTCCTTGATCCCGAGCCGCTTCGTAGCCAGGTCCAGTAGATGCCATGTCAGAATGGGAGTCCGTGACCTGTCGTCCCAGGTGTTCTTCGGAGGCAGGAACTCATCGTATTGGTAACCCTCCAGCGGGATACCTCTGATGCAGTGGATGTCCTAGAGACCGATGCTAACCTCCCCATGGTGAAGATGGAAGGTGTTGGTATCCGGCGACCAGCGGGTGAACAGCTCCAGCCCGAGCTCGGACTGCTGGTAGAAGTGGAACTGCGACGTCCACACCGCCTCAAACAGGCCGATGTACCGCAGCTCCTCCGCGAAGTGATCGCAAGTGTGGCGTACCCAGAACGCCCAGGCCCACTCACTGGTGAAATTGCCCCCAGACCGAAAGTCCCAGTCCTTCAGCCAGCCCTTGGTGTCGTTGGTGACACTCTGGCGATATGTGCTCGAGTAGAGGGCTGGAGAGTTCTCCACAGTAGGCTCACTCCCGACGATGGTTCGCGTCCTCGGGTTCAGGACATAGACATCTAAGTGCCTGGTCTCCCTGGAAGGATGCCCATTGTTGGTGATGTTATAGCGGGGAAGCTCGTCCTCCCGAGTCACCCAGGTCCGTGGCGCATCAGCCCCGAACCCTGGCACCGGAACCTCATCTAGGATGCCAAAGTTCAAGAGCGGCAGGTTGTCCGACAGCGGATATGTGTCTTCTGGGCCGGCGTCAGCAAGTCGAACAAGGATTGATTGTTGGAAACAATCTCCTTGGCTCCGTAGACCTCCTCGTTCGCCGCCATCTCAGCTCTGCGAATGGCGGCATCCCCCTCATTCCCTTGATTTGCGGCCATCTCAGAAGCTCCGGGAGTCGTGTAGGTTAAGGGATGAGGCGTGCGGAATCGGAAGAGGCTGGTAGAGAAGTTTGAGGGTTGGCGCGCAATCCTAGTGGACGGAGCGCAATTGGGAAGTCTGTCGCGTAAAACCCCGGGTGTTCGCGCAAAAACAAGTCGAAATCTGGAAAGGTTTGCGCGACGACCGGGTGAATTCCGCGCCGGCAACGACAATTTCGCGAACGAGAGATTGGAAGCTTGTCGCGCGGAAAGCCAGTGTACGGTACGGGGGACCCAGGGCCCCTATTTATAGGCGAGGCCGGGTGTCCGCGCTGCGCGGAAAGCGCTTTGCGCG
Organism: Viscum album; assembly: GCA_963277665.1. Classification (NCBI taxonomy): domain Eukaryota; kingdom Viridiplantae; phylum Streptophyta; class Magnoliopsida; order Santalales; family Viscaceae; genus Viscum; species Viscum album. The sequence continues at coordinate 34,015,090 of OY728163.1, forward strand.
ACCGAGACAGCGAATTTCGCGCCCGATACCCTTTTTTGCGCGCCACAGTCCCACGCAACCCAGGACTTCGGCATTCCGGCGTCTCCCTCGGAACCCGATCGTTGCGACCTCTCGCCGATCAGATTCCGAGGGGGGGCTTTTGTAGACGCCGGAAAAGTCCGTTGTTCCCAAACGAAGCTTCGGATGTGGAAAGCGAGGTCATATTTGGAGTCGGAAGCCCGTTTCGGAAGGCCCGGAGGCCTTGCGCGGAAATTTGGAGACCCGCACGCAAAGTTGTAGTGTCGCGCGCAAACCTCCCAGGATGCGCGTAATGCGCTGGGCCAGCGCGCAATTTTGCGCGCCCATGGCCCGCGCGACTCCCTTGCGCGCCGGGCCCGATTCCGCGCCCGCAAAGGAATTTGCGCGCCCGCGAGCCGGATTCCGCGCCCGGGGTTGCCTATAAATATAAGGCGACCCCCGACGTTTTGAAGGTTTCCGGAATTCGAAGAGGCGCTCGTTCGCGCAATCCAACCCCCTCCACGCGCAATGCCGATATTCAGGTAACCTCCTTTCTTTCGCGCAAGAAAGCCTCGGGGTTCGCCTTCGCGCGCAATCCCTTTGGCTCCTTTCCTTGGAACAACTCTTCACCCAAAGGCCTTCGTGCGCAAAAGAAGCCTCTTGCGCGCAATTGCCCCCCGGGTGCGCGCAATCCAGCCCGATTGCGCGCACCCCCCTTTCAAAGTGGCCATTCGTTAAAGAATGAGCCGTTTCCCCCCACGCGCTATCCGAAGCCCGGTGCACGCAATCTCAATCATCTGCGCACAAAGCGCTGGCCCAATTGCGCGCCAGCCCGCCCATTTGCGCGCCGACCCGCGGTAATTGCGCGCCATGTTCCTCTTTTGCGCGCAAATCACCAGGGTCGCCCCCTTTGACCCCCTGAGGGTACCCGCCTGAGTGGCGCCCGATGATCTTCATCCCGGGTGCCCGCACCGTGCGTTGTCTTCCTGTGCGGCCCTCCAGGCTCGCGCGAAGTGACACGGACCCATCGGCGGCACCATCTACGTCCAAGCTGCACGACGTTAAACTGCCTAGCATATCGTCCGAGCTACAAGACGTTAAACTGTTCAGAATTCGTCCTGCATGACGCTAAACTTCACCACGTCCGCGCCGCAATACGTTAAATTGCCAAGCATCTTCGTCCTCAACACACGACGTTAAACTGTACTTCGTCCGGCAAGACGTTAAACCGTCCGCTTCGTCCTCAACACACGACATTAAACTGTACTTCGTCCGGCAAGACGTTAAACCGTCCGCATCACCCGATCCTGTGCCCCACACGCAGGGTCCTCCCGGTTTGGATGTGGACCCCACCCGCTCGTCTCTGCAGGGATGTCGGGATTGGAGTGGCCTTCGCCCACGGGGGTAGAGTGTCACAAACCGAATGAACTACGTGGACTTTGATCCCTGTATCCTAAATAGGGTACGTAGGAAGCCTCTCCGAGGTTCAATCCCACCACCTGGTCGTCCCGGTCGTATTCACGTCGGTTCGTCCATCAGTGGACCCCTCCCAGGTTCACACTTGTGTCGATTCACCTATGAATCCGCCCTTGTGGGAGACTGCACGTGTGTATCTCCATTGTGCTTCCCCACTGCCTTTTTCTATTTCTCCTTTCAGCGTCCAGCATGACGTGAAACTGTGATCCACCCGGCCATTCCATCCCCCTCTGTGCAAGGTGGTTCGGTTCAATCCTCCGCTCGGCAGCCTCGACCTCTTCGTGAGTCGGCTTGCCATCGTCCAGCATGACGTTAAACTGTATATCCGAACTACGCTGACTTTGATCCATGCTAACGCGCGGTACGTAGGAAGCCTCTACGAGGTCCAAGCTCTTCACTCTGTCGTCCATCCTGATCCTTACCCGGGCCGCCACATCCTGGTGGGGTCATGCCATTTCATTCCACTCCACTTCACTCGGGAATCCGCCCATGTGCTGGCCCCAGCGTCAGAGGTTCCCCGCAAGGGGTTCTGTCATCTGATCCACTTCTCGTGTTGATCAGTCCGATGTCGTCCCCGCTGGACGTTAAACTCGCGGCATACCCCGTGTTAAACATGGGAAGCTGAGGAAAACCTCAGGTAACACAGTTCCCCGCACCCAGCGCGGGATGCCTCAGGCCATCATGCCTTCGAGAAGCCCTATTAGGGACGGAAGGTAGACATGCAGAGCCGCAGTGTTAAGGCACGCCCCCAACACCCAGAGCCACCCGGTCTCCTCACCGCAGGTTGCTGCCCCGACCAGACTCCTTGGTGCGTCCGGGCGGAAGCAGCGTAATTAACCGGTGTCCATGGAGACATGGCACCGGGAATGAGATTCACGAGCACGTCTTAAATCTATGAGGGAGACCCGGATTAGGCGACGAGTTCCGAGGAGACGTCCACGGAAGGAGGAGCCGACATCCCATCATCCCGGTTTCGATCAAGGAGCAGACGCCCCTGAATAAGGGACGGATGCCGCCCACCTTTGGAAAGCGGGACTGCGGGGCCACAAGCCGCGCGCCTACCCCCTCAGGTCGACGGGCACACGCGCGAACGCGTCCTGGAAGAACAGCGTCGGAACAGAAACCCGACGCACATCCGCACCGAAACAGATATCATATGTATGTATATGGTTATTGTATAATTTAATAACTATTATTTAACTATTATACAAGAGTTTAACATACCCTCGACCATAGAAACGTTCAAGGTAAGGGTTAATTCTACAATCTCTTCATTATCTGAGGTTTTTTTACGTGGGTATCAACTAGGACCTCTTTATCATCCACATCTGTGTTACATAAACATATTTTGTCAAGGATTATTTTATGGTTTTATGGACTATAATATTTAACTAGATCATCATTTTAAATAGTTTAAATATTTATTCTTCTAAATAATTCTCATTAACTTCCATGTTGTCAAAATGGGTTTAAGGGTTTTTTTATGGACATGAATGTTTTTAAAATGATAATTCCTTTCAAATGATTCAAAGTGGTATGGGAAACTATGATTCCAAAATTTATTTAAATGTCTTATTTTCTAAATTATGTGACTTTAAAATGTTTTTATAAAAAATGGATATTTCTCTCAAAGAATTTTACAAATCATTTTCATCTATGTCAACATCCGTTGATGGATTTTAAACTTGTTTGATGTTGATTTATTATGATACAAATATTCCATATTATATTGAAGGTTTTGTGATATATTTGACTTTTGAGGTGTTATTTTTATACCATTCTTGGTTTATGGATAAAGTATTGACATTTCATAATCTAGTTTTAATACGAATGTTTATGTTATGTTTAAGCATTTTCATATGTGGAATGCATTGGACTTAGTAAGTGACGGGTGGAGCCCGCTGTAGCTTCTCAATGTATCGGTAGGTCTCATGAGACAAACACGTGTCTTGGGACAAGTCCTTGAAAAAATATTATTTGTAGTCTTTGAAAAAGGCCACTAATATGTGGTTTTGAAGTATGGAATTATGCATTCTATAGTTATAAAATTCGATATTGATCTTACATGGTATTATTTAACTAGTATAATATCCATTTTAATAAGTAAGTGGAATTATTTGATTTATCTTTGCTATATTATGATGAAGTTTAAGTTTTTAAATCTTTTTTCATAGTCTTATGCATTTCCTTAAAAGTTTATACTTATTTATGAAAGTTTCCACCATATTGTTATCCATACTGAGTATCTGAGTTCTCCCCTTTCTATGTTTTATTTTTCCCGGAATATGAAGAAGTGTATTATGATTGATAAAAAAGGTTAAGCTAGGGGATTAATGGTGTTCTAAAAGGATAATTTATGTAGTGTTTTATTTTCTAATATGTAATGTAACATTCATGTAAGTAATCTATTTTCAAAGACCGCTAAACTGATCGGTCTTTCAGGAATTGATTCATGGTAATCATGCTAATGTACTAAAATAATACACTGAATTCGGGCTTCTGGGGTCGGGGCATTACATTCTACCTTGAAGATATATTTTGAATCCATCTTTGTTGGAGTTTCTGAATTTATATCTATATCTATTGCAACCAGATCGATATAGAATGACCCTTATCTGAAGGACATATTTTCTGAATACGATGATTCATTTACTATCAATTACGTATTGTTGTAACTTTGAAAAATAACTGGAAAGTATTTTTATACAAATACTATTTTCATTTTGAGTAATTGGATTCTCATACTAAGATATATATTTTGTACATTGTATGAATCAAAAGGCTATGTTTTAGCCTTAACATGAAAAGGTTTCAACTTCCTGCACTCTGTTGTTGACGTTCTGTTGATAATAAGACCAGATAGTGAAAATCACCGAGCTCATGGAGTAGAGCATTGGTGGAGTTGACTACAGGCCATCTGTTCCCCAAACCACTATAAATATTTGCATCCTGATAACTATTTATTTCTGCGGCAAAAATATTATGATAAAGATAAAGGACCGAAACAACAATCATCATGATTCGTGATGAAATTTTAAAATAAACAATTCAACCCCCTTTTTTGCGTATTTGGTATAACCTGATCCAACATGTAGGACTAACTAAAAATTTATTGAAACCATCATGGTTTTTCTATTTCAATGTTGATCATATCATCAATTTTATTTGAACTCATTTTGCGGTCATATACATGGGGTGTTTATAATGTTCAAGTATATTTTAATTTAAATTTATTGTAATAAAACCCATTGGATTAATTTTTTTGACAATGTCATTTAATGAGGAATCCCTTTTTAGGGACATATGATTAAAGGTATTGGTATATTTCTATGATTATCAAATCATTTATGTTAAGGTAACATTTTTTTAGTATATCACCTTATATAATCTACACACCTTGTTCCTAATAGAGAACATTTCTCTTGGGATGCACATCCCATAATATATATTATGGAAGGGTTATGGTTTTAGGGAGTACCACAACCAATTATACATGATTGGTTTCTAAATATTAACACAATGTTTTAGTGAATTATTTTGTAAGATCATGATATATAGATCTATTTCAGCACTAAGAGAAAAATACAAGCCCAGGAGTAAATTCTAAGATCTATATCAATTGATTTCAAATGAGGTAGGGATCACACCATTATCTATAGAGTTTCCGTACAACAACAACTCCCACCATTTAATTTATATGGATCCTTTTGAATCCCTTAATTTATATTGGTATTATGTTTTTGAGAGAATTATTTTGTGAACTACACTTCTTGATGAGATGTTTTTCAGGATTAGTCATTCAACAATAAGTAAGTGCTTTGTAATGTTAAAAATCTGTTATGTTGATTATCAATGGGATCCATTTTCTTTGTTTCTATGGAGGCATCTTTATTAATTTATCTATTTAATGAATATGAAAATTAATAAAATCCATGGATTTATTAGTCCCATTAAAATACTTAATCCTATCATGATATTATATTATTATTTGGTACTTTCACTAATCCTCACTAATCCTCACTCAGGTTCATGATGTGTTCATGTATCACTCTTAAGGAATTTCATACATAATCCATCACATGTACTAAACACAGAGGTTATACCACCGGTGCATGATGTATCTTATAAGGAATTAGAGGTAGAGTTTTTGGATCAAAAAGAAAAAGTTAAACGAAATATGCCTAGTCATATGTTCCGTGTTTTGTAGAAAAACCACCAGATTTAGGAAACTAAATAGATCCTAAGGCTAAAAAAGGAAATATCATCCATTTTTATTAGTATAAGAGTGAATTATTTCTAGGGAAAATCATTTTATGGGGGTGGGGGTGAATGTAAAACCATAAACAATTTAGGCAATAATTTTCTTTAAATATTTTTAGTCTTTTCAAAATTTCTTATTACACCCAACATTGAGTTTATTTTTTGTTACACAAAACAATAAATTTTCTTGTGTTATACATAACTTTGAGTTTAAATGAAATGTAACATACAATATACATAGTATTTCACAATTATTAATTTTTAATTTGAATAGAAATAATGATGATGAATAACTAGATTATGAAATATAAGGTTTTTAAATGAATATATAGTGAATTATTTGGTGACCCATTAATTATAAATAAAAATAAAAACCTGTATAAAATAAACGAAGTTATTTTTCTAAAATCTATTCTTTTAAAAATCGATTCATTTTACCTCAATAAATTAATCAAATGGGTTTTGGGTAATGAGTTTAATTAAAAATATATATTTTTTATGGAATTAAAATTTTTAAATTTAACAAAATTTTATATTCCAGATGTTAGAATAAATCCAATTTTATCCTTAAAATTTTATTTTTAAAAAAATTGTTTTGTCGAATTTTATACACTTATATAAATATTTATTTACCAAAATTTTGAAAATGAAATTGAAAAAATAAAAATCATCTTTTGAAAATAGAATATGTAATTATATTAGGAAGATTTTTTATTAATTTTCTGAAAATTATATTTTTTTTATAAATATTGAGTAATACTGAATTTTAATTGAAAATTACCTTTTCATTTAATATATTTATAAATGTAAATTATATTATAATTTTTTATAAATAATAATTATTTATATTATTAATACATGAAATCTCTTTAGTTAATTGGAATCAATTTCATATTAAATTTTATTTATAATATTTGTAAATATTTGAACATTTTCTCCTTAAAAACATTAATTATCATCGATTTATGTAAAAATGATTTTTTTGTGGGCGGTGAAACAAAAAAGATAAGAGTATAAATTTAACAATAAAATATAGAAAATGTTATTATAAATATATATAACATATATCATATAAGGAATATAATTTACTATTTTTTATTCTTATGGATTAAAAAACATGGGTTTGATTGAATCTTTTAAAAAATTAGAATTGTGACACAAACATCACATATAAAAGGCCAGCAACTCTGTTCTCTTATCTAAACCATAAAACCCTTTTGGTTCATCTAATACCATTTCAAATGAAGTCTTAAATTCCATCATATAATCCTAAAACACATGTTTGGATAGAAATCCATCCAATGAAGGCTTTTGGTGAAAAACTAAGGACAATACATGAAGAATGGATAGTGATCATCACAGAGCATTTTTGTGTATTTCTCCCCCCATGTCTATTAATTACTATTTTAAATTGACTTTAATATATCTTCAATATGTTAAATATAATAATATTACTTTATGTTATGTTCATGATCTATAACTTTCTCCCATTTTATCGAATGGGTTACTAAATCATTGTTCATGTAAACAATGAATTACCACCTCATGACCTGCTGTCATTCATTTTTATATTAACACCTATTAAATTTGGGTATAATTATGGATATAATGTATATATATGATATTTGTAACATAAATTTACCTCTAGTGTCGATATATCATAAATACCATTTTTCTTTCCATTCCACGGGGGATACGATAACTTTGATTGCATGTACGATGGACAATTGCCACGTGAAGCATTGTGATTTTATTTTATCTAACACTTTACATTGAATATAATAAGGATAAATATATATGAGACACATGAAATAATAATTATCTAAATGAAATATTTTTTATTCATTGAATTTTAAATATTTATTACCATTTCAATCATAGAAAGATATAACCATAATTCATTTACACATGGACTACTGCTTTCATAATGGTATGCGACACTCTATTTTCATCACCACAAACACATTTATGATATGTATAATAGTATTTAAAGAAATAATATTTTAATTATGATATTATAGTCAATAATTAATGAAAATATATTAGTTACCTTGATTCTATAGTCATTGTTCAAAAAATGGAATCATAACTCATCTGTATATTCGACCTACTGTCTCCATTATCCAAAAATAATTAATTTTTCAAAACAATCCTTGATTATTTATATTAAAGGAAATTTATAAATTAACATTATAATTAATTCATGATTACTTTTATATAATCATTTTATGAATGATAATACTAAGAGGGCAAGAACAAAAAAAATCAAAATATATACGAATAACAAAGTCATTATTACTTGAAACATAACAGCATTATTGAATTTTTAATAATCATGTAATAATATGAAATAAGAAAATAATATATGTTATTATATATAAATATATAAATTTCTAAAATAGAAGTATAATAAACATATACTTATTGTAAAATGTTTCCAAACATATAAAATAGAAATAAAAACTTTTTGTAAGGGATTTCTAATATCTACATTATATTGGGGAGACATTTTAAAATTATCCATTGATTTCTATTGTGTGGTGTATATACCTCACATTTCAGAGTCTATAACATGAATCAAATTATTTTATAATATTTAAAGTTTCATTTTATGTTATGATTTTTTTGGGAGTAATATTGAAATGATTACTAAAACGGTAAGGAATTTCTATCACAATTTTATTTCATTTAAACATACAATATGTTATGAATATATATTATTTAAAGAGTTATATATAAAGCCTCATGGAAAAAAATATCATGAATTTATTTATTCCCCAAAAAGTTTGAGATCCATGTTATGTTATTCATTCCTAGGTCTTACGTATCAATTATATCAACTGGGTTAATATTTTATGATACAATTTCATTATTTATCAAGATTGTTTATTATCGTTTTACCAATTATAGAATCTTATGATCCATCTATCAAGAAAATCATGAATTTTATTCTCCCAAATTTATTTTAGGAGAATACATGCTTTCCCTTCATTTTACTATATTTATATACCCAATAGATCATAAATAATATTGTTAAGAAAAATTACATTTTCTATAAAACTCCCTTTTTTTCCAAAACAATGTATCATGGAAATTATTTTAAAAATATTTTTAATAATTTTTTAAAAATTATTTATTAGAGAAATTTATACCCATGTTTGGATTAATAAAAAAATTTATGAAAGGAATATATGTGTATTTTTCAATAATAATTATCTTTTTTAACTTCTAGACATTAAAATTAGTCTATTTTTACGACATAAATATAAATTCCCACTATTATGACTATTATTTTGTTTGAATAATACTTTAAATGATTTATGGGCTGTTTAAAAAAAGGATTTTCAAAAAAATATATGTCTAAAAGAGTGATTTTCTAATAAAAACAAGGATATTTTACTCTATATGTATATGAAATGATTTTTTATATCATTTTTTATAATTTTACAAGGATATTAATAATGAAAATTATAATATATATTTTTTATATTTTTTTTACTCAATGTGGAAATAATATATTCCAAAAGATATGTTCCAAATTATTTTTTGAAACATACTTTATAACTTTTCATTTTTGTTTTTAGGGAAAAATATTTTCAAATAGTTTTGAGTATTAAAAAATTAAAAGAAAATATACATTCCTCAAGAGATGGATTTAATCTTATCCAAGAAGAATCTATATCTGATGCAACACCATTGGATCAAATATTAATAGGGGTTTGACTTTGAAATTGTTTATACCCTTGGAAAGGGAAACATGGTGGATTACACCTTGAGTAGAAATGTGCCTGTGAATGAGTTGTGGATGTCAAGTGATGAGTGGACCATGGTGAGGCCCTATGACCAGATGCACTTAGAGACCATGGAGCACAATAGAGGTATATTCCTTGAATGTCTACAGTTAACTTCATATCTTCTAGAGTTGGATCATAGGGAACATCCAAGGAATTAGTTGTGTCATTCTTATATGTAGTTTCCTTTTTGTGGGGATATGTCCTACGATTGGTCATTGTCTCCAGAGGCAATTATGTGTTTTAATGTCTATTTCGTTGTGCTGTCATCCTCGAGAACATTAGTGGTACATTATATCAACATGTCTTAGTAGGCCATTTGTATGGGTGCTACCAATATGTTTTATAATGTTTATCGACATTTCTAGTGGCCATGAATGAGATAATACATAGATGACCTCGTATCACAATGTAAAACATGTCAGTAAAAGAATTTTGATCATCAAAGGCATAACAGATTGATTCATCCCTTACACATTCCTAATAGGAAGTGAGACAAATTTTCCATGAACATCATTATTGGATTTCCTCATAATCCTAGGGGAAGGAACTCTATTTTTATAGAGATTGAACACTTTAACAAATCATCCCACTTCATTCCGATCAATGATTCATAAATGGTTAATGATATGGGTCAGTTAGGAAGTGTTTAGGCTTCATGGTGTGTCATCTATGATTTTTTCTAATAGGGACCCATATTTGAACTCTTGGTTCTAGAAAGGCCTTCATATGGAACTAGTGTCATAGATCAAGATGATCACGACATTCCATCCCCAAAATAATGGTCAGATGGAGAAGGTAAATTAGATTCTGGAAGGTATTTTCATGCATTTGTTTTGGATTTAAATGATTTAGGGGAAATCCATCTGGGATTAGTTTAATATTCTTATAACAATAGTTACCAATCCTCTATTGGAATGGATCCCTTTTTAGAGCCTTATGGTCTGCCTTGTCAGTCTCCATTTTTTTGGGATAGGGAATGTGAGACCTCACTTTTGGGACTGAGCCATATTCAAGTGATGTTTGAGAGAGTCAATCTGATTAGATAGCGATTATTGATTTATCATATTTTCCATATATTTTACTCCGATCAGAGGTTTTTTGATTTAGTGTTGATGGGTTGTGATTGGGTATTATTGAAAGTAACACCACATATTGTTCATTATCACTTGGGGAAGTAAGGGAAGCTAATTTCTAGTTATATCATTCCCTTTGAAATCACAGAGCGAATTGGAAAGTTATAATACTAGTTGTCTTTTAATTCTCATTTTACATCAAATCATGAAATATTTCTTGTTTCAAAACTAAATAATTATATCCCAAACCCGTCTCTTGTGATGAATTGGGTAGAGTTGGAGATAGAGAATAATTTATCAGTGTTTGAACTACTGATTCATATAGTGGACTCCCATGAAAAGGTTCTTATTGGGATGAATATTCAAGTGGTCTATGTCCATTGGAATAATTGGAATGATACACATGATATTTTATAGTGGAAGACTTTCCTTGGGCAAAAGTCCCAATTTTTTTTTCTGATCAAGATTTAGTTTGACTTTCTGAGGGCGTAATGTTTTCAAGGTGGAGAGAATTGTCACATGCATGATCTCTTTTTCATGTATTCTTCTATTTTATATCATTATATCTTTTATCCTTGGGTTAAAATAGGCATTTTGGATGCAAATAGTTGTTTTGGGTGGGAAGATCCCTACACACTATTGGCACATGATTAATATTAACCATCCACCAACCCTAGAAACAATGGAGAATGAGACAAAACCTATCACCCAAAATTGGAGAGATCATGTGCCATCTCCCAGGTAACAGTGCATGGCTTTCTATCCAGATATAATTGTCCCCACAATTACCAAGTGGTTTCCCAAACTATTCGGACTAACCATAAGGATCGTCCAGGACATTAAATTTCATCTTCTTCTCTCTCATCTTAGGTTTAATTACCATATACCCCAATGTTTCTCCTCCATTGGGTTTTCTTCTCCGATTAATTCCTCATCATGTTTCTAAATCCCTTGAAATGTTGTTTTAATCAATAATGATTTCCATTAAAATGATCATGCATTTCCTTTTATTTATTAAACATGCATGTTTATTATTTATTTAACATTTAAATCATGGAATACTTTTGGGAGGTATACTACTTGGAGATATCTCACACCCTACATACAACTTTGGGTGTAAGTATACTTGGTCATGTTTGGTATAGTTAAGGGTTAATCTCTTGGAGACGGTGGTTTGGGATGATAGTGATCCTATTGGGTAGTGTTGCATTGATGGATTTAGGGAGATTCACCCTTTTCTTTATAGTTCTTCTTGGAGATTGTTTATAGTTCCATTTTTTTATAGTATCTCTATTTTGGTTTTATATTAACTTGTAGACTTAAATCTGAAATGTTTTAAAGACTTGTTTTTTTTTCATCTTGGTTCATTTTATATTGTTAATTTTTTTATTATTTGGTAATTCTGGTAAATTGGTCCCACATGCATGTATTGATACTCAAGCACTTGTGCCATCTAATGGGGATTGGGAACTCCCCTTAGGACTTTCTGCAGATCGGTCGAGTGCTGGTTCTGATGGTGACCTTGCCTGGTTCGTGACAATATAAACCAATATTTTTTCCCATAGTTTTATTCATTAACATATCATTCATTTCCAAAATATTATGTGTGGTTTTGGTTGCGTGTTTATAAGTTTATGTGGGATCATGATTTTATAACCTTAAGTTTATTAGTGAATCTTTCACTATTTATACATGTTCACAATTTCATAAGATCATGTGTATTGTAAAAATATACGACTTCATCAAATTTAATGCTCTAATGGATCATGCTCTTTTATTACTTATGATTCATGATATATTAACTACCAATATTTATTCCATGATATAACATTATTGTCATTGTTATGAAGGGATTGGTTTTCAAATGTTATTTTGATGTTATCATACCCTTATGTTCATGTTTTTCTTACATATCTCTCTATTTTATCCTTAATGAGAATATGGTCTTACTCTTTCTTATGTTAAATTTTCATTTTTATTAAAAATGGTTTAATATAGGGAATGTTTTCAAAAAATATTAAAGGATAATATCTATTTTGGGATAAATTGAAGAACACTCTATAAATTAAGAATATTTAATTCCATCTTTTAGAAGACAATAAAATATATTGGTCATTAGGATTGTATTTTAGTAATGAATGTAAGATTCTTCTGAGAAGATTTAATATCCATGCATGAAATCCTTAAGTCTATATTGAAACATACTCTATTTCTGAACCATAACATTTCATCACACTTATAGTCAAACTCATGAATAATTCTCCCCTAACTATGTGTTTCAAAATCTTCTTTATTTATATTCTAAATCCTCACATAAGTATGTAGTTTAAAATTAATCTCAGAATTATATGTTATGTCCCTTTTCCACATGATTTAAAAATCTATAGTCTATAAATCCATAAGTATTATATATCATTAAATACACATCATAGGAAAATATCATGTTCTATTTGGACTTATGAAATCATCCAATTTGTTCAACATCTAATAATTGTAATATATTGAGCAGTTATAATCATTAATCAAATCTAACCATATCCTTTATCCATATATAACTTTTTATATGTGTATATACATTTCCATATTTGATTATATATATATAAATCACATAATTCACTATAAATACAATGCCTAAATATATTAATTCAATAACTACTACAATTAATTCTAAATCATTATTTGGGTATTTTTACTCAATATGTTTCAATAAGATAATGGTATAATCAGTCAAATTTTTATTTTATATGAAGATGTATCCCAATACCATGTTTTATGCATCACTATAAGTCACAAAACCTTCTATGTTATGGGGTAGTGTAATCACATGTTCACTAATCCAATTTCTTTACATCACAATGAAATATTTTTCACATTCAAAATAAAAATAAGCATGACACCCTTTAATATTAATGATCTGACCATATTAGAATGTTGTGAGATATTCATCTCAAAGTATTAATAAAATACAAAAAATCTATTAAAATTATGGATTTCATTATTAAAGGTTGGTTTGGGATAATTTTCATTGACATAAATCATAAAAGGTTCTACTGATATACCCTTTCATTTAAAGACATGTCCATATAATGAGTCATTTGGTATGTAGAATTCGAATATGTTGAATTTTTAAAATAGTGTCTCTTTCATTAGGGTATTTAAAACAATTATCTTGTGATTTTCGAGATAATCCTTACTTTTGGAATATATGAGAATATTTAATATAATTAATACAAAATTTTTATCGAGGAATTCACTAATGTAATGACCTGGTATAGAAGACGCTCAAGTAGTTCCCAAGACCAGTTTCCACATGACCTCATGTGTGCCACCCTATATGTTAGAGGTTGATGATAGAAATAAAAGGTCTATGAATAAATCATGGGGATGGTATTGCCCTAATAATAGAGTGAAAATCAAAGGTCAATAAACAAGTATCAAAACAAATCCATTTTCCTCATAGAACACATATATTAAAATAAAAGAAATATTTAATAAAAAACAAAATATTAATATACATGAATATAATGTAGATTTCACACTATTCCAATAACATATAAAATAATAAATGAGAGAAAAATGAATATGTAAGTATATGGAAATCCATTGATCATTACCTCAACTAAATTACCTATGTCAAAGCCATCTTACCCATTTACTAACACTCGTTACTCCGCCCTACCAATTCTAGCAGCTATGTGAGTGTCTTGTCAGGTACCCAAGTGTAGTGGTTTCCCATGTAGGGTGTGAGTACATAACATATTATGAAATTACCAATGTCATATCAAAGAAAATTATAAATATACTAATATGATACTGTGAAATTATCATTATGAAATAATATATAAATCATGGAAAACAAATAATTATATAAATCTATTTTTGATCCCCTGGTCTGTGACCCTGATTGACTCTTCACAACTCAGACAATTGAAGAATATTATTGACCATAAGAATCACCTCTGAGAGACCTCATTCGACACCTTGGGTATCCATTTCACGTTCCTCCACCGTGATGCAAAGAGAACCCTAGTGTATTACTATGTATCCATCATCCTAAATACCTTATAATGAACCTCAAAAGTAGTGCATGGAAGTTATTCATTTTCATGGAGATGTTTGATTACTGGGAGGTGTGAGGACATTGAAAATCTTATAAACTAATAAATGACTAATTCCTATGAAAAAATATGAAATAGAATGGAATACCCTCATGTATCCCATTGTCACTCCCCCATGAATCCACATCACATGTCTCCTCATCCATACCATATTAGGTACATCCACCTGATCCTAGTGGGTATCCTAATAATCAATCAAGGATTCAAAAAGTCACCCTAGGGATATTAAACATCCATATTTTGTATATATTCCCACCCATCTCCTCACACTACCATTTTAATGTTTTAGGTTATTTGAATTATCAATTGTCTGATGGTATCACCATTCTTTCCCTATGATCCTCATGAATTCATAATGATATCACAATGTAATTTGAATCTCATAAGCCCAATTAATTCTTATACAAAAGCCATATTATAGGATCAAATTATGGTTCTAGGGAGATACCTCTAGGAATTCAATGTTTAATCATATTTATATAATTTATTCTATTAAAATAGGCTTCCTACCCCAATATGTTGTGATATTTTGTCCCTACTATTCTCGGAATTACATGGTATTATTCATCCAAATAGTTTATTTTGAGTATTCTGAACATTCAAAATAATTTCAAGACCGAAAGTCAATTTATAAGTGTCATGGGATATTTTATACCTTAATAAATAACCAAATAAAACATATCAATGTTGGTTTAAATACATACACCTAAAACATATGTCTACAAAGCCTTGGGCTCACTTGTCCAGTATTTTTCTATAGTGACACTAACTACTATCTTTACACAATCCTCAATAAACTAGATCTGGATTTTTTTCAACTGATATACCACTATGGTTTCCTATATCATAACATATAATATACACCCAATTACGCTTCTTTAGTAGATAAAATGTCACATGGGCATTAATTATCTCACAGAGGATACGAATCCTCTCAGAATATTTTTGTATATAACATGGACTCATGGGCCTCGAATATAAATTCCTATTTAAAATAGGATATAGAGATGTCACATATATCACATAAATATCCAGGTTCATATAGGTTAGTCAACTCATCCAACACATCCATTATAATTATTTTCTATACACCTCGGACTAAACAAAACTCATGGGAAAGGTGACCATCACTATCATCAAGCTCATTGAACCAAAAGGTCCTATGGTATCTCAGGATTATGATATGGCCTACTAGGGGAATTTGGAATAAAGGAACATAAATATGGAAATTAATTTATTTTACATCATAGATCATTGTTTAAAAAACCTCATGGGTTTTAGGTCTTAATGAAGACCATTTGGGTATCATCCATGATAATATATTATCATTTCAAATAAGTTTGTGCAATAAAAACTGCGGTATTAACACTATATCATGTTCATTTTAAGTAAAAAATACAAGTTAGTATTTTAATATAAATTTATATATTCACATATTTAATATAAATATTTCACCACCTTCAGTGGAAGTAATATTAACCACATGAATCAAAAAAATATGACTTAAAAGATAGATCAAGTACCAAGGACCAGTAGGCTTTTTAGAAGTCACATAACATTTAATTACAATATTGTTGATGCTCATTTCTATCATAGATCCTAAAGGAATGAAAAGGGAAATACCTTGAACTCAAAGTGATTTATCCATTGAAAAAACATCAAAAATTTACAAAGGCATGAACAAAGATTCATTTGCACTTGGGTCGCGCAAGTTCCACCAAGGTTGCACAAGTATACTTGCATGCCAACCAGTGGTCACACAGGTGACATGCGCGCCCTATTTGAATTTCTCCTAGGGTATTCACCAGCCTATAAATACCCCCTTTGTGCCCCTCATTTAAAGGAAGAAAAATTAATGAAACTTAGATTTGAGCTCTTGGTGCCCTAGTCTCTTTTCAAAGATTCCGAACACTTCTATGGAAATTTCATACCTAGAACGGAGGATCTAAAGAGGGGGAGTAAGGCCTAAGTGTTGAAACTCATCAACAATTGCACGCCTAAGGGGCCAACCCTTAAGGGAAATGGATACACTTGCGCTCCACCTTACCCCTTCAACAGAACTTGCGTGCCACCCTTCTGGAAGCCCCTAGGGATAATACTAAGGGCTTGAGCCAAGTCTCGCCCAAGTATAACCCTAAGGGTTAATCGTCATGCAAGTACCCATGTGTCGTGCAAGTATAATTGCGCGACCACGTAGGACTTGCGCACCACATTCTTTTTGGGTGCCCCTCCTGTCTATTTCACCTCTCTTATGCCTATCCACCTATCCTCTTCATGATTAAGCCTTCAGAACTCTCTCCAAAGCCATTCATGGCATGATTTCCTTGCTGGCTTCCTTATTTGAAAAGAATTCTGTGGAAAATCTCTTAGAACCTATTTTTTTACATATCTTTATGTCACTAAGGTCAGATATTTCATTCATTAAACCTCATCCTTTAAGATGAAAGATTCCTTAACCTGGGCCTCCTTTTCAGGAGTAAGCCCCAGTCCAAGTTCTCTTAATTTCAGCATCCTACTTAGGAATAAGCCCCAAGTCCCCTAACCTGGGCCTCCTTTTCCGGAATAAGCCTCTGTCATAATTTCCTAACATGGGCTTCCTTTTTAGGAGTAAGCCCCAGTATTTATTTCCTAACCTGGTCTTCCTTTTTAGGAGGAATCCCCAGTCCAAGTTCCCTGATTTGGGCATCCTCCTTAGGAGTAAGCCCCAAATACACAATTCCCTTAACCTAGGCCTCCTTCTCAGGAATAAGTCCTATGTCTCAAGTCTCCTTAACCTGGGCGTCCTCCTTAAGAGTAAGCCCCAGTCATAATTTCCCAAATCTGGGCATCCTCCTCAGGAGTAATCCCCAACCATAATTTCCTTAACCTGGGCCTCCTTTTTAGGATTAATCCCTAGTCTTCAAGTTCACAAATATGGGCAACCTCCATAGGAGTAAGCCCAAAATTACAAATTCTTTTAACCTGGGCCTCCTTTTCAGGAGTAAAACCTAGTCATAATTCCCCTTAACCAGTCATAATTTACTTTTGATTTGGGATTCCTTCTTAGGAGTAAAACCCAAACATAACTCCCCTCTTAATTTGGGCATCTTCTTCAAGAGTAAGCCCCAAGATAGTGTATCCAAATCTCAATAATTCACATATACCTTTATGGACCTTGTTACCAGGTTTCTTCCCTAAAGTAAATCCTAATATTTATCTATCTGGGAAGTCAAACATACATAATCCCCACATCATTTCTTATAATTGAATCTTTCATGGAACAATTGTCTGGTTTTAACAATACATCTTGTTTCTCACACCGAGTATGACTCACGTGAGCTTAGAGTGTAAAAGTAATTATGACATCTTTCTTTGATCCATCAATCATGCATAAACCTCATACTTCTTTACTCAACCTACGTGGGTTCTGATTCCTTTTCTAAAACAAAGGTTACGTAGGTAGCCCATCTATGGGTACGATCCCAACTCTGAAATAATATATGCTCTTATGAATGACAATAAACTTCAAGTGCCCCACTGAGTGGATTTAAAACCAGTATAGTTATAATAATGACCAAGATATTTCTATATAATGTGTCGAAGGATACCATTGACTAAGAATATCTAACAAATACAGATGATTCTCTATCGATGAAGAACCTCAGATACATATAAAAGATTCTCTAAATTTCATTCATACTAATTATTGATTGTCATATTTAAAGGAAAGATCAATTTCATACTTGGTAACGTAATAAGGATTCACAAACAAAACTTAAATCTATAAAGAGAGTCCTGGAGTAGACAATAATTCCCCCCAAAAAGTTGTGATGAGTCTGACCTCCCATCCTCTCGACCAATGAAAATTCTTAAGCCTCATCAGTTCAGAACAAGTGAGATTCTATCTTTGGAAGGTAGGTCCAAATGGATATATAATCATTGGATGTTTCTGGTACTACGAACAAACCTGTTAGAAACTGCTTGGAATGTTTGAACCTTAAATCAATGAGGTCATCCCCAATTCTAGAGGAAACAAAAAATGGTGAACCCAACGTGAATCCTTAACCAAGTTAAAATGATTTTTTACTTATTTGTTAGGCCCCTATTTAAACTCAATGAGAGGTCCAAAAATACAATCAATAACATATGTTATTATCCAAAAGATGTAGTGGACGGACTTATCTAGATTACGTCTGTTATATCAAACAGGCACTCTTTTCCAAGATCTTTTTTGTTACAGAAATGGATTCTCTTAAGTTCACACCTGTGAATACCTCTTATGTGAATGCCTCTGATGCTACTCCTGCTAGATCGTTGTCCTCTCTAAGGATGAAATCACCTACTCAATGTCTTTAATGCTGGGTATCAAATGCGCTGGTTAAGGAGTACCATCAAAATAGTACTATTCTGACTCTGGAGGCTGCTCGACAAGACCTCCAAGTCAATAATTCACCCTGGTCGTCCGAACTACGACGACCAGCGATCAAGAAGTCGGTGGTACCAACCACCGTCTCCAACCGTTTCGGGTCGTTATCCCCAGAATGCAATCACCATTCACTACCATATTCTGGGGAGGTGAATAATCAGGTCCCTCAGGGGCTTAATTCAAGGAGACAGGAGTCCTTCCCGAGGGCTCCCATCAACAATCGCCGCTAGACTCGTGCGACAGTGCACCCTCAACATGATGAGGGTTTCATCTCCAGGCATTCGACTCGGGTTCCTCGAACCCGAACAGGCAAGACGAACCGCCAGAGGTGAAATTAGGTCAATCGTGAGAAGGTTCTCATCTCTTCCATCTCCGGATAAGTCCACCAACCTATCTTGGTGGAAAGCAACGAGCGAGCACACACATGCGCCCGTTTTAATCGTGTTGTCTAGCTGACTCTTCTGGCAGCAGCACGTCATTCCCTCTAGGAAATTCTAGTAGAGAAATATAGACAGGAACATACACATGTTTATAAATCATCTGCTAGTCAGCAGGCCTGTCTGACTACATGTAATGGAGCCCGACAACCCAATGTGTTGACAACTAGTAAACGGGCACATGCACCTGCTAACACTCATCAATCCTGCCAGCAGCCTCTTCTGTCATTATTGAAGGAAGTTCGTCAACCACGTTCGGCAGAGTGAAATCAGCAGGAACATACACCTTCTAGTATTGATCAAGCCGACCAATAGTCTCTTTGGTAGCATTCGGAGAAGTCAGTCAGAATGCTCCGGTGACAAACAGAAGGCAGACTCAACTCTCTGCCAACACACATGAGTACGGTTAGAATTCACTGGCAGGAAAAGGAGGACAGGAGCAGGAACACACACCTACTCTAAGAACATAATGGACGTATATCCCCGTTCTGGCAGTTGAAGTCACCAAGCCTATTATATCAATGGTGAAAGAGCAGAAGAAAATCCTTGCTCATAATCTGGATGCATGTCAAGATATTATAATTGCTTCAACATCATCTCAGGGAAAGACACATAAATCTATCTCTACCAGTGGAGTGACACGTCAACAGTTCACTCCTAAATAGACACACACCTTTGTTCCAGTTCAAGAGGGTTTTGGGTCATACTCCCCCATATCATACAGACAACCAAGTCAGGCACATACACCTGATTTGAGTGGAGATAATCATCTTAACCTGATCATTTCTCCTGATCAGGCACATACACCTACCCATAATGACCACTTTTGTAAACAAGTGGTTCCTAAAGTGAGTAAAAGGTGTCTAAAAAGAAGACATGCCCAGCAAAGTCAAGAAATCAAGGGCCAATCTGTAACAAGGCCTTGCTAGATGCTGGAGTTCCTGAAGCCCTCAGATAATTATCTGTTGTAATTCAAGATTCTACTCTCTCATTTCCCAATAGTGGGAGCATTAATTCTGAAGGTCTGTATCATATACCTCTTCATGAAGGCTTTCTTCATGAAAATGTGGTCTATCTCATTGTTTCATCTTCAGATGAGAGCCAGAAGAACCCTCTATGTGGTCAAAAACCAAGAAGCAAAATGTTTCATCTTTTGCTGTAACCCACCATGGTGGTCCTCCCATGATGATGAATTTAGCTGTGAAAGTCCTCTCTGCAGTAATAATGAACATTTCCTGGAAAATGCTCCAATGGAAAATGTAGTGACGAGAAAGCCATCTTATCTTGAGGCACTTGCAAATGTGAAGCCAGTCATGTCTGATTCTTTACCACTATCAGGTGAAACACTTTCTCAATCAGAAGATAGCCTGGGGTGTAGGTCATTCTTCGAACCACTCCTGGGTCGTTCATCTTCTAGTTTGATCAGTGAATTCTCTACCAATATTGTTGAATCCGATGAAGCAACAAGGAATAACCATCTCTGGTCTAATCAGGTAGAATAATCTTCATTGAATGATAAATAGGAAGTACTAAATATGATAAAACAACTGGTGAAAGGTGAGGTGCCCATTCTGTTTTGGCCTTTGGCTGATTCTCAGTGTGACATTCCAGAGATGTTGATGGAAGATGGAATTATTTATATTTGTCTTAACATATAGAAGACACTATGTCAGTTGAAAAAGAAAATATTATCTTATGATGAATATGAAAATCATGTCGAGATACTAGAAGGGTTACAATGCCAAATTGACTTGGCATCTCTCTCAGTTTCTCGATATCCGATGGCTAAAAAACATCAAAGAACCCTTCAACGTTCATGCCTTGGTGCACTAAGAAGATTGTTCTAGTTAATTTCCAATGCCCCATCTGGTATTCATATCAGGGGATGGGGTGTTCATGGAGCACTACATTTCACTATGCTCTCTATTCAGCAAAGCCCACCGAAAATGGTCTCATGCAATGTTATTTCCCATGGCCGGCCATAGCCAATTGGATTTGTTTGTAATCAAAGGCCCGCTCAAGAATAGGCCTCAACTAGTTCCTCTAAAAATCAATCATACAGAGAACAAGTTGTTGAATTAATCCTACATCAAGCAAACTAGAATATTGAACAAGCCTCTTGTTTGAAGCAAGCACATCACCAAGTGACAGAAGTTTCATAAATCATCCAATGGTCTTTTGAGCAGGGTGATAAAAGTGGATGCAAGTTGATGCATCCATCCAATTTATGGACTAAAGTCTACAAGATCAGAAGATCTTATAAGAAATTCTCATATATAGCATCTCAATAACCATGCCAGCTTTCCATACTGGAGACTCTTTTAACCCAACCCTCAAAATCAACAAATAGGATTCGAGGAGTTGAGTAGGAACAACCCCAGTCCATCGGACTGGGGAATTTTTCAAATCATCAATCTCTTCCTCATAGAAATTAAGTCTTCTCTCGATTAGAGAAGAAGCCTCAAGAGTAACTAAGATCCAAATTATTAGGATATTACCTCCACATTATGATTCGTCAAGAAGTTTCTGAGGGATCAAATCAACAAAAGGCAATGTATCATCAAGGACATGGAAGAAGACAATATCACAGAAATGCCGATAGAAGGGATGCAATGCATTATGAATCAATTAATGTCATCAATTCCATTATTGTTGATCTGCCAGATGAGGATCACTCAGAGGGATCAGATGAAGAGTTTCCTGCTCAAGAAGTTGTACACACAAACACAAATGATGAAGGTGTGAATACGTGAAATTAATGGATTACCCAAAATCTAACTAATCGTTAAAGTAACCCACTTCCCCCTCTCTGAAAGGGATCCAACAAGGGGAAAAGAATGAATCATGTTGCATAACCATTTTCTAGAGATGGCCATTTGCTTTCATTAGAGAAAATATTTGCACAATAAGAGGAAGAAATGAAGGAATTGAGGAGATTGAACGCAGAACTACTTCAAGGTAGTCTTCCTCCTAAGCATGCTGGAGTCAGTCAGCCAAGGGAAATTTTTGTAGCTACTGATATGGATCAAGAATATCCTCCTCTACCAGTACACCCTCACAGTTCTAATCCTACGGGTCAAGTGCAACAACACTCGGTAGTGCTACCATTAGTTTCAGTACCATCCACCGCATCTGTACAATCTCTAGTCAGTGCACCTGTTCAGGTCCAAGTTCAACTGGATGTTTCTCAAAAGTTAACAACTACTATTGAGTCATTAACAGCTCATTTGGAATCCATGGAGGGAATGCGTGATCAAATTCAACCAGAAAATAGAGCTTACCCTGAATGGGTTGATGCAATTCCTCCCCCATCAAATTTTTCATGTACCACATTCCCAATTGTTAATGGTTCGGGAGACCCAGAGAAACACTTAACACATTTTGTTTCTCATTGCGATCCTATGATGGGAACCCCTCAACAACAAGAAGTAGTTAATATCAGGTGTTTAGTAACAATCATTACAAGGGCCTACCTTTGTCTGGTACACAAGCTTGCAATCCTGGTCAATTACCGGATGGGAGGATCTCCGCCAAAGATTCCTTCTTCAATTCAGCTCAACGTTTCCAAAGACAACGGTTTTTTGATCTTAAAAACTGTAAGCAAAGGGATAATGAAAGAGTTTCTTATTTTAATGCTCACTAGAAGGGATTAACATATTCCCTGAGCTTAGCACTCCCTCAAGAGGAATTGTTGCCAATCTGTTTGTCAAATTTACGTGATGAGTTATACACACTGTTTATCCCTGTGAAATACATAGGAGGGTTTCAAGACCTTACTTCAATCTCTCAACAGATTGAAGATTCTCTTATAAAGAGTAAGGATAATTGTCGTGTAATTCCATCAGCTCCAGGAAGGAGAATGGGTAATGTAGAGACTGCTACAATTATGCTTAAACAAGAACCTATACCTGCTTCTACTTCAAAACCTTCATCTTCTTGAAGGTCTCCACCTATTGAGCGCCAACATCAGAGGTCGTTTTGTCAAGATGATCAAATAGATCAAAGACAAAAACAATTTGAGGATTTGAAGAGAAAAGTTTACTCTCTCCAAAATTAACAAGTTCTTGGTTATTTCATTTCGGCTCTGGAAAATAATTTGGTTCAATTGACAAGGTCCAAGAGGCTGAACAAGGAAGGAGATGAAGACCATCCCAATTATTTCCCATTTCATCTAATGTTGGGGCATCCCATTCAGGAGTGTTTTGTCTTCAAAGACCTCCTGTAAAAAATGGTCGACCAGGGACAAGTCAAACTGAAAGGTTCTTGAGCTCAGATTGAATGTGTGACTCCTACAGATCCAGAGGAAGAAGGTGAGTGTTAATAAGTTATGAATAAAATTGCACAAAAATATAATGATTGGATATTCAGAAAAACAATCAACTGAACTCATTCCATTTTGCGAACGCAATTGAAGAAACCAATTGTGTCTTATTCCATGAATTCCACATCAAAACCCTCTTCATCAGAGGGAAAATCCTCAAAAGGGTGGCATAATTCAATGAAATAGGAACAATCAGAAGAAGATGAAATCATGTCAAAGCCTAAGTTGTTATTGACTCTGACAGATTTTATGCCATCTACTTAGAAGCCACGGGAACCGTCCCACCAAATGGAACAACCTAAA
The DNA here is from genome assembly GCA_963277665.1 of Viscum album. Lineage (NCBI taxonomy): Eukaryota > Viridiplantae > Streptophyta > Magnoliopsida > Santalales > Viscaceae > Viscum > Viscum album. The sequence continues at coordinate 34,039,274 of OY728163.1, forward strand.
TTGGCTAATCAAACAGAGTCTTCATCAGACGAAGAGTTAATCTTCAGTTCTGTTAATATGATTCACTTAATAGATCCTTATGCCAATCACAGTTTCAAACTTGATGAACCTGGGTTCCCCGTATCGAACAGAGGAATCAGAGGAAGTTCCAGAGGCTCAGGGTATAGAGGAATACATGGATCTTTCAAGGGCCACGATTCTAATTCTACCCCTTCTAGAACTATGTATGTAGCAGAAACTCGTGGCAGAGCCCTTCAACGAGCTCAACAAGAACAATCAAGTTCTTTTACACAAGGAAGATTCAGTTCTGGCACAGTTATTATGGAAGATCAGTTGGAGGTTCCACCTTCTTCTTCTCACCAAGTAAATAGACCTAATTGGTCTAATATTCCAAAGCCAGGAGTATTACAAACTTCTATCTCGATACGAGATGCATCAACTTCCAAAGCATCAACTTCTTCTATGGCACCTATGATACCACATGTTCATGTTGGGAAACGCAGACCTTTGGATCAAAAGTATGATGTATTGAAACACTTGGCCCAAATACCATCCAAGTTATCAGTTCTGGATGATTTGAATTTATCAAAGGATCTTCCGGAGGCACTCATCAACGCTTTGTCGAGTCCTCAGGAGTTTGAAACTGAAATTGTTGCAGCTGAAGTCTACAATGTAGAGAACAATCCTGCAGAATGCCACGCAGTGATATCTTTCGCAAATGAAGATGAATATGATGTCATTCATGGACATATTAGACCTTTGTACTTATCTGGCAAGTTCAATGGTGTAGATGTCTGAAGAGTATTCATTGATAATGGTTCAGGAGTCAACCCCATCCCCATTCGTACACTTCGTCGATTGGGCCTCATAGAATCTGATTTATCTCCTTCTAATTTGATGTTACAAAGATATGATAAAAATGAACAAGAACCACTGGGCAAGATTACACTGAGAACTCAGTTTGGAGATCTTGTATCCAATTCAGATTTCATGGTTTTTGATCAAGACTCGGCCTTCAACATCTTGCTTGGTAGACCCTGGCTACATCAACATGTGGTTATCCCTTCATTATACCATCAATGTCTCAAATATTGTTTCGATGGTTAAATTGGGACATTGTATGGTGATAAGTCCCCGTTCAATACATGTGAATCTCAATACATTGAGGTGGAATTCTATAACATGAAGGGAAAAGAGAAATCCACAACAAGGGAGGTTACCAAAGTTAAGGCCTCATATGGTTTGGAAAATATTCCAATAAACCCATTTACACATGAGAGTATAGATTATGTATTGCCTATCAATCAAATCGATAGGATAGACCCAAATCAAAATACTCTTATGGAAACTTCCATAATGTCAATTACGGAAATCAAGCCAGACAACATGGGAGAAATTGGTTATTCACAAGCAATGATGAATGCTCAAATGGTGATGTCTTCATTTCATATCCTAAAATCTAGAAAGTCTATACTTTTCCAACTAGATCATAAGAATTTATAGCAATGTTAGAGGTAAATGATGATGTCGATTCTCAATCCATCATCTCCTCTATATTACCCAGGGAAGACCCTTCATCATCAATCAGGTCGGAAAAGGAAGCTTCTTCTTCAAGATGTTCAAATTTTAACATCTCTTCTGATCACGAAAATTCTGCATCTTCATCCACTATGCAAGTAGAAACAGAAGAAATAACACATGTTAAAGAAGAAGAGGAATATCTTAGGGATGCTTCTCCAGCATTTTAAGAGGGTATCTCTACCACTGTGGATAAACTCATAGAAATAAATATGGGTACAAAAGAAGATCCACGCCCCCCATTTAATTAGTGTGTCCATGAATATTGAAGAGAAAGAGATTTATATATCTTTTTTAAAGAAAAATTGATATATATTTGCATGGAACTATACAGAGATTCCAAGGCTTGATCCTAATGTTGCCACTCCTCGCTTGGGTCTTCCAGAAGAACATCAAGGATTCAAACAAGACACTAGAAGAACACACCCAACCTAGGCTTCCAAAATTGAAGCTGAAGTGGATAAGCTTCTTAAATCTAACTTCCTCAGAGAAGTTCAATATCCCAAATGATTGGCTAATATTGTCCTAGTGAAAAAGAAGAATGGGAAAATTAGAGTTTGCATTGATTTCAGAGATCTTAATAGGAATTGTCCTAAGAATGATTTTCTAGTACCAATTATAGTACTCTTAATTTAGGCAACAGCTATTTATGAATCACTTCTCTTCATGGATGGTTATTCTGGATATAATCAAATCCAAATGGATCTAGAAGATGAAGAATCTACAGCCTTCAGAGCCCCTCAGGGTGTGTTTTTCTATTGGGTAATTCCCTTTGTCCTGAAGAATACAGGCACAACATATCAGTCTGCCATGCATCGTATCTGCAAACCCTTTTTAGTGAAGTTTGTTGAATGTTATGTGGACAATTTGGTGGTTAAATCCAAACAACGTTCTAATCATTTGGCTGATTTGTAAATCATATTCCACAAACTTCGGCAACATAATTTGAAGATGAACCCCTTAAAATGTTATTTTGGGGTAACCTCAGGAAAATTTCTCGGCTTTTTTGTACGCCATCGTGGTATTGAAGTTGATCCTAAGAAGACAAAGTCAATCCTTGGTATGTCACCTCCTCGAAAATTAAAATAATTGAGAGGACTTCAAGGAATCAAAGCCTATATTTGGCGTTTCATCGCAAATTTGGCAGGAAAAAGTTTACCCATCACCAAATTGATGAAGAAGGGAGTCACTTACAAGTGGACTGAAGAATGTCAAGAATCATTCAATATTCTCAAGAAGTATCTCTTGAGTCCACTGGTGTTAATTACACCTGTTGAAGGAAGACCACTTATCCTCTTTGTGACAGCTTTAGAGCGATCAGTGGGTTCCTTTATTTCTCGGAAGAATGATGTTGAGAATGAAAATATCCTTTACTATCTCAGTCGGACTATGCTTGAAGCAAAAACCTGATATTCAAATATTGGGAAGTGCTGCCTAGCATTATTATTTGCAGTTCAGAAGTTGAGACACTACCTGTAGCATCACGAGGTCCAATTGGTATCTTGCAATATCCCGCTCAGATTCATCCTTAGTTGTCCAATGTTTAATGAACGTCTGGCGAGGTGGGAAGTTTTTTTGCAGTAATTTGATATTCAGTATGTGTCTCAAAAGGCAATAAAGGGCCAAGCTCTGGATGATTTCCTTGCTGAACATCCTTCAGTAGAAGATACATCTTCAGATATTGAAATTCCCGATGAGGAAGTATTCTTTATTCAAGATAGTCTTCAAACATGGGAAATGTACTTTGATGGGGCTTCTAGAAGTCCAACAGGGAGAAAAATGGAAAATCCTAAATTAAACAAAGTTGGGTTAGGAATTGTACTCATTTCCCCAGAAAAGGAATTGCTACCTTATTCCTTCTCATTGTTGGGAGGCGGTACAAATAATGAAGTAGAATAAAAAGCTCTTATTGCAAGATTGGAGTTGTCACTTCAAGCATAAGTAAGTCACTTAAAGGTTAAAGGTGATTCATACCTGGTAATCAAACACGTCAATGGGGATTATACAATTAGAAAAGAAGAACTAATTCCATTGTATGATTACATCAGAGATTTAATGGAGGAATTTCTTTCGGAACTGACATTTTCTTATGTCCTGAGATCACAAAATGACCAAGATGATGCATTGGCTAATATAGGCACAGCTCTGGAAGATCCAAATCGGAACGAGACAACCATCAGTATTGCCCACTGTCGTACAATTTAACCTTATGTTCAAATCAGAACAGAGGAAATCAATGAAATTAGTCCCATCCTTGAACCATATGGTCATACTATAGGATAGATGACACCAATCATGGAATACCTTAAAAATGGAATACTTCCACCTGATAGAGCTGGGAAAGAACAAATCCAGTTATGTGTGGTCAATTTCACTCTTTATGACAGCCTAGATCACCTAGATAAAATTCTCTACAGGCATGGTTTTGATAGAGTTCTCTTTAGATGCATTGATGGTGAAGAGACAATGGCTATAATGAAAGAAGTACATGCAGGTGTATGTGGTGCCCACCAGTCTAGACATAGACTATCTAATCAAATTAGAAGGCTTGGAAACTTTTGGACTTAAATGATACAAGATTGTGTCGATTTCACAAGGAAGTTTCATTCTTGCCAAGTACATCCCAACTTCATTCATCACCCCCTAGAGTTTCTTCATACAGCTAAATACTCGTGATCATTAGCCACATGGGGAATGGATGTTGTGGGACCTTATCCTTCGGCTACAGCCAAGAAGTTGAAGTAAATTCTTACTACTACTGACTTCTTTTCCAAATGGGCAGAGGAAATACACCTCAAAGAAGTCAGTTCTAAAAGCATTGTTAGCTTCATCAAGTCTAACATCATTACCAGATTTAGTGTCCCTCATAACATACTGACGGACAATGGCACCAACTTCTGTTCATCTGAGGTGAGGAAGTTGTATCAAGAATACAACATCAAATCCAATCATCCATCTCGATATAATGCAGTAGCTAATGGCCAGATAGAATATTTCAAAAAGACTCTTTCAAACATACTGCAAAATATGGTATATAAAGATAAGAAATCACGGCCTGATAAACCTTTTCATGCTTTATGGGCCTATCAAACCACCACCCGCACTGCAACGCGGTCAACTCCATATTCATTGGTATGTGGAATAGAAGAAGTCTTTCCCATTGAGGTTCAATTACCCTCACTTAGAGTATCCATTTGTGATCATTCAACTATAGATTAACAATCTAAAATGCGATTGGATGAATTGGAACGGTTAGATGAGAAAAGATTGTGCACCCTACACCACTTGGAAGTCTATCAGAATTGAATAGCATGAGCTTTCAACAAAAAAGTTCATCTTCATTCATTTGTTCAGGGAGAATTGGTATTAATTCTCAAAAATCCAATGATACCAGGAAAGAAACCTCCCAAACTAGAGCCAAAATGGGAAGGACCTTATTCAATACATAAGGTCTACTCCAATGGAGTTTATTATTTAATCTCAATGGATGGAGAAATCATCACTACTCCAACCAATGATAGATTTGTGAAGAAGTATTTTGTGTAACACAAATACCTTACGTCCAACAAGGTGTTAAACTGCATAATTTATCATCCAGCAAGACGTTAAACTGCATCATCATCCACGGTCTATGCATATGACCTTAAACTATTTGCATCTCTTTCGTCCAGCAAGATGTTAAACTGCACCATCATTAGTCCAGGAATATGACCTTAAACTATTTACATCCATATCATCCAACATGACGTTAAACTGTATTTTCCCCATCGTCTTAGCTATAGTACACTAAATTGTACAACACCCTTATTGTCCAACAAGACGTTAAACTGTGTCCATATATTTGTCTTGTATGACATTAAACTGTACTGCTCATTCGTCCTATATGACGTAAAACTGAACAAGTCCCTAATACATCTAACATGACGTTAAACTGTGTCCTCTTTTGTCCTTACTACATGACATTAAATAGCATAGTCCCACTTTTGTCCAACATGATGTTAAACTGTATTGTCCCCATCGTCCAAGCTACATGACACTGAACTATACAGAAGTCCCTTAATACGTCTTGTATGATGTTAAACTGTATTTTTCCCATGCTACATGAAACTAAATTGTGCAGCACCAATAGTCCTAACTGCAGGACTTTAAACTGCATAGTCCCTTAATATGTCCTACATGACATTAAATTGTGCATCGTTAAGGTTGTTTCTACCTCTTGTTTCTCACACTGAGTATGATTCACGTGAGATTAGAGTAAACTTTAACCATAACACTCTCTGGGCCGCTAACCATGCGTAAGTCCCAACACCATTTTTTAGGTCGTCGTCCCCAAGAAAAACTTGATCAGTAATTAATTCGTTAATTAATGTACACAAACTTTGATCCTTGACTTCTAGGCTGGGTACGTAGGCAACCTCCTGAGGCTCAAGCCCAAAACCAATCTCTTCACATTGGTTCACCATTGTCCTTGCTACATGTCATTAAACTGTACATCACCTTTTGTCATGTACAAAAATAAACTACAAAATTCTTTGATACCCTCACCAAATAGGGAATAATTATTTACATTGATCTCCAATCATGTTATATTATAAAGACTACATGCATATAGGGCAATTCCTGAACCTTTTATCTTGGGTCAAACCATCATTGCACTAAAGTCCCATTTCACCCTTCACATGTACAAACCAAATCTGTACAGAGGGTATTTCAAGAACTACTTGTGTCTTGATTCCCATCTATATGGGATACGTAGGAAAATTCGAGTGTCTATTAAATCCAGAACCAATTCTTTGGGCTTAAACCCAAATTCCACTTTCAGTCCCCTGGCTGAAAAGTCCCTATGTAAACACACACAGTGTATTCATTATAATGGTCTGAGTTTTATGACCCTAAACTAAGATTTCATATACTCTCATCCCACTTGACGTTAAGCTATATTTCAAGAACTACATATTGCTTGATTCCTATCCTTATGGGATACGTAGTGAAGTCCAGCATCTCTATTCAGGATCCAGCCACAACATGATTATGGTTAGCATTGGTCTATGTATCTCTACATGCATTGAACAAATTCCCATTTTTATGTGTCATACTCCTAAACGTAAATATTTCTAGATCTTCATAACCCTTTTCTTGACTTCGGGTCACAAAATGTCCAATTTCTAAGAGTTCTTTTGCCTGAATATGCAGCACGTGCCCTTAGGCAGCCTTGCATAAACAGTCTACATAACAGACTTGTCATCCAAAAGATACTATCATTTGACTATGAAGCCAATGCCCTTAGGTGGCCCTGCATAATTCAACCCCCTAACGGGTTTGTCAAATAATGGTAACTTCATTCTTGGGAAGAAATCCTCTTTTGTCCTTATTGGTCTTATCAAAAATATGTAAGGATATGCAAAAAATAGCCATCCTTAACATATTTATCTCATGTTCTTTTTCATGATCTGAAAGTATTCAAGTCTATGGTTTATATTTCTCTTCCCTATGTTTGGGTCAGACCTTCATAGGAGTGACATTCATCCAGTTCTTAGATGATCTTTCTTGGAAATATCTTCTCCATATTCACACACCTCTCTCCATATAGCACACTTTATGCTTTCGAAAATTTTAATCTCCATAAACATCCACCGGCTTTTTATCACTAGAAAAGTAAATTTCTGAGAGTTCTTTTGTCTGACTATGCAGCATGTTCCCTTAGGCGGCCTTGCATAAATAGTCTACATAACAGACTTGTCAGCCAAAAGATACTGTAATTTTACTATGCATCCAATGCCCTTAGGCAGCCCTGCATAATTCAACCCCCTAACAGGTTTGTTAAATAATGGTAACTTCATTCTTGGGTACTACTTCTTCTAATTCCTCTTAGCCCTTTTTCGTATCATTCCTCAAATTCAAAAAATTTAAGTCATAGTTTACATTTTTTCCTTCATACTTGAGTGTGGTAATATGTTTTCAGATAAGTTGTCAAGAAATTGAGTCAATTTTAACCCATTCGGTCAAAGCTATTTCGACCTTAAACATTATCCTTTTTATGTTCGATGTACATGACTTTAAACTGCCCACAAAAGACAAGGGAACTCTGAATAAAAGTCAAGTCCCAGCTCACTAAACAAGCATTTTTGTATGATTTAGGTAATATTGATCAATTAAAAGATTCAATGTTTTTAGGGTTATTTATAATAATCCTAGAAAAAATTAAACTATGCTTACTAGGACCATTAGCTTAGGTAAAAAATTAATGTGGTTAGTGGGAAAATGTGTGCACAAATGATTGAAAATGAAAGTTTTTTTCCATTTGATGCATAAGAATTATAAGGACATCCACATATTGGAGTCTCTTCTATTTTACAAGAATTAAAAAAGGCTGTAAACATAAATCTTCACTTGATTTACAGCATCTCGAGCTTCATCAGTAGCCACATGAAGCTCATGCACTCGACCAACGTCACTCTTTTCATCTTGATGGAGTGATTTCTTGGCTTCTTCAATGGATTTCATACCATTCGTTTGAGCTCCTTCCATTTAATTGTTCATTTGTTCAAGTTCCCCAGTAACAACATCTAACTATTGCTGAAGGTGAATTTGCTGGACAACTTTATCTTTGATCTTATGCTTCATCTCCTTCATCTTGGCAGCATAATCAGCCTCATCTCGGGATACCATAGCCTCAAATTTGTTGATTTTGGCTGACAGCTTCACCCTGGTCAAATCTTGATGGCACTTTTGCTCTTGCTCCCTCCTTAAGATGACTTGTTTTACCATGGCATGGATCTTTTGATATCCAAAACTGTCATGTCCTAGCATGACAAACAAGGATGACAGTCGCGGGATCTTTGATGACATCTCTTCTAAAGGCACTTCAGATATGTTCTTCCAATTGTTCTTCCATGCCTTGCATCATGAAAATTGGAGCTCCTTTTGTACATTCGGGTCCGACTCAGCATCACTGTCGCAGGGGGTAACAAAATACGAGATTAATGCACTTAGGGAAGTGCCCGGTTCTGCTTCTTCCCCCCTGACCCGTGTTTCTTCACTCTCTATTCCTGTTGGGGTGGAGGCTGAAGCTTCACCTCCAGATATATCCACTAAAATTGATGGCCCTATATAATCAATTGAAATCTTTGGTTAGTTTTAAAGGATAAAAAAAATTGATTAACTGTCTTGTAAATTTAGTACAGTCATAAAAATTGTTATCTCTTACCCAACGGTAGATCAGTAACTTGAGAAGGCTCTTCCCCATCTTTCCTAGCTTCAACCGGATTTTCAAAATGAGTTTCAAGAAGCTCTATCAGGTTCAGCTCCACTTGAGCTAATGTCTCTACAATAGTAGGGTTTTTTGTACCCCCTTCAGGCATTGGCAGTTGATCAGCTTCCTTAGATAAAACTGCAGATTTCAACTGATCATGATTAGAGATGTAATAAGAATTTAGTTTTAATAGGATGAAGGATAACACTCATGTCCATAATCTTCTAAATTACTTGGTAATTTAACATGATCTAAGAAAATTTCAAAAGATGCGCCAAGTTCAATCATTTCATCCAATGTAATATCAGAATCCTAGTTAATCTCACCAGTGGGAGCATTTGATTGTCTTCATGGCAACCTTCATTTTGCGGCCTTTGACCCTAGATAGCTTCTTCAGATAAAGTAGCGGTGTCATTTGCAATGGACGCCAAAAGCTCTAGTGCAGGGGTTGAACCTAAAGTATCACAGAATGGAAGTTAGTTGATGTTTCATTCAACATTTTCTCATGTATTGTTATCTTAACAGAATCAGGCTCTTATCTTCTTTCAACAGCAGCAGGAAGGATACTGGGAACAGACGTTGGCTCTTCTCCAAGAGTAGCCAAGTCATCCTAAACTTGTGATTGTTCACCAGTAACCTATGTGGTCCTCAAAGGAGTATCAGTCCTCTCCCCCAGAGGGAAGATTGAAGAAGCCCCTGCAATCTCAAAAAGTATGAGCAATATTTTCATTGGTTAATAATGATGATTATCCGAAGGACTTTCCGCTGCTGATGAAGTGTTTAGATTTGGACTTCCTCCTTCGATGATTTTTCTTATTTGGATTTTTGGAAGTGTCGACTGTCTCCTTTACAGGTACATGAATTGGAGAATGGAAAGACATATCCAACTCCTCATCCATGGCTTGTTGTCCTAGAGATATCTCACCCGACTCATGAGGAGATTCAGCAGTATCCTTGATGGCAGTACAACCAGGGCTATACTATGGTGATGGAACCTCATCAGTTCCTTTCTTTGAAATATGTAGGATGAAGAGAATAATTTCCTTGAGTAACAAAGCATTAACTGGAATCAAGTTACAAAGCAAATAAGGAAAGTTACTTACATCTTCAAGAGACACGTAGTCATGACACTCCTCATCCCTAGAACCACCATTCCCCTCAGTGGGGCCACGATCTATCATTTCCTTCACCCACTTGGTGATAGGAATGGAATCATCGGTGGCATATATGAGTATTTCCAGCTCTCTAATGTAAGCCCACACTTCATCGGGGTTATCTTTGTAACAGATATTTGTAGAATCCAGATGATTCCCTATTCTAGGGAGGTGTAGCCCCTCGCACAAATCTAGCCAGGCAGTTTCAGCACCGTAGTATAAACTCCACCATGTTTGGACAGCCTCTTGTCATAAATATTCAGTATGTGTACCAGAAGGCTGCGAGTAGAATCCTACAACATTAGACATCATCTTCTTCCCAGCTCCTGCAGCTACAGATAGAGAATAAGGAAATAAGACTTGTATCTCTATAAAGTAATGGTGATTAAATTTCCAAAATGAAGTAACTCACTAGGAGTTGATGGATTGGGTCTTTTGATTCTGACAGGGGGATTATATCTGGCATGAGGCATCATTTCCGTATGTTGTGCCTCATCATCCCCATCCTAGGAATTCGGTGAATCAACTTCGGGTGGTGTAAAAGAATCAACTTCCAGATGAAGGGTTTTTTTATCAATAGTTCATTTCCTTTACCCCACCTGATAAACCGGGTGATTCAACACCCCTCTAGGGTATGATGCTATCCAGTTCTAGGTATACCATGTAGTCAAGTTATTTTCTACTTTATCAATTGGTAGATCAAATACTGCCCCGGTCTTCTCCCTAGATGTCAGCAACCATAGTTGTTGGGAAACCATCGAATGTTGCTCTGACCTAACATGAACTGGGGGAGATACAACACTCTGCTGCAAACACTTAAATTAACGTGAAAATATATATGGAGCATAGGACTCACATATAATCTCTCTGTCAATCCTGGTGACCAACATACCATCTCTGCAGGCCAGCATGTATGCCCTTAATTCCAGACTGGTTGTTCCATCATCAATAAACTGCCTGGTTGGAGGATTTCAATAAGGAAAGAAATTGAATTCCTTATACATTCTCATCCTCACCTTCATGTCATCAGAATTTAGAGCTAGTGGAGAAATTCCAGAGAATGCCTGCACTGATGGCCTGAAAGAACTTCTGGGAATTTGTACTTCGTTCTGTACATTATACGTCCTGAAGTGAGTGGTGATCCATCCCCAAAAACTTGGAATGGTCCCACTATTCTCAAAGGAGACTTACCCATGAAGACATGGAGTATGCTCCTGTGAATCTTTGCTAAAATGGGGGTATCCCACCCAACCATTTTTTCATCAGCCAACATGACTTCAACAATGAAGGTCTGTGGCCTAACGCATCCCTTCGATTCCCTAACTGGAAAAAGATAAACACTGAGACACAGGGCCAAGAATCCCTCCAGACGAGTCTTCTTTGGGATTTTCTGGTTCACTTCACTTCCCCACATCTCAAATTCTCATGCTTCTAGAGTCATCTAGAATGTGTCAAGAGCACCCCTCTTCTCTGTTTTGGGGTAGGTGGTAGGACGAGTGGGACCCTTCTCCTTGGGCCCCTTCCCCTTCGATCCCTTCTCCTTTGATCCCTTCTCCTTCGGCTCCTTCTCCTGCTTCTTGGTAAGAAACATATTCATCCACTCCTCGAGATGAATATCCTTTCTAGAATGAGTTAAGGAGGACTCTGAACTCTTGATCATGTGAATTATTTTCAATAATTCTTAAGCTAAATCCTGGGTCTTCTCTGAATCATTCCAAGTCGCCTTGGGGGGATGAATTCATCATACATATCACCCAAAATTGGAGCCCCTGAGATCTTGTGGACATCACACACACTGATGCCTACTTCTCCATGAGTTAGATGAAAATAATTGGTTTCTAGGCTCTAATGGATGAGTATCTCCAGCACGAAGTTATCATGCTTTGTAAAAATATGTTTGCCCAGCCCAGACGGCTTCATATATCACAAATCCTTTAAAATCCTTGATAAACTCTGCATAGGTTTGTCTCACCCAGTATGCCCACATCCATGTTGGCTTCACACCTCCTCCAGGATAGAAGTCCCAGCTCTTCTTCCATCCTTTGTATTGATCCATATAATAATTTCAGAAGATTGAAGGATAACAATGTGGTTGCAGATTGGGCTTGTGAGGTTTCAGATCTGGTGTACAAGGGATATGATGCATCATATGGGCCTTCTCCACTATTCCAGTATTTATAAATGATCCTCCACATGAAATATTTGCTGAAGCAAAGTTTGTGCAATTCTGAAACCAAGAATGTGGGAGATAGTTCTTTGCCTCTGGAATGGTAACTTCTCGCAGATGACCATAGCCATACAAAGGCAGATAAATGATTTGTGGAAAATCAAGATGATACTTCTTTAGTTACTTGGCCAAATCCAAGAGAGTACTGTCACAGACGGTATAATATTCATGGACAATGATGTTTATCATATCATTAATTCTCTTTCTAGACAGTTCATCAACCATTCTGATTCTCTTGGGAGACATTGAATCTGCAGAAAAGGTGAAAAAATTAAATCTTAAATGGGTTGATTTTTTATAAAATTTATGAAGAAATTTGAAAAAATGGATAAGGAATTAAGGATCACAAGTCTAATTTTGGCACGCAAGTATGGGTGTGTCACGCAAGTCTTGGAATACAGGTATCAATGTGTAAGTACAAATACCTCTACGGCAGTCCGATAGCAAAGAAACAGCCGAAAAAAAGTAACTTGCACAATGGAAGAAACTTGTGCGGCAAGAGCTCAAATGTTTAAAATTTAGTGCATTTTGTGAGGAATGACCGCGTATATATAGGCCAGGCCGCACCCTTTCACACCGACACCTGTGCATCTCAGACTTGTGTGCCACCCTTTGCGCGCTCAACACTTGCGTGCTGAATGTTTCTTGTTTTTCTTCTTTTCCTCAGAGTCACATCCTCATTTCTTTCGGATCCAACTCTGTGGGGGGGACTTTTGATGATGCTCCTTTCCATCACATATCCTAAAGGAATGAAAAGGTAAATACCTTGAACTCAAAGTGATTTATCCTTGGAAGAAACATCAAAAATTGACAAAGGCATGAGCAAAGATTCATTTTCACTTGGGTTGCGCAAGTTCCACCATGGTTGTGCAAGTATACTTTCGCACCACCCAGTGGTCACACAAGTAACTTGCGCGCCCTATTTTAATTTCGACCAGGGTATTCACCAGCCTATAAATACCCCCAGTGGGGACCCCATTTAAAGGAAAAAAAATTCCAGAAACTCAGATTTGAGCTCCCGGTGCCCTTGTCTCTTCTCAGTGCTTATGAACACTTCTAAGGTAATTTCTTAACTATAACGGAAGACCTAAAGAGGGGGATTAAGGCATAAGTGTTGAAACTCATCAACACTTGTGCGCCAAAGTGGCCAGCCCTTAAGGGAAATGGATAAACTGGTGCGCTACCTTACCCCTTCAACAGAACTTGCACGCCACCCTTCTGGAAGCCCCTAGGGATAATAATAAGGGCTTGATCCAAGTCTCACCCAAGTATTACCCTAAGGGTTAACCATCGTGCAAGTACCCATGTGTCGCGCAAGTATACTTGCGTGACCAGGACTTGCGCACCCACGCAAGACTTGTGCGCCACCTTCTTTTTGGATGCCCCTCCTGCCTATTTCACATCTCTTATGCCTATCCACCTATCCTCTTCAAGATTAAGCCTTCAAAACTCTCTCCAAATCCATTCATGGCATGATTTCCTTGTTGGTTTCCTTATCTGAAAGGAATTCTGTGGAAAATCTCTTAAAACATAGTGATTTACATATCATTATGTCACTAAGGTCATATATTTCATTCATTAAACCTCATCCTTTAAGATGAGAGAATCCTTAACCTGGGCCTCCTTTTCAGGAGTATGCCCCAGTCCAAGTTGTTGAGTCAATAAGGTTTTCCTTATGACTTTTCCATCCCTTCTTGTTTTTAAAATCACAAACACCTTATACTTAAGTAAAACTATATTTTACTTCTATAAGGAAAATTTCATTCCCTAAGATATTTACTCCTACCGTATTTTCATTACTCATATCAATATTTTTCTTAAGTATAAAAATCAGATTCATACCTAAATCCTCGGAATCATAAAAAACATAGATATGAAGCATTCTGTTTTAGGATCTGAATTCAGGATACGAACTCCAAGAAAGTTCCACTCCGAATTCTGGATACAAACTCCAATAAAGTTCCACGCCGAATTCTGGATACGAACTCTAAGAATGTTCCACTCTGAATTTTGGATACAAACTCTAAGAAAATTCCACTTCGAAATCTGGACTCCGAACTTCTATGAGTTCGACTCCGAACTTCTATGAGTTCGACTCCGAAATTTTACTAGCTCAACTCTGAACTTCATCAAGTTCGACTCTGAACTCTGTAAGCTCAGATTCTGAATTCTAGTGAAACCAGACTATGATTTTATTTAGAAATTCAGACTACATATTTCTACAGAATTTAGGTTCTGAATCCCTATAAAACAGAATCTGAATATCTCTTTATTATAGAATCTGAATTTCATTTTGGTTAGACTCCAAACTATTATTTGTTTACTTTTTGAACATCAGTTTTTCTTATACTTATACTTTTTTCATTACAATATTATGTCGTGCTTTCAGTTACACATGTTTTGTTATAAAATGATGTCATCCATTCTGTTTCTAACTAACCATTGGTTGAGTGACACATGTATAGGTCCCTCCGAAATTTAAGAAAAATATGATCATTGCAGGATGGAGCCGACTGTTGCTACCAATCCTATAAATAGGAGCTCATTTAAAAGAGCACAATAAGAATTTGATCACTCTAGAGACCACATGTTGTCAAGGTGATTTCTAGAGAGAGAATCTTTTCATGCCTTGTGCATGCTGAATTGCTCGTTCAGATTTCTTCGTGCGACTCTGATTGTTGGTGATTACATTTGAGGGCTTCCGAGGATAGGAAGACAGAGGTGCCAAGGGCTTCCTTTCTGAGGAATACAGAGGTTCCAACTACCTTAAAGTTGAGGGCTTGCGGGAATAGCAAGATAGAGACTTCGATCATTGTATTGAGGGCTTACCTGGGTGTGGGTAAGATAAACTTTCATGAATGTATAAATCAAGGGAACTTTATCCAAGGTTGTTGGATACCCTTCTCTTTGGGTTAAAAGATATATATCTTGTTAATTGTTTTTGTTACAAGTTTATTTTTTTCACTGCATTTTGTATGTTTATGAAAGAATAACCATCTTATACTTCCTTACACTTGTGTACTCTGATTCAGTTAGATTCTATATGCTTTAAGGTAGAATCTTATGTTGTAAACTTTGGTTAAGTTTCATTTTCCAGATCCATATTTCCGGAACCGGTTTTTCTGAATCACTTTCTAGATTTAAGCCAGTGTATAGGACTTGATGTTTTTAACTTCATACTTTGTCCCAATCTTTCAATTGTTGTTAGAGGTGTTGTGAATTAGCTTATTTTTACTTTTTTAAACTTAGATCTTTCCTTGTTTAAAGAAATTTTTAAAGTTTTCAATTCACCCCCTCTTGTATATTGAGAATCTACATCATTATTTTGATCCTACAATTGGTATCATAGGGGGTCTCTGAAATACTTATACTCACATATAATCTTTTCATGATCAGTTTTTCATTTTTCTATATTTTTCTTGCTTAGTTCCTTGAATCCAAACTTTTTTTATTAATAATTTTATGTGTAGAAAGTTTTTTTTAAGATGGAAGGAATAAATGGTGGTTCCATAGACAACCTAAATCCAACAAGACCACCAATTTTTTATGGCAATGATTATGAGTATTGGATAGATTGAAGGAAGACTTTCGTTATCAATACTGGAGTAGAAAATTTTGTTATGCTTACTAGAGGTTATCAAATTCCTGATAAGGAAGTTAGTACTTTCACAAACCAATAGAAGCATGATTATCAATTAAACTATAAGGTACGCAATACGCTACTATGTTCAATGACTAGGAACATATATAGACAAATCTCTTCTTTTGAAATAGATAACTGTATATGGAAGAAACTCAAAGTTACACATTTTGGTACATCTAATGTGATTGAGACTAGAAGAGTCATGCTTGGATCTGAGTATCATGGTTTTAACTTTCCTTATGGAGAACCCATTTGTAAGGTGCAACAAAGATTTATGAATATCATGAATAGCTTGAAATCTATGGGAGAGAAAGGTTTGGATGAACAAGATCTTGTTAACAAGATCATGGATATTATTCCCAATGAGTGGGAATCAAAGAGAACATCAATTGATGAGAACAAGAAGGTTACTCAAATTTCCTTAGATGAGTTGTTTGGAACTCTTCTCCAACATGAAACAAGGACGAAGAGAGATGCTAACAACATAAAAATGAAGAATGGGAATGGTACTATTACTTTTACTATAACATCAAATCACATGAAAGCTAAGACACCTGAGAGAGTAACTAGATCCAAGTATAATAAGGTTACTATCCAATCCAAATCTAGTGAGAGTGAAGTCTCATAAAATGAGTTAGCTAATCTTGCTCGAAGAATGAACAAGATAGATGGTCAAAGAAATTTACAATCTAGCTATAAGAAGAAGGAAAGGAAAGATAAAAAAGATTCAGAGGTCACATGCTATGAATGCAAGAGAAGTGGACACATAAGACCTGATTGCCATATGCTTAAAAATAAAGAAATAAAAGAGAGGTATTCTGAAAGGAATGGGAAGAAGTTTTACAAAGCTAAAGCTAAGAAAAGTCTGAAAGCTAATACTACTTGGAGTGATAGTTGTGGAGACTCTTCAGAAAGAAAATCTTCGGAATATGATTAATCAGCTCTGAAAAATATAGGATTCATTTCTAATACTTCTTTTTCACATACATGTCTTATGGCCAAGGTACGCTCTGCCGAGGCTTTAACAAATTTACCTCTTGATAAGAATTACTATTCTGAAAATAGTACTTCTAATAAAGATACTTCATCCACATAAAATTAAGAACCCTCATATAAAGAATTATCTAGATTTTCCAAGTTACTTGAATAGAAAAATTGTAAAATTTCTAAGAAATTAGACAGGGAAAATACTAGGGTAGAAATTATTACAAAAGAGATTTCAGATCTTTCTACAAATCTTAGAGATCAAGAAGAGCTTTTAGAGAAACATTATAAAGACCTTGAGAAAAAAAATTCCTATAAGGAAGAACTTTCTAATGATCTTAAGAATTCTATTTTGGAGATGAAATTTTTTGAGGAAAAATCTAACTCTAAGGAAATGATTCCGGAGGATAGGAATTTAGTCATTAGACAGAAAACTGAAATATTTTCTTTTAAGAAGCTTCTTGATAAATTTACCTCTGGGAAGGAAAATTTTGAGAAGATGTATTCTCAAATTAAACCTAAAGGAAACACTACTGGAGTAGGTTATACTCACCAAAAACCAGTTTTCAAAAACAACTATTTTGTTCCTTCTAGAGCCCCTTTTTGCACTAAGTGTCAAAGTGGTGGGAAATGGAAGAAAAACTGTTCTTTGAATAGAGTTCAATATCTTGGGTTTCATAAAGCATATTTTTCTAAACAAATTTGGATACCCAAAATTTTGTTGTCTAACAATTCCGGATCCTAGAAAGTATAGATTCCAAAAACCTAACTTGTTTCTTATTTTCAGGAAAATAGGGAAAGTACCAACAACAATACTTGGTACAAGGAAAGTGGATGTTCCCAGCGCATGACTGGTAACAAAATAAATTTCGAAAGGATTATCAAGATGAAAGGAGGAAAAGTAACTTTCAGAGATAATTCTCAGGTAGAAATTGTTGCTATAGGTAATATTTTTCTTCTTGGTAAAACTTTGATTTCAAATGTTGTGTTTGTTAAAGGTCTTAAGAACAACCTCATCAACATAAGTAAATTATGTGATGAAGGATACCTTTTTAATTTTATGAATGATAAGTTATTCGTACAAAATTCCAAGGAAGAGTTTATTCTTTTTTTTCTATAGGAAAGATAATGTTTACACACTAAACATAGAAGACCTTAGGACCCAAGACTTACATTGCCTTAGTGCAATGGAAGATCATTCATGGTTGTGGAATAGATGGTTAGGACACTGTAACCTTATGAAATTATGAAAACTTTCTAAGAAAGGTTTAGTTAAGGATCTACCAGAGATTAGATTTTATTCTTCAAAAGTTTGTGACCCTTGTCAATATGGAAAGAAACATAAATCAAGTTTTAAATCAATTGGTGAAGTCTCAACAACTGATGCACTACAGTTGGTGCACATGGATCTTTTTGGTCCAACACAAACTGGAAGCATTGGGGGAAAGTATTATGTATTTGACTTAGTTGATGATTACACTAGATTTACATGGGTCTATTTTCTAGCAATGAAGTCTAATGCTTTTTCATATTTCAAGAGTTTTAGATCCCAAGTTAAAAATGAGAAAAACCTTCCACTGAAAACAATTCATAGTGATCATGGAGGAGAATTTCAAAATTCTGATTTTGAAACTTTTTGTAGTAGAAAAGGTATTACTCACAACTTTTCAGCACCTAGAACTCCTCAACAAAATCATGTAGTTTTAAGAATAAATTGAATTCTTCAAGAGATAACTAGAACCATGTTGAGTGAATATTCTATAGCTAGACATTTTTGGGCTAAAGCTGTAAGTACTACTTGTTATAATATAAATTGTGTTTGGATTAGACCTTTTCTTAATAAAACCCCTTATGAGTTATGGAATGGTAGAAAACCTAGACTTTCCTACTTCAAGGTTTTTGGTTGTAAGGTATTCATCCTGAATACTAAAGATAATGTACACAAATTCTCACCAAAATCTGATGAAGGAATTTTCTTAGGTTACTCCACAACTTCTAAGGCTTATAAAATTTTCAATAAAAACACTTGTACTGTTGAGGAAAAAGTACATGTAAAATTTGATGAGTCTGATCCTTTTGTTTTTAAACCATCCCAACCTAAATCCATGGATTTGTTTTCAAAAACTGATTATCAACCATTTTTAGAAGAATCTTTTGATAAAGAAAATTTTCAAGAAAATAATTGTGAAACATTTACCCCAAAAGACTTTCTTCCCTATATTGATGAACAAGTTTTATAAAACCCAATTTAGGTGTTTCTTAATAATCATCCCAATGATAGTATCATTGGTGATGTAAATCAACCTGTAAGGACTAGAAGTTCCTTGAGGAATGAAGTAGGAAATCTAGCATTTCATTCCCAATTAGAACCAAAAAGCACTGATGAATCTTTAGGTGATGATTATTGGATCAAATCCATGAAAGATAAGCTAAATAAATTTGAAAGTAATAAAGTATAGACGTTGGTTGAAAGACCTTAGGAAATTTTTTTTATTAGGGTAAAGTGGGCCTTCAGAAATAAGTGTGATGAAAATGGAAGCATCGTAAGAAATAAATATAGATTAGTTGCTAAAGGCTATAATCAACAAGAGGGAATAGACTATGAAGAAACCTATACTCTAGTAGCTAGACTTAAATCTATTCGTATATTACTTTCCATTATAGCATTCTTCAATTTTAAACTTTTCCAAATGGATGTGAAATGTTCTTTCTTTAATGATTATGTTCAAGAGGAAGTTTTTGTTGACTAACCTCATGGCTTTGAAGATACAAAACATCCTAATCATGTTTTAAAATTTCCAATGCTTTGTATGGACTTAAACAAGCCCGATGAGCTTGGTATGATATAATTACAGGATTTTGGCTTCAAAATAACTATGTTAAGGGAAATGCAGATCCAACCCTTTTTATAATGAAATATAAGAAAAATGTTTTGATTGTTCAAATTTATTTTGATGACATTATATTTGGTTCAACGCAGTAATATTTAACTGATTCTTTTGCGGATCTAAGGAAATCTGAGTTTGAAATGAGTATGATGGGTGAGTTAACATTTTTCATTGGTTTTCAAATTTCTCAAAAACCAGAAGTAATCTACATATCCCAACAGAATTATATTAAATATCCTGTTAAAAAGTATGGGTATGAAAACACTAAGAGTATAAGAACTCTTATTGGTACCTCAAACACACTTGATCTTGATGAAGCTAGGAAACTAGTAGATCAAACATCTTTTAGAGGTATGATAGGAAGTCTTCTTTACATGATAGCTAGTCGACCAGAATTGATGTTTTCATTATGCTTATGTACAAGATATCAATCCAATCCTAAGGAATCTCAATTAGAGGAAGTGAAAAGAATTTTTTGCTACTTAAAGGTAATCATGGATCTAGGATTATTTTACACTTCAAGAAATGATTTTATATTAAAGAGTTTTTTCAGATACTGACTTTGGTGGGTGTAGAATGTATAGAAAAAGTACATCTAGAACTTGTCTTTTCTTAAGAAATTGATTAGTTTCTTGGTCATGCAAGAAGTAACATTCTATATCACTTTCCACTGCTGAAGATGAATATGTAGCAGCTAGATGTTTTTGTGCTCAAGTGTTGTGGATGCAACACACACTCACAGATTATGGCTTGAGTTTTACAAAGACTCAAATTTTGTTTGATAACACAAGTGCTATTTACCTTAGTAAAAATCATGCACATCACTCCAATGCAAAGAACATAGATATTAGGCATCACTTTCTTAGGTATCACACACAAAAAGGAGATATCATTCTTCAGTTTATCGGAATGCAAGATCAACTTGCCGATATTTTTACAAAATCTTTACCTTCCGATAGATTTGAATACATTAAACACAAGTTTGAAATGATACCCATAAGGTAATTTTCTTTATTAAATTATTGTTGAACCATTATCCTTACAGTAATAAACTCCTTTTCATAGGGGGACTACATTTTTTTGTTAGTTTTTCAAAAACAATTGTACCGAGTTTTTCAAAAAAAATTGTACTAAGTTTTTCAAAATTTATCGTATTGAGTCTTTTAGAATTTTCGTAATGAAGATTTTGTACTGATAATTTTCGTAATGAAGTTTTTGTATTGAGAATTTTCGTAATGAAGTTTTTGTACTAAGAATTTTCGTAATGAAGTTTTCATACTGAGAATTTTCGTAATGAGAATTTTCGTACTAAGAATTTTCATAATGAAAATTTTCGTAATGAGAATTTTTGTAATTAGAATTTTCGTAATAGAAATTTTCGTACTTATTTTTTTAGTGAGTTTTTTGTAATTAGTTTTTTGTAGTCAAATTTTCCTTAAGAAGAATATCACCTGTTACGAATAAATTTCCTAGAAAATCCAAAAGGTATGTTTTCCTTACTTAAGTTTTCTTAGTCATTTTTATTTGCTGGTAGTTTCTTTTTCTTATAAAATTTCTCAGATTCATTTATTTTCCTTAAACCTGAATGTGTTTAAAACCTCAAAAGATTGGATTTAAGTTTTCCTTACAGGTATGATTTCAACCATCAGATCAGATCAGAGAAATTCTTAACTATTAGATTGCTTTTGGACGGTGAAAGGTCACCTCCATCGCTTGTATAAAGGGAACCCCTTTTTTGTGTCCCACATCGATTTCAAGCTCTCGTGTGCTGAAACTCTGCCTCAGGTCTTAAAGGCTGTTTTGAATCTCTCATAGCTCCTCCATTCTGATTGTCTGTAGAAGCTACTTCCCAAGATATGTCTTCGATGAAACCAATCTCAAAGTGGTTAGTCTATAGGGAGAGGTTAGTCCATCCGGATTTCTTCAGTGAGTATGATTCTATAATTTCAAATAATATCAAACTCAATGGATTGGAAGATTTTTCTGTATCGAAACTACAGGGTTAGGATGTTGTCTATACATATTTTCTTGTAGAGTTTTATGAGTCTATTTCCTTCTATGAAGAATATGGCAGAGACAAATTTTCTTACAAGTCTTATGGGAAGACTTACAAGATTTCTTACACCAAGGCTACAAACTTGGTAGGCTTATCATATGATGGAGAAGCATAATTTTTTTCACATAAGCTACCAGATGTGCAAGGAAGTTTCAACATGGTTATGGAAATGAAATGCCTTTGGCTTAAAGATGACAAGACAACAAAGATTGCTCATCTTTCCACCACCAACTGGATTCTCCAATTGTGGGTTCAAGGATTTTTCATTTAGAGAAGAGGAGATAAGGATAATCTAAAGAAGAGTGATATCTATATCTTAGATTTTTTGGTAAATCTAAGAAAGATCAATATGATGAGGCATGTTCTTATTACACTTCAGAATATCAAGAATTGAACTTTTAAGGCTCAAATCATTAGGTATCCTGCTCTTATCTCTAAGCTTATTATTCATTGTCTTGATTTGTTCAAATTTTCTTGCACCTCCAAGCTGAGAATTTGCAAGGTGATGTTGATAAGTGATGAAACCATAAAAAGGATGAATGTTGGTTTTTCAAAAGAATCAAGTGTGTTCTACGATCTTCCATATGGGGAGGTATAATTCACTCTGGAAAATGTAGATAATGTTGAGCCAGTGAAGAAGGTTTCTAAGAAAGGGAAATTGAAAGAAGTGGTTGGTGAAGACAAGACTCCCAAAGCTAAGGAAACCCAATCTGCACCTCCCAAGACGAAAAAATAGAAAGCATATACAGATGAGGTGGCTTCTAAGTGGATTGAAGATAAGGAGAAAAGAAAATAAGGGGATCCACAGTTCGGATTGGACCCTGCTGAGGCTAAGGCCTTAAGAGAAAAAGTTGTGGATGAGTTAGAGAAACAGGGCAAAGAGAAGAAGACGAAGAAGAAGATGCCTGAGACTGAAAACGTTCAATCTCTTTTGAAAGTCGCAGAGTTAGCCTATGAGAATATTCCCATTCTGGAAACCTTTGATGTCCAACCATTACCAGAGACCCCTAGGAAGAAATACTTCACTCCGGAAAATTCCAAAGGGAAAGAGGTTGTTGAAGAAGTAGAGAAACAAGATGGTGAAGATGTAAAGGAATATCTTGTTGAAGAAATTGAAGAAGAAGAATAAGTAGAAGAAGGAAGTTATGATCTGGATGACTTGATTAAACAAGTTGAGGATTAACAAGAAAAGGCCGAATCCTCAAAGCTAGTCACTCCGGGAAAGGGAGATGACAAAGGTGGTAAAATAGATGATGTCGAGGAAGAAGAAAAAAATGAGTTATCTGAGGAGGAAAGATATGAGAACCATTTTCTTGAAGAAGGAGCAGAGAAGGAGAAACCATATGAAGATAAAATTGTTCAACTATCTGAAAGAAAAGAAGAATCTCCTGATGAGGCAGTTCCGAAAGTTGATAAGGGGAAGCAAGTGCTTATGGACACCCCAAAAAAAGATGTTATAAGAAAGAAGGAGGTTGGTGGTTCTTCCAGAAGAAAGATGGTGGAGATTGAAGAAGAACAATCCCCTAGAAAGTTATCGGATTCAGAGTCATCAGCAATGGAACATGACATTGTTGTTGAATCATTGAAAAAGTTGGTGGACACCATTCTGATATTTCCCACCATAGACTCCAAATGCCATATGATGCAACATAGTCTAAATCAGAAGTCAAAATCCTTATCTATGGTGATGGATAAGTGTGTGAAAATTGAGGCTGATCATAGAAATTTCCTTATCAATTATGATGTTCACAGAAAATCATGCAGCAAAATCACTTTGTGGTCTAAGAAAGTTGATGATGAATTGGCTGAGTTTGATCATTTTTAGAATGATGTTAAAGATGCTTTTGACACAAAGGACTCCAAGATTAAGAATCTTCAAGAGAATATAACCACTGAGAAAAATTCTTGGAATCAACAGGTCAGAGATTTGAATGGAAAGCTTTACTCGGTTGCTCAGAACTGTAAAGGGGAAAGAGATTTACAGATTGAGTTTCAAGAGAAGCATCAAAAGAAAGATGAGTTACTGAAGATACAGGAAAAGGCCATGAAGGCTCAGGAAGAAGTCTTGAAATCTCAAGATGAAAGGATAATAGATTTGTAGAAGAAAGCTAAAGAGGATCAGAAAGACATGAAGAAGCTGAAGACTTTGTTGAAGAAGTTAATTCCCAAGGAAAATGAGGACAAATAGACAAATCCGATTTTTTGTTGTAATGATTTTTTTTGTAAAAATTATTTCAACCCTAACGATATTTTTGGTTGGTTGTATCTCGTATTGTTATGTACTAATATTTTAGGTACCAAATTTCTTTTCCATTCCCTTAAATTATTTTTGAAAATCACAAAGGGGGAGAAGGAAAAAGATCTACTCAAAAGAGGGATAAGGAAAAAAATTTAAGTCAAGAACTATCCTTAAGTAATGGGGAGTTCCTCATTACGAATTTTTTCATTTCAAATGATAATGAAAACTCCACTCCAAAAATTCAGAATACAATCCTTAGAGTTCCTAAGCCTAAGGGGGAGTTAGTTGTATTCATCATCATCTATAAACAAAGGGAGATATGTTTTAATTTCAAAGTATAAAGAAATTTTTTTTCTAAATTCCTTATGGTCTTTTTTGAAAGGTTGCTTGTGATTTCCAAAACGGGGGATATTGTTGAGTTAATAAGGTTTTCCTTATGAAATTTACATCCCTTCTTGTTTTGAAAATCACAAACACCTTATACTTAAGTAAATCTATATTTTACTTCTATAAGAAAAATTTCCTTCCCTAAGATATTTACTCCTGCCATATTTTCATTACTCATATCAATATTTTTCTTAATTATAAAAATCAGATTCATGCCTAAATCCTCGAAATCATATAATACTTATATATGAAGCATTCTGTTTTAGGATCTGAATTCTGGATACAAACTCCAATAAAGTTCCACTCCAAATTCTGGATATAAACTCTAAGAATGTTCCACTCCGAATTTTGTATATGAACTCTAATGAAGTTCCACTCCGCATTCTGGACTCCGAACTTCTATAAGTTCAACTTCGAACATCTATGAGTTCGACTCCTAACTTCTTTGAGTTAGACTCCGATATTTTACTAGTTCGACTCCGAACTTCTACAAGTTCAACTCTGAACTCTGTAAGTTTAGATTCTGAATTCTAGTGAAACCAGACTCCAAATTTACTTAGAAATTCAGACTCTGGATTTCTACAGAATTCAGGTTATGAATCCCTATAAAACAGAATCCGAATATCTCTTTATTATAGACTCCAAATTTCATTTCAGTTAGACTTTTAATTATTATTTTCTTACATTCAGAACGTTAGTTTTTATTATACTTATACTTGTTTCATTACAAAACGATTCTATGCTTTCAGTTACACATGTTTTGTTATAAAATGATGTCGTCCATTATATTTCTAACTAACTGTTGGTTGAGTGACACGTGTACAGGTACCTATGAAATTTAAATAAAATATGACCATTGGATGAGGGAGACAACCGTTGCTACCGAGCCTATAAATAGGATCTCATTTGAAAGAGCTCAATAAGAAGTTGATCACTCTAGAGACCACACTCTATCAAGGTAATTTCTAGAGAGAGAATCTTTTCATGCCTTGTGCGTACTGAACTGCTCGTTCAGATTGCTTCGTGAGACTCTGAATGTTGGTGATTACATTTGAGGGCTTCTGGGGATAGTAAGATAGAGGTGCCTACTAACTTGAAGTTTTAGGGCTTCCTTGGTGAGGAAGACAGAGGTTCCAACTACCTTGAAGTTGAGGGCTTGTGGGGATAGCAAGACAGAGACTCCGATCTTCGTAACGATGGCTTACCCAGGTGTGGGTAATATATACTTTCATGAAAGTATAAATCAAGGGACCTTTATCCAAGGTTTTTGGATACCCTTCTCTTTGGGTTAAAGGATTTATGTCTTGTTACTTGTTTTTGTTACAAGGTTATTTTTTTCGCTGCATTTTGTATGTTTATGAAAGTATAACCATCTTATAATTCCATATACTTGTGTACTCTGATTTATTTAGATTCTATATGCTTTAAGGTAGAATATCATATTGTAAACTTTGGTTAAGTTTCATTTTCCGGATCCATATTTACAGAACCGGTTTTTCAGAATCACTTTCCATATTTAAGCAAGTGCATAGGGCTAGAAGTTTGTAACTTCATACTTTGTCCCAATATTTCAATTGGTGTTAGAGGTGTTCTGAATTTTCTTAGTTTAACTTTCTTAAACATAGATCTTTCCTTATTTAAGTAAATTTTTAAAGTGTACAATTCACCCCCCCCCTTGTATATTCAGCATCTACATTATTATTTTGATCCTACACAAGTTCTCTTAATTTGGGAATCCTCCTTAGGAATAAGCCCCAAGTCCCCTAACTTGGGACTCATTTTTTGGAATAAGCCCCAGTCATAATTTCCTAACCAGGGATTCCTTTTTAGGAGTAAGCCCCAGTCCTAATTTCCTAACATGGGCTTTCTTTTTAGGCGTAAGCCCCAGCCCAAGTTTCTTGATTTGTGAATCCTCCATAGGAGTAAGCCCCAAATCCCAAATTCCCTTAACCTAGGCCTCTGTTTCAGAAATAAGTCATATGTCTCAAGTCTCCTTAAACTGGGCATCCTCCTTAGGAGTAAGCCCTAGTCATAATTTCCAAAATATGGGCATCCTCCTCAGGAGTAAGCCCCAACCATAATTTCCTTAACCTAGTCCTCCTTTTCAGGATTAATCCCTAGTCTTCAAGTTCCCAAATGTGGGCATTCTCTTTAAGAGTAAGCCCCAAATTCCAAATTCTTTTAACCTGGGCCTCCTTTTCAAGAGTAAACCCCAGCCATAATTCCCCTTAACCAGTCTTAATTTACTTTTGATTTGGGATTCCTTCTCTGGAGTAAAACCCAATCATAAGTCCCCTCCTAATTTGGTCATCTTCTTCAAGAGTAAGCGCCAAGTTAGAGTATCCAAATATCCATAAAGTATATATACCTTTATAGACCTTGTTCCCGAGTTTCTTCCATGAAGTAAATCCTAATCTTTATCTATCTAGGCAGTCATACATACATAAGCCCCACATCATTTCTTATAATTGCATCTTTCATGGAACAATTGTATAGTTTTACCAATGCCTCTTATTTCTCACACTGAGTATGAATCATGTGAGCTTAGAGTGTAAAAGTAATTATGACATCTTTCTTTAAGCCATCAATCATGCATAAACCTCATACTTCTTTACTCTAACTACGTGGGTTATGATTACTTTTCTAAAACAAAGGATACGTAGCTAGCCCATCTGTGGGTATGATCCAAACTCTGAAATAATCTATGTCCTTATGAATGACAATAAACTTTAACTGCCCCACTGAGTGGCTTTAAAACCAGTATGGTTATCATAATTACCAAGAAATTTCTATATAATGTGTCGAAGGATACCATTGACTAAGATTCTCTAACAAATACAGATGATTCTCTATCGATGAAGAACCTCGAATACATATAAAAGATTCTCTAAATTTTATTCATACTAATTATTGATTGTCATATCTAAAGGAAAGACCATTTTCATACTTGGTAATGTAATAAGGATTCACAAACATAACTTAAATCTATAAAGAGAGTCCCAGCATAGACAATAATTCCCCCCAAAAAGATGTGATGAGTTTGACCTCCCATCCTCTCAACCAATGAAAATTCTTAAGCCTCATCAGTCCAGAACTAGTGATCACCTACCTTTGGAAATTAGGTCCAAATGGATATAGAATCCTTAGATGTTTTCGGTTCTATGAACAAACCCGTTAGAAACCGCTTGTAATGTTTGACCCTTAAATCAACGAGGTCATCACAAATTCCAGAGGAAATAAATATGTTTATAGCCTTATCAAGGCATGAACATGATCATTAAAAAAATTGAACACCTGTCTCAATTGGGAACAAAAACAAATTATAATTACCTTATAATTAATTATTATACAAATTTTAAAATAATTCCCAGTTAAATATAATTTAAAAATATTAATTCTAAATATTAATAGTTATAATTAACTCATCAAAATGGATCAATGATTCAGAACCACTACCAACCACCTATTGAGGGTTCACAATTAACCCAAAAATCAAAATAATCTAAAAACATATCATATCCAACCAAACCACCATCAAATTGATATAATTTTAGTGGAAAATAAGAAAACAAATCACAGTGCAACATAAATCAACCAAAAGAATGATACAACATCTGAAAAAGGCATTACATGAAATTATTAGCACATGTATAACTAAATCCCCACCATCCATGTCCAATTACACCATTCTCTAGTGGAATTGGGATAGAATCCCTTATAATAAAATTAAAAATTAAATAAACATAAGATTTCAATGGTGATAACTAGAGGTTGAATCAAACATTTGATAACCATATCACCGTAAAACCAACCCAATAAGTGGGGGAAGGTGGAGGTATATAAGGAGGATAACTTCTGTTCATTCATTCAATAAAGGGTGGAAGAGGGTGCCCCCTCTAAAACAATAAGGGTAGAATATTTATTATACAACTTTTAAAGACAATTGTCATGTTAGTGGGAGTCTCTAACTAGCTGCAAGAAACAAGAAGTTGTAGACTCTACTGAAAGACACAACTCGTGAGATTATGAGGGCTAATAAGAAGTAAAAGGTTTATTATTTAAAATTTTGGTGTGGCCACATGAGATTATCCTTTCTCTCGATTGATCCATCTGGACACCTTTTTAACTGCATACCATGTCTAAAAGGCTCATGTTGGTACACATCATGTCTCAAAAATCACTTCCAAATATCAAATCAAAAGTCAACACATTGACAAAATGAATGTTTAAAAAATTACATTAAATTAGACCACTAATATGGAAAAAACATACTAAAAACTCCCCACTATAAGACTTATCATCGTTAATAATTCATGGCTATCATCCATCCACATAACTTGATTGATGTTATTTTCCCAAAACCCCAAGAGGCCTCCATGTATTTCTAATCAACCAAAAAAAATACAATGAAAAAATTCTAATACAAAATCAAAAAATTACTAATGACCAAAGATTCTCCATTATCATTACAGAAAGACTATAATGGTTCTCACCAAAGCCCTCCAATCATGAGGCATGGTCATATAGACATCTAATTAATTTTTAAATTTATATTACTCCACATTAGAATTATTACTTTAGGAAATTAAATTTTAAGACATTCTATTTACTAAAAATGTAATTTTATTAACAAAATATATTACCTATATCCCAATTATGAACCCAAGGAATTTTATTGCATTTTAAAACCGATATCACACAAAAAAACTAGTCAAAACAAGAACTAGATCCTTATTTCATATTCCTACTGAATCCAATGGGTTTTAAAGATCTGATCCATTTTCTAAAAAAACTATATTTTTTCATGAAAACCTTCGACATTATTCATAATTACAAATCATATGTGTAATGATATGGAAGATGTAGTTTCTATTCCTCCACATCCAGTTGCATGAAAAACAAATAGTTGAACCTCCTCTATTCATCCCTTATCCAAAAAATATGCTTCATCCATTGATTAGTGTTTCAATAAACCCAACCATGACACCATTATTTCCTGATGATTTTTCAGTTTTCCCAAAAATTCATACTAATTTTTATACTAGAAACTTTTTATTATTCCTCAGTTTAATCATTATTAATACAAACTCATCATTGGTCCCTAACATGATTATGCCTCATTTATGTCATTATCTTTTTTGAACTTTCTCCAAATTACCCCAATCCCGAATACAATTTTCAGAATAAATTTTATATCACATCCCAATCATCACATGAAATTCTATACGGAATCTAGTGGAATTATATTCATAGATCATCTACCTCAAAGTTTATAAAATTATCATGTAGTGAGATATTTCAATGCACAGACATTCCATCAATCATGGGGTTATTTCCCTATGATAGATATGATTTTTTCTAGTATAGGAGTCTCTTTATCATCAACTGTTGAACTAAATTCTCAATAATCATTAACCAAAGTTTATCCATTTACAAATGTAATGGATGGATGTGGATGAAACTCATCATTCCCGTGTAACGCACCTAAACATAGATTTCCATTTGTTCATAGATCATAAAATTACCACCCATGACATTAATTGAATCCAAATACAAAATGAGGGTTACTACCCCCATCTATCCACAAGTTCACTCCCCTCTATATGTCTATACTTATAAAACCCCGCAAGTGAAACCTCTTCAGGTTTATCGATAAAAATCAAATTACACTCCCTCTGATTCAAGATAACTATCATTTCAGTACTGAACCAACATCAACCCAGATTAGTCATTCCTTCACTCCCAAATTCAATTTAAAACTATCCTTTACCATATAGGGAAAAGGTCCATTTTATCCCAAATAATTGGAAACTATTCCAAATAGTACTCATAATCCTCTTCGTTCCATAGATCACACATGGTTTCATGTTGGTTTATAACTCGATAGGCATCTCAAATAACCGGTTTATAGTACCTTAATATTATTTATACATTAATAGATCATGATAAATTCCCACCTAATCATTTTTATTACTTGAAATGAGAACCTCTCATTCAGCTGTTTACTTGATCATAACAAAAGAAAACATGTGTATCCTCCAATACCACAATATAACATAACCTAAAACATGCTTTTATGATATTCATGTCTCCAAGACTAGGATACCCATTATTCACGACACAACAATCTCATATAACCAAGAACTAACATGGAACTCTATTCTTAAATCAGGCATTTTAATAATTCCATGTTCTATAGGATGAATATCTATCCCAATAGGGCTTGGAATTTGAACCATAAAACCCATCAAAAAGAGAATTAATACTAGATAACTGCAGGTTCCTCCCATGTCAAGGTACTAGAACATAGAGTTATACTATTAAAAATATCTAATGAATAACGATGTTGTTTTTTAAACTCCATAGCACCTTCTATGCATAAATATATTGAGTAATAAATTCCCCATGATTTCCACCAAAAAAGGAATTGATATGAAAGGAATAAACCTTCTCAAAATATACCATCCAACATCTATATAAATCAACACACTATGGACTATTTCAAATATATGGGTCACTAGGTCTCCCACTGATCCTAAAATCCAAAAAATACTGAACATCACAACTTCGAAAACATAATCCTCACCCCTGAAAGAAACAATCCACAATATCCATTAAACCATAACAACTATCTATAGTGTCTCAACATATACTATAGGAATCACTTTCAAGAACTTTTACCCACTCATAGGGTTCCCATCCCCTTCATGATTCTACACATAAGACTACTCCCTTGAGTATCATATCACATCCATAGTGATAAACATGAAGTCATATTACTAAGAAGTCACATTTCCTATGAACCATTGAAATATGTTTTGGGTATATATTATTTAATTATATGTTATACACTAAGAAAATATAATTTTTTATAGAAATATAAATTACACGAACATGAATACTAATGACCAACAACTGGTTTATGAAAATGGAATCCAATGCCTCTATTGACCTACTACAATCACTAAACCTTACATGTTCATGGAACTAGATAAGTATCCTCAATATCAGACATATCACCATTGTTTCACATAACCTACAATTTTAATGAGATTAATATCTACAATGTGGTCCAACATAGTAATTTTCTACCAAGATTATATATATAAAAAAGTATTTTCATTTTCTTTATAATTTTTAACAAGTGGGCCTCTATTATACATGATAAAAATCAAACTAGAGAGACCCTAAAAGTCATTTAAATAATATTTTCCTACCCATGATGAATGATACATATGTTTCCACCATGTGTAGGAGTTAAATATAATAATTGGACTATTTCCATTAGACAATGTTCTAAAAATAAAATGTAAATTATAAATATTTGACCTCATGTGTAGTGTATGGGGAGAAAATAATGTCAAATATATCAAAAAATATGATATCATCTATCCCAATCCCTATAACATGTAATTACCAACAAAAGAGGTACTCATGAAAAACCACCTTGATAACAATACAAATTCATTACACATTCCTACATTTCCTTTATACCAAGTTAGGAATAATAAGAAATGTAATAGACCTTTGAAGATGATTTTTAATTCACTGGTATGGAGACCAAACATCTAGTTCCACATCTTGGTTCTCCACATGACCTCAGGAATACCACCCTGTTTAGTAGAGGATATCAACTAGAGGTGGGGTTATATGGAGTTATCATTTGGTGGTATACCCCCTCTATTTTAGAGTCTAATTATTAATAAATAAATCAGTATCATAAAAACCCAGAACCATCACAGTACATAGATAATAAAAAAATAAAAACATGAGACAATAAACAAAATGATATTGAATGGGAATTTCATACATATCACTCACTAAGCTGATCACATATTAAAAATGAGAAATTTAATAAACATGTGAGGCTATAATTATACTCTGACATAAATAATAATAATATTTTAATTCTATGCTACAATTCTCAATTATCAAGACAAATATCTTATACTATTCGGTATCGATAACCAAATAAGAGTCTACAAGGGTACCCAATTGTTGGGGTGGTCCAAGAATATTTTTAGAACATAACTTAGTAGGGAAAAAAACATGTCCATTTACATTAAAATAAATATAAAGACAAGTGCATGGGAAATTTTCAGTAGGAATAGATAAACTCTCTAGGGGAAAAAATTAATTATTGAATCTACATTTGACTATTTGGTCCATAACCTTAATCAACTTTAATATCATCAATCATTTCTAGAATTTACTTGATAATAATAATAAAATTAGGGAGACATAGGTATAGGACTTGGGGATATCATGATCATTCCTCTTCCAATATGTGTAGTGTTTCCTAGGGAATCACCATGAGTCCCTCATCCTCAAATCCTATTTCTGAACATCATATTGGTACGTAGGCATTGGTCATATTCCAGATGAAACCAGATTCCTATGAGGGGTAATGACTAATTCAATATTATACATTCATGTATGTAAAATTCCAATATAAATAAAGAAATCGATGAGAATACACTCCTAGATCACATTGTTACTCAATCGGTCATGCACATCACAATGTTTCCTTATTCCTACCATATATGATGTGCCCACATGATCCTATGGGTTATATTAGACATTAAAAAAGGTTATCCATATATCACCATTTGGATTACCAACATATATTCTTGTGGAAATATGACCACCCAACACACCACACAATAATTTTAATCCAATAGGATCAAGGAATTCACAATGGTCTAAAGGGATTACCATTTCAACTATATGATCCTTTGGAATTATTAATTTTATTACAATGTGGATGGTGTTTGAGACATCCTATGAAATAATATACATATTCCATCACATAGGCTTAGATGGTGGATCATATGAACCATATCTTGGTTTCCAAAGCTGGATAAACCATAAGTAGATGTTGTTACACACAAATTGAATCCACCGCCAATATGATGTGGTACTGGTTCCTAGATATTCCGAGAATCTTAGGGTCCCATTTATTACAATAGTTGATTCTCAAGAATTCTGAGAAATACCAAAATTTACAAGATTAATTGAAAATTACTTGGAATCATGGGTAATTGTTTATCATAAAAATTAAAAAAGTAGTACATATCAAGGGTTTTCTAATAGCATATTCCATCCAACACTATCCAAAACCCATTAGGATAACATGTTCAGTACAGTTCAAAGGCGTCTCCCACTACCATACCTATCGAATCATAGACACACCCGCTTAGGGTTGGAAAGTCAATAGGGCACCCACTAATATTCCCTAGGTCATTAAATATGATAAGTATCATACTGGGAATCGTTGTTCCATATCTTGTACCTCGAGAATAACCGGTGTAATAGAGG
The DNA here is from genome assembly GCA_963277665.1 of Viscum album. Lineage (NCBI taxonomy): Eukaryota > Viridiplantae > Streptophyta > Magnoliopsida > Santalales > Viscaceae > Viscum > Viscum album. The sequence goes on from OY728163.1 coordinate 34,073,000, forward strand.
ATTTCACACTCCATTGAAGATTCATAGAAATAACATGGAAACATGGTGCTAAATGTTTATATACTATAGGAAATATCCTAGAGAGAGGGATCAAGGCCCACATTAATATATGGGGGCATATGTGTTAATATACTTTCCAAACCATTCATTCCTCTTATAGTTTATCCACATATTCTAAACACATATATATGGGAAGTATCACCTTCCCCATAATCAAGATCATAAAACCCATTTGTTCTATGTTGTGTGGAGTATCATGATATCTATTCTTAATGAAAATAGAAATCATAAAAGCAAACAAATTACATAATTTAATATTCATTCCACATAATTTGTTTAATAATCCCCAATGGGTTCTTGTGTCAATGTAAACTATTTAGATAATGGGTCCAGTCATTAGAAACTAATACCACAAGGCCATTGCACAAATAGAAACATGGTAAAAACACTTTATTCTAATAATTTATTTTGTCCCATATATTAAGTAGACTATTTTAATAAAACCATTCAAAAAATTAATTAGAACAATTCATTACATGCAGTGGTGTGAATGTGCATCACAACCATAATAAGAAACATTTCACTACAAAAGATCAATTAAAATATACCAAAAACCATTTTAAATTTAAATTACCAATTAATTTAAATTTTTTGGAATCTATGCCAAGTCCTGACCAAGATTTATCAAAATCATGAATGCTTTTATATAAAAAAAACAAACCAAAATTATTTATAAATTTCATTATAACTAATTGTTCAATAAATTTTATAAAAAATAGAAAATTTCTTTAATTTAAACAATATAACACTAAATATGGGTAATTAAAATTATCTCTTTGAAAATCCTCTTCATGTTAGAACCATGATAAACCACATAGAAAATGTCCAAAATGGACCCAGATCAGAAAACTAAGAAACATCCCTCACATACACTACCAATTCCACAACTAAATTAGTTTATGTCAAATAGAGACCAATGAAAAATGTGATTCCACAACATACCACAACCAAAATGAAAATTCTCCATGAGATGAAGACATTATGAGACACCCTAATTTCAAGATGAGTAGAACAACCTTCATCTTTACTATATTCCACCATAATATAGTGGAATGAGGATCAAAATCCTAATTGGTAGAAACCAAAACATGATTGAATAATGGAATATATAAAGGGTAAGTGTTAGTGTGTGAATAGAAATTTTTGTCTCCGAAAGATCAGCTTAAAACTACCAAAATTGAGGATAAAGGATACATATATGGATAAAAACATCAGATTGTGTTCATAATAAAGTAGATAAGAGGGGGCTTCCCCTTCTAAGAGTTGTTGTGGGGTGGGGATAATTATCATTATGCCCAATTTATAGATCATAAGGAAGATATTTTTTTGTATCCAATGAAACATTAGCAACCCAATAAACTTAAAAATCCATATCAATCTGCTAGACGCCTTTTAAACCTCAAAACATGTTTAAAACACCCCTATTGAGGTGCTTTAAGACTTGAAATCCTCTTATGAATCTCAAATAAATATTCAATGATTCCCCAAAATGTAAAATTCAAATTACAGATGAAATTTAAACACTTGTATAAACATTGGGTATTACATTTAATGAATCTATCAATTGAATCCCATAATGAAGTTGGGGAATTATTAATTCCAAATTGATACACAAGGAATACATAGTTTTCACACCTCACAAGGAAGGTTATATTTAATATGTATTCATTTTTGACCCCTTAAATGATAGTATCTAGAACAAAGATAGGTCTTTGAAAATTATTTAGCTCTTAATGATTGATCCAATATATCATCAATACATGATTGAGTGTACTTATTCTCAAGCCTGAACATTTTATGTTCTCAATGGTAAATAGAATAACACGTCGAAAAATAATCATTATTAACAAAAAAAATCAACCCGAAGTGAAACACTAAATAATATGAATCAATTTTATAGGATCCCATGGAGTTACTTCTTCAATTACCCAAACACAATTAGTCCCATTCAATAATGAAACATTTAAAAATAAAAATCTCTAGGTGTGTGTTCTTTTTAAAAATCATTTTCATGTTTTGTGGGAAGATAAGAAATATCATCTAGAAATTTATCAAATAACTTCCATAAAATATGTTTATCATTTAAATTGAGTTTCTCCCTAAAAATATATGATAAATACTATTTATGTATAGGAATCAAGACCCATAAAATTGAAGAAATTTACATTTCAAAATTATATCCATCCCCACTTCAATCAATGATAATAGGTTGATTTATAGTATCAACTGTCAATTTATTATTCAATAAAATTATTCTTAATTTATCTTGAGAGATCCAATTAATGATCAAAATCATATAAAATTCCCACAAAGTTTGATGAACAATATTTACATTCATCTTATAATTACAAAAGTAAACATAAAATCTATATCTATATAGTGGAGGATAAGTGTTATATATCCATAATAATTCACTTAAATAAATTAAATAGCATAGGACCTTCCTAATTCAACAAGTTTTCTACTGTATTAGGGAACTGACATAGATAATTCCAAAGTTTCACATGAGTAAACCATTAATCTATAAATTTTAAATTATGATATAATTTATTTTCCTAAATTGGCCACTTATTTTTTTACATAGAAATTAATTACCTTATACCATTTTTTTCAACAGAAAAAACATCTTCTCATTTCATTTAGAAATTTATCTTTCTTCTTGATCCCACATTCCTAGCATATTAGAAGATGAATTTACATTCCTCCTTGGTCATTATTAACATAACACTAATGATGTTTTAATTTTATTTTTAAATTACATCATGATACTCATTCAATTTTAGTTTTTAGTCCAATAATAAAATATACAATTAGGAATAATCAAAATAATTCACATTACACAAATTATTTCATTTTATTCCTCATGAATAAAATTCTTGTATTGTTATTCAAATTCAGAATTAACACAATTACTCCTAGTTCAATCCATTGAGTGTAGAAGAAATTCATATTTTTTTAAACAATATTAAAAATGAGTGGACATATAATTGAGAAATCAAATTCTTTTTATTTTTACTTCATGAAACTATATTTTGAATCTATTAAATAGTAAATGTAATCTAATTCATCATTGTCCATTTCATATTTGAAAACATCACAATGGTTTAAAAATAAAATTAGAATTAAACTACTAATATCAATTATGATTTACTTTTCAAGTGATAATTATGAGGCATAATCATCATATACAAGTGAAATTCAAGTTCATACCAAATACACCCATTTCATAATTTTTTACTAGAGTTTCCATTATTCTATATTTGCATCCACATGACACTATTTTTGTAGTGATATGTTTCTAGGAGAACTATACAATCTGTACTTCACCAATGCTTCAGAAAATTTAAACTATATTTTGACTTATCTCTATGGTTATCAATAAGATTCACTAATGAAATCTCCCAAAATAAATAAAAAATTATCATGTTCTAATTGAAATGACCAGAGAATAACATATATAAGTATTATATCATTTTAGATGAATATTCAATGAAACTCATAATAATACACACCAATGGAGAATAATATTTTATGTTATTTGGTTGCTATATATATAATCATTGTATTTCAAAAATATCATAACAATATCCCAAAATTATTTTCCCAAATAGTATATTTCTTATATATTTCATACTTAATAACATACTATATAACATGGTGAAAATGGAATCATAAGAAAGGGTGATCTTAGATCCTCGAAAATGATAAATATAGGTGATATAAATCAATGATCCTCAGTGAGAAAATTCATAAGGGTATTAGAAAATTATTATACCCTAAAAAACTTGTGTAATCAGTGATAGATCATTATTAATGAATCGTGAACCCTTTTTTTTATGATACAAAACTCTCTAAAAAGAGTTAAAAATCATCAATAATCAATCATGATTCAAGATAACAGATAAAAATACTAATCTTTATGTAACATATATAATTAAATAAATTAATCCCCTTAGATAGGCCTCACTAAAAAAACATTAATATTTGATAGGTTTCACTCCACATTCCATTGTTTTATAAGTCAATGATAGGTCAAAAACAATTAGATTGGAAGGATTCCATTATTTAACATGTTTTAATCCATATTAAAATCCAATTTATCTCATGATATATCATTATTTACCCAATGTATTATATTTTTTTATAATTCTTCACCCAATAGATAGATTATAAAAACCATTAAAATGTGTAAAAATAAAAGATCATAAAGAAATCACCATATCGTCATGGAATAGCCTATTGAAAATTAATTAGTTTTATAAAAATTTTCTAATAACAAAATAATAATACACATAAAAAAGGAATTTAATTGTATCATAATAGAATTCATTATCTCATCATAGATTAATTAACCTATGAGAAAGAAGTCAATTTCATTTAATCATACTAAGATCGTCACCACCAGGAGTCATCCATAATGTGGATGGAATAATAATAGAATATTACCAATGAAATAGGAAAATCATAAAATGATTTTGAAATAAATTAAAAATTATCATTAAACATGAATTCAAATCTGTGACTGAAGATAAGAGAAATTATATTTTATCTATTGATGAAAATTTAACAAAAAATTCCTAAAATATAATGTAAATTCATTTATTTGGAAATAATAATGAAATATTTAAATGAAATATTTGAACCTAAGAATGGTAATTATGGTGTTAAACTTTATCAATTTCGTCTATTTTATAAGTTAATATTCATTTCATGGTTTTGTAAAATGTTAAAAACAATATTTTCAAAACACAATTTCCAAAAAAAAATTATGTTTTATCTTTTGTTAGTAATGTTACAGTTTGTGAAAATGATGTTTTTAAATCATATAATGTATATGTAATAAGGTTAAAAAATCTATTTTATGTTTGTGGACAGTGTACAAAAAAAATCAACTATGGAGGAAATAGGTTTGGTTTTTGTTAAGAATCATTATCATTATTTTTAGGTACCAAATAGAGGAGAATTGTAGAAATTAATAAAATATCATGGAATATACCATGAAATGGAAAATTTATGGTGTATAAATGATAATATCTATATAATTTCCATCAATGGAAATGTAGCATAGATAATCATGAAAGGAAATGATATTGTATCATTAACCCTTACCACACTAGTAATCTCTAAATTAAAACCTCATGAATAGGATAACCTTATATGGATGTGTAAATCTATGATGTTTTAATTAAAATAATCATATCATACAGTAAATTAATTATATATTATACAAAAATAAACTAATGATATATTTTTTTTATTTCATTTATCATATTATTGTGATTTTATAATTGTTATATCACACATACTTTCATGATTCACGTTTTTTTAATACGATAATGTCGCTCATGGGTCTTGTGGACTACCACCTCATGAAGAAATTAGATTTTTTCACACATTACATGGAATTTATTAAGTATGGGTTTTAAATATACATATATATATATATATATATGAAACACCCAATATTATATATTTATAATATATATCATTTACTTTTCCTTATTTGAAACTGACAATAAATGGAGAAATAGTCTCCATGCGTAAATAATGCAAACCATCTTAATGGATGGTGTATTAAATTTACTATCAATAATTATTATGGATTTATATAAGTAAATAAATACAATATATATGATATTTAATATATTTTCAACAGTAATTGATATTTCAGAATCATGATCAAATTAATTCGACAAAATATTAAGAAATGAAAACATATATAAAAAACAAAGTTGTTGTTGCAGAAACGTAACCGTATTGTGGAATTTAAAATAAAATGTCATAATAAAATAATATTGTGTATGATATATTAGTGTATGTTTCTTTAATAGATTTATTATAAACTAATTTAATACTTGCATGACTTGCACCATCACACATCTATGCCTTATTCCAATGTTACGCTTACATGACTCGTGTTTATATATTCCCATATGTTTCATGAATTGTGAACATCAAATCATTATCCCATGACCCATTTATGAAAGTTTGGGTATGATATTATTATGTATTATTCATTATCACTAATCCTTATTCATATCTTATACATTCATGTGATCATAAATTAATATCTCTTATGTTTATAATTACATAGAATCCGAGTTCAACCTTAATTATTATTCTTTCCCCCAAGTTATAATGGAAGTTATTATATGGGGTATGTCAATGAAGAATACTATATTGGAAGATATATTTTGGAGACAACAAATACTATTCACCAAATTAGAAGAATGTGTTTCAATATTGTAATGGAACTAAACTATTATTTCCCCCAAGCATGTGTTTGTGTAATGTAATGAATATTTATAAAAATATATCCATGTATGTGAATCCTAGGTTTTAATAGTGGGTATCAAATTAATATATTACATAAAATTTGAAAAATGATATTTTAAAAGTTTTGTTAGATCCTTTGGGATATTAATAAGGATGTCTCTCTTGGAATCTCTAAGGATAAGTCTAATTATGATTCAATGTATAAGAAAATGTAATAGAATTTGGGAAAAGGAAATAGTTAGTGGTTTCAATGAAATTTCATACATTTCTAGATATTACAAGTTATTGTTTCCCTAGAATATATTTACATAGAGTTAAAAACACCAAAAAATAATATTGAACTATACTCAGTTTGGAATGGGTGAACAATAGTAGGCCATATTGCACACCTCGATTGACACTCCCAGGTGATATTATTTGGAGAATAAAAAACACATTATGATCATGAAGAATTTAAATAGATGAATAATATTAATGACTTAGTATAAACCTTAGGTATCATATATTAAAAATAAGGTATTGATATTTACATACCATAGAAGTAAGTTTTATGATTATTTGGTCTCCCATTACAATTATTGTTGTTCAAACATTGATTTTTGTTATTATTAAATGGTTTATTATATAAGGAACTAGTATAACATTGAATATGGTGGAAACTTGTGTGATGAACAGCCAAATTGGATGATAACTAGAGTGAAAGATATTTTAATTAAGAGAAATTATTTACCAAGTAATATGATTAACAATGTTAACCTTAACCAAATTATGAGCCCACCAAATATATGAAGGATCAAATTTGTTGTGAATTCATATATTAGAGAAAATGTAGGAATGAATATTTAGATTCATATATTTTAAAAATGGAGGTAGAAGAACTATATGTATTATTTTAAAAGAATTTGGAGTTGTTTTATGTGTGAAAAAAGGGAATATAAAATGAAATTTCTATGGGAAAATGAAATGTTTTCTTAACATAATGGATTTAAATTTTTTTCCTTCATATAGTATTATAAATGGAAGATTGATTTTAATGTTTTATGTATAGTTAATATGAAAACTGACAACATAGGTTGAAATCTAATAATTATAGTCAGCATGGTTGTAGGAGTAATGGTTACACTTCTAATGATTAAAATCCTATGAATGACATATGAATGAAATGATTTATTACTAAATAAGAAGAGATATCCAAGCCAATGGCTTAAGTATGTGGTTGAATTATTGATGTTTTTAATTATTAGAATTACTGATTTATATTATATAAATACACGTAATTATTTTTTATAGATGATTTCTTAATTATTTTTATAAATATTTTAAATGGTATTGATGAATAGGAAATTGATTATATGTAATGGTGATAATTTGATTAAGGGAAGATAACCCTTAGTATGATTTTTATTTCTACATTATGTTATTTTGATAGAGAGATTTTGGATATGAATACATCAATAAGATAGTACTGATTACCTTGTAAATCATTAAGGATTTGTTGAATGAGTGGTTTATGCTATCATTGATGGAGTTTAGAAAAAATTGATTCAAGGAAAAAATCCAATCTTCCCTTTTTAATTTAAAGAATAACTAATCATCCATTTTTTCAATAAAGTTTTATGGTATTTCAATTTATTACCTTGTTTCAAAAGAATTCATTATAATGGTATTCACATTTTTGGTATGTGACAATAAATTACTACATTTGGTTATATAATAATTATGATAAATTTTATTTCAAATTTGATGACCATATTTCTAATGTTTTGAATTTTAATAACTTGAAATGGTCAGAAGGTTAACCATTTAGGGAATGCATTAAGTCAAACAATGAATACTACATTAGATATTAATAAATTACTTCATCATGTGAAGATTTATTTTTATTGGATAACATGTACTGAACATTTTCTTGTTATGATATTTAAATATATACCAAATGACTTATAATTATATTTATGGATATTATCATCCACTAGGGCATTAGAAACAACATATTTACCTTTATTTTATAGAGTATGAATTGAAGTAGAAATATATAAAGGTGCTAATAATGGATGAGATTTCCATTATGAAATGGAATGAAATCAAGTAGGAATATATTATCAGGAAAAATATTCTTATTTAAGAAAAGGATCTTAAAATAATGTTTTTTCCACTTATCATATTTTTAGATTATCAGTAACCCTTTTTAAAACCCTTTAGTTTATGTTTTATGTTCTTTAACTTTCACATGATCAATCACTATATTATGATCAGGGATCTTTATCAATCAATAAAATTATTTTATATTTTTTCCATGCCCAAATAATCACTTCCCATCTATGTTCTTTTTTGTTGAAAACTAGTTATGAGATCCTTTGTGTAACCTTTTGCATTTAAAATTTTATTTTTTAAAAGGAATATGCATTACTCATTATAACGATTTGTGTTTCTGTGATGGAATTTCTAAATGGTAATACTTTAATTTAAAAAATGAATTTGTGGGAGAAATTACTTTTAAATTGGGTGTCTTGTAAAACTCTGGTATTTTCTGAAATATATTTTTTAAATTATTCCACCTTTTTGATATTCTATGTAAAATTATTCTTGATGATTTTATTGAATCTCATTCAACTCTTATTTAGCTTTTGTTACAAAAAATAATGAATATATTTTATATTACACACTACACCTATTTTAAATTAATTATGACATATAATTAATTTTTTTATCTAATATGATAGTAGTCACAAAGCTATTGAAATGGAAGGTATAAATATAATTAACTAAACTATAAAAATATATTTTGTTTATAAATTAATATACAATGGAATAATTGGTGACCAATTAATTAGAAATGACAATAAAAACCTTTTTAGTATAAAAGAAATCTAATTTTGGAAAAAAACTACTTTTATATACATAAAAAAAATTTACCTCAATAAATTTACCAAATATCATTTGAATAATAATTTAAATTAAATTAATATATTATAAATTCAATAGAAATTATAAAATTCATATTATATGGTTTCTATACAATATATAACAATAAATACAGTTTATGCTTAAAAATATATATTTCAAAAAGATAATATTGTCTACTTTTTTGGCGCACATATTTTAAAAATAAATAATTTTATGTTAAGAAAGTGAATTATATATTAAAAAAATAAATCATAATATTGAAATTATCATCTGGTTAGAGTTTTTGTTGGTTCGAATATATTTTGTTTTTTTGATGAATAATGGAAACAATATTGAATTTTAATTAAAATATAATTGTTTCATATAATTTATTTATAAATTGGAATTATAATTTAAATTTTTTATGGATAAATTAGTTTATTTATAAATCAATAAATCCATTTTATGTAATTTTATTCAATTTCATATTGAATTTTGATATATAAAAAATTGTAAACTTGTGAACATCTCATCTTTAATAACATGATTTCTTGTTGTATCTATTGTATTAATTTTAAATTGAATATTAAAAATTATTTTAATGTAATTTTATTAAATGGATTCAAAATTTGGAATATTAATATTTTATATTATCTAATAATGTTAATATAATGTTTTTCAAAAATGAATAGTGAATGTACAAAAAATTAATTACCACATTTATGGTAAAAATAGATTTATTGCAAGGTTAAACGAAAACAATATGGATAAAATTGGCATACAAACTTTTCTAAAAACTATTTTCTGGATATATTTTTATCCTTATTCCTTTAATTTTTAATAATGGTTTATTTGGGACCCTTGTGACATTTGAAAAACGTGGAAGGGTAAAATTCTTTTCAAAATTACAAAGTGTGTCCTCTCACCAACTTATATAAGGAAACCCACTATACTCCCTTATTAACAACTTAAAACCTATTTGGTTCATCCACCCCAACACAAATAACTTCCTAAAAACCATCCCCTCACCCTAGAATCGTTATTTTTAGAATAAATCCTTACATGATTTCTTTTCGGGAAAACCTTAATTTGATACCTGAAGAAGAGGTGACATTCATCAATGAGTGTTTTCATTTTATTTCATCCTCCACCCATACAATTATTATTATAAAAGGATTTTATAATATCCTAATTATATTACATATAAAATTATTTTTTATATGATGGTACTAACCTAAATCCATCTCCAAGTCCATAAAATGGGTCAAAAAATCGTTGTTTTTGTGTATTGATTATTACAGCCTCACGAACCGGTTTCATTCATTTTTATATTACCACATAACCCCATTAGAATTATTAATTTATTTAATATTTTAATATAAAAAAATTATTTAATTTTGAATTTGGATTTTTTATATCACATATACCTTCATGGTTTCCTTTTTTTGGAAATAAAATAACATCACTAGTTTTTATGAAGGACTACCAACTAGAAAATCTATGTTATTCATTCACAATTTACATGTAATGTATTAAGGATTTGTTTCATAATTAATATATATGTAATATATATAAATTAATATTTATAATATATGTAATTTTATTTTATTTCACTCAAACTAGAAGGAATATGGAAAACAATGTTCGTGTGTAAGTACAACCAACTATCTCCATGAATAGTGTATTTCATTTCCAATCACTAAAATTTAAGAATTACTATAAATACATAAGTAAAGAATTTATATGATATTTATATCATGGTTATAATTATATATATCATGGAAACATTATGAAATTAAGGGGTATAATAATATAACAACATAAAAGTTATATAAAAAATAATGCACCTATTTCTCGAAACATAACATTATCCTTGGATTGTCAATAAAAGAGTCATTAAAGGTTATAAAAAATAATATATTTTATAATATATTTGATTATAGTGGAATAAATAATGTATAATGTACTCATATTTATTATACATATGGTTTTAATGTGTACGACTAATGTGAAGAATTAAGGTAAGTAATTCATGTCCCATTTTTGTTTTATGGAAGACACATGCCATATTAACCGTGTATTTATTTGATGTGATATATAAGAAAATGAATGTATTTTTGGATAATTATAATAATTATTCTTTGTTATTAGATATCCATTTCATGGTCGATCTTTCATGGGGCTTATGGTTCAATTGTTAACAATTCGTTACGGGATTTTGGTTTTAGTTTGTCTTCATTGAGATGTATGATATATTATGCACCTATATCCATTCATGCGGTTTATATAAATCCCATTTTCAAGTAATGCGATGCATTTTTTTATCCTAATATTATTTTATGTTTAATTTTAGGTTATTTTTTAATGATTATTACTACTCAATGTTACCAAATTGGTAAATATCTACATTATAATCTCATCATTTATTGGTTTTGTTTATAGTTAAGTATCCTATAATGGAATATCATGTTCTAACTCTAAATAATTATTATGAAATCTATATACATTTTTTACTAATTATATATTCAATTAATAGTTCCCATTTCCACGCTTTGTAACATAAGATAATTGATAAAAAAATTCTTAATAAATCTTGATTTATTATCTATCTTTATTCAGAAACTACTTTTCTTCCAAAATCATGTTTTTTAAGAAGTATGAAATGTTTTATTATTATTCTTATTATTATTAAATTATAGTTTTACCCATATTTTATGTTAAAAAAAGTTTTTTATGTAATATTCATTTTATTTCTAATCAATCAATGCTTATTTTTTACCAAAAATGGGAAAAAGCTGATTATTTTTAACATGAACTGCATAAATAGAATTTCCCACTACCATGAACACTAAATTATTTAATGATTACTTTATTTTTTTCTAAATTTCATTTAAAATAAGAAATTTTTAAATTTTTTTGGATATTTTTTGTTAAAAATAAACTATTTCAAATTAATATGGGATTTTTAAAAAGTTTTAAAATGTATTTTCTAATGTATAAAGATTCATTTCATCTTGAAATGATTAAATAATTTTTACACATTATTTTATATGTTTACAATGATGTAATCACAAAAAAGGTTATTCATAATGGATTATTTTTTCAAAATTTGTTTTCAATGAAAATCTATTTTCCTCAAAAAATTGTTCTATGTAGTATTTCCAAATAATTTTCCATATATAATGACATTGTTTGGCGTTACATAGGTTTTACTCGTAATATAACTTATCGATACAATTATTATTATCTATATAAATGGTTTGTGATTATGATGACAAAATGATTTTGAAATTCGTTTCTCTTACAATTTTTATAACCTGATAAAATTCTTATAAACCATGTTTATTTTTTCCATGGGTTATGGTTTGATAAAATAATGAAATGATTTTGAACAAATTTTATTTTCAAAAGATTATGTTATAATTAAATGATCATCAAACCTATTTCATTTAATGGGTTCTAATATAATTAATGTTTTTATGATCTTATGGCACCCACATGTGTAATTTTCATTATGTGTTCGTGATTACATTATAACCAAGGATGGTGGTTATGCCATAAACAAATATGGGTGGGAAAAAACCTATAATCAATGAATTATTAAATGAATCATATATCATGAGGTAGAATAGAATAGAATAGGATGTTAACCTAGTTTAGAAATATAGGCATGGAACGGTGAGTGAAACCCATTCAATAAGGCATGGTTGGAATGAGGAACGAATCACACTCAGTAAGATGAGGTTGGAACAATGGGTAAACTAGGTTTATTATTGGAATTTTTCCATTGTGATGTTTATAGGACTAAACCTTGAAATATATATTGGTATGGGGAGAGAACCCATTATAATATGATATCATCTGAATTTATCATTTAATAATATTGAGATTATTTTATATTCCTATGAGTATGACATAAATTTATGTCTAATACCAATGTTATGCTCGAATGGCTCAAGTTATTTGATTACATTAAACTTTATTACTCATGAACTATCAATACTTATGCCATGACACGTCTATTATAGTTTGGGTATGAACATTATAGTTTATTATCATTATTACATACCCTTATTCTTATATTGTTATTTCATATGATCATATATTAATATCAATTATTTTTACCCTTATTTATATTTTTATATCACTATTTCTTATGTTTCCATTATCTATTTAATAAAGAAAGGTTTTGTGTATGATTAGTATTTGAATCATCCCAGATGGATGTTCATTCTGGGAAACATTGAAGATCATTCACCATATTACAAGATTATGTTACATATATCCAATGGAACTAAAATATTGTGTTTCTCATATATGTGTTTCTATAATATAACGAATATTCGTATAGAATGATTTAATATCCATATATAATATTCTCATGTCTATATAGTTTAGTTCCTTTCACCTTGGTCATGGTTTCATCATCTAATTAATCTTCATAATAACATAGGTATCATATTTATTCATTATATAAAATTTCAAACCATTCTATTTTTAATTCCATCAATGTAAAGAATAATTGAAATAATATAACATTGCTTCGTGGAAGTGGTAGTCCACACATTACACAAGCAACATTATCATCTTCCAAAATATGAAAATGTAAGATACAATAAAATATAATATAATTATATAAGAATAATTACTTCATAAAAAGTTTTATAATCTTTGAATCCATCATAATATCATAACAATAAATTATTCGATGAAAAATAAATCAAAACAATATGTAGAAGTGATAGTTCCACATGTATGCACGAGTGATACATTCATTTCATATTTAATAAAAACGAGGTATAAAATGGTTTTAAATTAATCATAATATTATATAATTATATTTATGATATTGGAGTAATTATGTTATGTTTTATAAAACAATAATATAGTAATTAGATGAAGAAAAAAAATTTGAAGGGTCAGGTAAGATGAGAAGGAATTCTATTAAAGGTCTCATTTGTAATACACATTAATCTTTATTATGATGGTCTTAGGGTCATACCAAAAAGTCATGAATGAAGGGAAGGAGTATTTAAGTATTTTTTATATATATTATCTTTAAATGAATGATTATATTTTAGTAATATGTGTACATAAGAGGTACCCTTTTATATTTGATGGGAGGGATTCACAAGTAATTACTCAAAAGATTTAAATAATATAGGGTCACATTCAGGTGAATGTTTAAGAAAATATAATCTAATTTAATGGTATGAAATATTATTTATAAAATATTTCGAAACAAAATTTTTTCATGCAATTTTGTGTCACATTTTACCCATATATCTATGTTTAAAACCCATAGTAAAGAAATTTAAACCCCAACTATGGTACCAAATATTTATTGAATATACTATTAATTATGACCAAAAAATATGATTATGTTATTAAATTAAAATAATCATGGACTTTCTATTTTTTAACACATTTTACAAGGCTAAATTTAAAATATTTTGAGGTATTCATTATAGAATAAATTTGTAAAACACAAGAAATTTATTTTTTTAGATAAATTCATTTTTAACCATAAAATTGAGTTTAAAAACATTCCATGACATGTAAAAACTTTCTTTTTAATGTTAATTATATTATAGTATAAATTTTCTATAAATTCACTTAACTTATTTTTTCAATAGTGATCTATTTAATTTATTAAGACAAAAATACCTTTCCAACATACAAAAACACCTTTCTAAAAATGAATTTTTTTACTATCAAATGATTTAATTTTAATTTTTAACCAATTGATAACCAATGAATTCTTTCCCAACATAATTAAAAAATATTTTTAATATTTTGAATATTATGAATTACTAATTATATAATTTAAAATATCCTTTATTTAAAAAATACATGATAAAAAAATACTCATAAAAATATTTCAAATCGATTATTTAGGATCAATAGTATTTCTAAAGTTAATTAAGAATTATTTTTGATAATTATATTTAATTTATGTACCATATAATGTTTGTTGTTATATAATCTATAAAATATACTCATGTTAGTTTCATCATTCATGTAAATCATGCTATTTAAAATTTCAAATTACCATGGAAAATAGAATATCATAGAGTCTTCAGGGGAAACATTAATAGTAAGGGGTTATGATACTCTTTGTCACCGAATCTACGGATTCAATACTACAATGTCTGTTGGTCATCTTTTGACCCACTTTTCCCAAAATAAGTTCTCATTTCATTAAAATAGTCATCGATAAATTACCACTATTTAATGGATTATTTTACCACACATTTCATCACATGTATGTGTTAATGACCTATTTATTGTATCCATTTTTCAAACATAAAACAAAATAAAGATTCACATATCAAAAGTTATCCCAATTAAAAAATTATTTAGGGAACCTCTAGAATCACACTATCAATTTAGAATAAAACATACTCTCTCACAACTCAACCCACATGGGTTTTTTCTTGGATGGATATAAGTTAAGTGTTATACCCCATGACCACCTTCAATAGGTCTGGAGCTGGAGACTAGAACCTTGTAGGCATATCACCCAAAAATTGGAGGCTTTATCTTAAATAACTAGCACATAAGAACCCATTTCCATACACCAATATACTGCAGAATGGTAATCAACTCCTATATTAAATTCATACATAACATTTATACCACATAAGTGTACAAAAATATGTATAGAAAAAGATAATTTTCAAATTCAAGCCTACTAAAAAAATATCATAAGAGCCTATCTTTTTAAAATATGTGGGGATGTTGAAAAAAAATATCTCAATGATTCATATATGTTTCCAATGAATAACTAATATCATACTATTATTCGACATATCCTAGTCCATCGTAGCCATAAATGGAAGGAATTTCATCAAAAGAATAAACAGAATGTGTTGGATGATCCCATGTTGGTTTGTGTATATACATACAAAATATGACACCCCGAAATCAAGAAACACGAAAAATCAAGATAGTTTATTCATATCATTTCAATTGAATAATTCAATTTGTTTATGATATTAAACCATTAACATAGAGAAAATATTCACAACAATAATCACAAATGAATAGTGGTAGGGGATAACCATATCTACTGCCCAGCTATGAAGGAAGAGTCAGCCATCCACTATAGGGGTCCATTTCTAATTATCTACACAATGAGTACCTATACAATAATTCTTGGGTGGTGTAAATCACCTTGAATCTACACTCTATATATAATGGAACTCTCACTCCAACAAATCACCCCACACAACCTTGGTAAAATTAGTGCTACCAACCTACACCTCACCAATGCAATCCATAACTAAGAAAGGACTAACAGTAGTGGAGGACACTCTCCCCACTGGATCTCAAATATGTTGGAGTATCACTCCATATATAAAGGTTCCAAACAAAATATAATATGTTTATTTATAAACCTACCTAAATAATTAGTAAGGGGACTTTCACACTACTGTGATAGGGGAGTTCCCAACCCCGATAACACATTAAGGATAACACCTCATCATTAACAAAAATTTATCATTTTGAAGGGGATAATCCCAGTACAGTTACCTCATATCAAACCGATAATTACAGAAAACAATTCTATCATATTGTTCTAAATGAAATAATTATTAGGATAGGCAACTCAAAATCCCATATCTGAGTCTAAAATAGGGAGATACACAAGGTTGAAGATAATGGGATATATCTTTCGCAAAAGTATTACATTGCTTGTATAAGGATATATATAGAATGAATCAATTATTTTCAGACTACCCATATATATACAATAGAAAAATAATTTATTCCCCAAGATAATAGAATGTATATTATGAGTACATAGCATGCCAATGTTAATCTTAAACTAAGAATTCCATCTATTCCATCATATGTACAGTAGCCCATGCCTTCATACTCATGGAATTAACATGTACTCTGGTTGTGTCAGAGTAATATTCAATGTACATGGAATGTCCCCCAGATCACCCATCATTTATTGGTAAGGCTAGAACTCTGAATGTGTCATTTTCCCAAGCCTGCGTACCTACAGTAGTAAATGGTGTGTTCCCCACCATGCATAGTGTGTGGGGCCACATGCACGCCTATGTTTATACACCCTGTATTTATTGATCCATCCACATTGTATTTCATATTGTGTGACTTGGAACAATATGTATCAACACGTGGAATCCTTGTTGGGTACTCTCTACACACACTGATCTTATAGGATAAGGGTTGCATTTTGTGTATCCCTGCCACATTTATAGTGATATTTATCTCTATATGAAAATCCTAGACACCTCATAAAGGGCCCATCATGGTGTGTTCTTGTCAAATACTTGTATTGTTTTGTCTCAATTAATCTAGTAGTCTATATATTTCATGTGCCTTATGATAATGTATCACTACCGAGAAATCTATAATGAGACTCACTATTTACCAGGGAGCTCAGTCCTTTTAATACCATCCATTATTATTGGTCATATTTCATAAATCTAAATCACCTTAGGTAGAATCTTATATCTCACCACCTTGATGAGATAAAAAAACCCTCAACTGATGATATCTAAATCTGAACCCAATCCTCTGTAATTGATATGTCTCCCAACCAAATCCTCAATGTTGATCTCAAACCCATGGTGGTAATTAATTCTTCTAATGAATGACTATATAATGATCATTCAACGTGTAATTTTGTAACCACATACTAAATTGTATTCCAAATATGAACACAAGAAGAATGTGGAGAGAACAGTTTAATGAAAAACATGAGGAAGAAAAAAAAATTGGTTTGTCCTCAATTATTTATTTTTAGAATCGTGAACAAAAACCAAAATAAATATAACAAAACTTCCCCCAAAATACCAGTAAGATGGTCTGACGCCTACAAAGCATGACCAACCGAAGAATAAATATTTTAGTGAAATTGATTTACATTTATCACATAATAATCATACAACGAATAAATATATGAAAAAATTATATCTTTCATTTGGATTGAGTCAATCAATAATGAAGTGTGGTTTCAAGTTGATGTCTTTGGAAAGATCAATAAATTCTATTCATGTATTATATTATAGAGATGTTAACCAATTCCTTGATCATGTCTTCATCCTTCATTATCTTCTGCATTATCTCCCCCAAAATCACTTGGTTTATGGGTTTAATCATAATAGTTTGTATTAAATCTATATAAATATAATAGTTCTAGGTATGGTGAATAATATAAAAAATTAATATATTAATTTTCTACTCCATCCATTATCACTTTTTGACTGAACACCAGATTATCAAAATTTTATCTAATGTCTAGGCTAAAAAACACCATGAAAATTTAATTGGTGTCATGGATTTCCAATCCATTCCATCATTCAATAGATGATTAATTATTTCTAAAAAAGTGCATGCATGGTATATAATATATTAAATATCATTGATATCACCGCATCGAGGGTCCACATGCCCTGAAGTTCTAGGAAAACTATGCTAGTTATTGTGAACAAATCCTAGGAATCTACCAAAGTGTTATATAATAATTAAATAGTTGCCAATTTCTCCCTACCATCATGTATTGTCACCCATAAAAATATATAAACTACTAAGAATGGTGAAGAAACGGAGCTCCCATGTGAATCTACTTCTCTAATGATTTCCCCTAGAGGTTCTTGGGGTTTCAACACACACACACACCGATGGGAAACAATTTCGCATGATGAGTATTCTCTCACATGTTCTTAAATTCCACTAGGAACCATGAAAAGTTAACTATATCCTCAAATTATAGTTCATTCTAGTAAATGTTGTTCCACTCATGACTCATATATATCTTTTATATAACTTAATGAAAATAATAAGCACTCAGTAAAACTATGATCATAGCGTATTGTAGGTAATCAAATATTTAACCAAATTTAGTAACATGATAGTAGGTCTTCTGAACCTTGGTATATCTTACATCACTAGTAAAATAACCATATTCCTTGATGAAGTGATATCTTCCAATCCCCATGATCATTATATAAAATACAATGTCTATTATCATTAGTTCACAAAATAATGATAATGTGTTATGGATGTTATCATCCATCCCAAGAGAAATTTCACCTTTTATAACCTTCTTAATCCCCAACCTTAGGCCCACAAGAATTGCTCCTAATATCTATAACTAGTAAAATTGAGACATTTAAAGTCCCTTAAACATGTAATCAAATATTTGTATTCCATTGGTGCATCAGTAATAGATACATAATGAAAACCCCACCAATTTTAAATGTTACTCATAGATATGAGCAATAACTATCATGTAAACATGATGAATATCCACTAGAACCTGAATGGTATATTTTACATGTCCATAATTATATGGTATAAACTGTATGTTTAATAGGAACTGATCACCCAAGTCCTAATTAATCCTCTCTATAATCATGACATGAAGCAGGTTTCACGGTTTGAAACCATCATCCTATGAATTTTGTGAATACATATGACCGAATGTACACATAGGAATTTTAAATATATTATAATCAATTCACTCTTATGGTTAGGAAGTGGGTAAACATGGAATGATAGTATTATACCACTCAAATAGCTTCATGAACCATTACGGATTATGGAAACTCTATCATGATAACTATAAACATGCCATCTTATTCCCTCATCCATCAAGGACTCTCAATCTCCACCTATCTTAGCATGCGACAACAAGAATTTAACTCAACAACAAAATACAACATCCTCCCACACCAAAACATATTTTAGAAGATCCTAACACATCCTCTCAACCAATGGATGTACTAATAAGAGAAAGAAAACCTAGGAACCACCTATAACTACATAAAAAATGATATCTTCCATCCTCTATAAAGGATGATGTTAGCCCAACCATATCAAAATATATAACAAACATTTCTAGTGGATATATGTTCATGAAAGGCCTCACAAACAATATACCCATGTTAGGACTCCCGATATTGCTGATGAAGATGAAGGGTAACAAAAATCACATTGAGATATAGTGCACCATCCCCATCACCCAAAGCTGACCATAATGTGGCTGACTACATTGCCACATCACTCAATAAGAACTCACAGAAAACCTCATTTGGAAAATATTTTTCCTTTTCTATTTCATTGGTTGTCTCTCAAGTGAAAACTAGATCATAAAATGTATTTCCCATATAACTCTCATATCTAACAAGATATAAACCACGAAGTGGACCTTATTAATATAAAACTGATATATCAAGTGATTCATGAAATTCTCATACTCATGGAACATGTCCAGAACCATTCCCAAGTTTCTATAATACTCTACCATTGGGGTCAAATACATAAGGGTTCTTTCACTGTAGAATAACATGCAATAATCAAATATGAGACCGATTGTCTAATAAAAATATCTCACCAACACAAATAGGTTATTTAACAGAGAAATATTTATTACTATGGGCTTCAAACAACACATATCTTCTTTAGATGTCCACCCATGGGATATCCTCATCATGAAACTAGAGATGAGGATATCCTGTCTTGAGGATTTTCTTGGAGAACCACTTCCTCCAATAATTTAGATGAATAAATCATTGATTATAGGGTAGGATAATACACTCTATTAGTAATATATTTCAAGTGATGCCAAACCAAACCAAAGATCAAGCACTCATCCTCTTCCAAGGAGAACAACACATGAATTCCTAAGAAGATATAGTAGTTCTTAAGAACCCGTATATTTATAGTTCCTAAAAATACATATTCATCTCTCATACCACTATTGGTCCATCTGATTTATTACCACAAATATCAGCATATCCTTAGTAATAGGTCTACTCGATAATAAAACATTTTTTGGGGAAGCATGCTAGGAAATTCATCAGGTAATGCGTCATTACACTCCTCTAATGCTTAAGGGAACTGAATGTTCATATAATATTCTTATCTAAGTGTCACACTATCAAAATAATAAGATATAGGTTATATCCTCCTATAGGGGAGATCATCCTACTCTTCTTGTGATTCCATATCTCCAATAAAGGAAAAATCTTTCCCTTATGTCGTAAGAACTGTAACACTCGTAGGTGAAATTAAACAGTGCATGGATGGTCAAAACTAGTCTATCCATTGGTAACATCATAGGGTTTGACTACCATTATAGAGGGATCCCAAATGATTCACTCTCTCCCCTAGAGTCAGGTCCCACTGATGGTAGAATTCTTTGAAAATGTAACGTCCCTACAAAAACTATGAATATAAAGGTTTAACTATAAGGGTCTCTATCAGCATAACTAGGTCTCCAATAGTTGTTTCATTTAGGGAATTGTCTCTTATAAATTTGTGCTGAAACTGTATCTAGAGTAATAAAGAAACATAATGTACCTTGAATTAGTTGCTTAGAATATACTAACAATTTCTTCTAATATAAATCTATAATTTCACATTTATTCCATTTCCTTGCACCTAGTTATTTCTCCAACACCTTAAAGGCATTAGTATTTTCTTAGAAATTCATGTCAAATTATTTCATCCATTGAACCTAAAAATTATATTCATTCTGTAGAAGTGACTTGACCTGATGGTTTTAGATCATGTCTCATGAATGTTTCTTAGCGGGGTGTTTAAAAATTCATTGAATTTTCAAATAAATATTATTCATAGAAAACATAGGGCTACACGAATACCCCAAATTTACTTGGATATGTCTCGTTGATAAGAACATCCTCAAGGGGGTTCTTTCTAATAGGGATACATGCACCACATGCACATGTTAGTTCTATAACACTTTATAAGGGTTTCTAGATCCCCAAAAGGAATGGGTTATCTCTATATCAAGAACATTAAAAATGTAAATTGAATAGTTTCATCATCAATTTGATCCAATGGAACAAAATATTTCAAAAATATATAACACTTTCTCAATCCCATCCTCCTCTTACAGAGGTTATAGCAGGTTGCATAACCAATTTTGTCTCTATATCTTGAACTCTTGTAACAATATAAAACTATGCATTCAAATATACTATTATAATGGGTTCATTTACAACTCAATAATGTGGATATCAATCCTTTTACATCACTGGTATTGGTTCTATGAACTGATTAATAGGTTGTAGTAATAACCTGTTCCCCTAAGGGAAACGCCTCATGGAAGTTTCCCTAAACAAATGCATTGTCCCTCAAATGAGTTTTCTTTTGAAACTATCTCAAATTACTTAATGGATGTCATCATGAAATATCATGATAATTATCAATTTATTCAATATTCCATTATCATAAATAGTGATAGAACTGAAGAGGTACATTGAAACCACAACCAATTTCTATATGATGCATGTTACAAGGTTTTCTTTTCATGGAATTAACAAATTTGACGATTCAATAGAAATTTTATTAGATTTATAGTGATTTGATATGATTAATTCCACCCAAATAACTTATTCCCTCCCATCTATGACATACATGAGACACATTTACACTTTTTCTATAGATTATATACTAAAACCTCATAAATATATATATATATATCCAATCATAGGTTATGATATGGCCTCCTCTAATACCACTCTATCACCACCCAAACCATAGGGTCCCACATGGTTGATGATAAGCATATTGTGACACCTTAAGTCCACCTTCAATAGGTAAAGGGATGATGACTATAATCATGTAATCATATCCCACATACAAGGGAGGCATATGCCTCAATTAACTACACACACCCACACATATCCACACACTAGTAAAATTAATAATGATAAAAAACATATTATATATAAATTTATTAAATCTATAACATATCATTGTAAATAAAGTTAAATTAAAGAATGTGGCCAATAAAAAACCATAAAATATTGAAAAAGTACTCACATATTAAAAACATGGGTAAACCAACCCAAATTAACTCTATGATGAACCTAAACTCTATCTATCATAACTAATATCCGACTAATATCCATATTATCATGGTATTCTAATGATTCAAATGAAAATATTATCTTCAACATAAGAAAAGTGGATAAAGATACCAATTTGGTTTCATTATATTCATTCTTAGAAGGACATAGTGAAATCATAAAATAAAAATCATCTTGAGAGAGCATTCATCTCCAAAGAATCATGATTTTGCAATCATAATAATAGGAAAAAATAATAATCATAACCTGTGTATAATCAACATGAACCTCAAATAGAGAAAGAATGGGGATCTTTATCTCCGCATCCTAGCTAAGAATGATGAGTCAGCTTATAACTCAGATGGTACATTTATGATTTCAACCATCATGTGTTACCATAACAGAATTCATGTTGAGGGTACTTCACCTAAATACTATAATCAATAGTCGAGGGATCTCTTTTTATAAACATACACCTTACACAACCTCACTATAATTAGAGTAGAGATCATGCACCTCACTAATGTACTCTATAGATGAGGGATAACTAACTCCAATGGAGGACCACTCTACACTAGATCAGGAATAAGAGGGAGATCAACTCCAAATATAGAGGTATTACACCCAATGTATTACAGGACATTTCCAATAGTATTTTTTAAATATCATGGAGACTCATGCCGCATTGTTAAAGGAGTGTTTTCAACCCCTATAAAATGCATATGATTACACATGATCATTTTCAATGACACAATGTCACTACGATAATCACCCTTCTATCATTACAATGCATCAGGTCTTTAATGAAATAAATTATTTCACCATTTAATATTTTATGAAAAAAAGATCATGATTGGAAATTAAAATACTGAAATCTTAGTCTAGAGGAACATGATACACAAGGTATAACATTTAAAGATCCATCTTTCCCTAGAATGTCATATGTTGTCAACTATGAGATTCATGACATGTATTTCTGAATATGGAAATTTTTGCCTCCTTCTATCCAACACAGAATCTTCTCATCTAGATAGATGGAGTATCCACTGGGATTACATAGAGTTTATAGGTTATATTATAACTATGAATGGTGTCCATTCCACCCCATTTATAGTAGCCCATGCACATACGATTAGTATGTTCCCATGTAAGATTTCTATGTTTGAGTACCTTGTGATGATCATAGAATTTACCCCTTGTGAAATGGAATATATGGTCAATTAAGCCACAAAAATGTGTTGTCTACCCATGCCCATGTAACTTATAATGAACATGGCATGTTCCCATCCATACATAGCATGAGGGGCCAGATGGACTCCATGGTAGGTACTCCCAATACACATCGTGCTATCCACCAAGTATTATTTGGAATGTGAATTGGAAAACATGGTATGTATAACTACATGGATTTTTGTTCATGTAACCCTTATACATGCCAATATATCTTGATAAGGGTTGAATAGTATGTGGCTCCACTACACGACTTGTTATATTTATCTCTACGCAGAAAACCTTACCATTGCATAGAGTTGACTACATGGTGTGTGTTCCTAAACCAAATGTTGTGTAATATCTATAACCCTAAATAAATATATAAGCTTTATTCATTTTCTTCTCTTACATAATTGGATTCCAAATCCAATGTCAGACTATCCATTTATAATGTACCTTAGTCCAACTAATCATTTCTGTTGTTGATGTAATGATTCTTTCCATCCAAATCTCCAAGGCAATAATCTATTATCATATAACCATTCCAATATTCCAAAATCGTAATAAAGGATCTCAAAATCAAAAAACCGATCCTACACATATTCTTCCCTTCAAACTGACATAACAGATATCAATCCCAAACCCAATGTGATGATTTATTGCACCAATGAATGGGTTTTTATTGATCTATCGCCGTATGATTATTAAAAAACATTCATAATGGTTTATTGATAATGAACACACTAATAATGTGGAGAGAAAATAATAAATAATGAAAATGTTGAAAAGGTGTCAGATGTTGTTTGGGTTAGCCTGGAATCATTACTCTTGGAATGATGAATGAAGAACTATAATAATTATAAAATAATTTCTAGAAAACCCAATATGATTAACCCACACCTAAAAAGCTTGATCGACCTTTAAATAATTATGTTAGTGCAGTTGATTTTAATTAGTTGTGGTATAATCAAACATGGAATCAAATAATAAAAAATATTCATTTTATATTATGTATGGATCAATCAGTAGTTAAGTATGGATGCATGTTGATTTCATTTACAAGATATATAAATTCCATTGGAATATATGATCCTTGATGAAATGATATGATCTTAGACCCCATTATAATCCTCTAAGCTCCCCTCCAGATTATCCTCCATTATTTATAGGTTTATGTTGTTAACCCTAGTAATTTTCCCATAAATGGATTTAAATACGACAAATCTAGATCTGATGAAATTAATTAATTAATTGATATAATAATCTCCCCATTTCAAATTTTTGATAAAACACCTAACTCTAGAAATGTTTATGTGATGGAAAGGAAAAAGCCTAAATTCAATATTTAATTGAAGTATCACATATAAAATATAGATCATCATTCATGTGATATTTAATTATTTCTAAAAAAATCATTTCCATGACATCATATATTAAATATCATTAATACCACATCACTAAGGAACTCCATGCCCCATAATTCCATTCAAACTCTAGACCTAACTCAAAAATATTCCCAGGAAAATTCTCAAGCATTTAACAAACTAATAATCACTTCAAACTCTTTCAGTTTTTGGGTAATAATTTTCATTTTTTTCCAATATCAATATACTCAAAAAAGTACAATTGAGTAACAATGCAGTCATTATCATTTATATAAAAATACCTTAGTGAACAAGTCCACTAGATTATTATTTTTAACTATACTGAATAACACCAATCTTTTTTTTCTTCAGTTTTTCCACATAAATTGGTATTTAATGTCAATATGATTCATCCTTTTATAAAACATTGAATTTTAACATAGATAGATAATAGTCTGATTACCATAGAATAAAATTTTAAACTCTCAACTCCTCACAAGTTATTTCAAAATGTTCATCAACTATACAAATTATTTACCTTATTCTATTTTATACATATACTAAACTTCTATTGGGGTCAATGTCACCTAAAAATACAATCTTGATATCAATGTTAAATTCAATCCTCCTTAGGTGAAAATAGACCATGTTTAGTTATTATAATTATTTTAATCCCCAAAAATGATCACAATTATATAACACAAAATTGGATGGTATAGCACAATGAAAAGTTGTGTATCTTTCAATCTATTTCGGTAAACAATGATCCACTTAACCATCTTCAATTTTTACCTCCCCGTATTCAAGACGAAATGGACTATAAATGACACTATAAATGAAATTTCAGGTCAAGTACAAATCATGAAATCCATAAAACATCCATCGACTGATGAAAAAAAAACATTTTCCATGTATTGAACTTCCACTTATTTTTTATGATTCCTTCTCCTAAGAAAAAATGGAAAGTCAATCTAATGGAAATGAGATTTTATTACATCTAGATATTAAAATCATCTTTATTTTCTTTTAAATGTAGTCCTTATGAGATATAAAAAAATTGTTTGATTCCCTATCTCTATCAATCTCTATTCCATTAATATTTATAGTCTACTTTATACCTTCCATATTGAATATTTATGAAATTTCATTGTTCATCTTTCGAATCCTTCGATTATGAAGTCTAATATAAGGAATTTTATCCATCTATAGGATAATTACAATTAAAATTCTATAATCCCACACAAATTTGTTGTAATAGTAGTCTATTTTAAGATATTCCCATTAGTGAGACAATTATTCACCATAAAATAATCAAATATAGACCTTGATTTTTAATTTATGGAATCATTTAAATAATTCAATGTGTTTGATAGCTCTTTCAATAAGAAGCAATAAATATTAACCATATATTGATATAATTAGACAATAATGTAGAAACAATGTGTGATTATTAAAACCCAGTTTTTATATTATAAGGAATTAATTGGAGTAACCCATTTATGATTTATTTATATAAATAAAACAAATGCTATTTTTAATAAGTGAAATTTAATTAGTATATTGGAAAAATGTTATAAAATCATAATATGATTAAAATTATATATTTATAAAAAAAGTTATTTAAAGAAACCAATAATATTATGATTAAATAATATAAATATATTAATTATTTGAATGAAATTTTACATGTTAGGTAGTTATTAATAGATATGAAATAGCACTAAATGATTGTTAACTATTTTAAATTACACTTTTTTAATATGAAGAGTTTCCCAAGTGTTTTTGTATTTTTATAACTATTAAATTATTATATTTAAGAAATTTGATTTAAAAAAACAACATCATTTTTATATAATTCAAAATAATATTTTCATAAGATTAGTTTTCTGATTTTTCTAAAAATATTGATTTTTAGATGAACATTAGTAAAATTCATTAAGTCATTTTTATATGTCCATATAAGAATTTTATATACGAATTTATGATTTCAAAATTTTTTACTTAAATTTTTAAAACCATGTTTGATATTTTCTTAAATTATTAATATTTTCTAAAAAATGATTTTAATATATTATACATTTTTAGTTGGAAATTAATATTAATAAATATCATAAATTGAATCAGAATAAATGTATTTCAAATTTATTATCATTGGAATTGAATTAAATAATAATGAAAAGCTTGTTGATAGGAATAATGATGAAGATACAATATGTAAAAACTATTTACAACCATAAAATCTAATTTAGTAAAAGTTATAATTAAAGATGAAAAGTGCTTTGGAAATGATAAAACAATGTCTAGAATGAATAGATGAAATGTGGATTTACCTTTTCTATTTTTTGACATAGGAAATTTTCACTATTGGATACACATTACATGTTTACCATGTTCACATTTTATATAATGTTATGGTATTTATAAGAATGTAATTATCACCACTCATAGAAGGTATAACGACCCATAATTTACATACATGGTTATTAGTTCAGAATTGATTCATACTTATTACAACATATAACAAAACCATGATAGGACCGTATATGTATAGTGTCTTTAGAAACTGGGAAACATAAATGACTGGTAAAGCATCTACATTGTCTCGCATTTATTTCATCATAACTAGAGTCCCTTTTGGAATATCCTACTTAATACCCTTATTCCTGACCTGGGGAAAAGAAAACATACAAAAGGGTGAGCTCAAATTCTCAGTAAAGGTAAACAAAAGAAATACCAATCATATCATTTTCATAAGAACATAACATTTTGAAAATCATAACCTGCAAAAGAGATCATAATATCATAACATGGGATAAATCATAGTAGTGAAATGTAATCCCAATAATCATAACTTAAAACATGAAACTTTGGGTCATACACACATAATCATAGAGAATCATTTCTTAGTATTCAAGACTCACTGCCAAGACTATCCTAGCGAACAAAGCCCATTTCTTAACCGAGTTCACTCCTCGTTTCAGTCCTATATCACTGAACTGGATTAACCTGCCGTTCCAGACATGTCTATATCATGAGATATAAATCTTTACCCAATGAATAAGAGGGATATATAGGTCCCAACCATCTCATAATGAAACCATTCTTATGTGTCCCACAAAATCATAAATCATAGCATAACCCATGTAATACAAATGGGATTCTTAAACATCATGCCATCATATCATAATCCATAAGAGATAAAAGGACATCATAAAATTAATTCCATCATAACATAATCAAATCAATGTAAAAATAGGGATAGAAACATAACCTTATATTATCTTAGATGGAAAATAATTTTGATAAAACACTTGAACTCCATTCGTGAGGAAAATATCCTTTCTACTTCAAAAACATTTTTCCTTTCTTAACATGTCTTACATTTTTAAACTAAAAGTAGTTGATTAAAAATAAACTTGAAAACTTGTAAAGGTAGATTCATGGAAATAATGTTCTATCAAATCATAAAAATCCATTCATGTCGTATAAGTTAAAAAAAAGATTCTTTTCATACTTTGGCCGAAAAAGTAAAAAAGTACCTCGTACTAAAAACATCAAAAGATTCCTTTCATATCCTTTACTCACCAATGGGTAAAATTAGATTTAAACATTTTTAAGAGGATAGAAATAATATTACATATTTAGGAAACATGGACGTAGATGATAAATATTCCCCGGTAATTTCTGAAGTATAAAAAATCTCAGATAAAAATGAGATTGCGAGATTTTCCCTTACCATAGGTCCGATTTTCTTCGTACGTATCCGAACCTCCTCTTCTTCGACGCGCCTCTTTGAAACCTCTTCTTATGGCACTAATGTTGGTCTTTGAAGAATACCAGGACCTCTAGAATAATACTAAGGGAGTTGAGAAGAGTAATGGGCAGGGGTTGGCCGAGCTTGAAGGCTAAATGTTGTGTAAATAGGAGAGGGAGGAGGTTCCCTTTTATAAGAGAGGAGAGGGGCACCTTTGGAAAGTGTGAAAATATTATTTTATTATAAACTTATCATCGGTTTCAAAAGGACAAAATATCATTAAAGATGAAGATAAGATGACTCATGGTCGAAATAAAATCATCCAATCAGAATTAGACATGTTTTGGATAATATTATAATCATTATAATCTTATTTATTTAAATCATTTATTAATGTGGAAAATACTGCATCATTATTGTGTCATAAATAATTTAATTTATTTTTGTTATAAAAATTATAAAACAAACACCATGATATAGGAAATCTTATTAGCATTCCAATGAATATTTATAGTTGAAAATATAATTTATATAACCCCTTATAAAAATTAATTTCTAAAATATTTTTGTTAATGTCAATTTTGTCTTCACTTTAAATTAATTAATCCAAATTGTCATTATCACTACCAAGTGGCTCAATGGGGTCCCAAAATCGACCCAAGGATGCCCATGGTTGGCTACTACTCATCCAATAAGGTTAGGACAATTGTTAAGGTAATTTTGAATTATTATAATATTCTTTTAACCTTGAATTACCCTATTTACCTTTAACAATAGTAAATAAGAGTCAAAAGTTACTATTCACCAAAAATTATTTTCATCTTATTGAACAAAATTTTATTTCCTGATAACAACCATGTGTATCGGAGTTTCAAAATTCAATTCAAAGAAGTGGTAAAATTTCATTTAAATGAAAGAGTCAGTTTTTTAACAATTACTAAGTTGTTTCCCTATTCATCAAAAATTGAAGCTTTTCAGAAAAATACAAAAAATTCAGCCTAAGATATATTTGATATTCTGAATTAAAAAATAATGTCTATTTTTCCAAATTCAAAACATAGATGTGTCATTAATTAATTTTAAAATTAATTACCGTTATCAAAACAAATAGTGTTTTTAAGAAACAATAACTATCAAAAGATCGACTCTTGTTTATATCCAAATTAAAAGTGAAATTAATTCCAATGACCAACATTGGATTAAATGGTAAAAATATATTCTAATTAAAAATTAAAACCAATTAAAATGATAATCTACCCATATAAATTAATTTGATGAAAAAAGTTGTTTTTAATTAAAATATAGCGTGTTTTTACTATTCATTAAAATATGAAAGTTATCAAAATAATATGAAACATTTATCCAAATTAAATTTGTATATCCTGATTCCAAGGAAGAATTTTATTTTGTCATATTGAACTTATAAACATGTCAAAAACTAGATTTAAAGTGGGTGTGCCATCAAAAGGCGGCAAAATTGCATTTTTTGAAAAATATTTATTTTACCCGAAAAATTTATTTTGTTCTCATACCATGTTCTAGAAAATATATAAGATGAATAATGATGTTATAAAATTTAAAATTTAGTTAATTATATTCATAATGGCTAGTCCATATTATAACAATATATCGTTGTTTAGTGAAACCCGGTATTGCGTATTATACACGTTATCGAGGAAGGTCGTGATTGCGTCTAACGCAAGCCAAGCTAGTGTTGTGTTCAGTGAAAGATTACTTTGATGTTGGGTATAACATAAGACATATAAAAAATATACTTCTCATAAAATATCAGGGTGTTACATACTACCCCCCTTAAAATGAATTTCTCCCTCAAAATTTGTCACTTCGTAACAAACAGATGAGGATACCTCTCCCTAATCATATCCTCAATCTCCCATGTAGCTTCTTCTAATTAGTGGTTCCTCCATAAAACTTTCACCAAGAAAGTGGTATTGATCCGTAGAACTTTTTTGATATGATCCAGAATCTCTATCGGCTATTCTTCATAAGAATTATCTTGCTCCAGTAGTACAACTTCTGAGGCTTAGTACATGTGAAGGATCGGGTATGTACTTTCTAAGGAGAGATACATGGAACACATCGTGAACTTGAGAGAGATTTGGTGGAAGCGCTAATCGGTAAGCTACATTCCCAACACGATACAGTATTTCGAAAGGACCGATATACCTAGGGCCCAGCTTTCCCTTCTTTCCCAATCTCATTACTCTCTTCCAAATAGATATTCGTAAGAACACTTTATCACCCACTTAAAACTCTAGGTCTTTTCTTTAGT
Source organism: Viscum album (assembly GCA_963277665.1). Classification (NCBI taxonomy): domain Eukaryota; kingdom Viridiplantae; phylum Streptophyta; class Magnoliopsida; order Santalales; family Viscaceae; genus Viscum; species Viscum album. The sequence continues at coordinate 34,104,701 of OY728163.1, forward strand.
TGTCGGCATAACTTTTTTGTTGACTCTAAGCTTCTCTTATGTGTTGTTGAAAAGATCTGACATTTTCTTCTATCTCATCAACAAGATCAGGTCCTAATAGCTTACTTTCCCCAACTTCATCTCAGCAAGTTGGAGTCCTGCATTTCTTTCCATAGAGAGCTTCATAAGGAGCCATCTGAATATTGTAGTGAAAGCTATTATTATAAGAAAATTACACGAGAGGTAGGTGTTGATCCCAACAACCTTTGAAATCCATAGAGAAATCTCTTAACATATATTCTAGAGTTTGAATTGTTATCTCATACTGACCGTCTGTCTGAGGATGATAGGTAGTGCTGAAACTCAACTCTTTATCTAAAGTATGCTGAAGAATTTGCCAAAACTTTGAGGTAAACCTCAGATCCCGATCAGATATAATGGAAAGTGGTACTCCATGCAATCTTACCACTTCCTTCACATATATCCTGGCAAGATGATCTAGAGAGAAATCTTCTCTAATAGCAATGAAGTGTGCTGACTTCGTAAGACGATCAACTATAACCGAGAGAGCATTATTTCCTTTTGATGTTTTAGGATGTACAGTGACAAAGTCCATAGTGATGTTTTATCATTTCAATTCCGGTATGAGTATTGGTTGTAACATCCCCTTAGACTTATATCTATTAGCTTTAACTTGCTGACAAACTAAGCATCGAGAGACATATTCAACAACATCTATTTTTATATCATCCCACTAGAAGTACTCTTTTAGGTCCCTATACATCTTCGTGCTTCTAGGATGAATAGAGAATGATGAACTACGAGCCTCATCTAGTAACTCCTTCTTTAATTCTGGGATGGGAGGAACACAATCCCGATTCTTGAACCTTATTATCCCATCACAATCAAGGTTGAATTCAGGAACATTTATCACCTTCTTTTTTAACTCTACATATTCTTTTTGTGCCTCTTTAATCTTCACATGTATAGATTGTTGAACATTCATTTGAGAATGATAAGATTTTTCCCCTTCCATTATAATTCCAAGATCCATCCTTTGTAAATCCATAAATATTGCATCTTTTGTGATCCTCATCATGGATAATCTAGCATGGTCTTGTCGACTTAATGTGTCTGCCACCTTGTTTGCTTTCCCAGGGTGGTAATGAATTGAGCAGTCGTAATCCTTAATCAGCTCCAACCATCTTCTTTGGCGCATATTCAGATCATTTTGTGTGAAAATATACTTTAAACTTTTATGATCAGTATAAATATCACACCTTTCTCCATAAAGATAATGCCTCTAAATCTTTAATGCAATGATTACCGCAGCTAACTTTAAATCATTAGTTGGGTAATTTTGCTCATGGATTTTCAACTGTCGTGAGGCATAAGTTATCACCATATCGTTTTGCATGATAACACACCCCAATACCTTCTTGGATGCATCACTATAGATCACAATCCTTTCTCCAGTACAAGTATAAGGCCCTATCCTTAAACCTTACTTAATCTTGAGTTATTACAAGATTACACATTGAGGATCTTTTCGGGTTTAGAGTTTTAGAGAATTAGATCATAAAACTTGCATTACATTCCACATATAAACAAAGTGGTTACATAAAGATATTATTCTTCATTCCAATTAATGGAAACATATTTAAAATAAACATGGATTCTTTCTTAACACTTCCTTGACACTATCATCATATCATGTACCTTTCCCTTGACCTGTGAAAAACATTTCAAAAAAACTTGGGATGAGCATAAAAAGCTCAGTAAGGGATATAAAAATATGGAAAGGAAACATGGGTACATATATACATAAGGATGAGATCATACTTTACCCATAAAACATAAGCACTTTAACATACCTCATCAAATCATGAATAAATCATAGAAATCATAAGACATAAAGGTAACTTGAGGCATTCATAACATTCTTACGTAGGGAGTAACCCTCTTGGTTACGTTTGGAATACCCATCACAGTATATTCCCTAAAATCTCTTCGGAGAAACCTTAACGTTTCACTCCTTCGCGTTACCCAATGCATTGGAGAGCTATATCGGGTTCACCCACCCTTAGTTTATCACGGAACCACCCGTCTTCATAATAATGCCCAAGAACCTTAACATAATCGTATCACCTAAAACATGCATAAAGGAAACATAACATTTCCACCTTTCAATCACAAGATATCAATACAACACATTGATATAAAAATATTATGAAAACCATTTTCAATACCAAAATAAAAGAAAAGTAAAACATGGTATTTATTTTTCTTTTAAAAAGAAGGTATGGCTTGTAGAGGAAGCCGAAACTCAAATAACGGTCACGACGGCGGAGAAGTAGTTGTCGCCGCATACGTACGACAAAAACATTCCCTTTTGTAGTTTAGTAAAAGCTTCATATAAAAAGATTCCTTTTGAATAAACGTAAAATTCAAAGGGGTTTATACACCGTATAAAAGAAGGTTGTGTATAAAACAAAATATGCCTCAATGAAAGGAGATTGAGACGAAGTCCCATACCTCGTATCCGACTTGACCCGACCGTTCTTTAATCTCCTGAATAATAAACTTGAGTTAATCTCTACTTTCTTAAGAACCTTTTTCAAGTTCATTATTCCTTTTATACCATGTTATGAACATCATGTATTCATTTAAGTTAATAATGTTCATTTTGTCGGTATTTGGTTCTTAAGTCAAAAATAGACTTCTTACACTTACATGTTGTTAATTTGGTCAAAGGTTCGTTATATCCAGAATGATATTAATGATTTTGATAACATATATATCATATATATTCATCATATACATGTATTTATAATATTACATCACATTTAGAGGTAAGAAATGAAATGCACAGTTCATGGAGACGGTAAGCCGTACGTACGCATGAACGCTACTTCCATTTCTATTTCGTATTTTCTGGAATGGAATCATAATGATATAAGTGTATATTATAATTCCAGTATAATAACATATATAATATCATTAACTTTATCCTTTACAAATCCCACATATGGTATTAACGAATCAAAACACTTTCAGGGGGCGGTAGTCCGCACTTCCTAAAATGAAGATATCGTGTTTACCCATAATGGAAACAATAATGGTATGCCATAAATGAAAAATACAGAAGATTAAGGAAATAATAAACATATTATATATCATATATAAAAATAGTGACATCATAATGGCCACCTTTGAAGGTGTTAATTGAGTATTGAACAATCATCATTTCGGGAGGCAGAATTTCGCCATCCACAGAAACCGTATGTTCTTTAAACATTTGATGTAGTTGTGTGAGAGTTTAGCTCGAATAAATCTTATAACAACATCCTAGTATATTGAAGATACTGGTGTTGTTACAAAATAAGTAAATAAAAAGAGTTTAGGGGGTTGGAGAAGCAAAATAAAACAAATGAACATGAGAGAATGAATTACCTTTAAAAGTGTAACTCCTTTTGATTTGAGCCTAAAGGCTTCCTTTGAAAGGCTTATGACCAAAGGGAATCCTCTAGGATGAGGAGAGGGATGTGGAGAGAGTAAATGGGAAGTGGATGGCTGAGCCAAAGGCTTGAGGAGTGTGTGAAATGAGGTAGAGGTGGGGGCCTTTTATAAGAGGAGAGGAGGGGCACTTTTGGAAATCATGAAACTATTATTTTATTTTCAAAAGTGTTTCGAATTTCTAAGGACCCACATTGCTATATTTCAAATATAAGATGATAAGGCTTCGAAATATTCCCATCCAATAGTTTTTGGACAAGTGTAGGTCTTAGATTTTATATTATCGTTTCATTTTATTTAAATTGTTCATTAATGATGTCATCGTTGCATCATCATGATGTCATAATTAAATTAATTTATTTAATGTCTAAAAATTATAGAAAAACTATCCTGATGTAGGAAATCTTTTTATCTTTCCAAAGAGTATTTATAGACAAAAATAGGATTAGTATAACCCCTTCTAAAAATTGTTTTAGTAAAACAATTTATGTTAGTGTCATTTTCATCTTTATTTAAAAAAAAGGCATTAAAGTCATTATCTCACCCAAGTGGCACCATGGGGTCCCCTAAATCGACCCATGGGTTTTCTTGGTTGGCCATGACACAACCAATAGGGTTAGGACATGTGTCAAGCTCATCTCATTTTATTAAAGCATTATTTCTACCTTAAACTACAATAATTACCTCTAATCGCGATTAATGAAAAAAAAGTTACTATTCACCAAAAAATTATTTTCATCCCATTGAACCACATTTTACATACTAATGACAACCATGTATGTCGGATTTTCAAAATTCAATACACATTAGTGGTAAACTTTCATTTAACTGAAAAATTAGTTTGCTTGATTACCACTTAGTGGTTTCACTATTCATCAAAAAATGGATTTTTTCAGAAAATTACCAAAAATTCACCCTAAGCTATATTTGATATTACGAATTCAAAAATGAAGTCTATTTTACAAAATTAAAAACATATAAGTCACATTAATTAATTTAATAATTAATTCCTGCTGTCAGAGCAAATAGCGTGTTTTTATAAAACAATAAGTATCAAAAGATTGACACCAGTTTAAGTCTAATTTCAAAGTAAAATTGATTCCAATGAACACCAATGGATTAAATGGTAAAAATATATTCTAATTCCACTTCAAAACAAATTCAAAAGATAATCTAATTTTATAAATAAATTAGATTAAAAAGCAGTTTTGATGTAAAATGCAGTATTTTTTACTATTCACTAAAAAATGAACATTGTCAGAAAAATACCAAAAATTCACACAAAGTAAATTTTTATGTCCCAATCATAAAGAATAAGTTTATTTTGACAAACATAGCTTATAAAATTGTCAAAATATAGATTCAAAAATGGTTTGCCTTCAAAAGGCAGTAAAACAATCTTTTAAAAATATTAGTGTATTCCATGCTTAAGATTGGATTTATTTTCATTTTAAGCCTCTAAAACACTATCTTAATCATTAATAGACATATATAAAAATATCTATTATTCATTACTTACTTGGGATGTTACAACAAGGCAGTGTGAGCACACGTTCACTGGATAACCTTCTTTTCAACTCCTTGAAATTCTCTTCACACACTTCCATCCACACGAACTTAACTCCTTTTCGAGTCAACCTGGTGAGTGGATTAGATAATCATGAAACATCGTTCACAAAATGTTGATAATATCCATCTAAACCAAGAAAACTTCAGATATCAGTTACTATTGTTGGTCTTGACAATCTTTCGATAACCTCTGTTTTTGCTGGATCCACAGATATACCCTCTTTTGAGATTATGTGACCCAAAAATGAAACTTTTTGAAGCCAAAATTTACACTTGGTAAATATTTCATAAATATTCTCCTTTCTTAGGGTCTTTCATACAATTATCAAGTGATCTTCATTTTCTTCCTGTCTCTTTGAATAGACAAGAATATAATCTATAAAGACTACCACAAACTGATCAAGATCGTCTCTAAAGACTCTATTCATTATATCCATAAAGATAGTAGGGGAATTAGTAAGACCAAATGGCATCACTATAAATTCATAGTGTCCATACCTTGTATGAAAAGCCATCTTTGGTATATCCTCTTTTTTCACCCTTAATTGATGATACCCTGAACGAAGATCAATCTTGGAAAAGTATTGAGCTCCGTGTAGTTGTTCAAATAAGTCTCAATGCGTGGGAGAGGATATTTGTTCTTGATAGTGATCTTGTTTAGTTCTCGATAATCAATGTAGAGTCACATTGATCCATCTTTCTTCTTAACAAATAGAATAGGTGCTCCCTAAGGTGATGCACTAGGGTGTATGAATCCCTTATCAAGATTATCTTAGAGTTGATTCTTCAATTCCTGCAACACAATTGTGGCCATTCTATAAGGTGTCTTTTAATGGGAATAGCACCCGGTATGAGTTCTATTAAAAACTCGACTTCACGATTTGGTGGAAGACCTAGCAATTCCTCCGGATAGACATCATCAAACTTCTCGTACAATGGGAATATTCTTAATCATGTATTTATCTCCAACCATTTGAGATAAATAACCTTCATTTATTGGAATAAAGACCCATAAGATGGAATAAATTTCCACTGGAAGGTTATATTCATCCTTGCATCAATAGATTATAGTATATTTATTGGGAATATTAAATGTGATTTACTTTATTTGGAAATTGATATGAGCTCCGTATAAAGAAAGCCAATCCATGCCGTGAATCACATCAAATACTACTATAGGAAGGATCACAAGATTTTCAGGAAGAACTTTCTCACAAAATTCAATTGGATAAGATTTATAAACTTTTGATGCAACTGTTGTGCCATTAGAAGTTGTTACAACTAACTCAACATCTAATTGTTGAGGTAGTATAGTGATACCCTTAGAAAATTCTTCATAAATAAAAGAGTGGGTGAATATATAATAAAATAAAACATTTTCTACTTTAGAGTGGATGGTAGGTGTACCTTTCACCACATCGTTTTCGTACTCCACATCGCCAATAGAAATTGCATTTGACTTTCCTTTGTCTTTGGCCTTAATTGTTTGTTGACATCGATCATCATAAACAACCCTTGGATTAGGGAATTGATTGGCATAATGCCCTATTTCCTTTCACTTAAAATATTGAAGTGTAGGAGGTGCATTCCATGTATCCATTTCTTTGTTCGCATCATTCTACATCTTCTTCCCATTATTTTGACATTCAACTGCCTGATGACCTTATTTTCCGCACTTAAAACATTTACTTGTCCCTTTAAGACAATTCCCTCCATGTTTCTTTCCACACATAGAGCATAAGGGAAAAATTATCTTATTTTCACTGTGGTCTTTAGATTTCCCTTTGAATTCCATTTTCCTCTTCTTATAAAAACCATATGACTGATGTATTACTCCAATATCCATCTCAACCTTTAGAGCACATCGAACGATTTCCTCGTAGCTATTGAGGTCCCTTATGGATAACTCCCTTAGAAGACTTGATTTTATGCCACTAAAGAATCGATTGATCTTACTCTCAGGTTGGATAATAATTCCAGAATCACACCTTGCATGTCTTGTAAAATTTGATTCATAGGTACCAACTGATTCATCATCCTTTTTCTTCTGTTCAAGAAACTCCTTCTCCATCTTTGTTCGAAGAATACGGGGGAAGTACTTATTGAAAAATAAGTCTTAAACTTGTCTCATTCCATGGACTCAATTTCATCCTTTTGCCTCATATTCTTAATAATATTCCACCATTGATCAGCTTCACCTTTCAAACGATATACTACTAAGATGAATTTATCATGTTCAGAACATTGCAGGACTAAAAATATCTATTTAGTGGTACTAATAAATTGTTCATCCACTAATGGATCAGAATACCTACAGAATGAAGGTGGACGCTGCCTCATGAAGGATTCAACAGAATGTTGCTCCTTTTTTTCTCGTTTGGAAGTCTTGCATGATTCATAGCTTGAGAAAGTTGTGTGAGAATGGATACAAGATTTTTCATTCCATCTCCCATAACGTTTGGTTTCTCAAGGGGTCAATAATTTCATTTCCTGTCGCATTCAGCATTACATGGTTCCTTTGGGTTCCATCCATTGACTAAAACCAAGAAGCATAGTGTGAGCAACAATAATCATAATAGGAAAACCACATAATTAAGAATAAAATTTCACACTTTAGGTCTTATCATAGGTTGTTCAGGGCCATTTCTAAAACACTAATATTTTGATCTATGTTTAGACATATCCTTAGAGTTCTCACTAAGGCTTTCATATCCTAGTTTCCAAATGTTGACTATACCTTTCCTTTGATACCAACTATAATGACCCATACTTTACATACATGGTTATTACTTCATAATTGAAGCATACTTATTACAACATATAACAAAACCTTGATAAGACCATATAGGTATAGTGTCTTTAGAAACTGGAAAACATAAATGAATGGTAAAGCATCTACATTGTATCCTGTTTATTTCATCGTATCTAGAGTCCCTTTTGGCATATCCTACTTAATACCCTTCTTCCTAACCCCGGGAAAAGAAAACATACAAAAGGGTGAGATCAAATGTTCAGTAAGGGTAAACATAAGAAATATCAATAATATCATGTTCATAAGAACGTAACTTTTTGGAAATTGTAACCTGCAAAAGAGATCATAATATCATTACATGGGATAAATCATAGTAGTGAAATGTAATCCCAATAATCATAACATAAAATATGAAACTTTTTGGAATACACACATAATCATAGAGAATCATTTCTTAGTAGTCAATACTCATTTCCAAGACTATCCTAGCAGACAAAGTCCATTTCTGAACCGAGTTCACTCCTCGTTTAGGTCATGTATCACTGAACCGGATTAACCTGGCGTTCGAGCCATGTCTATCTCATGAGATATAAATATTTAACCAATGAATTGGAGGGAGATATAGGTCCCACCCATCTCATAATGAAACCATTCTTATGTGTTCCACAAAATTATAAATCATAGCATAACCCATGTAATAAAAATGGGATTCTTAAACATCATGCCATCACATCATAATCCATATAAGATAAAAGGACATCACAAAATTAATTCTATCATAACCTAATCAAATCAATGTAAAAATAGGGATAGAAAAATAACCCTATATTATCTTAGATGGAAAATAATCTTGATAAAACACTTGAACTCCATTCTTGAGGAAAATATCCTTTCTACTTCAAAAACATTTTTCCTTTCTTAACATGCCATACAATTTTAAACTAAAATAAGTTGATTAAAAATAAACTTGAAAACATGTAAAGGAAGCTTCGTGGAAATAATGTTCTATGAAATCATAAAAATCCATTCATGTTGTATAAGTTAAAAAAATATTCTTATCATACTTTGGCTGGAAAAGTCAAAAAGTACCTCATACTAAAAACGAAAAAAGATTCCTTTCATATCCTTTACTCACCAAAGGGTAAAATTGGATTTAAACAATTGTAGGATGATCGAAATAATACTACATATTGAGGAAACATAGATGTGGATAATAAATATTCCCCAGTAAATTCTAAATTATAAACAATCTCGGATAAAAATGAGATTGCGAGATTTTCCCTTATCATAGGTCTGATTTGCTTCATACGTATCTGAACCTCCTCTTCTTCAACACGACACTTTGGAACCTCCTATTAGGGCACTAATTTTGGTCTTTGAAGAAGACCAGAGCCTCTAGAATATTACTAGGGGAGTTTATAAGAGCAATGGGTAGTGTTTGGACGATCTTGAAGGCTCAAAGTTGGGTAAAGAGGAGAGGGAGGAGGTTCCCTTTTATAAGGGAGGAGAGTGGCACCTTTGGAAAGTGTGAAAATATTATTTTATTATAAACTTATTTTCGATTTCAAAACGTCCAAAAATCATTAAATTTGAATATAAGATGACTCATTGTCTAAATAAAATCATCCAATTAGAATTGGACATGTTTTGGATTATATTATAATCATTATAATCTTATTTATTTAAATCATTTATTAATGAGGCAACTACTGCATCATTATTGTGTCATAAATAAATTTAATTTATTTGATGTATAAAAATTATAAAAAAACATCACCATGTAGGAAACATTTTTATCTTTCCAATGAATATTTATAGTCGAGAAGATAATTTATATAACCCCTTATAAAAATTAATTACTAAAAGATTTTTGTTAATGCCAATTTGGTATTTACATTAAATTAATTAATCCATATTGTCATTATCACTACCAAGTGGCTCAATGGGGTCCCAAAATCGACCCAAGGATGCCCATGGTCGGACACTACTCATATAATAAGTTTAGGACAAGTTTTAAGGTAATTTTGAATTATTATAATATTCTTTTAACCTTTAATTACCCTATTTACCTTTAACCGCTGTAAATAAAAGTCAAAAGTTACTATTCACCAAAAATTATTTTCATCTTATTGAACCAAATTTTACATCTTGATAACAACCATGTTTGTCAAATTTTTTAAATTCAATTTACAGAAGTGGTAAAATTTCCTTTAAATGAAAGAGTCAGTTTTTTAACTATCACTAAGTAGTTTCACTATTCATCAAAAATTGAAGTTTTTCAGAAAAATACCAAAAATTCAGCCTAAGATATATTTGATATTTCAAATTCAAAAATGACGTTTATTTTTACAAATTCAAAATATAGAAGTGGAATTAATTAATTTTAAAATTAATTCTCGTTATCAAAACAAATAGCGTGTTTTTAAGAAACAATAAATATCAAAAGATCGACACTTGTTTATGTCCAAATTCATAGTGAAATTAATTCCAATGACCAAAATTGGATTAAATGGTAAAAATATATTCTAATTAAAGTTTAAAACCAATTAATATGATAATATAACTATATAAATTATTGCGATGAAAAAAGTTGTTTTTAATTAAAATATAGCGTGTTTTTACTATTCATTAAAATATGAAAGTTATCAGAATAATATGAAAAATTTGTCCAAATTAAATTTTTATATCATGATTCCAAGGAGGAATTTTATTTTGTCAAATTGAACTTATAAACATGTCAAAAACTAGATTTAATGTGGGTGCGCCATCAAAAGGTAGCAAAACTGCATTTCTTGAAAAATAATTATTTTACCAAAAAATTTTATTTTGTTCTCATACCATGTTCTATAAAATATTTAAGATGAATAATAATGTTATAAAATTTAAAATGTAGTTAATACTATTCATAACAGCTAGTCCATTTTATAACAATATATCGTTGTTTAGTAAAACCCGGTATTGCGTACTTCACACGCTATCGAGGAAGGTCGTGATTGCGTCTAACGCAATCCAAGCTAGTGTTGTGTGAAGTGAAAAATTCCTTTGATGTTTCATATAAAATAAGACATAAAAAAATATACTTCTCATAAAATATCAGGGTGTTACAGAAGGGGCCTCACGCCACTAATTCATGGCTATACTAAAAAATCAGTTTCACCATGAAACGTTGCCCTTTTTTATATATATAATACTATATCACTCTCTTTATCTTCTTGTTGCAGTATATTTTCTAATGTCATCCATTTATAAAGGAATTTATACAGAAGTATCAATGTGTTTAAAATGATAAATCTTTTTAACATAACTTATTTATATCATATCACTATTTTAAAATTATAATATTAAAATGCATGTATAATGAAATTACAATTTGTTATAAAATATATTTTTTTAAGATATGGGAATAATAATTTGTCACCATTTATGTTTTCAATATTTAAATGATAAAATATAATCCATTTTTTGTGTAGACTACCGCCTATACAATGCAATGTCTTTCATTTTCCTTCAATGCTTGAAACAGATGGGTTAAAAGGGGAATTTAAAAAATTAATATGATATTTATAACTTATCATGATTATAAATTAATAAACTTTATTACTCCTTTCCATCGTTCCATATAAAATTAAATTCTTATCCTTTTGTACTTAAGGTCTTCCTTCTCAATAGAACTATTGATTTTCATTTTTCTTTTCATCGGCTCTATACATTATTGGTCATGAGGAAGTTATAATAGGATAAATATTATTATTATATAATTTATAATGTATATTAAAAATTGGAAAAACTATAAATCATTTGATCAATAAATGATTCTCATTAATTCAATTATTCAAAACGAATGATCTGAGTGGAAAATCATCTATTATTTCTAGGAAATGAATTTATATATATAATAATTTCATCATAATTATTTAATATATTAATATATCATTCAAATTAACATAAAATAAGATAATTATACTTTTTATGTAATTATATCATAGCTAAACCACAACATTATGAACCATTATTGATAATATCATCATGTTTGGTATAGTTTAACTACATAAAAGAATAATATTATGGATTTACATCATGGATGTCTATAAAGAAACATTAACTACAATAATTTGATAAAAATATATAAAGGACATTGTTTTTCATTTATCTATGTTAATATTAACTTTTAAATCATTAATTAATATATCACAACTCATTAATTAATAAACACTAAAACATTATCCTAAAAAATTTCATCCTTGTGTAAAATATAGATAACTGCAATGGAATGAAATTATAGAATTTGAAACTATCTTGTAACATCTATGCATATACCTTTAATTATCATGGAATGATAAACTTATTATCAATAGTGAGTACAAAAACAGTTTTATGAAACTGGTTCAAAGTGATAATGATGGATTATGGTCAACGTTGAAAATATGTAAAACATAATATATATATATATATAATGATTGTAATTGGAGAATTTAAAGGGTAATTTTTTTGAATACTGTTAATTTTATTATTAAATTATAAAAATTAATTATTTAGGATGTTGTGTGTAAGGCTAGAAACAAATCATTGAGATAAGGGGTTTTTATCTAAAATTGCGCTATTTGAGACAAGTTTGGTATTTTGCAAGAAATTTCATTCATATGGAACATATACTGAATATTTTTTATCTCAATTCATGAATTCAATTTTACTCATTGAATTTTATATTCACCTAGATGACTTCACTCTAAATGGTGTTTTATTAAATTTATACTCTCGTTGTATAAGTTCTCTTTGTCTAAATTCAAGATTCATTGTGACATGTTACACATTATTCACCATGTTCACTTTCTATGGGATTTTAATGATTTACTTTCCCATTAATACTATATACTCTATTTCACTATATTTTATGGGATTTAATATCCAGATATTCCCCCATTATAAACGTAGCTATTGATTTAGTTATTTCCCTGGATGTAAATATTTTTGATACCTCAAAATTAGTACATTGAGTTATGATCATTCTTTTGAGATTATTCCAAATATGTTTCAATCATTATACCCTTTGACAACATTATGCGGTATTATATCATTGCATTTATGGGATTAAATTTAATAAATCTTAAACCCTTAAATAATAATTTCTCACTTGTTATATTATTTTCTTTTTATACTATCCAACTTCTTCTCTCATATGGGTTATGATCATGTCATCAATTTTAATAATATAGCGTAATGTTTTAGAATTTTGTATACTGTTTTTCCAATGATTACAATACTTCTAATGTTTAATATATATTTCTTAACCTTTTACCTTCTTCCTTTGAATGAGATATGATCATTTTATCATTTTTATTAATAGGGTTAAAAGTATTTTCCATTTATATCTTATTATACTTATAAAGATGATTATTAGAATAGCTGATTATGAATGGTTTTTAACATACTCATATGATGAATATATTGAAATTAAAAATGTGATATGTTTATCAAGAAAACGTGTTTTGGAATTTGGAGTTTGTTTTCTTGTTCATCAGGATTTATTCATTGTTATCATTAACGATAAATTTATGGTTTAGATATACCATTGATGGCTAGGAGTATTTCTTAACTGAGGACAAGATTTTAAGATCAATATGTCAATCCTTTTTCATTCACCAACAAGAATTAAATTATTGTTATCCTTGTTATCTATATAATTTCCCTCATATCCATGGACATATTATGCTTTAAATTTTTTTAGATGGTGGAATTAGGATTAATGTTTTCTCATTACATAATATTAATGAAATGTTTATTTCAGGATTACTTCAGTTTAATGTTTTCCCTTGCTAGGCATTTTTGAAAATTTTCCTTCTTATGTTTCCATTCCACTGGTTTATGATGTAACATATTACAGATGACATAACTAATATATTATCCCATGTTTACGAACATGAGGAAGATTTTGAACACTTTATATTGATTAATTAGTTTTTTATATTATGGGATTAATATTCATTAGATGAAAAATACATTGGTTTTTATAGTTTATGATTCTTCCTAATACACCGATGATCTATACCAAAAAGTACAGGGGAATGTATATAATGAATTTTTTTTATGTAATGTTATTATGGGTTCTTTATATATAGAAATATATTGCTGATATAAAATCTAGAATGTATGTTATGTGTTTATGAGAACAAAATCTAGGAGTGTAGGTCTAGGGAATCACAATCGTTATCCAATAATGTTTTATATCATTTTATAGATTCTGATTATTTTTATAACAATTTAATTGTTTATAAGTTATTAGTGGTATTAATTAAAATGTTTTTGGTAACCCTTTGGGGTAGAATAAGATATATGTTTATGGTAATAAAACAAATCCTTTCATTTTTTTAGGTAAGATAAATATTGTAAAAACCCGATGGAAAATTCTAAGAGAGAACAACATGTATATGGTAATATCCTATAGTTTTTGTAAAGTTGATATTTTTTAGTTATCTAAGAAATTATATCACTGTCTATATACTATCTGTGGAAGAAGGCCCTATAACATACATACCAAGAGGTGATGACCTTGAAATGGGCATATTGGGTATTAAATCAATCTTCACTTAGTGCATGAAAAAGTGTCCTTACTATACACATAGTTTGATACTCTTAGGGGATATGACATAATTTATAATAATTATCTATATTCACCACTATAAATTAATTAAGGGTTATTTTAATGAATTAGGTAATACAACCTAATAAAAACATACCCATGGATATCCAAGGAATAAATTTTGATAGTTTTTGGTTGATCAAAAAGTATCATTTGTAAATATAAAATGTATCATATGTGAAGACTTGTTGATATGAGTTTTTTCACATTCATGATTCCAATATCATCATATCCATTTACATTTCTATATTTTTTTTGAGACATCAATGAAATGTTGATGCTAATAAATATATGTATCTAGACACCATTATGTCATATAATCGAATGAGATATAATATAGAAATGGAAAAAAATTATATGAGTATTGTGATGGAAAATGTGAGTTTCATATTCTCAAAAATGTGAGTGAGGTTGATATCATTATAGAAATTAATTTTCGACACCCAACTATTTTTTAATTAATGGGGTTCTATTTATTGATGATATTTCAGTATATTAAAAATTATATTTAATATTTTATGAATCATCAAGGTATTATTTTCGATATTTTTAACATTAATAGTTATAAATAATATATTAAATGTTATCAATATACTTGATAAATTGTTTTATAAAAATAAATATTTTTTTGGAAAATATTGGATCGCAAAAACGTTAATGGGTGGATAGGTTTTAGTTTTAACATATGTTTTTTGTTGTTACAATAAAGGGATGGGAGATTTTGATCATGTTTCTTTTTAGTATAAATAGCCAAGGTATTATTGAAATTTCATGATATTTTTTTAATTTATATTCAATGATTTTAATTATAAAATAAATTCACTGGGATGTAACCTCATAAACTAGTGGCTAATACCATTTGAATGTTAAAATTTTAGTTTCTTTCTGTGAGGAATATATTACATTGATATTGTTTACTAACATCGAGATAAAAATGGTTTTGGTACTATTAGTTTATATATAATATATGATTATGGTGTATATGTTCTGTGGTATATTATTTTATGAATCGATAGATTTTTTTTCAATAAAGATAAGTAACATGATATATCCTATGATATTATGGTAACTGTGATATTAAAGGTTATACATCGAATGATGAATATTTTAAGAAAAAAATCACTTAATTTTGTCAATGAGTAATAAATAAAATTGCAAGGTTAATATTTATTTAAGGTGGGATACTATACAAACTATGCTTTTAAAACATCACACCCTTTAAATAAGTTAATTTTTTGGTTATCATGCACCCCACACAACACCAAACAAAAAACAAAAAAACTATATTAATGGATAAAAATATAAATATTATGTATGAGAATTAAAACCTATATATTGAATTATTGAGAATAAATTGGTGTACCCTGTTTATGAAATCTTTATGGAATGAAAATAATGGCTACTTTTAATCAATGAAACTCAATTAGAATAGCTTTAACCTGATAAATCAATTATGCCTGGAAATATATTATTCTAAAATTGGTGTTTTATTTAATGAAAATATTTGTATTATGATTAGATTGTAAAAATATATATTGATAATTTGAATAATATTTTTATAATAAATTATTTTTCAATAGACAATAAATAAGAATAAATAATAGTTATCATTTTAAATATATATTCTCTAAAATGAAATGTTTCAACTATTTTTTCGGTTTAACATAAATATTCAATTCTAATATATTAAAGGATTTGAATTGAAAATGGAAGTTCATTTTTTAATTAAAAATAATAATATTTTCTTATGATGATTTTTTGTCATTTTTCAAAAAAACATATTTAGGTGAATAATGTAAAATATCTCTATTACAAAAACGGTGAATTTTTTGAATTTATTAGAATAGAAATTTTAATTTAAAATTCCTATAATGTTTTTCTAAGGAAATATATACTTTATATATGATATTTTAAAATTATAATAATTTATGATTTAATTTATGATCCCATATTTTCTATTTTAAGAGGAAAGGTAAAATTTTCTCGAACAATTTATTTAATACAATATATATATATATATATTAATTAAAATAAATTTTTATATATATTATATATTAATTGAAATGAAATGGATTTAAATTTTATAATTATTGGTTCCAAATTATCTAATAAGTACCTCCATATTTTTAGGTATAATTATTATGTAACCTTAGGTTGTAACATGTTATCTCGTTAGAAGATAAAATAGTAGAAATAATTATTAAAGGTGAATTAGGATAAGGCATGCTCAAGATTATACAATTGAATTTTCAAGGAATTTATTGATATTATATAATTAAAACTCAATTATTAATCAATTCTGATCAAGTATACATCTTTATCATATTCTCAACATATATGAAGTTGAAATATTGATGAGAATGTCATTATCGAAACTTATAAAAGAAACCTTTCACCACCCATTCATGAGAGTCCTAAAAAAATTCAACCTGAAAACCTTAACTTTTTATGTTCCCTAGAATAAATATTTTGTCTAAATAGGTTATTTTGGCATGATTTTTTCTTATTAAATCTATATCTAATGGATCTTTGAAGTAAATCTTAAAGTGTTCAACAATTGTAATCTGTTTTAGTTAACTTCTATATCTTATATTTTTAATTACCACTTATGGTAAAGTAATTTAAATGTAATTTCAAAATTATATTCTATATAATAAATATTATTCTTCTATGGTCATAATAATTAATATAAATTTCTTTATTTGTGTTATAAAAAATGAAATTGTTAGTCGTGTGTTGTGTAGACTAGTGCCTATATGACAAAACATGTTTCGTTTATTTATTCACCATAAAAAGAGTGTATAAAATGGTAATTTAATTACAAATAATTTTATTTATTTAATTTTTATCATGTTTAAATTATAAATCAAATTTCACATATTTTCCAATTTTTGAAAAAATAAATCACCATCCATGTGTACATGTGAACTATGACTTCCATGAAATGATTGATTTTCATTTTTTGATATCATCACCGCCATACATGGATGGTATTGAGTTTTGGATTAAAGGATATATATGATTATAGTTTTATAATTAATTTTTGTTTTTTGATAAATTATAGAACATAATAATGATATGATCAAAAAATGATTATCATTAATTTAATTTTTTAAAATGTGATAACTACAAGGAAAATGATATCTTCTATATATGAAATGACTTTATCTAAATTATCTTATATTCTATGATAGTTATAATTATGAAATTTTACACAAATATGCACTAAAAATGATCCTCATTATTTTGGTATAATGATAATACAGATAAACTATGTCATCATCACCCATTAATCATGGCCAGTTAATGTTAGGGTCGTTTTAACAACCTATTAGAATAATAATATAAATTTACATCATGGATGACTATGATAACATATATAATGGTATAATATGATATTAATATTAATGTAATATTTTTTTTATATGTTTACATGAATATTTTAATCGTCTATTAGGAAAAAAACTTTGTTCATTAAGAAACATGAAAAGATGGTGGTCACTGATTTCATTCTCAAGGATCATAACCAAAACATACATTAAATTTAATTATAGTATTAAAAACTATCTTGTTTAATAAATTTTACTAAATTTAAATGTCTTCTAATGATAAACATTTTCATTGGAATAAATACCAACATTTTTTTAGGAAACCAACTCCAAATGATAATTATATTAGAGAACTGATATTGAAAATAAATAAAAAACCTAATAATAATATCCTGATTTTACATGTGGAGTTTAAATGTCCATTTTTATGAATAAGGTTCTTGTTTTTTTAATTGAACTCAATTAATTATTCATGATGTTTTAAGCAAATTAAGAACAAATCAAGACCTTTGTATTGAATTTTCTTATCAATTTCCTCTCATTGAGGAATGTTTAGAATTAAAAACATTATTTCAAATATGTAATGTATATAAATCTTATTGAGATATCATATCATGATTTATCATTTAGTATTTTATTTAATGTTCAATAACATGATCTATGTTTTAATCATTTTTTTATTAAAATGTTACTCATGTTGTATGGATATCATTGGTCTAAATTCTGATTCATTGAGATATAATACATTTTGTGCAACGTATTCCCTTTGTAATGTTTTTAATGATTTAATATCTCAGGTAAATTCTATACATTATTTCTTTTTTATTTCATAGTATTTACCAGCCAAATAATTTTCCTTGATTCATGTGGTTATTGATTTAGTTTTCCTCTGATAGTAAATGTTTTTTAGTTACTCAAAATTTTATCATATTATTAGGATAAAAAAAATTAACTTATTTCATATAGGTTTCATTTTTGTTCCATTTTATTTTATTTTTTTATTATCTAACCTTTTATGGGGATAGAAATTCATATCACATAATCCCTTTGATGAAATTTTATCAATTTTTGGGGTTATTTGCTTTTGTAACCATCAAACTTATTCATCTTGATGGGTTATGATCATTTTAAACATTATATTTACATGTTCAAATGTACAGTAATTCCATATTTTTTTATTAAAATAAATATTTTCATTATAAATATAAATTTGTATTGTGTAAATATCCAACTTCTTTATTTAAATGTATTATGATCATGTTTTACCATATATTGACATAGTGAAAAGTATTGTTTTCCCGTTTCTCAATATGTCAATATGGATTATTATTGGACGATGTGATTGTCAGTTTTTTATTGATTT
Source organism: Viscum album (assembly GCA_963277665.1). Classification (NCBI taxonomy): domain Eukaryota; kingdom Viridiplantae; phylum Streptophyta; class Magnoliopsida; order Santalales; family Viscaceae; genus Viscum; species Viscum album. Next base: position 34,123,846 of record OY728163.1, read on the forward strand.
ATTCACATGATAAATTAATTTGAATTAAATATGTAGTGGGTGGATTCCAAATTTATATAACCCCTTGATGCATCAGTAGATCTAATGAGATAAACATGTTTGGGAATTTGGTGTATGCATACATCAATAAGCAAGATGTCATTTATATGGAATTAATGACAAGAATTATTTGTTTTATAATGAATCTATAGAAAGAGTAATGTCTTGAATGGGTACTTGATGGTATAATCAATATGTTTGATAGAATTCATTCCATCATAACTAATTTAAATATTATTATCCAATTGATCTATTTATTTTCTTGACTATCCGTTAATATATTATGATATCCATTTAAATTATTACATAAGTAAAATTATTTTTTACTCTAGATATAATATTTATTTCATGATTATTCTATTATTTAATCTGTTTTTTTATTTTTTTTGTACTGATCATTTGAGCTCACTTATTCTTATGTTTTAATTTCCCTATGTTAAGATGTAAATTAATGTACAAGATATGTCTAATAGTATAACATGTGTGGATGAATTATGAATATATGTTTATGAATAAGTTTAGAATATGTAGTATCTTATATAATGGATGAAAAATATCATTTTATTGAGAAATACATTGGCTTTATAGATCATGTTTTTTTTTAAATTATAGAAAAACATAAACCTAAATAGTTTTGGGAATATATTCAAACTATTATTTGTAATAATTAATTTAATTTTGGGACAGTAGTGTATAAGAATCAATATTAGGTATCAAATATAAAAAATAAAATATATTTTTATGAGAACATGATCTTGGATAATGGGTCCAATGAACAAAATAAAACATCAGATTCCATAACCTTGGCACCTAATTCTTATCATGATGTCATTTATTTTTCATACACACCAATGTATTCTTCTACTAAACCAAAAAAACCCATCAATTTCATCATGAAAATATCATCCTCCAAATAACCATAATAAAAGGCCATATTTTCTCACATACACTCTAATTATGGGTCATCAAAAAATATCGGCATTATCATGACGGTATGACAATTAATAGTCAGTTATAATATCCTTCATAATTCAATTCTCTCATTCTATTGAAATACCATAATTAAAAATTATTCGTTTTTATCAATTCTTTCAATTATATTCCTCCATTAAATGGAAATCCCACTTAATCTCCGATATTATTTTCCTATATTATAATTTAGTAAAATCAAATATACATTTGAAATCAAATTAACACATTTTGTAATTTATCTCTACCTCCAACTCTTTATAATATGTAATAGAGGAAACCAATTAAATTATTTATAGTTCCCATATTTCTATAGGAATTCCAATTTTAACATCAACCCCAAACCAATGAACCAATATTCTAACCCTCTTAATTCATAACAATTTATCCTATATCTCAACCATATCTAGTATAACTATTTCTGGTGATCAAAGATCTATAGAATTGTTTTCCAATTTTATTATATCCAATCATTCACTTGCCTATTATGTATGCCTACTATTCTTCTATTTGAACAATATGGATGTTGACTACTTCATATATCCCTTCATAGATAAATGTGGATTTGGTTAGCTGTTTCCTTTCACTCCAAATCCTTCTCATTAATGATCTAATCATTCTAAAAACACATGAACATAATGAGTGAATCATATATCTTGATTTCCATTTTGTTATTATCACCCAAAAAAATTTTCATAACTATATCAAACAAATATATATAGTTTAAACTATTTGTCCTACAAAATCTAGTTTATTTCATCCACATAAAAATAAAACATCATCCATGAAACATTATTAGATAATGTTTTAATTATTTCATAACCATAGATGTTATAAAACATAATATCAAAATGGGGTGGATGAAATTCTATTAATAAAGTATTATTCTATGTTATCTACTTATGCATATATCACCTTGGGCATTCATTATTGAACTCCCATGATGTGTGATTTCCTTGTTAATGTTTAGTCAATTCAACTTTCAATATATTTATGTGGGGTAATTCTGGGAAAAGATTACCTGATCCTGATAAAAGAAAAATATATATTGTTTGCAATTTTTTTCTATTTTATTCACCACCATTATTAGATCATATTCATTTAAACATCAACACATTGTCCCTCACTCCAATAGACATGCACTAAATGAATCATACAAAGAAATTATATGTGATGTTTCTTAAATTATATCCATAATTTAGTTGTTTCATATTCACTGGAAATTATAATTTCATGTGAAATACTATGATATTAAACTAAGAAATGTCTTCCAACACTGATGTTAACTTGTTCAAACTTATATGATATCAGCTTTCATTTAATCAAGTTTATTTTTTCTCTATTTTACATTCGAGGGACAAAACACTGGTTCAAAATTAAATTATTCCGACACATTTTTCACATTAGTTTTATATGACCAATGTTATAAATTGAATTTGGAATTGTTATAAAATAAATGTTATGAAAAATATAATGTGTATCTCTTTTACATCATTCCTTTGAATAAAATGTGTGGAAAACTATTTTTTAAATTTTTTTATTAGATAACAGATATTTATAAGCATCAAACTTTTAATCGATAATCTGGTTGAATCATTTTGGTTAATTTATTTTTCTCAAAAACATTATGTTTTGAATAATGAGTTGATCTCAAAACCATCATTCTTCAATCAGATGACTTGTACTCTATCAATTCTTCTATTTAGTGTACTCGAATCACTTCTAGTTGGTATGAACCATAATATTCCTTTTTCACCCTTCTCCATTCACTACTTTAACTAACTTTTCACCTTCTTTAACTAGTGCCACATTTTCAATCATCCCCAATCAAATATTAATTTTATTTTTTTATTTATGTTTTTTCTATAATTCCCTAGTATTTAAATTTATTTATAGTTGCATTTGTTTATTGATGTCAACTTATTTTCAATAATTGTATTTGAAGGTCTAATTATTCGTATGTATAAGTTATTATTAAATTGATGTAAAATTTATTTTAGATAAAGGTTTGATGGAATTAATATTTAATTAATTATTGTTACTAATAGTGTAATTTTATTGATGAGTATGTTTCTATTGTATGTTTTTTTATTATTTTGTAAACAATTATTTTGATGTTATATTTGATTATGGAGTATGAATATAATGTATTGATTAGGTATATATATATTATGACACTAATTACATGATAATTCTATATTTTTGAAGGAATTAATTATAATTAAGTATGCTCAGAGTTATAATTTAGTTGATCAAAAATATTTCCATTTTTAAATTTGTTAAATATTTTATAATATTTTGAATTTAAATTTATAAATGTAATGTAGAAATTATATATCCAAATATAATAACTTGTTTTTATTTTTTAACATTTCTTATAGAAAAAAAAAAGATTCAATGGGGGATTATTAAACTCCAAAAAAGTGATATGTATGAGGAATGTGTTAATTCATTTTTTGAATTTCTGAAATAAAATATTCAAAATAATGACTTTTTTTCATGATTGAAATATTTAAAAATGAAGAATTTTAAAACTACATAAATCAATTATCATTTAATTTTTTTTATTTTATTGTGATTTGTAACACTTCTATTTGGTATGGTCATACTAAGAACAATTTTAGATATAGTGATGAAATTGATTTTCAAGATGATATGCCAAATCAAATTAAAGTAATGATTCATAATATTGATATTGATAAAATTATGAATGAACCAATAACTAAGAATATCTATTGTTATGATACAAAATTGTTTTTCTATATTGTAGAGAATTTATCGGTTTTTCAATGATGGTATGATTTATTAATTTGAATTTGATAAATGAATAGGGTTACAATGGTTTTATAGAGTTACAACATCTATTGAAAGTCATCCATCCTTAGGAAAATGATCCTTTATATTCATATTATAAGGAAAATAAAATAATACAACCAATGTGTTTGTGGTACATAAAGATACATGTATGACCAATTGACTATGCTGATTATAATAAGGAATACAATTTCCATGAAGAGTGTCTTATATGTGGGATATCATAGTACATGTTGAAATAAAAATAATAGGATGATTTAGAATTTCATGAGTATCCTATCAATGATATCGATTATTTTCTTATAGTTCCTTGTTTGAAACTTTTATTTAAAAACTAAATTGATACCAAATGTATATAATTTCATATATATGAGCTGATAAGTGGTGGAAAACGTCATCATCCTGATGATCTCCCATAGTGAAAGAAAACTAATAAACTACTAAATTAGTGAAAAATAGTTTTTGTGGGTCTTCATAGGTTTTTCTCAATGGTTCACAGATATCAAATATAATGAAATGAATTAACTAGATCACAATAATTTATTGTTACTCCAAAACCATAGTCCACAATTAAGTAATTATTTATAGTGAAAAACATATATGTCACATTCATAAATAAAAAGAAAATCTAGTACTAATTAAAAAAATCAAAAGAAAAATCATATCTTCTTTGATCTACCATATTAGAGATATGATGAGGTAAAAAAAGAATAAATTCATAACACACAAAGGAAAGTATTTGTTATATTTTAATGGGAACATTGATCAATTACAATGGAAATATTAAAAGATGATTTTATTGCAGGATAAGACTTACTCTCAATGGAAATACATTTAGAGTTAGCTCCCACTCATAATGGAAGATGAACATTCCTTCATTGATTTTTTTATACAATATCAAAGAGTAATTTGTTTTAGTATATCCATGGAATCAATGTGTTTTATAGACATTATTCAAATGTAATAAATGTTGTGACACAAAAAATTTTAAGTTGACATGCATCAAATGTCATTATTTCAACATCATGATGCATATCTCGTACTAGTTTTCCTTTATAGAATATTTCCAATCCATTTTAGAAATAGTATATTAATGGTGTTTTATTTTTTCTACTAAATTTATAATAATTTCAATGATCTGAAATAATTGATAAATTTGGTGATTGATGTTGTCATTTTACATGTTCAACTAAAAATTAATTTTCCTCCCTCTTTTTTTTGATATTATGGTGTCTTTAATTGTTCTTTTTGTGAGATAAATAAATCCTTACCAACATAAATATCTACGTTCTAAGTATCATTTTAAATGTTATATAAAGATATTATATGTATATTATATGAATAAATATTGATATGAAGACTCCATTTTTGGGAAGTATATTTATGGGGAGCATGAAGAGTATCGTACAAGATATTTTCTACAACAGAGGACATTTGTTTGATTACATATCTCCTTGAACAAGTCAATTATAGGGATAGTGGTTCTGTGGTGTGAATATAATATTATTTATTGGTGAACAAATAAATATTGTATATTTAAACATATTGAATAACATATACGATTTCAATCTATATATAATAATACGTGTAATTGAATTAAAGAAATGTTATTGAATAAATAAATACATATGTATTTTGAATGATAATTTAATAATATTTATTTGTGGATTAATGAGACTTTTCAAGGTAGATCTGATACCTTAAAAACATTGTGTTAGATTGTGGGTGGTACATGCTTTAAATTGATAACATGGTATATAAATGTAATTAATGGCTATAGATTTTTTAAAAGAGATAAAAAATATGTAATAATCAGAATAATAGTGTATACGTTTTCATCGTAACATATCAAAATTCTAAATTAAAACATTTTATTTGAATGCAGGTGGGACACACATCACCAAGCACCTAAGGGGATATAATATCTTGAGACTCTACTATATATTTTATATTATAAATAAATTCAACACATGGTATTGATTTTAATGAATAAAAAATTGATTTATCTCGTGCTACATGCAAGAGATACCTTCCTCGATAGCTTAAGTTACACAAATGAAATACCTTCCTCGATAGCTTATGTTACACGCAATAATGAGTTTCACCCAATTAAACTATATTATTGAAATATTATTATTCAATGTATCCTGATATAAAATATCCATTAAAATGGAATATTTTAATATTAATAAATAACTTATAATATTATTGTTTAAACCAATATAAAATGTATTCATTGGATTCCAATTAATGAGAAATGTAAATAAGAATCAAACGGATATAAAAATAAATATAATTATATGTATGCTTTCAAATGAGTTTTATGTTTATAATAAATATTAATTACAATTATTGAATGATTTTAATGCTATATATATGATATATATTCAATAAATTATTTTTTATATTCACATATTAGGTTTGTTATGATTAAGATAATAATAATGCAAATTTTACACATAAAACCCTATATATTCATTAATGCACTTTTACCACATTTTAATGTAGAAACCAAATTAAATCTAATTGGACCCCTTTATAAATTTATTATCAAAATATAAAATAAATCATTGAAATAAAAACCTAATAATTGTTTTATGATGAATTTTGGATATTTTTTTGAAACACATCATCTTTTAATTACTAGTTAAAAATGAAAAAATTTTGTTCAAAACTTATTTTTCATATAATTTTGTTATAAGGTTAAATAATATTTTAAATTGGTTTTTAATATTAATTAGATAATATTTTATAAATTAATTCAAATTATTTCATTGGAATCAAATTAACATTCAGATTGATTATTAAAACATAACAAACCATCTGATGTATTTACTTTAACAACCTACATTGTCATCCCGCTCACAAGATTAAATTTCAATAAATTTCTACCACTATTATTATTGGAATTTGGAATGATGAAAACTATATTTTCAATCATAATAATTTATAACATCTAATAAAACCTACTTTTTTTACAAAAAATATTTGTGAATGTGATTAAAATTGTTTACAACAGTTAAGGTTGAATTATGATTATTAAAGAACAAACCATAACCTTAATGTCCAAAATGACCAATAAACCTGTCCAAGACTTATTGGATGGACATATTTAGAACATATAATATATTGTCATAAAATTGGATCATTATTAGATCCACCTACAACATGAAAAATGTGTGTGGAATTCCATTGAAATAATATTAAAAGTGAGTCACTCCTCCTCCAATCTAAAATGTCCTCCTCTCCTCTCACATCCTCACAATTATCATTACACATTGTATCCAATTATATCTACCTACGTAGATCATAAAATTACCTCCTATCATCCTAGAAGAATTCATTCTGGATGAAATCCATCCATGTAACCATTTTGGTACAAACCAAAAGAAGTTATCTGATTAAGATGTAATGTCATCTCTCAAGCTCTCTAGTTTCATTTCCATTATCCACCCCCAAAATTATCTTTATTCCATGCATATACAAATAATAAATTATAATAAATATACTAGTATTTTTTCATGTAATGTTTTATACCTATACATGTACTCACATCCCTCTAATTGGTAACAAATATATTGTTTCTGTGTAAGAAAAACTACTACATCAAGAAAAAATAATTGTTCATTTTTTCATTACCACCTATAATGGAGGAAATTATGATTAAAATACAATTTATATTTGATATATATGAAACATATTTTGTATTTATACCTCTGTTATTATTTTATTACACATACAATTATTACATTTCATTTTACATTATTATGATAACTTTGCTCGAGGAAGTGTGGACTATTGTCCCCTAAAAGCTAGGTGAATAATTCACACTATACAAGGAAAATATAAACGATATATTAAATTAATTTAACATAAAAATATATATATGAAATTATTTAATTAATTACCTTTCTCTAAGTATACTGCGAATATTTATACCATTATCATTATTACTCTTTCCCACAATTAAAATGTGATGACATCGTTTATGAGTGTGTGGGTCATCGCCTCCTCGACACCATGTGATTCCATTTACATCACTATAAATATATATATTATTATATATGATTAAATAATATAGTAGTTATGATATAATTATATTTCTGGAAAAATATATTGTTATTTCAATTTTTCATAATGATCATTTAACAATGGGAATGTTACTCATGTGTACGTATGACCTACCGCCTCCATAATATTAACATTGATTAATTTTCATAACCATATTAAATGATTAATTTTAAAATTATTATTTATGTATAAATATTATAATTATTTCATGATTATTATTCTGTATAACTTATTTATTGTACCCTTTGACCGTAATTGACGTACCAATGTTTCTTGTGACACATAAACCAAATTTTATCAAATCACCCTGACGTAAACATAATTGATTTTGTAGTCATACACAAAATGGTAATTCGTGAAATAAAATTAATCATAAAAATGAAAAATGTTATGAATAAATTATAAAATTATCATAATTTTGTTATATAGGATGTTAAAGGATGTTCCCCCGAATTGAGACATAAGGGAGGGATTCTCATCTAACATTTTACATCCATGAGAGAAAAGTCATGTTCACCAAATACATATTTTGTGGGGTATATCTGAGGTCCTTTTTGTTATATTCTATACATAAACCTTTTAATTCATTGTATTTTAATTTTTTTAATGGTATTCCTCTCTGAGGATTAAGATTTCATAACATTAGAAGTGGTATGGGACAATTTATAATGATTAAATATTGTTTTTTCTAAATAATAATGTTAATTAACTTTAAATTCTATTTCCATTCAAGGAAATTATATGATTATTGTTCAATAAAACCTTTCATTTTCCATCCTATTGTAATTCATGACCATTTTTAATTATTAGTACCATTTATCCACTCATCAGTTCTCAAAATGATTTTGAAAATGTTTTTCATAAAACCCAACATTATTTCTCTCTATAATTATAGAAAATGTTTTCTTCTTACCACATGTTTCTAAAAAAATAAAAAATGATTAATAAATTTATTTTTCAGTGAAATTTTTACCCTTTCTTCTTTTACAAATTTTTTCAATTAAATATTCATATGGATTTCCCAGCATGGTGTTTTTTTATGAAAATTATCCCCCATAATAAAAGTTCATTTACCTCATTCAAAAACTATATATTTACTCATTTTCGTTTCATTTAATATTCCTTTGAATGTATAAAATTTTACATTTTAAAGGAAATGTTATGAAAATAAAATTTCAAATATAAGGGTTTTGAAAAGGTTATACAAAACATGAATATATTTACCCCATGATTTATTTTAAAAGATTTTTATATTTTTTGTCAATACACAAAAACAACATTTTGTTTTTACTCTAATTGGGATTTTTTATACTGATACCATCCTTATTCATTAATTATGTGGTTTATTATTTATTTGTCTAAGGATAGTATTCACATTAACTTCCTTATTGGGGTTGATGCATAGGGGATGGGCCTGTAAGGGGCGATGATGTTCTAGGTTTTCTCCCATCTCTTCTGCCTTCCTCCCCATGCTAAGGCTTTGTTCTTTCTCCTTGGTTTGTTGTTCACGATGGCAGCATCCTTGGCTCGGTTATCTCGGCAGTGCGCTTGAATTGTTGGCATCTTTTCTCAACTCTACATTTTGGATAGGGTTTCACGGCTACGTAGCTATCCAGAGGTCGATTCCCAGTTTCTGTGGGTTGAGGGAGCTACTTAGTTAGTGGATACGTGCAAGATTTGGTGGAGCATGTGCTCTGCGGGTATTATGAATGGTGGTGATGGGATCTGGATCCAGCTTTCGCCTGGGTTCTCGGCTGGTATTTTAGGACTATTTCTTTTGTTTTTTCTTCATTTTAATGGTTTGAATAGGGTTTACTGATTCTTCCTGAGATGAAGTTTAGTTGTTGAGTTGGTTTCTTTGGTTTGGGTAAATTGTTCTGCGATGTTTTGTTTTGATCTGGTGGTGGATTTGGTGTATTTTCTTGTCGATTTTGTCCTGGATGTTCTTGGACATGGAGGGTTGGTTTTTTTGGTTCTGAATCATCAAAGGTGGTGATGACGGATGATGGTGAGATCATCCACGCTTTGATTAATGTGGATGAATAATTTTGAGGTTTGGTATCGAAGTAGTCCGTGGATCGGGCATCATTGTTTGTATCCCTGGTGGACGTGATGAAGGTGGTGGTTCGACAATTCTTCAGCGACGATGACGGATAATGGTCCTGCTGATGTCCTGCTGTGAATGGTGGTGTGTGGTGACGGATTCCGGATCGAGGCGCAGTTTAGGTTCACAGTATGATGGTAGGAGCGCGGATCGAGGAAGCTGTCTCATGATTTCTGTGTTGGAAATTTGAATTTTGATTTTGATCTGGATGTTTTGAAGAGGTGAATTGGTAGTGGTGAAGTCCTGTATTGGGTACCGGCAACCCTCAAACCTGCCTTTAGAAAATGAAAAAATGATTTACAGTCACATTAAGGTCCTTGAATCATTTTTTATTCCCCTTGAAAAATTCAATCTCTTATAATAATTAAACATTTAATTCCCCTCAATTTCCCATTTCATTTATCATGGATATTCGTATTACCTAATCTATATAACATTTTACAAATGGTGTTAACTATGTCAATTTTTTATAATTTTAGGAAATATATATAATACTATATTATTTATTCAAAATTGATATTTGATATGGTATATTACTTATTTTTATTATTCGATATGAGTAATACTTTGGACTGGTAATGACAGGTAGAGCTCAGACATTATATTGCTCATTAATGCATTGATAGGTTCTCATGAGAAAAAAAATTCCACAAATTATACACGCTTCTATTAGTAGTTTCAAACTTTTTATTGAATTCCCTTAATGGTATAGGTTTTCATGTGACTTAGTCATGATTTACATTACGAAATCACTGCCTCATATTAGTTTTAATTATTATTCATCCATGATATTTTCTGTCAACATATCTATGGATACATTTCATTTTAATTTATTTAGATGGAATGTGTTTTAGTTTCTTACTATGTAATATTTATCTTTCCTTATATATTTTTTTGAATGGAATGTGTTTTATGTTATTTCCTATACATATTTTTTATGATCATCTATTATGTATATTTATTACACATCTTGTTTGTTTAGTTATATATTGTTCCATATCGACTATTCTTATTGATTCATTATTTATTTCGCTATTGTTTTCCATTACTGAGCATTTCATCTCACCATTATTATGTTTCTTTCCCCTAGAATCCATGAAACACATTATGAATTATATAAAGGTATTTACTATATGGATTGGAGTAATCCATGAAGTTATTTATTTAGAAATAAAAAATAAAATATGTTGTAATTAGTGTATTCACTTGTAATTTAACACAAAATTATATATCTAGTTTACCAAGACTACTAAACTCATCGGCCTTTCTAGATTTTATTCCTTGTAATAATTCCTTTGTAATTGATATTAAACACTGCTTCCGAGCTATATGGGGTTGGGATGCCACATATAATATCAACGGATGTTTAGTAGAAACCTTGGTAACTATATATAAGAACCCAGTTTATCACTCAGGTATGGATCATTTTATTTTTTGTCTAAATATTTAATTTCGACCTAATAAAGATTCCTAATGAGTTAGAAAATGTTTTGAGGGTGTTCGGACTTATTTGGAGCATGAAACACCTTTTTTTAGGAAAACGAACCAAGTCTTATACTTTGCACATGGTTTGCACATGGTTTGCCTAACCATGTGGTTTGTGTTATTTTAGAAAGTGGCATCTCACATGGTTTGAGCAAGGATATGTGGCCTAACCATGCGATCCCCCCCTTCCCTGGCCAAGTCTCATGGTTTTCACATTGTTTGTGCACGGTTTTCCTAACCATGCAGTTTTTGTTATTTTGGACAGTGGCATCTCCCTTGGTTTGTGCATGGTTTCTGCATGACCATGCGTCTTAACCATGCGAACCACATTTTTCACAGATTCGGGTAGAACCATCTCGCATGGTTTACGTATGGTTTGACGAACTGTGGGGACAAACTGTGTGTGGGTTAATTTGTTTTAAATTTCTAAAATTCCTTTAATGAATTCATAATCCTCCCCTTCCTCTGTAATCTGAGATTATCTGGGACTGACCTAGTTCTCTCTCAATTTTGGGTTTCTTGAAGATCAAAGCTAGGACTCAAGATGTCTTAATTGTATGGTATCTGATCGAGCTTACGTTTGTCGATATGGATGCACAATGGTATGTACTCGAGTCCTCTTTAGCCATACTTCATCTCATTCACTCTCGACCTAGATATCACCATGTCAGCATTTTGTTCACCTTTTCATAGATATACTCCGATTCGAGACAAAAAAAGTGACTATACAAGAGGAAGAGAGTCGTACAACCCTAAGGTGTGTGTTCAATAACTCATCCCCATAGTTTTTTGATTTTGGGATATTTTTGTGGGGTCCACCGGTTTCATTGAAAATCGTTTCTTGAATAAACACGTCATGATTAAACTCATTAGAGTAATCTGGTTACGCACTTTCCAAATATGTGATTACTTGTTAGTGGTTACACCCACAAATCAATCTACCTCATGTAAAAGCTTATTCCATAATTGGGTTTTTAGTGTTTTGACACATTTGAGCCACCGTTCGGGTGTGCCTTTGTTTGAACATTATAAAGGTGAGACTCTTATACTAAATTTCATTGTTAATGACTATTGCCTAATGGAATGTACCATGTGTGCTCACCAATTGAACCACGTATGGTAAGTGATTACAAATGTTTTTTAAATGTAAAATATGAAATTTACAATGTCAAGAATACTAATTATATAACAAGGCCATATTAAATGGGATTTAATAAAGGTTTCATGTCCTTCGCACCCCTTTCCATGATGATAGAAGGTAAAAGAGTGAACCTCAATAATTGAATAAGCCATAATGACTAACCGGGACATGATTAAATGGTTGCAATGCTAGTTGGCCTATCCACACTAATGGAAGACAAGGATTAGACCAATTGTTTCAACTCTACTTAATATATTCACACTAATGGAAGGATTACTTGAACCAAATGAATTATTACATGTCTTATTTATCAAATATGAATGGATTGTCTTGTGCTCGCATTGGATTATGAGAGGAGAATACATTGGGTCTCGAGAACCCCATTCCGATTTAAGGACACTGTTTGCTTTGGTTAATACCCACCATGATTCTAGTTCTTGTATATTCCATGGATGCCTAGGATACTACTGTTGGGTCCCTTATTATTCCAGGATACCTCGGTTACACTCCTTGGATCTATCATTGACAAGTAGGTGCCTTGGACCTAGTCCTTTCTTAGCCTTGTTTTACCTTGGATGCACTCATTTGAATTAATAGGTACCTAATTATGGAATGCCTTGGATATTTCTCCTTGGATTACACTCTTACCCCTAAGCTAGAAATAGAAACTACTGAGTTAGATTTCAATGGGTCTATGTTACCATTAGTTTTAACCAAGAACTCCCTCACCGGACATCATTGACTGGTTTCCTTCTTACATCTTGGGATCTTCACTACTCATACTATCACAAGATGTTGTCAGTGTTGCCTAGGCATCAGGTGACATATTAGAATTAAATTGAAAGTGATTAATTAATGAACTGGTTACATGTTCAGACACCAGCCGAGGGATGAAGTAGGTTCTTGGATATTTAGTTATTTTGTACTGCATTCTTTACATTATATATATATATATATATATATATATATGCATGAGTACACATTTTTATATTCCATTACACGGGCCGGATGTTATAGACACTATTGGGGGTGGCCCACTAAGATTTATCTCACACCCACTCTGGGCACCATTTGGTACCCAAAGTAGATTACTATGTTGTAGGTATTGACAAAGGGAAGCATACAACTTCCAATACATTATTGTGTGCTAATAGGATTGAACTAGATAGTAGATGACTGAGTAGGATCTCGAGATCCTAGGAGTAGTCTATGTTTTATTTTACCATGTAGAACATATTATGCATATTTTTTGTATCCATGGTTTCCAGATTTCTAGTGACATTAAATTAAATCATTACTGTTCCTGTTGATACAGTTATTTTTATTTTTGCTTATCTATTTCATTAGTTTGATTCCGAAATTTATTCACATTACTTCTATTTATGGTTATTCATTTATACCCCTTCCACTATGATACACTCTTCTAATTAGGGCATAGTCTTCCCACGAAGACACCCTCAGCCCTCACTGCTAGTTGATAACCTCTGGCATTTGGGAAGAAGCGCTTCAGGACATGGGGCCCATCATGATTAGGGCACCCGTTAAGTGGAATCCGGGTCCGGGTCATCACAAAGTGGTATTAGAGGAGGTTTCTTTTTCTTTCATGACTATTTGGAAACAATAGATTGGATGATAGGATTGCTGGATACTTGGTCATAAGTCATGATTGGTCGTCGCGAACCCATGCTCAATGTAAAATCCAAGTTAACCATAATGATATTATTATTCTATTTTTCATATTACAATTGATATTATTTCAACATTGGGTGAATCAAATGTTGTGTGTTGTTATAGATTATTACTCTTTGGGAATTTATTTCATCCTTGGACTAATGATATGAGGGCAGGGAGTATTTGTACATGCATCATCATAGGAACCTAGAATTCACATGTCATGCATATTTTCATGTCGTATAGGTGCATTTCACTACTTTACATTTCTTTATTTTTCTGTGATTTTTGAGTGATTTTGTGACAGTTGCTTGTACTTGTATTACGTTTTCTTTAATTTAGTGGTTTCATGTCTCAATTTATGAGTTTTATGGGCCCCCCATGGGATGGAATGAGTAATTTAGTGAGTCAAGACATAATTCTAAGTAGATGGGGGTCGTTTTTGGTGATAGGTTTATGGGCACTGATTCATCAAAAATGACTATCCATTATAAAGTGAATCCTGAAATCTAAAATGAATTGGTTGCACATCCTTATCCCACCTTGTCATGTTTATGAAATATTACGAAATAAACCTAAGAATTAACTACAAAATTACATCAAACTTTTAAAAGATCACTTACTAATACAAGGTCGTCTAAGTGGGTAGTTTTAGTAGTATGACTTGGGTAGCGAGTTTTATTATGAGAATCTTACATTAGTGAAGCTATCTCCTTTCTTCTAGGGTTGTCCTAAGGTGTGTGATTAGTATTTGTATACCAATGCCTCTATGATGTCCTCGTGTTTTTTTCCAGGAAGGTGGTGACGACCATGCTCCAGACATGGTGGGCCATTAACCACCAGTCTTAATTCCAGGATTTTCACTTGAGGCATCGCCTTCTGTACGTAATACGGGTACTAGTGCCCAGGTTCGGGATAGTTTCCTGTGTCTGATTCTGTCTATGTAAGGTGTTCCACGGGTTTTACCTGCAATGGATGGTCTGACCCGTGAGTTCCACCAGCAACATCCTCTTACTTTTTCATGGGATGTAGGATCTCAAGCTGATGAGTCATGGCAGGAGGCCATGGTGTCTATCATTGAGCATCTGAAAACGCCTCTAGAGTGGAGATTCAATCGTGCTATATACAAGCTTTGAGATTCATCTAAGCGTTGGTGGGATGTCGTTACCTAGGCCGGACTTCATTAGGTCATGTTTTGGTTGACTTCCAAACTGTCTTCTATGATCATTTCATTCATCAGTCACTAAGAGCTGATAGATCTAGAGAGTTCATGCTTCTCGAGAAGGGTTCTATGTCAGTTATGAAATATTCAAAACATTTTACTGATTTACAGCACTTATCACATCTTCTAGCCGGTGATGAGCATTCTCATGCTAGATGTTTTGAGGAAGGGATTTAGTATGCCATTTGAACATAGGTTAATGTATTTCTCCTTCCGAAATTATCTAATATAGTTGATCAGGCCCTTATCAATGAGAGTAACATGAGGGATGGATAAAGTACTAGGTTTAAAGGATCATTGTTGTTCCACACCAGTAGTTCTTCCAGTGGTAGAAAGCGTTCCCTTGAGGTTTATCAATAGGGAAGTGGCAGCCAGAGTATCCAGTTTGATATATTTGTAGTGTGTCATTTGTATGGAATTCCTAGGCATAAGAATTACTAGTGAGATTGAGACCCTATGAAGTGTCAGGCTTGTGGATGTATGGGTCATCTTCAGTGCTTTTTCTAAACCTTTCCAATAGCTTCTAGTGGAAAGGATCATATTCAGCTCCACCTTCAAGAGCGAGTTCTATTGCATAACATCTGGTAGAAAATTAGAGTAGCACAAGTAGTTCTGGTTGAGGAGGAGGTTGTGGTTGTGGTAGTCTGATCCCTGATTACTAGAAGTTCTAAATATCAGCGATGATCATGGTATTCAATCTATTGCAAAGGGTCGTGTATTAGGTCAGTTTCATGATTTACAACTGATACCCGAGTATCAGGCCACAAGACCATCTACAGTACGAGGTACTATTCTAGTAGCCACTACTATTGTCTCTTCTTTGAGTTGATATATGTGCTTAAAAATCTTTTATTTTTGTATACATCATGGAATGTCTTGGACTAGAGATAAAATATCACTATGGTGTAATGACCCTTGATACACTGTTGGGAATATGGACGAAGGGCATATTCCAGTGCAGGGATTGTCCCCTTGGGGTCGTCAATTTCCATTTCTTGTGAAATATCACTGTTCCCGAGATGATAGGATTCGTGTCATTCTCGGGATGGACAACTGGTCCACCACCATACCTTTGTAGACTATTATCGCTAAAGGGTTTCTTTTACATCACCAGAAGGTAGAAGTGTTCTTTTTAAAGGTGGGTGGGATGTCCATGTTGGGAGATCGGGACTAAAGCATCATGGGCTAGGTCGAGTGACTGCCCAAATTGAAAATCGTTTCATTGAGGATCAGGGTTTTCTTCCAACTATTTTTCCTCTAGCTTTTAACCATTTCAGGGAAGTATTTTAGGATGACTTTTTTGGATTACCTCCTAAGAGAGAGGTAGAGCTCACAATTTATCTCATTCCAGGAGCTGCTCTAATGTCCATTCCTCTATACAATATGGCACTTACTGAGCTTTAGGAGCTCTAATTGCAGATAAATTACACAGTGGCCAAAGTCATTATACAACCCAATACATACTCTTGGGGTTCACCCATTCTTTTTTCAAAAAAGGTGGATAAAACTCTCCATTTATGCGTTGATTATAAATGGTTGAACCATCTTATGACCAAGAACCGGTATCCACTTCCTCAAATAAGTGATCTATTTGACCCACTCTGAGGAGAAACGATGTTCTCTATGTTCGAACTGAGATAAGGTTTTCATCAAGTGAGAGTCAGACCATCAGACATACCTTGTACAACATTCGGTATTAGGTATGGTCTATATGAGTATCTTGTTATATCATTCAGTCTCACAAACATGCCTGCCTTTTTCATGGATTTGATGAATAGGTTTTTTAATCCTTATTTTGACTCTATTGTCATGGAATTTGTGGATGAAATCTTGGTGTATTCGCACACTCATAACTACCATGCAAAAAATCTTGAGGTCGTTCTGAGTTCACTGGGAGATCATCAGCTTTGTATCAGGCATGATAAATGTGACTTCTGGATCAACAAAGTCCTCTTCTTGGGTCATATTATTTCATAATATAGAGTATTTGTTGACCTTAAAAGGTTAGCGTTGTAGGTTCCTGAGAGAAACCCTTGAAATTGTTTGATATCAAGAGTTTCTTGGGGGTGGATGGACATTAAAGGCATTTCATTCAGGATTTTTCACATCTCGATTCACCTCTTACTAGACTTTCAAAGAAGGTTGTTATGTTCTGATGGTCAGAATCACATGAGAAATTCTTTACAGAGCTGAAAGGGAGGCTTGTCTAGGCACCAATTATAATTCTTCCAGAACCTGGTAACTATTATATCATCTTCTAAGATGCATCAGAAATTTTCCTAGGAGCGGTGTTAAGGAAGGAAGACAAATTTTTTGCGTATGGATCTCAGTATTTGAGGCCCCATGAGAGAAATAACACAACGCATGACCTCAAGCTATAAGTAGTTGTTTGTGCCTTACATATTTGTAGACATTATCTCTTAGGTGAGCACTATGTGGTGTATACCAATCACAATAGCCTCAAGTATATCTTTTCATAGCATGAAATGAACCTCAGATAAAGAATATGGGTCGAATATCTATAATAATTTTATTTTGAGCTTTCCTACACACCAAGAAAAGGCAATTTGGTTGCAAATGCACAAAGTCATAAAACTCAAACATAGGTCGTACAGGAAGCTAGTGATGAATGGAAGTTAATATCCCACTTTTGTGAGCTTCATCTAGTGTTTCATTGGAGTCACGAATAGTCTTGCATCTTAGCATTTACAGTTACCTCTTATCTCCTTGATAATGTGAAGAGTATGCATCTTTTACATTCTGAAGGTTTTTTTTCCATGAGAGAGTATTAGGAGATAACCCACCTCTAGATTGTTTTGTGGATAGAGATGAATCCATAAGTCTACGTGGATGTATCTAGGTTCCTACAGATGTAAGATAGGAGTTTATTAAAGAGTCCCATGATCCTAGTGGGCATTTCATCCAGGCTTCTCAAAGATTTATTGAGACATGAGATGCTAGTATTTGTGGCCTGGGATGAAATGTCAGATTACAAGCTTCATCATTAGGTGTCCCACTTGTCAGAAGGTTAAGGCGTTTCACCAGCGACCTTCTAGGTTTTTACAGACACTTCTAGTCCCGAAATAGAAATGGGAAGATGTTGATATGGAATTCATAGTCGGATTTCCTAGGACTCTGAAGGTTAGTGATTCTATCTGGGTAGTCATTGACTGACTAATGAAATCGTCCCACTTCATTCCTATTCATGGGGACTTTCTTAGTTGATGAGAAGGGAAGACTGTTTGTCCGTGAGATCGTACAACTACACAGGGTTCCATGTACTATCATTTTAGATAGGGATGCTCATTTCACTTCATAGTTCTGAAAGGTTTTGCAAAAATCTATGGGAACTCAGGTGCTTCTATGCACAACTCTTCACCCTCAAAGCAATGTAAAATCATAATAGACAATATAGGTTTTAGATGATATTCTCTGAGAATACGTCCATGATTTTGGTGGTTCTTGGGAGAAGAATATTTTTCTCATTATGTCCGCTTATAATATTAGTTTTTAGGTGATGATTCAAATGGTTCATTTTGTGAACTTATGTTGTAGGCTATTCTGTTTAACCTTCTGGTGGCTAGAGGCAAGTGAGGCAGCCCTACTAGGCCCTCATATCGTTTAGGAGTCTTTAGAACTGGTCCATCTGATCAGGAAGTGTATGCGTTCTAGTCAGTCTAGAAATAAATCTTATGTTGATCTTCATCGGATACCTCTTGTGTTCAAGTTTGGGGATCATGTTTTTTTCAGGTATCACCCAGGATTGGGCATAGACGTTTAATAAAGCAGGGAAAGCTATCGCCTCATTATATTATGTTGTTTGAAATTCATGACAGAGTCGGGCTGGTAGCCTATCAGTTGATACTAACATAGAAGTTCCATGCCATGCACAATGTATTTCATGTCTCACAGCTTCTCCAATATGATGCTAACCCTTCTCATACCTTTGATATTGAGGAAGTTGAGTTAGATTCTGATGCTACCTTTGAGGAATATCCAGTATGCATTGTTAACTAAAGTACGAAGGTTCTCTGAGGAATGTTTGTCCCTCTTATATGGGTGCTTTAGCAGTACAACGGAGTACATGATGGGACTTGGGAGATGGAATATGATGTACATTCTCATCGGATAGAGTAGTTCTCAAACATTGTCTCTTTACCCTTGGAAGGAGAACTCGAGGACGAGTTCTTTTAAGGGGGGAAGACTATAAGAACCCAGTTTTTCACTTAGGTATATATCCTTTAATTTTTTGTCTTAATCATTAATTTGGACCTAATATAGAAGCTTAATCAGTTAGCAATGGTTATGAGGGTGTCAAGGGATTTTTTTGGAGATCATAACAACTCTTTTTAGGAGAACATGCCATGTCATAAGGTTTGTGAATGGTTTGCACATGGTTTGCCTAACCATGCGGTTTGGGTTATATTTGACAATGGCATCTCGCATGGTTTGTGAATTGCCATCCAGCCTAACCATCTGAACCTCCCTTTCCACAAGCCAAGTCTCATGGTTTGCACATGGTTTGTGCATAGTTTTCTTAACCACGCGGTTTTTTTTATTTTGGATAGTGGTACCTTGCATGGTCTGTGCATGGTTTGTGAACAACCATTCAGCCTAACCATGTGATCCACCCTTTATCCCGGATTCGGGCAGAACCATCTGGCATGGTTTACACGTGGTTTGTAAAACTGTGTGTGGGTTAATAACATGTGTAAAATGTCAAAAAATACTTTAATAGTCTATTAATCCTCTCATTCCTCCCTAATCTTAGATTATACTGCATTGACCTAGTTCTCTATCAATTTTGGTCTGTTTGAAGATCAAATCTTGGTATCAAGAGATCCTGTTTGTTCAGCATCCGATCAAGCTTCTATTAAACACAATGGATGCACACAGATATGTACTCGAGTCCTCTTATCCATACTTATTCTCTTTCACTCCCGACCTAGATATCACTATGTGATTGTTTTCACAGTTTCTTAGATCTACTCCGATACGATCCAAATCAAGGGCTAATACCAGAGAAAAGAGTCAAACAAACCAATGGTGGGTGGTCTATAACTCATCCCTAATGTTCGTTGATTTTGGGATATTCGTGTGGGGTCCACCAGTTTCGTTGGAAACCATATCTTGAATTAACATGTAATGATTATTCTCATTAGAATCATATGGTAATGATCATTCTAAATATGTGATTAATTATTAGTGGTTACACCCACAACTCAATCCACCTCATGTCAAAGGTTATACAGTAATTGGGTTTTTAGTGTTTTGACACATTTGAGCCACTGTTCGGGTGTGCCTTTGCTTGAACTTTATAAAGATGAGACTCTTATAATAAATTTCTTGTTGTTAATGATAATTTCATAATGGCATGTACCATGTATGCTCGCCACTTGACTTGCCTAAGGTAAGTTCCTACAAATGATTATTAAATGTGAAATATGAAATGTAAAATGGAAAGTATACAAAGTATATAACATGGCATTATTAATTGAGATTTATTAAAGGATTCAGGTTTGTAGAACCCATTTCCATGTTAATGCATGTTAGTGGAGTGAACCTCAATAGATGAATAAGCCTTAATGACTAACTAAGACTTGTTAAAATGGTTGAAATGTTACTAGGCCAATCTACACTAATGGAAGACAAGTCATGGACCATTGGTTTCTACTCTACATGACCTATCCACACTAATGGAATGATATAATTAAACCAAATTAATTATTACATGACTTCATTATAAAATAGAAATGGAATTACTCTCCCTTTCCCTAGATTCTCATAGGAGAATACCTTGGATCTTAGGAACCCCGTTTAGATTCAAGGATATGGTTTTCTTAGGATGATACCCACCTAGCTTTTGGTTCTTGTCTATTCCTTGGATTCCTAGTATACTACCATTGGGTCCCTTCTTATTCTAGGAAACCTCATATACACTCATTGGATCCAGTATTGACAATTTGGTGCCTTGGATACACTCCTTGGACCCAATCCTTGTTAAGCATTGTTTTACATTGGATGCAATCATTGGACTCAGTAGGCACATTATGGTGGAATTTCTTGGATTACACTCCTTGGATTACACTCCTTGGATTACACTCTTACCCCTAAGATATACGAATATACTACTGAGTTAGCTTTCTGTGAGTCTACGTTTCCTTGGTTTTACCCTCAGACTTCCTCACTAGATATCACTGAACGGTTTCCTGGTTACATCTTGGGTCCTTCATGACTCATATTATCTCAAGATGATGTCATTTTTGCACATCCCACACATGACCTATTAACATTAAATGGTAATCGATTAATTAATGAACTAGTTACAAGTTCAGACCCCAGACGAGGGCTAAACCAGGTACATGGTTATTTAGTTATTTTGTTGTGGTTTCTTTATTTTATATATATATATACGTGCCTGCACACTATTATATTCCATTACATGGGACGGATGTTATAAAAACCATTGGTGGTGGCCCACTGAGATTTATCTCACACCCTCTTCAGGCGTTGTTTGGTACTCGAAGTAGATTACTTGGTTATAGGTATTGACCAAGGGAAACATGCAGCTTCCAATACTTGATTGTGTGCTGATAAGATTGAGCTTGATAGGAGATGAACGAGTAGGATCTCGGGATTCCTGGAGTAGTCTTTGTTATCTTTTACTTTGCAGAACATGTTATGCCTATTGTCTTGTATCCATGAATTCCAACTTTATAGTGACATTACATTACATTATTATTGTTCTAGTTGATACAATTATTGTTATTTTTTCTTATATATTGCTTTATTTTTATTCTTCTATTTATTCAGATTTCTTCCACTTTTTACTATTCATTTATATCCATTCCGCTGTGCTACACTCTGCTAATGAGGGCATAGTCTTCCAACGAACACATTCTAGGAAATCGCTGCTAGTTGGCAGCCTCTGGCATTTGAGAGGATGAGCTTGAGGCCATGTGGCTAGCCAGTCTTGGGGAACCCATTATGTGGCATCTAAGTCCAGGTCGTCACACCATTTTTAAGAAAACATTGGTTAAAGAACATAACCCTAAGGTAAAAATTGAGGATAAGTATGGAAGATTCTCCTTCAATTTTTTATGGTAGATATTATGTGGTTCCATCTAGAAATACATCCCTATATGGATATGAAAAGTGGGATTTATTCAGGCATACATGTACCTAAGTGTAATAACCCCAAAAGGGGGTTCTGATCCTAACTCTATGTAACAAGGTACATGACAATGAACCTTACTACGCACCTCCTTTGACACACTCAGTGATCTACTTAGGATAATCCATGTCTTATTTGAAAATCATTTTAAATAATTAGAATTGATAATGTCAATGAATGATCAATGTTAAAACCAAGGGTTTAAGATTGAAAATAAGGTTTCCTGATTTTTATATTCAACCAATGATATTGTATATATACCCTAGACCACAGATGGATATATATTGAAATAAATGGAATATATATCTATGTATTTATTTTGTATTAAAAACCTTAATTAAAAGGCTATTTAGTGATTAACCCAATTTCAAGGATGTCAATTATATAAATATTAGAAATTATATTTTTTTGATTTAAGAAATAGAAATCTTGTAAGTTGTGTGAAAACCAATCAAATCTGGAAAGGATGTGGGACATGAACCCATGATCAAAGGATGATAAGGGTTTCATGCCAAAAACGGACATATGCAATGTCTTGCTAAATTTTTCATTATTTTTAGTAAAACAATATGATTAAAAAAATTAATGATAAACAAGAGGTATCAATTTTGAGGATTATAGATTAATTTATTAACCATATTAGTTTTTGAAAATAGTTTGAGACAAATAGTTAGACTTGTCACTCTTTTATAAGCCTTAATAAATTTAATAAATGTATATTAGTGATTCATGCATTAATAGTTTTTTCTAATTAATTAGAAAATATATTTAATATAAAAAATTTGAAATTATAGATATATAAATATATCTAGAATGTATATTTCCTTACATTCTTAGGCAGTAAAATAATTACTCATCCTTTTAAAAATGATAAAAAAAATTCCCAATTCATTATTTTTTCTTAACTGATATCCTTATAAAACATCGTGTATTAATGGATTAAAGGTTCTCAAAATTATTTTGATCATTCACTTTTTTTATTTATGACATAATTAACTACCTATAAATAATTATGCTTTCCCTCCATGTACGTATTTTTACATGCCACAAATTCTAGTGAATTTTAACGCACCCTTCTCAAGATGTGGTACTTCAATGTAGGAAACATAAAAAAATATATCACCAAGATCTTGTTCAAATTTTGAGGATGTCATTTAATTATATAGAGTATATTTACACACACTTAAATTCTAATGTATTTCTTTTTATTCGATAGCACGTATGACATGCATCACCGAGAACGTAAGGGAATATAATGTCCTAATACTCTAATATATTTACGATTTCAAAAAAATTTAATGTACGAGATAACTTATAATGAATGCAACATCAATTTAGCTTTTGTTATTGAAAACATCAACATTTATCAATAGATTTTGTTATACACAAGAGAATACATTCTTGATTGCATGTGTTACACGCAGGAATGATTTTCACTAAATTACAATGTATTATTACAATGTTATTAATTAATAAAATATGATATAAACTAGATGTCAAATTAGTAGGTATAAATATTACTAATTAACTTATAAAATTTTTGATTTACAATAATGTATAATGAATTCATTGGTTACAAATTCATGATAAACTAAAATAAGAACTAATTGGATATAAAAAAGTAATATTATTATATTTACGCTTCCAAACGAGTTTTATCTTAATAATTATTAATAATTAAAATTATTTAATTATTTTAATGAAATAAATAGGTTATATATTCATTCAAATATTTTTCATATTAATCCATTATGTTTTATAAGAGTAAGATAAGTACAAACCCAATTATATATATAAAAACCTATATTTTTATTAAAGAAATATTACCGCTTGTTAGATGGGAACCTATTATAAATCATATTATTACCCATTTATAAATTTATTATGTGAAAATAAAATTTTTATTTTAATAAAAAAAAATAATTTTGTTAGGGTGATTTTTTGGTATTTTTTGGAAACATATCATTTTTAATGAATAGTTAAATATACTAAATTTTAGTTGAAAACTGATTTTTTAACTAATTTACTGATAAGGTTAAATTATAATTTAAATTTTTTTTAAAGTTTACATAGATCATATATTAATCAATTTATACAATTTATTTTATTTTAATGAATTTTAATTGTAAATTTATTACAATAACATAGTAAACCTTCGAACATTTTCACCTTAAAAACCAGTAATGCTATCCTGCCTATGGTATCAAATTTGAATTAATTACATCCACATCTATGATTTTAATTTTGAAAATGGATTCCATATTTTTAATTATAATATTTTACAATTCCTAATAATAAAAGAATTATTTTTTACCAAAAATATTATTGAATTGATTAAAATTAATTACATTGATTAAGGTTAAATTATGTTTATTAAGAGACAAAACATTAACCATAAGGCCCCAAAAGTCCTATACACATGTTTAAGACCTATTGGATGGAAAAATTTAAATCATATTATATACTTCATAGATATTGGTCCATTATTTGATCAAATTTCAACATTAAAATGTGCATTGAATTCCTTTGCAAAAATAATTCAAGAGTGACACTCCTCCTCTACAATAAATGTACCTCATCTCCTACCAATTTCTCAGACCTATCAATCCACTTTAGATAAAAAAAAATATTTATCCAAATAGATAATAAAAATACCTACCATAATCAAAGACACCTCTTTATTCACATAAATACTTTTGAAGAAGCTTTTCGGTACAAACCCAAAGAAGTTAACTGATTAAGAGGTAATGTCGTCTCTCAACCTTTCAAGTTTCATTTCCATTCTCCACCTGCTAAAATATCTTTATTACATGATTATATAATAACACAAGAATACCCAATATACTATTATTATGTTATGTAATGGGTAATAACTACTGTTA
This sequence comes from Viscum album, assembly GCA_963277665.1. NCBI lineage: Eukaryota > Viridiplantae > Streptophyta > Magnoliopsida > Santalales > Viscaceae > Viscum > Viscum album. The sequence goes on from OY728163.1 coordinate 34,149,418, forward strand.
ATTACACATCCATCTAACTAGTAAAAAACATATTATTTCTATAAATGGTGAACTACTACCTCACGAAATAATGATTGTTCATTGTTCCTTTACCACCACCAATCATTATAGACATTATGAGGAAAAATATGGTTATATATGATATATATGATATTAATTATTTCTTTATACGTCTTTAATACTTTTATTAAACATATAATTAATAATTTTAATTTTACGTTATTACGATAACATCATTTGAAGAAGTGTGGAATACAGCCCCCTCAAATCGATGTGATTCGTTCACACAATTAATGGAATGTATAATTGATGGTTTCAATTAAACATATGTGATGTAAAGAAACTATATATTATTTTCAATTCATAATTAAATTTATGAATATATACTATATATATATATATATATATATATCTCATTTTCATTATTACCCTTTCACACACATAATGTGTGATAACATCGTTCGTGGATGTGTGGACTACCACGTCCTCAACATAATGTGATTCATTTTACTTCACAATAATAATATATGTAAGTATACATGATTAAATAATATGGTAGTTTTGTTAAAATGATCTTTCAGTAATGATAATTTTTTAATCACCTTTTTCTGGGAATGATCAATGAAAAATGGGAACGTTACTCAATAATACCTACAGCCTACCATCTCCACGGTTGTAATGTTGATGAATATTCATAACCATATTTAATGATTCATTTTAAAAGTATAATTTATGTATAAATTTGATAATTATTTCATATTCATTATTCTGTAGATGTTATGTAATGAACTCTTTGGCCATAATTGACCAACCAATGTTATTTCTTACACATAAACTAAATTTGGTCATAATACCAGACATAAACATAACTGATTATGTAGTTGTAAAACACATGTTAAAAAGTGAAATAAATTTTATGATAAAAATGTAATTGTTTATGAATAAACTAGTGATTTAACCTAAATTTACTATGTGTGATGTTAATATATGTTTAATCAAGAGGAAACACAAGGTAATGGATTCTTATCACACCTTTTACATATATGACATAAAAGTCATATTTACCACATATATCCTTTCAATGGTGAATCTACCAACACATTTATTATAATATATCATTAATCCTTTTATCTTTATAGTATATTAAACATTAATTTAATTTTTTCCTTTATGAGGTTTATGATTTAAAATGTTTCAAATTGTTATGGGCCACATTAGATTGTTTAATGGTTATTTCATCAAAAAGAACATTCGTGGACTTTCAATGGTCTTTAAGTTTGAGGAAAATTGTCTAAAATTTGTTCTATAGAACCTTTAATTTTATCACCTCTAGTAATTTATGACCATTTTAACATAATATAACCATTTTTTCCAATCTTTTTTATTCAAAATGTTTTATAAAATGTTCATCTCAGAACCTAGATTTATTTCTCTCTTTAGTGAGAGTACGTGTTTTCTTCTAAAAACATGTTTTGTTAAAATGTTTTCAATTTTAATAAATGATTTATTAATGAATTTTTTTTATTTTTTTCTTTTACCAATGTTTTCAAATGAATCTTCATGTCACTTTCCCAAAAAGGAATTTTCAAACTTTTATATTATACAAAAAGAATGTTCTTTTACATCAGATGGCATGTATATATTTTCCAAAAGACATTGCTTTGAAAATTACTTCTCATTTATAAAAGTTTACTTTTGAAAGGGATTTTTTTAAAAGCTATTTTCAATGAAATGGTTTTTAAAAAGTCTATACAAAATAAAATGATATTTCTTAAAGTGTGGTTTTAAAATATATTTATTTTTTTTATTCATTATCAACAACAATACATTATTTTTAATCTACTTTGGATTTCATGTATTGATTCCATCATTATTCATCCTCTGGATTGTTTATTATTGATTTGGAAAATTATAGTATTAACATTCACTTCCATGAATAACTTTTTATTCTAATTGAAATATTCAATCTCTAATGATTGTAGATTAGTGAATTTTAACCTATCTATTAATTTCATTTATCATGGATATTACTATTGCCTAAGCTCTATACCATTTTACATATGGTGTAAATATCCTTAGTTATTTGATAATTTAGGGAAATATTGATAATTCTGTATTATTTATTCAATATGGATATTTGAAAATTTGTATTGTTTATTTTTATTATTTGATATGAGGAATGCTATGATAGGTAATGATGGGTGAATCCCAGATATTATATAGATTATTGATGCATCGATAGGTTCCCATGAAAAAATTTAGTTTTTCAAATTGAATGGTTCTTTATCTATATTTTTAAACCGTATTGTGAATGGTATCGATGGTATAGGTTTTTAGGGGCCTTAGTCATGAAGTCCATTAACAATTCCTTGCACACATATTAGTTTCAATTATTATTCATCAATGAGATGTTGCATCAGTATATCTTTGGATACATTTAATTTTAAATTATTTATATGCCATGTGTTTCACTTTATCAACATTCTAGATTTATTTATCCTTATCTTGTTGTTTGAATAGAATATGTTTCCAGTTATTTCCCTTCCATATTTTTATGCACTTCAATTAATTTTATTTATTACATGCCATGTGTGTTCAATTATTTATCATTCCATATTCACTATTCTCATTGATTCATTGTTTATTCTTATATATTCTTCCCTTACTCATAATTTGAGATAACCCTTATTATGTTCATTCCATAGGAATCGAAGAAACATATTATGAATGACATGCAAGAATTTACTAGATGGATTTGAGTTATCTGTGTAGTTATTTATTTAGAATAAATAAATAAATTATCTTATAATTAGTTTGTTCATTTTAAATACATTAGTAATTAATATTTATTGTTTACCAAGACTACTAAACTCTTAGGTCATTTGGGATTTTATTCCTTGTAATAATACCAATGTAATTTATATTATACATTGTCTCTTCACTGTCTGGGGTCGAAGCACTACTTTCATTAAATCAAATCATTTTAAAGTGCTAAAGCTAAAAACTTAATCTTTGCATAAAATTCATATGATGGTGTTATTATGAAAATATTAGAGGTTTATTACAATAATTCTTTAGTTCTATAGTTTAACATAAAATTGGTAATCAGTAACAACAATACTAGACATAATGAATTTAGAATGAAACTAGTTATCATTAATAAAATGAAATACACTCCTGATCACTTTATCAAGTAAACACATGAAAAAAATTATTTAATGTTCTTGATCCAAAAATTTCGAATTTGTCTACGTTTTTTAATGAAAAAACAGAATATCTTCATTATGAAATACATGAAAATGATAATGATTTATCTGGGGTCCCTATATTAATTGAACGATTAATAGAGAATATTGATGAAATAATAATAGTCATGATTTTTACCATATGGAACGATCTTGAGGAAGGAATATGGGAAAATAATGATTTTGTAATTTCTTAATATTAAAGGTAAAATATACTTATTTATTTTTCTTTCTTTTCAATGTTTAAAAAATTATACATATATATTTTTATTTTTTTCTATAAAAAATTTATTTCAACTAGTATGATATTTTTTTGTTTTGAATAATTTTTTTTGTATTATTTTTTAATTATTTATATTTATATATAACTATTAATTTTTTTTAATATTTACTTAATCATTTCAATCTTTTTTATTTATTATTTTATTTTTTATAGATATTCTCCTTGTTATTTTAAAAACATTAACTCCAAAAAAATAATATGAATAATATTCTTGGTTTTCTTTTTAAAATTGTTGTTAACTACTATAGGAAATATGATAAAAAAAATTCAATTTATTATTATCTATTATTATAATAATAATTTTAGAAATATTTTTCAAATAAGTTTTTATTATTGGATTTATGATCCTTTTATTTTCATTTAATATCTAATTAATGTTTTATGAATTTTAGATAACTATTTGAAAAAATATTTTGAAAAATATGTTTAGTTTAGTTTAGTTTAGTTTTTTCTTTTCATTTATAATATATATATTAGTTTGATTTTTGTAAAGTTGTACTAACTATTTTTCACTTTTATTTCTATGATATTTTCCTTTCGAACATCAGTATCACCTTGATCTTATAGAGAATATCATACACATACTTCTTTATAGGATCCTTGTAATCGAACTACACATAACCCATCTACTTACATTAGAGTCATGACATCCTAGGTTAGTAAGAATGGTTGAACACATTTAACAACATTATAAGATTCTTGTAGTCTATAATAGTGGAAAGTAAAAGATTTTATTGATAATGAAATTGCATGTGGCCAAAATTTAAAAGAATTTATGACTATTATTTCAATGCATGACTGATCCAAAATTAGAGTTTATATTTATTATTGTATAAGTTTCTACAATGATGTGTTATATCATTAATTTGTTAAAATTTTGTTATTTTCATTTTTTATTATTTTACAAATTTTCATTTTTATTTAATGATACAATTTTATTTCTCTTTTTATCAACTGGCATTTTATACACCTAGCAGTGGATTTGTCATAATCTTGTGTTTGGATTTGGATTCTATGATATATATGTATTTATAATCAACCCTCTCATCAAATTTCATTTTTACTGAAAGAAAAAATAAAAATCCTCTAAATATATATACATTGCTATATTGTGATATATGGATGTTATTTTTCAAAGCATCAAATTAGATTTATTTTTTGTTTGTAAAATGATAGCTTTTAGATATTCTCTTTATATTACTGATCATATAATTATTTTTTTATTCATAATTTATAACAAGTAAATAGATATTATAATAAGATCCAATAATAAAACATATATAATCATAAATTTCATCATCAAGGGAATACTTTATTTGAAAAAAAATGATTGAGAATAAATCTAAAAAAATTAGAGATGAATATTCAAGATTAGTAGATATTGAATCTTATTACCTTCTAGATGGCCATGAAAAATATAAGTTGTCACAAATGAGAAAAAGGCATAATATCTTATATAGGTGTTAAGTTATGTATCTAAGGGGTTTTTAAGATTTTATTACATTTATTTTCATTAATTAGGTTAATTCAAATGGTTATATATTTTTATTGAGTACATCATTTTTCAAATATTTTTTATAGGAATACCTTGAAGGAAAATCACATCGAGGACATTCATATGTTATGTTAATAAGGATATTAAATATATTTCATTTGGAAATTTCAAAATACTTTGACATGTTTGATGATATGTGGATTGTGTTTTTGTAAAAGAATTTTTCAGTAATTATTAAAATTCTTCAATTAAGTCTATATATAAATAAAAATAGATTCTTGAGAAGGAAAAGTTCATTATATCGGTGACATGATGGATAATAAGATTATAAATTTATTATATACCATGTTTTAAGACATGAAAAAATAATTACCGGTTATAGATTACACTCCTCCCCCTGTGCTAGTAAATCTTAAACCTTCATCTTCACATACTGATCCCACCCATCCACCTCCTCTACCTTATCCAACTCTTATACCTCCCCTATAAAACTGCACATAAAGTTTGTGTTTTATATTTTATATCCCCATAAAATTGTTATTTAATATGGAATTACATATTTTATTATGTATATTTTCATCATAAAAAGATATATTTTGGGAATATTATGTTAAATGTATATGATATTATAGTTAGATCAGAAAGTGAACCATTTCATACAGACAAGGTAACTATATTTGGAGAAATTATCATCCATTTTTTTTATTTTTTCATATATCGATTTCTGAAAATTAGAATTGTGGTTTGTATATATTACATCATTTATTTCATTTTGACATCTATTTTGTTTTAACACGGATAAATTGAAAATATTATCTATTTTTATAGTAATATATTAATGGTAATGATATATTGTATAGGAAACATTGTATATATTATTATTTTAATTAAGTTACATGTTCTTCTTAACATGATTGTTTTTCTAGATATTCATATTTTCTGTTGAAAGTTTATGACCTTCCAATAGATTCCAACATTTATGGATTTAAGCTAACTATGATGATTTATTTGAGAGATATCATGGAACTTGTAGCTGGAAATTTTTTTTGAATCAATGTTATTTATGTATTTTCTATGTATATTTGTTATCAAACATCTTTTAGTTATTTTTATTTATTAAAACATAATACTTATTTTTTATTATATATCTTTGAACAAATGTGTTTAGTATGATATGACATTAGTATATGGTTTTTTGACTAAAATTTTATTTCCCTGATAATGATGAAAATGAATTATGATGAATGAAATCATATATATTGTTGAAGGATTTAAATATATTTAAATAAAGTTTTGGATTCTTATTTTATATTAAAGGGTATGGAAAATATATTTCTTAAACTATTATTTCTCATAACAGAATAACCATTAACATTATGTCTTTTATATAATAGTTTTTACTATATTTTGTTTGTTCTTTATCTGAGTGAGACAATAGCTTACTAGTAATGATTTGTATATCTTAATGTGGGAAACAAATAGAGACCTTTTAGGAGATAAATTTTATTTTTTGAATACTTTTATAATATAAATATATAAATTTAATTTCATGCATATCATTTTAAAATATATAATGGGACTAGATTAGTAAGATAATACGATATATGAGAACAATGATAAAATATAAATGATAAAGGTGACTTCTCATTTCTAATTACATGTTTTTTATGCAAGTACGTAAAATGTTATTTTCAATTGAAAATGATTTCTGAAATAGATCTATAAACAACAATTAATAAAAATTTAATGCCAATATTATGTTCCAAAATTTATGTTTTAAATTATTTAAACTAGTAAAGTTATAATACTTCACAAGGATAGATTTAATTATAAAAATTTCATCAACATATCTTATAATTTTATAGGCAATAAATGATAAATAATATATTTTTCATTTTTTTCTTTTGAAGTCACTCGACTTATACTGAATATGGGTTAAATCACATACAATTTTAATATTAATAATATTTCATACATTTTTTAGGATTTTAGATAATTTTTAATACATATTATAATTTTCCAATTTATAAGGCACTGTTAAAATGAATTAAATATATGATTCTATTTTTTTGTTTCTGTTTTATTGTTGTGTTCTGTATTTTTTTAGCTTCAGGGGCTTTAATATTATCATGGATAATAAATTGTAATACTGAGGATGAGAATGTTAATTAAATTGAAAAATCATTTTAATGTCTATTATTTTATAAAGGACCTGAACAATTCAATATCTTTTCTTATCGCATTATTATTCATATAACTGATCTGATAAATCAATTCCTGTATTCTTTTCTATTTTGTTGTCTAAAACAATTTTCAAAAAACTAATTTTATCAAAAAATTATCAATTCAGTTAAAAATAAATACATTTATATAATTTTTACATAGTCTATTTTAAAAACATTACAAGGTAACAAACATTAAAAATCAAATAATTATTGTAAAATTACAATTTTTCACTAGGGTAACCCCCACAATCACCAATGCTAGTGTGATCGAGCTTAATAAATCCTCTTGATATTAGATATTTATTGTTTATCTCATTGATATGTGTAATCCATGAATTCCACACCTACAATATTTTTTTTTGTTTTCAAATTAGTAATTACAACTCGATATAATTTTCTAATAAAATACAGTGTCCCATTATTTACTCCTCATGATAGCACCATTGTTCGAAGATTAATCTTAAAAAATCCATTTATGAATAATATTTTATATCCTTACTCATATTGATATCATATATTAATTATGATCTAATATTTACCTTTTATGTCAATGATTTCATTTAATTACTTGAATCCCCTTTTCTTTACCAAAAAATTGGAATTTCCTTTCCAAATAAATTTTAGAGTTTCGTCATCCTAAAAACTAAACATGATGAAATATTCAAACATACAAATAATCATTAATCCTCTCTCAATTATTGAGGGAAAGTATTCACCCATTTAAATTATCCATGACTCCACTACAATACTAAAATTAAGAAAGAAAAAAAAATTCCTCCCAAAGAAATAATCATGGAATTTGATATTCAAGAATTTTATTCCATTCGAAATTTGTCTATATTGATTGTATAATTATTCAAAATATATTCCCTATAGAGACACAGGGTTAACGTACATGTATATTACATCATTTTAGATGAATATTTTTTACATTACGAAAAAAACATACTTAAGGACCACAATAGTTTAGTTACATAATATACTTGAAAACAAATCTTATGTCCTAATGAATGATCTTCAACATCACCAATAAATATCACCACAATTAGTACTCCTATATAAATCCTTTCTTTCTAACATGGGGAAAAGAAACATAAGAAAGGGGTGAAATCAAATTCTTTGTAAGGGTAAATAGGGGATATGTTTAATCATTATTATTAGAATTAGGGTATGAGAACCTGATCATGAAAATAGAATACCATTCCCTACATATCGAAGATCTTATACCAGAATCATGAAAAAAAACAAGGTAGTTCATAAAAATGAATCAAAATAAAATAAAGAATATAAGTGATAAAATCACAACATTGTAATAAATAATGGGAATGTGGCGAACACATAAGAATGTAATAAGATTTCCATAGTATCCAATTAATTACAGAAAATGACATCTTGGTAGAACGGGTTAACTCCCCATACCATCATGATTTTAATGAATCAATCACATAGTATTCATAGTAGAATGAGTTTACTCCTCATACCATCTTGGTATTCAAGGTTCACTCCCATGACCATCTTAATAGCATGATTTTACTCCTCATATCATCCTGGTAGCCATGGTTTACTCCAATATCCATCGTATTAGTCATGGTTTACTTCCAAGACCATCACAGTCTATCTCATGAGATATAAATATTTACCCAATACAATGGATGGAGATATAGTAACCACCTATCTCAGAGTGAAATCATACATACATGTGGAACAATGCCATAAATAATCATACTATATACCATGAAATGAAATGTGTATTATTAACATGTTATATTATCATAACCCATGGATAAAAATACATGTTTCATAATAATTTCTCCAAAAGAATAAATCATCAAATAGAAATAGTTTTCATAAACATATAACCTAATAAAGGGTAACTGATTTCATAATCATAAAACTTGTTATAGAAAATTGAATTTCATAATCATTAATCCTGTGAAAGAGAAACATATTTCATAAACATAAATCCCCTGAAAGAGAAACCAGTTATATAAATATAAAACCCATAAAATAAAAAATAAAGTTTCAAATAGTTAATCAAATTAAGCATAATACATTCATAGATAGTAAAGGATTAGAACTTTTATATTATTTTTTAGAAGGGGATGAGTAACATTAATGGATATTATCTTATTTGGAAAATAATTTTGAAATATCTTCTAAAAACATTTATTGAGAAAAATATTATTTTTTATTTGAAAAAGGTTTTTTAGTGCCAAAAAACCATTTGATAATAATTTTTATAGAAAATACATTTAAAAAATTTAAATAGTACTTGAAATCATTTTAAAAACATTCCTTGAAAACATATAAAATAATCATCAAAACATTTTAAAACCTTTTTTCTTAAAAACACATTAACACAATATTAATATTGATTGAAGACATTTTGAAAATAAAATGAAAACTAATATATAGTTCATTAAATCTTTTCAAATACTATTTTCATTGAAAATACATTGAATACATATAATTAATTCATGAAATATTTTGAAAATCATTTTTCTTTAAAAGAAATTGAAAACATTTAAATATATCTTGAAAACATTTTGAAATACAATTTCCTTCAAAACATATAAATGAATATTTAGGAAAAAATTTAAAACCATTTTCCTTGAAAATATCTTTTTAAAACATTTTATTAAAAAATCTTTAAAACATGAAATAAAATCTACAATGTGTTGAACAAGGAAAAATTCATACATGTCCTACTAGTAAAAAAGAACATTCCTTTTTCATCATAAAATGTATAGAAAACTAATCCATTCATAATGTGATAAGAAGATTCTTATACAAAATTGGTAAAGGAAAAAAGGGTAAATATTTCTTTTAACATTCATTGTATATTTGTATAATATTTTCATAAACACTTTTTAAAAAATATGGCTTTGAAGGAACATATATTTCTTACTGAAGAGAGAGTAATGTTGGGTATTTTAAAAACAATTTCATAACTATCTTATGTACCAATGATTAAAAAATGGGGCCACAACATGAATATATCATGAATAACCGGTATATAAGAAACTTCATGAATGTAATGATAGATGGAACTTAAGAATTACTCATAAGAATCCTAAACATAAATAGTCTCAAAACAAGATGAAATTTTCACCATAAACTCTTATAACCTTGTAACTTGGGATCATACTCTCCTTGTAAGAATGAAAAATTAAATGAAGTGTAAAATATCCTGAAAATAAGTAAATTTATTATATAACATGTAATATTTTTTTATATACACCTCAAAAAAATAATTTAGGGGAATAACAAAACATGAGTCTTAAGGAAGGAAAATTGACATAAAACTTTTTACTGATTTGGAATCTTCTTAAACATAAACCCTAAGAATGAATGTTCATAAAAATGATATGTTAATACCCCTAAATTATTGTATAATATAAATATAACAAAATCATTTTTTGTGCTTACACAACATAAAAAGAAAGAGTGGAGAACATAGAATTTATCTCACGGGAATAAAAAGCGAGATGAAATCACTATACCTTGTATCTTAACTCCCACCATAAGAAATGAAACAACCTATATAATAAATATTAATTTATTATAAATATTTTTCATAACCATATCATTAAATATATTACCATATATTGTTGCATTACAACCTTATATTACACTCTTGTAAACAATCCTATATTTTGGTTTGACTTTGGGTAATATTTGCTTTAATATTTTCATGTGTCTTAATTTGTTATATCATTGGTATTTATGATTTTTATCATTATTTAAATTATTCAAAAAATGAAATAAAAATAATTTATATATATTAAATAGTTTTTATAATAATCCATGGAATATATATGTTTTTAATATAAATACACCATTCATGGAGACGGTAGGCCAAACGTACGCATGAGCACTGTTTCTATTCCATTATCATGTTGATATAATAAAATTAAATATCATATATGAATATATGTGTGTACATATATATCATTATTAAATTATATTTATTATATCATATATATCTTATATATTACCCAAAGTATATGATATAATAAATATAATTTAATAATGACATATATTTTTTTTGTTAATACAATATTTTCTTTTTTTTCCTTATATTATTAAATTATATTTAATACTTTAAAGTTTCATTCATAAAAACCCACTTCATAAAAATGAATACTAACTCTTCCTTTAAAAATGGAAAGATGGAACCATAAATTTTACCCAATGTATCATATAAAAAGGTTTCAAAATAGAAGAACGTATGATGGGATTATTTATTGGACATAGAGGAAAAGTATAAATATTTATAGGGAGTGATTTAGTAAATTAGTCACAAATAATTGAGTCGTCAAAGAAAATATGAGAGCCTAAAACTCATAAATCTGGGATGATTTATAAGGTCGTCTGTTCTAGAAACATTATGGTATTAGGAAAACACAATTTCTTTTGACCATTATCCTAACATTGAGTAATTATTTAATTTCCCAGGAATATAAGGAAATATATTAACATGACATATTTCAATAAAAAAATTGATTCTTTAGTTTTTCTGTTATCATTTTGTAATTAATTCATTACATCAAGGAATGTATTTCAAAAAATTAACGTTGATGCACGACATGTTAAAATAAACATTTAGAAAATCAAAAGGCCTATAATATGGTGAAATGTTTTAGCTTTTGTCTCTAACTATTATTCGAAGTCAATATTTTTAATACATTAATATGTTAAAAAAACAAATGTAATAATACTATTTCATCAAAAATAATTATTCATAAAAAATAATTATAATTTTACTTGGACATTGTGTAGGACAGTGGTTGGCATGAAACCCTTATAGTCCTTCGATCATGGGTTCAAGACCCCTGGCCATTCTGGAAATTATTGGTTTTCACCCAACATACATTTTGTCCTTTTTTAAGACCACACTAATATAATTTCTAAAAAATATGATGATCATCCTTCAAATATGGTTAATCACTAAATAACCTTTTATCCCTGGTTTTTAATACAAACTCAATACATCAATAACTCCTCTAAAGTTTAACTCAAAGTTTTCATGAATTATTTACCTTATAACCCTTCTGAAAGATGGAAATACAATTCATTAGACATAAGTTCATGAAATCAGATTTAAATTTATCCCACATATATTAGAAATTACTGCCTGTTTTTTACATTCCATACTGGTTATCACCCTTATCATTTGTTCCCTTGAAACATGGATGCAACTTGAATTTCCAAAAATACATTCGAAAAACATGTATTATTATTTATTTTTAATTATATTGGATATATTCCATAAATCCAAAATATTTTAAACTATATCAATTATAGTATAAACAACAAATTAACAACACCATACTTAGTTCCACAATAATCAGTACCATCTATTTTACTTATTCATCACAGCATTATCTTAACATAAAGAACATATTAAGTGTCACATTCCTTTATTCAATATATCCCCTTGTCATTAAATATCTCCACCCATCCAACGAGAACATTCAACATAAATTTGTAAATAATTACTGAGGAGAATAAGTAGAACAATCCTTGTATATTTCATTATTCATATAACTTATTTTTTGAATCCAAATACATAAAAACTTTTATTATTCCAATTCATCCATATTCCATTAGCATGTATACATCATATTATTATACATTACCTCTTTCATTTTACATTTCATATATAGTCTTGTCATCATCAACAATGTAACCATTACTCGCACAACCTTGCTGATTCACTTTAGAAAATTTGAATTTGTTATATTGAGTTTCAAATTGAATATACACTCCAAACATAAAACACATAACCATTGATGATGTAATTAGGAGGCCAAATTTCTCATCTATTTCATTAACCAAACTCTTAATTTTTCCCTTGCTGTCACATGTATTGTTCCCTTCATTTCCATATTAAAATGATCTTCTTGTCCCTATAAGGCATTCACTTACATTATTCTTTCAAAATTCTTGACATAAAATTAATCAAATCTTTTTTCCTCCATGGTCTTCATTACCCTCACTCTTAGGAACTCTTTCATTCTCTTCCTTGGGGAGTATGGGAGTTATTTAAGAAAAACATTGTAAATTATATTCTATGAAAACTGATTAGGAATTATCACAAACTATTACACTCTACAGATTATTCCACTAGACTGGTCCTCAAAAAATCTTCCATCACATTCAACATTTATACAGTTCCTTCATGTTTTTTCGATTAGCTGAAACCCAAAACGTAGTGTGAGAATTACTTATCAATGTATAAAACCACATAGATAGGAAAGTAATTACTTATAGGATTTCTAAATCTTGATACCTTACTTAATTTTTTTACACCCTAGTTTCATAATTGGTTATTCAAAGACGACATATATTTAAATACTTAATGAAGGTTACTAATGTGTTTGAGAATTTCCAAAGCATATCCACACAAGTGTCAAACCAGGTGTGCAACAAAGATCATTGTCGTGTACCAGATTACCTCATTATCAGGCCCAGAGCATCATTTTATAGTTTTTACCCCTAGGTACATCGTTTCAAGAGTCACATACGCATTTAGTACCCATACATGTATATATTTCTAGGAAACCGTCACTCTACACGTAAACAAAATGCTTTGACATTTTCCTAAACGTTAAATCATACCTATAATTATCCTTAAAAACCAGCATAGAATTTTCATTATAAATATACCTAAGTATAATACTAATGATTTATCATCCTAGATTCCAAAGTATTACTAACCCTTTCCTCTAAAACAAACTCTTGATACCTAGGATTAAAATACTTGGATATTACATCATTTTAAATAAATATTCAATACATTACTAAAAATAATTACTAAGGACTATAATAGCTTAGTGTATATGGAAACATGGAAACAAAAGCTTTTATCCCTATGAAAGATCGTCAACATATCTGATAAATATCTCTACCTTTATTACTACTACATAAAACCTTTATCCATATCCCAAGGAAAGAATGAATAAGAATGGGGAGAACTCAAATGGTAAGTAAGGATAAATAAGGGATATATGTAAGCATAATTAAGATCATAATAGTTTGATAGCATGAATATGAAAATAGAGTATTATACCCTAAATATCAAAGATTATATTCATGAATCATGGAATTAAGCATGCCAGTTGAAAACACATGAATCATGGAATTAAGCATGCAAGTTGAAAACACATGAATCAGAAGAAAATAAAGAACATAATCCATGAAATCATAACATAGGAATTAAACCTTGGATTTTGGAAGACACATAAGTAGAAAATAGGATTTACATAGTTTCAAAGGAATTTTTTCCAAGACAATCATGGTAGTATGTGTTCACTCCTCATACCATCTTGGTAGTCGTTTTTCACTCCCATGGTTGTTTTAGTAGCATGATTTCACTCATAATACCATTTTGGTAGTCTTTATTCACTCCCAAGTCCATATTCGTGGCATGCGTTCACTCCTCATACCATCTTGGTAGTCATATTTCACTCCTCGTTTCTTCTTAGTAGTCATGGTTTACTCCAAAGACCATATTTTCCTATCTCATTAGATATAAATATTTACTCAATGAATATGAGAGAGATATAGGTCCCACTAATCTCATAGTGAAATCAAACTTTTATGTTTGAAAAGATCATAATTAATCATATTGTGACCCATGAAATGAAATGTGTATTATAAACATGTAAGGTCACCATAACTTGTGGAAAAGGTTATATGTTTTATAATCATTTAATCAAATAAATAACTGGTGAAAGGGAATTGGAATTCATAAACATATGACATGTGAATGATAAATATATTTCATAAAAATAAAATTCGTGAAATAGATAAGGATTTTATAAACACAAAACTCCTGAAAGAGAAAGATATCTCATAAAAATAAAACCCATGAATGATAAACAGGATTCATACACATAAATCTCATGAATATGAAATGGGTTTCATAAATACCATGAAATTAAGAATAAACCATTCATTGATATTATATGAATAAAACCGTTAAATAATTTCCTATAATTGCATGAATAAGATTAATATATTTCATAACATATGAAAAATAATTTTGAAATATCATTCAAAAACCCTTTTGTGGAAAACACACTTTCTTATCTGAAAAAATATTTTTTAATTCATAAAATCATTTGATAATATTTTTCATATAAAATAAATTAAAAACATATAAGTAATACATTATTTCATTTGAAATCCTTTTTCCTTGAAACCATATAAAATATTCATCAAAACATATCAAGAACAATTTTCTTTGAAAACCATTTGAAAACATATAAGTAAAGATTGAAAACATTTTGAAAAAAAATTTCTTTGAATATAATTTTAAAAAATTTAAAGAGTTACTGAATTGGATTTCAAAGAAAGTTTCCTTAAAAATTATTTTAAAACATATAAATAAATCTTGAAAAAGTTTGGAAAACCATTTTTCTTGAAATAAATTGAAAAATATAAGAGATTAAAAACGTTTTGAAATCCATTTTCCATGAGAATATATAAAAGATGCTTGAAAACATTTCAAAAACCATTTTTATTGAAAATATCAGTTATAAAAATTCATTAAAAAATAATTAATATTTTAAATAAATCATCAAATGATTGATAGTTGATAAATGTTTAAAAATCTTACAAGATAAAATGAACAATGCATTTGGATGGTAAAAAGAAAAGAAAATTGCATCATTCCAAAAGTGACAAGATATTTCTTTTAAAACATTTTCAAAAGAAAAAATGAAAAATTTTGTATTAATGATCATCGTAGATTATTATAAATTTCATGTAAAGACATTTTTGAAAACATCTTTTGGAAAAAACATAAATTTCTGACCGAAGATAGGGTAGAGTCGGGCTTTCTTAAAAACTATTTCAGTACTATATAATGTACCAAAGAGTAAAAGATTATACCAGTACCATAATATAGAATGAATAACCATATTATAATAAAATTAATAAATTCATTATTATATGTAATATAATAATTCATCAATTTAAGCATAAACGTAAATAATATCAAAAAAAGATAAGATTGTCTCGATAATCTCTTATAACATGGTAACATGGGATCATACTCTCTATGCATGAATTGGAAACTACATGAAGAATATAATATCCTTGAAATAATGATATTAATTATAGGATATTTATAATGTAAATATAATCACCTCAAAAAAGTGTTTAGGTGCATAACAAAACATGAGTCTCATAGAATGAGAATTGAGAGAAAACATTTTTACCGATTTGGTAACATTTAAAACCTAAAACACATGAATGAAATTTCATAAAAAGGATATTTTAATAAACCTAAATTTAGATATAACATACATATAATACAATCATGGAAATTATTTACACCGCACAAAAGGAAAGAGTGGTGAACATAGCATGTATCTAACATGAATAAAAAGTGAGATGAAATCCATTTATATTGTGTCTTGACTCTCATAATATGTATTCAAACCACCATTACAATTAATATAAATTTATTATAAATGTTTTAAATAACCATATTATTATATATAATACCATATATTGTTTTATTATGATCATATATTACCCTCTTATTAATAATCCTATGTTAAGGTTTCACTTTGGGTAATATCTGCTTTATTATTCACAAGTTTCTTAATTTGTTATATCATTTGTATTTATAAATTATATCATGTTTTATAGAATTTAAAACATGATATAAATATCATGTAAATATATTATATTTTTATTATGTTAATCTATTGAATATATAAGTTTTAAATGGAATACATTGTTTATGGAGACGGTAGGTCATATATACACATGACCACTATTTCCTTTTAATTATCATGTTGATAGAAAAATGTAAGACATAAATGAATATACATATTTTTATCATATTATATTTACTATATCATATATATCTTATATATTAAATAAAACCATCCTGAATACAATCCATGTGGTGTATGAATGAATCATATCGTTTTGACGGGTGGTAGTCCAGACTTCCTCAAAAAAAAATATCATATTAAAAAAATTGTAATTAAATGGATATATATTTTAAAAAGGATTAGAGAAGCCTAAATACAAAATAAATTTAATATATTACAAATATAACTATATTTTACATTATAATGGCCCATATAGTAGGTGTTAATGTAAAAATGAGCAATAATCATTTCGTGAGGCAGTAGTTAATCATACATAGAAATTATTAGTTTGTTACCCATTACATGAATGTGTGTGTAAGTGTGAGTAGAACTAGTTAATTTAAAAAAATAAATTTTATTTTGTATAATGGTGTTTTTATACAATCATATAATAAAAAAAGTTGGTGGGGGTGGTGAAGAAAAATATAATAAAATATTTGAGAGAAGACATTACCTATTAATTGGGAAACTCTTTTTGGTTTGTGCCAAAAGGACTCCTTGTATTGCCTTCTTCAAAAGGGGGGTGAATAATGGAGGAAGGTAATATTTCCGGGAAGTGGTTTGGGTAGTACATGGTGAAAATTAATAATATTTATAGGTGTGAATAATAGGCAGTGGTGGTGGCCTTTTATATGGAAGGAAAAGGACTCACGGAGAATTTTTGAAAACAAGTTAGGTGTACACATGTACATACCTAATAAATGGAATTAAAATCCATCATAAATAACCCATGGTAGGTTTTAGTACATACTATGGACATTTAATGTGGTTTTGACATGTTTCCAAGTCATTTGGGCCCTTAAATGTAGCGTTTAGTCACAAATTAATCTTAATTTGGCCTTAATCGCACTGATTAAGTTTGATCCCTATTACTAATTAGTTTTTCAAAACAAATTTCTTTATTAGAATATTAATATTTTATTTATTAAATTTTTTTATATTTCTTTTTAAAAATTAAAATCATAAAATCATAAAAATTAAGATTAATGCTAATCTAGTAGACATGACGAAATTACTCGTTTTTAAAGTATTAAAATGTTCAAAAGATCGTTAAGATTATATATTAAATTTCAATGTGAAATTGATTACAATGAATTAAATTGTATTAATAGATTTTAAATTTATATAATGAGACCTTAAAAAAAATTAATAATATTTAACATTAATAATAAATTAAACAAAAAATGCAGTTTTTAACTAAAAACCCGTATTTTTTACAACTCATAAAAAATGATCTTTCTATATAAAATCCAAAAAAATTTAACCAAGGATTATTTCAAAATTATGAATTAAAAAATGTTTTTTACTTTTTCAAATTAAATTTCTAAATTTTTCTATTATTAATTTTAATATTAATAGTTGTTCATTCAAGTAATCGATATATTTAAACTGAAAAAGACATTACCAAAAATACTATCATTCATTATCAGTATTTTTATATATATATAAATAATAATAAATATTTTAAATGTAGTTAATCATATTAATATAACTATTCTTAATTTATAGGTAACAATTATCTCATTTAAATAAATATAAAAAAATTATGTTTCATAGAAACTCAATGTTGCATGCATTGTACTTCAAGTCAGTGTTGAGTGTAACATATTCCATGTCGATGTTTCATATAGCGTATGCCAAGTCATTGTTGTATATAATATATGACCAGTAAATTCCATGTAAAAGGGATATTTTACTTGGTTAATTGCAACAAAATAATGAAAATTATGGTAAAATAGCTCTGTGACCACAATAATTTTTAATTTTATAATCAACCGGTTTTATATTCATTTATAATTTATTTGTAATTTAATAATTCATATTATATTATATAAACCATATATTTTCACAAATTATTTAATAATATTAATAAAATCTAATTTAACATCAATATGTTATCATGTTATATTAAAAAATAACAATTTAATTATATATTGGTATTCTGTAAACCTCGGTCACGTGTGTTACAAAAGTTATCGAGGAAAGACATCATTGCATAGAAAGTAAGTGAACCTCATTTTTTCTTGTATAGAAGGACAATGATTATGTTTTAGGTAGTGTGTGATTATCTTGGTGGTGCATATAAAAAATGCCAAGAATAGTTCTATAATATAAAATGAACTATCATCAATGTTCCATGAAATGAAAAGCATCAAAAAAGATTAATTAATTTGAAAAAAAACATTCAAAAAATCATGGGGTATTGCATCCCAATTTCACAAATTACGAGCATGTGTGATTGAGACCATCCAATTTATCTTAGCTTCATCCTTATTACCAATCATTTGATTATTTCTTCGTATACTTCTATTTTGTGGAAAATCATTATTCATATACATTGAGTTCACTTTTACACTATAATTTAACTTCACCTAATATGAGTTCATCATTAATAAACACATTCCTCAACCCCTGAATGCGTTTTTCAATAAAAATTTATCACTATCATTATCACCATATCCCATGGCTCTGTATGTGATGACAGTAATAGAATTTTCCATTAATCATCCATGAATTTAACCTCCATCAATTTGAGATTCCCAAAGATCATTTTGATGTCATCACACAGTCTACCCCAGATCTACCATCTGAATAAATAATAGAGAATAACCGCCTATTCATGAACACTATAGTAAGTGTTGATGGATTCTCATACATTTCTTCTAGTTATTTTATCACATCAGTTATCTTATTAACTTCTTAGATAAAAAACAACATTTGTTTCCAATGATATCCTAAAAACCCAGAGGAAATTACTGATCAATGATTCCAATTCCACTTTTTCCATTTTACCATGTTTTAGCTAAGAAAATGAAAACTATAAATCTTTTAAAAGTATATATTCATCCATATAAATTCTCCACAAATAGAAGTTATCTCAAATGAAATTTTCTCTCTATAACATATCTTTATAAAACACCATACCTTCTGATGTCAATAAATTACGCTATAAATCCTAAAATAATTCCAATGAAACATTATTGTCAATACCTAACCTACCATATAGTGAGCATTGAGAAAGATGATCCAGAAGATCTTGTACCACTTGTTTTGGAATCCTCAAAAAGGAGAAACATAGGTAGATACATCAGGTAGAAACTAATTATCTAAATGCACCCCATCATACTAATTATACTAAAATGTAATAATTTGGCCACATTATTCATTTCACTAATTATAACCCCCACACACACTCAAAAAATATCATAACTCAAAAACAATCAAGTGGGAAATTGATAAAATAAAGAACACAATAATTAAAAAAAATATTCAATAGATCCTATGTCAATATGATAAAAACAAAATCATTTTCCCTTATAATTGGAAATTATTAAAGATGCAATTACTTTTTATATGATAGAAAATTTAATCACTATTTAATGTTAATCCCTGATCACATTATCACTTGTTTTTTTTGGAACATACCTATTGTAATCACCGGCTAGTCATTTAGTTACACCACCATATAAATTTTTTGGATGATCGATCTTTAATCCTATTCGAATATTGATTGTGTACAACTATAAGCATGTGTCTGATATAGCTGATTAATATTGAATGGTAACAAAAACCATTTTATAAATCATTTGGATTAAAACATTTAGCACCCACAAAACCTTTTGCAGATGCATTGACCAGTTCCCATTCTACATCAAAAGAGATTATTCTAATCAACTGCTACCTACTGATGATATTATTTTTTCACTTTTTACACACCATGGTCATGTCATCATCTAGCTCACTTAATTTAGATGAATAACTCAAAATAGAATTTTGGTTCACATCTAAATAGAAATCATATCTATGAGTAATCTTGATTTTAACCATTAGTTATTACAAAATAAATGTATTTCAGCTACACTTGTCTGTGTAATTTAGTTTCGAAGGAAACATTTCTAAGGAGGGAGAATATAAATGATGAAAGTGTTTTTAATTTTCCTTCTATTATATTCATTGGTGTCAATGATTAATGTATTTTTTGACATGTCATATATATCTTAATGAAAAAATCACTATTGATTTATTTTATTAATAACTGTACTAAAATAAACATTATAATACCATATGAGAAACATTGATGGAAAATAATTATAAAAAAATATAAGAGGGAAAATAATAGTAATATAAAAATTATTTCATTCTTGAAATATTATACCTTGAGATCACTCTTGAATATAATACCATGAAGTAAAATTTTAGAAAGAATTATAAATATTATAAATTATAGAGTAACGTATTGTTATAAATAAGTAATTTAGATGATTAGTTGATGGATTTAATTAAATTATATATTAATATAGATTATTTTTATATATATTTAGTGGGTATATATAATGATATAGGGTGTATTTTTTCATAGTATATATACATTTATGAAAAAATATAATTTATTTAAAAAGAATCAATAAATTTATAATTTATAATTGGTCATATTACTATAGCTTTTTATTATTATTTATACAAGGACAAAGCCAACATATTATTTAAACATATTTTTGACAATATTTATGAAAACTAAAACAAGGTAACACCAAAATCATCACTATAAAAATGCATGGGATTATAAATAAAACCTAATATTGGAAGACCCAATTTAAATTTTGATGAAACTATTTATGTAATGTAAAAATGAGTTTTATGTGGAGTAAAACATGATTATCTCTAAATGAATCAAGTCGCCACTCTTTTTCTTGGAAATAATGGATATCCAAAAAAATTAATAAATAAGAATATGAAAAAATGATCTTATTCCGCAATATATCAATGCAAGGACACCTAGGCTATATCTAGCATCTAAATTGGGAAATAAATAAAATGGATTGGTGTATATCAATGTATATATTCAATGAAAATAGTGGCATAGTGACATTATAAGATAATAACTGGAAATTTACTGATACAATGTGGTCACACAAGATTTATAAATTAAGGATGAATTGGATATTCATAAGAATGAGGAAGTATCTAATATAAGATATTGATGTTTCAAAAATGATTAATTGGATTTTGGAGGATCTTTTTGTCACCAAGACCATAATAATCACAACACAATAGCATTGTGGGAAAAAAATTTAGAAGAGTTAAATACCTTTAAACAAAAATACATACCATCACAAAATAATCCAAGAAGTAAAGGTTCTCTTTAGTAAAACTGAAATATCCTGATGCGTCAAATAAACCCATTAAATTATAAAATGATAAATTAAAAAAAATTAAAATTCAAACTATAAAAATTATTATCAATTGATATGGAAGTATTACAATATCTGTCCATATTTAGAGATTACATGTATACATTTTACATTACACAAAATATAGTTTCTCTATGATACAAGAAGATGATGGAGAATAGGTGGGAGGTTTTATTTTTAACATATCTCATCAAGAAATAATGGGTTAAATTCCACAATGATAAATTCTAGGTTATTAAATAACTCAGGTTTTCCAATTTTTAGGATGTAAAAGTAATTGTATCCATTTTTTAGATTTTATTAGTTATTTTGACTATTTCCTTGATCTTTTTCATTCAGTAGGTACATTTTTCTAAATAAAACATTAATTTAATTAAGGTTATTTTTTTAATTTTTTATTTAATTTTATTTCAATTATTTAATTTCTTCAAATTTTTTCTGATATTATTAATTAAATTAAGATATTTCTTATGTTCATGAATAAAAATACACTTATAGAGTTAGTGATCAGAAATAGATGGGTGGGTATCATGTTTTATAATTAATAATATTCACAAAAATTTTGTTTTAATTTAGGATCACTTTGTGATTGATTTTCTCATATAAATCTTTTATAATACTATGAAGTACATGATTCTTTAGGGAGGTATTATAATGTTATTGAGTGAATTAACCCTTTACTAGTGGATTGGATTTATCATATATGTTTAATATTTAATATATCTCTCATTATTGTTTTTATTTCAATAATTTTGATATTTATGTTATATTTATAAAAATAATTAAATTTAAGTACAAATAATTAAATTAATTTTAAAAAATCATGAATCCATTTAACTTGGATAGTTGTGAGTAATTTAAATATATTTATTTTATTAAACCAGCCTTCAAAACTGAACTCTCAATTTTATTTTCATTTGATATTATTTTACATAAAATAGATTCAATTTTTAATTCTTCTCAACCAATTTCTAATTTATAAAGTTTGGGTTAATAGTATGATAATAAATTGGACTTATGGGAAAATATATTTTCATTATGGGACTGATTTGGACATTGGTTATTCAAAACCCTATTAGTTTAGTAAAATATTTATCACACATAAATTGTAATCATTATCCACCTAGAGAAGTAATGATGGTAATAGGTGAAAATGTTTTCATAACTTTTATTGAGTACTAATTTTGAACATATGAGTCAAAACTACATATTGATTATCTCAAATCCTTTTCTCAAACTTTATCTCTTATTTATTATAAATAAATTCATTGTTTGATTTGGTATTTTTGTAGAAATGTTTAATCATGAGCTGGAAATTGAGAACTTATTCAAGGACCCTTGATTCATTAATGAAATGGTGTATAATCATTATAATTAAATACTCATTTTTTTTGATAGATGATCTTGAATCGAGGATAACATCCCTATTGTTTCCCATGAATCACTTAAGAGAAACTTTTCCCAAAAGTACCAATAAGACTTAAGAAAAAAATTGATCTATTTTAGAACCATATTGTAGTATATTTTACCCTCCGTTAATGGGGATTTATAGACAATTGTTTTATCATAATTTTGGTTAAAAACATCGAAAACAATTAAGAATGCATTAATTTATTCATAATATTTGGAAAAATTTAGTATATTTACATAATGATCCACACAGACATTTGATTAACTTTTCATATATTTTTGATCAATTCAAGAAAAATGGAGTGACCAGTTATGCCATAAGGTTGTAGAAATTACCATTATCAATAAATCATTGAGAAAAGGGAATTTTATAGAGTAATTGAGCTATTTTAAATAAAAATAGGAACCTCATGGAACTGATATTTCTTTCTAGATATTTTCTACTAGTGATAATAGTGAATATTAAAAATAGAATATGGAACATTATCTCAAAAATTATAGAATCCATATTTTAATTGTGGTATTGTTTCAAGCAGAAGATAAGGTTGTGCAGCATATCATTACTTATTTATGGATTCATAAAAACATATTGAACAATACTTTCCATCCAATATCTCAATCCATGACCTATAATTCAATCACTGAAGGAATAAATATGAAAACTATCAAAGTTTCATTACAACATATTAATGAGATATCTCATAATTATGTACAATAAAAATTTGATAGCTGTAAATAGGGTAATTCATCAGGTGGGAAAACAATTTCACCTGGATGTCCAAATGGAAAACATTTCGATGAAACCCAAATGATTTTTATTTATTGAAATATCTCTACCATAATAACCAAAACCACTTGCACCTGTATCCATTTCACTATCTTTTGAGATATAGGGAGTACCACATATATATAAAAATTGTGATCCAAGATCAACATCAAAAAATGTATTGGATTAAGACAATGTGAGCTATAACCCCCCCCCCAAACATCTAGAACACAAATGACTAAAAGAGTCTCATTCAATCAAATTGAAAACCAAATATATGTTGGAACCATATATAAAGTGATCAAAATTTCATCAAAAATGAATTCCCAAAAAGATATTCATCCTAATAAAAATATATATTATCATTTAAACAATTCTCAACCCTTTAATCTAAAACCAATCAGCATCAACAGAAATTATACTCACGACCAAAATCCCAACTAAACAATCAATATCTTTAGGACAAGCCTAGTTCTATTCTCTAAAATTCATATATTTGGATAAGAAATCAGTAGAACCAGTGGATAAATCAGAAATTTATTCCTCAAAATCATAAGAATTGACAAGCTCATGGAAGTTGTAATATTTGTTATTATATTCTTCCTACTAACACTAGTGTAGGGATGAGTAGTGTTAAACCAATAATGAAGTTTTATAAATGCATGATGTAAATAACTCAAGGTTAATTAGAAAACAAACATAGAAGAAAAAAAATAAGATCAAAGAAAAACATGATAAAATTGGTGAAATGTTTAAAAACATAAAACCTATGAGAAATGGGTAAGTGATTAGTTAATGAATTATGAATTAAAAGTTTAATCGACAATAATATATTCATATAATAAAAAAACAACGTGAAAGGAAAATTTTCTTATCAAGAAATTATTTTTCCTTAAATATTTTTAAAGTGGGTTTAATCTGACTATATCTAGGGAAATAATTCAATTAAATTTGATGAGATACTCTTTAACAATCAAAATACACATATTTTTATTAATTATGAAAATAATTGTTATTAACAATTAGTTATTCTGTATAAATTACAACATTGATTTATTATTTAATGATTAAGTGAATTAAATATACCAATAAGAAAATTTATTGTAGAATCATAGATAAAATATATTTAAATTAATTAAAATAAGTTAAATAAGAATAATTGAATTTATTCTAAAAATTTTATAGAACATTAATTGTTGATTCATTATATTTTATAAGTACATTTCATATATAGTTAAAATCAAATAACAAAGAAATAAGTTGACGGTACTTCGCCCATGTGATCAATTCCGTTCAAAATTCATTCTTATTATAAGATGCTACTCTTGATTTCTAACATTATCGGCCTCCAACCATAGAATTAAGTGGGTCCTTATTTAGAGAGTTAATTTATGTACCCTTTTTTCCTAGAATTTTTTATATCAATCCATTGTAATGAAATTACTCTCCACCTTATAATTTTAATTTCCATAGCCTTAGTTGTCTTAATAATATTTTGATTTACTATAAATCATAAAATAAAAACTCATATATTAGTGAAATACATGAACAATCACCACTCTTATTCTTCTATTACTGCTGATTTTATTCATGAAAAACTCTCATCTAATTTTTGTTCACACAAAAGATCATTATTTTGTCCAATAGTTTTACTTTCCAATAAATAATTTTGGTTTATGATACCTCTTGAATTAATTAAATATTTGGCCACAAAATTATTTTATAAAGCACTATCAATATGGATACATGAATATATACTTCATTATGATCAGGGTTCATGATCTCCTTTAATCGTCAGTATGAAATACTCATCACAAATATTATTTTAATATCCTTTTATTTTTTTCAACAACTCATGAAAAAAATAGTTAATTTCAGATTTAATTTTCAAGAGATTTATGTTATGGTAAAGTAATAAATTATTGATAATCTTACTTTATTGTATTCAAATGAGTCACTGAGCTCATCATCATACCTTTATTGGTGTAACCATATTGATTATTTGGAATCTATAATGAGGAACTATCGTTCCATATGTTTCTTGGTTAATTTTGTCCTTTCCATTATCAACAAATACAGGTACACTCATTCGTCAACATACACTAGAGCTAGTGTGAAGAGCCCAACACCTATAATCGCAATCACCCATGAAAACTGAATTCACATAGGAATAATGTAAAGCAATATGCATGATTTTCTCTCTAGATTCATAGTCAAAATTTGGGATCTTTAAGATCCCCTCCTTCGAATACCATAAAAACTGAAAAAACCAAATCACTATATAAGAAAAAAGAATCATAGATATTCACCCAATTTTCCCTTTAATATACTACAATTGAGTCCCATTTATTCTACTAGATATCGATACAAACCTCATAGATGAATTAATTAATGTGGCTTCTTAATGTTGTCCAATATTATATTTTATTGTCTTTAACATTATCATTTATCCACACTTGATTTCCAAATTCATTCTCATGGATTTAATTTCTTACATCTTGTATAACTCAGTTTTATGCCATCTTCATCATCGTAATACACCACTATGTCTCAGGCTGAAGATCATTTACTCAAAAAAAGAATCCTAAAATATTAATTCAATTTTTTTAAGACCATATTTAGGATTATTTACATCATAATGGGTTGTTTCGATCAGTCCATCCATTTATCAATAATGTCAATATTTGGCCTCAATTTTTTTATTATTTAGTTGGTCAAGTTTATCTTAAACCATTTTCATATTAATTTACTCATATGTTGTTATTTGTAAACCTTACACTATTCTATTTAACTTGTAAACACTCCCAATGCAATGATAAATGACTCATTATAAGTGCATGATATGACACATACATTCCAAAATCATC
Source organism: Viscum album (assembly GCA_963277665.1). Taxonomy (NCBI): domain Eukaryota; kingdom Viridiplantae; phylum Streptophyta; class Magnoliopsida; order Santalales; family Viscaceae; genus Viscum; species Viscum album. The sequence continues at coordinate 34,176,797 of OY728163.1, forward strand.
ACCCTTATATTATATTCCCTTCAAAACTAATAAAATTATGTATTTTTACATCAATCTAAAATGTAAATTTGTAAAATTTATCAATAGATGATAAATACTACATAGTAAAAATAATAAAAATTAAAATCCCATATTAAAAATATAAACTAAATTTCATTCACTAATTATATATATTAATTCATAGAAATTGTAACGACCCAAAATTTTTCAATGGAAATTACCTTCTTATATTTATGTCATAAAATAGCATGAAAACCCAACATAATGAAATACTAAGTGATAAGTGACCTTTAAACATAATTTTGTCACTTCTGTGTCTGGAAATTCAAAAATCTAACATACACGGTTGTGTTCAAGATGATTTTTGAAGTCTAATGAAACAAAAATAATTTTTGGTGAATAGTGACCTACCCTTATGAATAGTAACATACCCTTATGAATAGTAATATTACCCTTATTAATAGTAAATCATCCAACATAAGTGTAACATTACCTATGAATAATTAAATAAAATTTAGACATCTTAGAAAGTGACAATTTGACCTTAGTAAACGTTTTGGAATTTTGTAAGTCACAAATAAATAATTATAATTCAATAATTAAAATAAAATTTATTTTATTAAAATTTATTCATTATTTATCAAATCAATGTCTTATAGTTTTTAGATTATTTTATAATACCCTACGTAATTTTTGAATTCACTATAAAATCAGTTTTAATCTTAAAAACTGTTTTTTAAGTAAATTATGATTTTAATTAAATATTAAATTAATAATATTCAGAAAATTATTTTTGAAAAATGGACTTAATTTTTATATTATAAACATCGAAAAATGGTTGGTGTAAATTTTTGGTATTTTTCTGAGAGACTTGATTTTTTGATGAATAGTAGAATCCGATAATTCGCAATAAATGCTATATAATGGATTAATTGAGTCATCGATGATATTCTGCTGATATAATCCCACTTAGTTCAGGATCATATGATAGAATTACTATTCTTGGACATTCAAGACTCACAATTCCTTGTATTAGGGGAAATTAATAAACTAATGAATTTTATATTAAGGAAACCCCTCTCCCCTCCACTATAAAAGCCAACCTTCACACCCTCATTTCCTCACACCTCTCAAGCTCCAGCCCTTCTATAAAATATGCCCAAACACCTTCCCTATCCCCTCCCCCAAGTACAAGATCTTCTGGTCTCATAAAAATAACAAGCTTAGTCCCTTAAGTTGGTTCTCAAGAGAAAGATTCAAGAGGTAGTTTCTCTCCCTCTTCTCCTTTAATTTCCTTTTAAGTTCAAGTTCATTTCTTGATCTCTTCCAACCTATATTCATCCAAATGGTATTGTAACTATATTATTATAAATAGACTGTAATTTTATGATTCTAATGGGATATTATATCATCCAACCCCCTTTCCCTCTTCCTTTTATTTTATTAAAGATAACGTTGTTCGTGAGGTGTTAATTTATCACCTTCAAGAACGACATTCTGTCTTCTTCCATTTCTACTTTCAGATCTGGTCAGGAAACCATTTTTAAAGTTGAACCATAATTTTTTATATGTATTATGTCCTATTTAAATATCTGGAAATAACTTTTTCCATATTACTAAGTGATAAATTAAAACAAGTTCATTCTGATCGAAAAACCTCCCAAATTAACCCAAACAATTTTCATTTAATTTTTATCTAATGATTCATCCACATGGATCTAATATAATTATTTATAAAATAATTAAAACTCCTATAATATAATTAATAACATGAAATATCAGTTCTGTCTGTTTACCCATGTTCTACTTGAACTTCAATTTATGAATACAAGTGAACCACCCAAGGAAAACCATAAAAACAAACATCCCCGAACAATGTTTTTTGAACTCTCTAAGTCATCCAAAGAAACATAAAATGACGTAATGAAACCATAATGAACCCTATTAATGTATAAAAGGTTATTTAATTTCTAATTAATGAATATAATGTCATTATATAGTACATTAAAGAGAAGTAAGCATTCAGATACAAGGTAAGAGGAAATTCTCGAACCCAAATTTCCTCCTTTGGGTTCCCCCTCTTTCACTCCATTTTTGATATGGTTACTCCTCAAAGATAATTTTTTCATCATTGAATTTACTTTTCTGGGATACACATGTTTTCTAATGAATTTTATGTCAATCCAAATGTTTTCCAAAATAACTCTTCATTCAAGAACTCTACTTTTACCTCTCATTAATGGTTGATGGTTCTTGTATCAAGTATGTTGTTCCCTCTTTCTTTTGGGAACCCAAAGATAATGAATGTCTTCTTATGAGATGAAACTCATTCCTTACCATGGGTTATTTATGTTCATTATTGATATATTTTTTATGTGTCATGAATGTTAATGATAATGTTATGATGTGACGGGTGCGCCCAGAATTATATAGCGCAATATGAATGTTTGAATGTGATGGGTGCGCCCAGAACTATACAGTTCTCCAATGCATTGGGTAAAGTGATGAATCTCCTGAGTAAATGTGAAATGATGTGTGAACAAGATTCTATCTTGTTTCACAAGTATGTTTGGTAGTTAACCACTAAGATATGATGTTTCATTTTTATGTATTGCCACATTTCAAGTCTTTTATTTATGCTCCTCTCATGTTCATGATCTTTTGCCTATGTTATGATTATACTCACCCCATGATATATTGTTTTTATCTATCCTCTTACTGGGCTTCTATCTCACCCATTTTGGTTTATATCCTCAAGTGGCTACATGTACTAAGGAGAGGACAAGTGCCACTTAGAAGCTAGAGAAGAAGAAATTAAATAAATGTTTATGGTTGATGATGTATTTGTTATGTATGGTCCTAGTTTTCCCAAGACACTAATCCTTTGGATCCTCTTTGTGTAATACTATTATGTTGTTTAATTTTGAAATGATGTAGTAGTAATGTAAGAAAAGGCTGGGTCGCTATAGTTGATATCAGAGGCAAGGTTTTGTTTATTTGGGAATTATGATTAGTGAACCCTAGGGAAAACCTACAACATGAGACTAAGTACAAATAGGCGCACAAGAATATTTACCTAGGGATCCCATATGTTATGTTTTTGGTATAAATTGTTTAAATGAATAAGTTATTCATGACTTGTTTACTTATGTTTTGTTTTAAACTTTTCTATTTTATAAAATTGTGGGAACCAGGAGAAATCAGGCCAACAACTCATGCGACGGCCAATGCAATGATTGCCCGAACGACATCCCCAATGATTTGGGAGGTGGAGTTAAAAACTTCATGGCAATGCTTACCCAATTATCTCAGGTTATGAATAATAACCATAATAATGTGGAACATCCTCCTTCACCAAAGAGGGAGCAACTGGCTATCTAAGGTTTTATGTGGCAACGACCGCCGATGTTTAGTGGATCTTCGGATCCACTAGTTGCGAAACAGTGGGTCAACTCCATGGAGAAGATATTTTCGGTTCTTCACTATTCTGAGATGGAGAAGGTGACTCTAGTCGTTTATCATCTAGATGGAGAAGCCGATCAATGGTGGTATTTGATTAAGAACACCAAACCAAGAAAGGATATTGAAGATATGGAATGGGAAGACTTTAAGATAATGTTTCTTAATAAGTATTTCCCACGAACTATTCACACAAAGATGGAGAGAGAATTCATAGAACTCAAGAAAAAAGAAGGATAATATGTCACAACCTATGAAGCGGAATTCACAAGGCTTGCAAGGTATGATTCGGGTTTTGTTATCAACAATGATAGAAAAAGAGATATATTCTTTAGGGGATTAAAACCACACCTTCGAAAGGCTCTTACAATTCGAGACATTGGGAGTTATGAAGAAGTTTTTTTGTGTGCTCTCAAAGTGGAGAAGGAGTTTGGAGAATGGTCCCATGGCTATGTTGATAAGAAAATAATGATGGATTTTCAAGCTGGTGGATCTAATGACAAAGGCGGTAAGAAAAATCAACGACCAATATGCCAAAAATGTGGGATGTTGCACCATGGGAACTGCCTCAAAGGGACGGGGAAATGCTTCAAGTGTGGAAAAGAAGGACACCATTCCCAAGAGTGTCTAAAATACATGAAAAGGAAGGAGAATGTAGCCGATGAAAGGATAGAACCACCCATGGTTCAATTCTACAATTGTAGAGAGCTAGGGCACTATGCAAACCAGTGCACTAAACCTCGAGCTCTCGAGGGTAATCAGTGTCAGCAGCCACCAAAGCCAAAGGAACAAGGGAAGGCTTATCCCATCACTACTATAGAGGTGGAGCATGAAAATGAAGTCGTTCAAGGTACACTTCCTATTCACTCAATAATGTAAAAAGTATTATTTGATTCTGGTTCTACGCATTCCTTTATATCTTGGAAGTTTGCTAGAACTATAGAATCGAAGCCCCGAAACCATGAAGTAGAGATATCTATAAAAACACCAAGTGGTGCAATAATTGCAACCCAAGTGTTTAACTCTTCTCCTGTTGGTGTATGTGGGAATATTCTTTTGGAAAATCTCATAATACTTCCCTTGGTGTAATTCGACGCTATAATGGTAATGGATTGGAGCTCGCTATATAGAGCACATATCAACTGTCAGGATAAGGAAATATCTTTTCATATTCCAAACCATCCCATGCTTCTCTACAAATGAAAGGAAGATCATGAATCTCCTTTGAAAAATCCTTAAATGGTATGGGTGTTGATTCCTTATAAAGAAGAATACCTCGCCTAAATGGTTGAGTCGAAGGAAAGTTCCAACCTGAAGGAAATGACCATTGTGAGGGAATCCGGCAATGTATTTCCCAAAGAGTTACCCAGAATTCCCCCGGATTGTGAGGTAGAGTTCTCAATTGAACTCATACCTAGAGCTACTCTTATCTCAAAGTTTCCCTATAGGATGGCTCCTATCGAACTGGAGGAGTTAAAGAAGTAGCTGCAATAGCATCTGGACAAAAAGTTCATATGCCCTAGTGCATCACCTTGGGGTGCACAAGTGCTCTTTGTGAAGAAGATGGATGGAACAATGCGGCTGTGTATCGATTATCGGGAACTCAACAAGATCACTATAAAGAACAAGTATCCTCTCCCAAGGATTGATGACTTGTTCGACCAGTTAAGAGGAGCTCAATACTTCTCAAAGGTGGATCTTCGTTCTGGATATCATCAGGTAAAGGTGAATAAGGAAGATATTCAGAAAACTGCCTTCCGTACAAGGTATGGGCACTATGAGTTTTTGGTGATGCCCTTTGGACTTACTAATGCCCCTAAAATATTCATGGATTTGATGAATATAGTCTTTAGACATTACCTCGACAAATTTTTGGTAGTGTTTATCGATGATATTCTCATATACTCCTAGAGCAAGGAGGAATATGAAGAACATATAAGACCTGTGTTGGCAACATTAAGAAAGGAAAAGTTGTACGCCAATTTCAGAAAGTTTTACTTTTGGATGAATCAAGTCACGTTCTTGGGACATGTGATCACAAATGAGGTAATTTCTATGGATCCTTCAAAGACAAAGGCGATTGAGGAATGGCCAAGTCCCTCAAGTGTCACAGAAATCCGTAGTTTTATTGGATTAGCTGGGTACTACCGACGTTTTGTGAGAAACTTCTCACGATTGTCAAGCCCGATAACTAAGTTAACAAGGAAAGGGGTAAAGTATGTCTGGATGGAAGAATGTGAGGGAAGATTCAAGGAGCTAAAGAGAAGGCTGCTCACTGCACCTGTACTCACACTATCGAAAAGTGGAGAACGTTTTGTGATATACAGTGATGCTTCAAAGAAAATCTTGGGTTGTGTACTCATGAAAAATGATGATGTGATAGCCTACGCCTCACGACAGTTGAAGATCCATGAGCAGAACTACCCGATGCATGATCTAGAGTTGGAAGCTGTGATTTTTTCCTTGAAAATCTGGTGGCACTACCTTTATGGTGAGAAGTGTGACATATACACCGACCAAAAGAGCCTAAAGTATATATTCACATAAAAGGAGCTCAACATGCGTCAAAGGAGATGGTTAGAGCTAATCAAGGATTACGATTTCTCTATTCACTATCATCCTGGAATGGTGAACAAGGTAGCTGATGCTCTAAGAAGAAAAGAACCTGATACTCTATCCATGTTATAGATTGAGAAAGACCCTATCTTCTTAGATATGAAAAGGATGGATTTGGAAATCATAAGGGAAGGGGATACATCCTACCTTTCTTAAATTATTGCGCAACCATCTATCTAAGAGAAGATTAAGAAAACACAAATGGGTGATGTGGAGATATAAAAGAGGGTGAATGCAGCAAAGGAAGGGAAGCTTCAAGAGTTCCATATCGACGATGATGGTGTGATTTGGTTTGGAACGCGGCTTTGTGTGCCTTCATCACCCGGGATAAATAAGGAGCTTTTGGATAATGCACATAGCTCAAATTTATCTATCCATCCTTGTATAACCAAGATGTACCGTGATCTCCGAGAACACTTCTGGTGGAATAACATAAAGAAGGAGATTGCAGAATATATATCAATGTGCTTGGTATGTCAGCAAGTTAAAGATGAGCGACAAAAGTGAAAAGGTATGATGCAGAAATTTCCTATACACATGTGGAAATGGGAAAATGTTACTATGGACTTTGTCACGGGTCTCCCAAAGACGTCAAAGAAAAATAATGCGATATGGGTTGTGGTTGACCGACTCACCAAGACTTCCCATTTTATCGTTATTCGGGAAGATTGCTCACTTGAACAAATTGAAAATATATATGTGAAGGAAGTGGTGAGACTGCACGGTGTTCCACTCTCAATTTTCTATGATCATGATCCAAGGTTCACATCTAAATTCTGGAGGAGCCTTCAACATGATTTGAGTATTGAATTAAATTTCAGCATGACCTATCACCCCCAAACTGATGGCCAATCTGGAAGGACTATTCAGACTCTTGAAGATATGCTAAGATCCTGCTCTCTTGAATTCAAAGGTGGTTGGGATCAGTATCTCCCATTTGGTTGAGTTCTCATACAACAATAGCTTCCACTCGAGTATTCAGATGGCTCCATATGAAGCTCTGTATGGAAAGTGATGTAGAACTCCAACCTGTTGGGATGAAGTTGGAGAAATAAAGCTACTTGGACCCAATCTTGTTCAAGAGATGAAAAATAAGGTTCAAGTCATCCAGAAACACATCAAAGCTGAACAAAGTTGACAAAAGATCTTTGTTGATAACCATCAAAGGGACTTGGAGTTCGATGTTGGAGGTAAAGTCTTCCTTCGAATATCTCCATGGAAGAGGGTCATGCGATTCGAGAAGAATGGGAAGCTAAGTCCAAGGTATATTGGCCGCTTTGAGATCCTTGACCGCATAGAAGTCGTGGCCTATATTCTTGCACTTACACCGAATATGGATCAAGTTCATGAATTTTCTCATGTATCACTACTGAGGAAGTACATACCAGACCCCTCACATGTACTAAACTCAAAGGTGGTGCAGCTGGAAGATGATCTCTCCTATGAGGAGCAGCTAGTAAAGATTCTCGATCAGAGAGATAAGGTTCTACACAACAAGACAACCCATCTTTTCAAAGTGTTGTGGAGTAACCATAAGTTTTAGGAAGCAACTTGGGAACCAGAAGAGGCAGTTAAAGAGAAGTACCTTCACCTATTTGTGTAAAGTGAAATTTTGGGGGTGAAATTTCTTAAGGGGGGAAAAATGTAACGACCCAAATTTTTTCAATGGAAATTCCCTTCTTATATTTATGTCATAAAATAACATGAAAACACAACATAATGAACTACTAAGTGATAAGTGACCTTTAAACATAAGTTTTTCACTTATGTGTTTGGAATTTCGAAAATGAGACATACACGGTTGTGTTCAAGATGATTTTTGGAGTCTAATGAAACAAAAATAATTTTTGGTGAATAGTGACCTACCCTTATGAATAGTAACATACCCTTATGAATAGTAGTATTACACTTATGAATAGTAAATCATCCAACATAAGTGTAACATTACCTATGAATAATTAAATAAAATTTAGACATCTCAAAAAGTAAAAAATTTGACCTTAGTAAACGTTTTGGAATTTTGTAAGTCATAAATAAATAATTAAAATTAATTAATTAAAAGAAAATGTATTTTATTAAAATTTATTCATTATTAATAAAATAAATGTCTTATAGTTTTTAGATAAATTTTTAAGACCCTACGTAATTTTTGAAAGCACTATAAAATCAGTTTTAATCTTAAAAACTGTTTTTTAGGTAAATTATGATTTTATTTAAATACTAAATTAATAATATTTAGAAAATTATTTTTGAAAATTTTACTTTATTTTTGGATTCTACAGATCGAAAAATGGTTGGGGTAAATTTTTGGTACTTTTCTGAGATACTTGACATTTTTATGAATAGTAGAATCCGGTAATTCACAATAAATGCTAAATAATGGATTAATTTAGTCATCGATGATGTTCTACTGATGTAAGCCCACTTGGTTCGGGATCACATGATAACATTACTATTCTTGGTCATTCAAGACTCACAATTCCTTGTATTAGGGGAAATTAATAAACTAATGAATTTTATATTAAGGAAACCCCTCTCCCCTCCACTATAAAAGCCACCCTTCACACCCTCATTTCCTCACACCTCTCAAGCTCCAAGCCTTCAATAAACTATACCCAAACACCTTCCCTAGCCCCTACCCCACGTCCAAGAGCTTCTGGTATCATAAAAATACGAAACTTAGTCCCTTAAGGTGGTTCTCAAGAGAAAGATTCAAGAGGTAATTTCTCTCCCTCTTCTCCTTTAATTTCCTTTTAAGTTCAAGTTCATTTCTTGATCTCTCCCACCTATATTAATCCAAATGGTATTGTAACTATATTATTATACATATACTGTAATTTTATGATTCTAATGTGATATTATATCATCTAACCCCCTTTCCCTCTTCCTTTTATTATATTAAAGAGAACGTTGTTCATGAGGTGTTAATTTATCACCTTCAAGAACGACATGCTTTCTTCTTCCATTTCTACATTCAGATCTGGTCATGAAACCAATTTTATGGTTGAACCAGAATTTTTAATATGTATTATGTCCTATTTAAAGTTCTGGAAATAACCTATGTCCATATTACAAAGTGATAAATTAAAACATGTTCACTGTGATCGAAAAACCACCCAAATTAACCCAAACAATTTTCCTTTAATTTTAATCTAATGATTCATCCACATAGATCTAATATAATTCATTAAAAATCATTAAAACTCCTGTAATATCATTAATAACAGTCAATATCAGTTCTGGATGTTTACCCATGTTCTACCCGAACTTCAATTTATGAATACAAGTGAACCACCCAAGAAAAACCATAAAAACAAACATCCCCGAACAATGTTTTTAAACTCTCTAAGTCATCCAAAGGAACATAAAATGACATAATGAAACCATAATGAACCATATTAATGTATAAAAGGTTCTTGAATTTCTAATTAATGAATATAATATCATTATACAGGACATTAAATAGAAGTAAGCATTCAGATACAAGGTAAGGGGAAATTCTTGAACCCAACTTTCATCCTTCGGGTTTTACCTCTTTCACTCCATTTCTGATATGTTCAATCCTTAAATATCATTTTTTCATCATTTTATTTCCTTTCCTGGGATATAAATGTTTTCTAATTAATTTTATTTCAATCCAAATGTTTTCCAAAAGAACTCTTCATTCAAGAACTCTACTTTTACCTCTCATTCATGGTTGATGGTTCTTGTATCAAGTATGTTATTCCCTCATTCTTTTGGGAACCCAAAGATTATGAATGTATTCTTATGAGATGAAACCCATTCCTTACCATGGGTTAGTTATTTTCATTATTGATATATGTTCTATGTGGCATGCATGTTAATGATAATGTTATGCTGTGACGGGTGCGCCTAGAATTATATAGTGCAATATGAATGTTTGAGTGTGACGGGTGCGCCTAGAATTATACAGCCCACCAATGCATTGGGTAATGTGATGAATCTCATGAGTAAATGTGAAATTATGTGTGAACAAGATTCTATATTGGTTCACAAGTATGTGTTGTAGTTAACCACAAAGACATGATGTTTCATTTTTATGCTTTTCCACATTTCTAGTCATTTATTTATGCTCCTCTCATGTTCATGATCTTTTGCCTATGTTATGATTATGATCACCCCATGATATATTGTTTTTATATATCCTCCTACTGGGCTTCTATATCACCCCTATTGATGTATATCCTCATGTGGCTACATGTACCGAGGAGAGGACAAGTGCCACTTAGAAGCTAGAGAAGAATAAATTAAATAAATGTTTATGGTTGATGATGTATTTGTTATGTATGGTCCTAGTTTGACCAAGACACTAAACCTTTGGATCCTCTATGTGTAATACTATTATGTTGTTTACCTTTGAAATGATTTAGTATTAATGTATGAAAAGTATGGGTCTCTATATAAATTGGGTTCAAAATCATTATAATAAAAAACTAATTTCAAAACCACATCACATTATTTTTTATGTAATGATTTCTTAATTTTTTTTGGATAGATTCCTTTTCAAAATTAGTTTAATAGATATGAATAAAATCAATTCGATTTAGTTTTAAAAAATATTTTCATTAAAATATTCAAATAAGAATAATTTTTCCAACAAAAATAATAAAATTCATTAGTCTTTCAATTTAAGAATAATTGGTTATAAAATCTCCACATTTTCTACAAATATTTGTTTGAATAATGTATTAAAATAAAACCACATATACTTCCCTTATATTTGATATATTTTTCTTCCCTAATAAATCTATAAATATATTCAATGAAATCTATTTTATCTCATAGGTTAGTAATAAAAAATCCAATAATGTCGTGGTTTTCAAAACTATTTATCCCATGTATTTTTATTCCTCGATAAAATTGGGATGGAAATTTAGATTATTAATGTCAACAAATTTTTTAATTTGAAAAACATTAATTTAAGAAGACTAATAGAATTATGTATCCAATTAATCTTTTAAACAATATTTTTTTCTCTATGGTAAATAGACACATAAAATTAAGTAGTTAAACAAAATTAGACACACAAAGGGATGAGGGAAATTTATTAGTTAATATAATAATATAATTTGACTCATCTGAAATAATTAATAAATTTGTCTCTACTATGATTATGAGTTGAATTTCACATTATTTGAATATAATTACTATAATGTAAACTACAATATTTTTTTAATTCCATTAAAAATTTAAAACACAGTTTATAATTTTCACTCAATGTATGAATTTGTTGAATAAAAAATAAAATATTTTACAACATTAATTCCATGGTTGAATATAATGGAATAAACTCTATCAATGTTTTAAAACAATATTAAATTTTGAAAAATATCAGAAATAAATATTATAAATTGAATATCAATTGAAGAAATTTTAAAAATAATCATTTGGTACTTTGGATTACGAAATATATGTTATCAGAATGAATACCATATCCCCACACATTAGACACAATATTATTCAAAATGTTCACTTCTATTATTACTGATAAATTTTAAAATCTTATGTTAATTTTTTTCTCAATTGAAATTGTTCAAATAATGCTATAGGTGATCATTTTGGTTAGAAAAATAATCTCCCCAGAATTTCAATGCAGATTCCAAAAATATAGTATTGAATTACTATTCATTTACTTAATCGATAAATTCATCAATTTCAAATATATCATAGAAAATTGTTATGAATAAAAAATTTATCCATTTATTAATGAATCTTAATAATTTAGGGTAATATTATAAGGTTTTGATTATGATTCAAAATAATTTTTTGTAACATGGACCAAAACAATATTAGAACATCATAATCCAAAACCGATACACTAGTTATTAGTTTCAACAAATAAAGAATATTTCCCCCATAATATGTTTTAAAACCCAAAAAATACTAAACCATAAAACATATTCTAGTATGACCTTCATGATCTCATAGAAAAAAAATATTTGTTAATAAAATTTTCTTAAACATGGAAACCATAACTCAATCTAATTATTTCTCTATTTATTATCCAACTGGTTACTTTTTTAATTGTATTCTAAGATTCACATGGTCTATCTCATCTAAGATAGAAAAAAATTATAATTGTTCATTATTTATATTCAAAAAAATATAAAAAATAAAATGAATCTAAATAAAAATATTAAAATGTGTGACAAATTTTTTTGTCTAATTTCGTGGATTTTTTCTATGTATCATTTTTGTATATTAAATGGATTATTTGTGATACTAGGTGATAAAACGAAATGAAATTACAAGGGAATGTGTTCTAATAATAATGGATTGAAATATATTAAATATATTAAATACCTCAGGCATACTGGTTTCCTTAAAAGGTTGAATGACATCTACACTAGTGGCCGAATCGGAAATTCATGGGAACCATTAGGATCAGAATATAGGTTATACACTAAGAAAAACTTCACATTAATTGGACAATACTTTTGAAGAAAATTAATCATTGTCATATAAATGAATAAAATAATTTAATAAATTATTTTATTTCATGTTTTATAAAAGAGTGATTAACAATTATTAAATAGATTATCATGTTTGAAATCTAGGGTTATCTGTATAAACCCAAGGACCATTGGAAATTTGTTAAATAGAGATTCAGATATTTCTCCCATGTGAATAATTATGTGATCCTAGATTGATGATCGATGGCATATAGATTTCAAGTATATCACCATCGAACATGACGAAGTTTCATTTTTTATCTGTGGTCGATCCAAATCAAGGCAAGGCATGTGTTTTGAAATGTTCTTTTTTCTAGCTTTCAATTTTATGACTAAAATGAATTAATCGATGACCAAATTGATCCAATTTTTGATTTATATATGGTATGGGTATATTATCGGTATTTTATTCAAGATAGTGAGAGATGGGAGTGCCGAGAAACCCGGCCCTTGATGAGGGAGTGTGGAACCCTAACACGGCTGTGTGGAATACGAATGCCAAATCCTTTGCTAATGTAGTTGCGGGGAGAAAAAAAAGACACTGGGCCCTGTGAAGGGGCTTCTTCCACGAATTCCTGCATCAAACCTCACATTTTCCATCACCATAGGAAACCAGTAATTTCTTTCACTGCTGATGAGGTTTGCATCTTAGCTTCTGATTTGTGATATGTTCTTGTTGGAAAATTTGTTAAGCATCATCCTTCTTTGAAGTTCATTAGAATCTCCCTGGAAGTTATTGTTTTTTTGGGTTTATGTATTGGCATCCTTCATGCTTCAAATTTCATCTTCAATTTTGCTTCTCATGAAGTATATTATAGGCTTTGGGATAAACACACTTGGTTCTTTGGGGATTGTTTGATGAGAGTACTCAAATAGACCCCTACCTTTGACCCCTTTTCTGAATCGCCCATAGTCCCCATCTAGATTGGCTTTCCTGGTCTTCCACTAAATTTGTTTAAGCATCCATCCCTTTTCCCGATCTCAACGCTCATTAGAAACACCATGAAACTTGACTTGGCTTTAGAAAAACTCTCAAGACCATTAGTGGCTAGAATATTTGTAGAAGTTGATGTCTCCCATGAGCTTCCTAATCAAATTTGGATTCCAAATGGCTCTTATGGTTACTTTCAGTAGATATTTTATGAAAACTTACCAGATTACTGCACTTATTGTTTGAAACTTGGACATCTGTTGAAAGATTGTAGCTTCAAACCTTCAACTTCAGCTTCTATAAAAATGACCTGGGTTGAAAAGAGCAAACAGGAGCACAAAAAGATTGAGGCTTGCACTGAGGCTGGTCCATCAAATGCTCCATTGGATAGTCATTTGGAAGATGCAAATAAAAATAACATTGTCACTGTTGATAGATCTACTATTCTCCCTTCACCCTTAATGGAAAATCAGGATTTGATGAAAGAAAAACATGGAAATCATAATAAATTATCTGATTATGTGAATGTTGTATTTAAGACCACGGCTAACAATCCTCCCTCCAAGAAGGACTCTTCCACTCATCATGAGTTCCCTCATACAAATGATATAGATACAAAGGACTACCCCACTCCAACCTCTCTTAGGGAAGAGCAAAGAAGTGAAATAGAGTCACATGAGGCCTATGAGGTTATATAGTGGGAAGCTGAGGATTCTTTTTTGGAGGATATTGACAAGATCTCTCAAGTGGAGGAGAATTTTCATCTAAAGGACTGAAAAGGGAAAAAATCCATTGTTTACTTTGATGGTTTCATCAGTCAAAATACCAGGAAAACTAGGAAACATAGAGATAACTTCAACTATGAAAGAAATATTATCACAAGATCATTAGCTGCCAAAAGTACTAATTTTTGAGGTTCCTCTGTAGCATGTCCATATTGAATCCATGCCTGAATCCTCACAATCTTCTGATTGCTCTGATTTAGACACTTCCTCAAGTAAAGATGATGAAAATGATCCTTCATATCGGGATGCCTATCAGAATGAAGAGGAACTGAAATTCTCAAAAGATCATGACTCCTGGTTAGCGGAAAATGATACAACTTCGTTTTGAAAATACAAAAATGGTGAAATGACTATTGATTCTTATCTCGGTATTAGAAACAGGATGTTTATTAGAGTAGCTGATGAATTCGTGAAAGATCCAAATTTCAATTTTAAGAACATTACATGGCAATGATTTTTGGTCCCTGATGATCAGTGGGGCATGTTGGATTTTTTGAGATGCTCTAGCCGACTATTATGCATCTTGTTAGATGCTGCATTACTCTACCTAGTTTCTGTTTGGATATTTGGATTTTCCTTCACAGGTTTCAATTTAGACTAAATTCATTTTGAACAACTCTGATTTCTTATCTATTTATCTGCTCTGTTATTGATGGGTTCTCTGCTTGTTTTCTCGTGGTTTCTACCTTATTTATGGTTGCTCTGCTTGCTGGAAAAAAATGATGTTTGATGGCTGGATAACTTTTTACATCATGGTGTTGTGATAGTTCTTTTTATCTGTCAAACAGATGAGATTGGACGGATGTTATTCAATTTTGAAGATGAATACTGCTCTGTCTTCACATCGGTATAAGTAAGGCATGGTCTACTTATTTTTACAATGGATCTCATTAAGGCAGCAGGTGTTCGCTGGTTTTTGTGGAAGCCACTTCTGAAGACCCCTGGCAGTGGATTTCGAAGTTTCACCATTACTTAACCTTGGGGCCCTGGAGCTTGCTTGGAGTTGCTTCACCTTGGCATGTGGTTTCTAAGCCAAGATACAGAATTGCCTACCTATCCCATGGATTCTTGACATACTTGCAGAAGGACTGAAATATCAGTGCATATCAACAAGGCTGCTCTTCAGCAGGACTGTCTAACTGCATTTCTCTTTGGTTTTAAAAGTATTTTTTATTGGTTTCTTTATCTTCTAGAGGGTGTAAGTGCATTACACATCGATATTTTCATGTAACCCCTTTTTCATTTAATAAATTTCTTGGACATGAACTGGGAAACCAGTTCATGTCAACATTAAAAAAAATATTATTGGTATTTTTTCAGAAGTTTATAATTTTGATTTGATTATTTTTATTATTTTACTAATGGTTAAGTATCTTGATCAACAAGAAAATTTTTCTATTTTCATTCCTATAATATATTCATGTTGTCCCCCACCACAAATCATTAATTGAGGGTGTTCTTTATTTGGCTCGTGGATCAAATTATCCTGATTGATCGATCACTATGATGTCATTTCATGGTGTAACTATCTGATATCATATATCTAGGATCAAAATGGCTTCATAGATGTGCGATGATGGAGACTGAGTGATTTAGATAATGGAGGATACCAGATTTCTCCATCTTCAGTCTTCTTTATCCCACGAGATATAACAAAAAATTGATCCATTTTTTGAGAAGAACTGATGAAAGAATGTGTTTTGTGATAAAAATAATTGTAAGGGTTATTGTATTAAATCTCATTGAGGAACTATTGCTGGATCGAAGGTGAGGGTCACTAGATCAAATGTTGGAGTACAATTGGGATTCTAAAAAATCCTAGACAACTAGATGAGTAATCCACATCAAAACACTATGTATGTCCCCATGGGTTGTATCTAGGGTTTCCAGAGAGAGTTAAATATCACATGGAATGTGACCCC
The DNA here is from genome assembly GCA_963277665.1 of Viscum album. Taxonomy (NCBI): domain Eukaryota; kingdom Viridiplantae; phylum Streptophyta; class Magnoliopsida; order Santalales; family Viscaceae; genus Viscum; species Viscum album. The sequence continues at coordinate 34,192,983 of OY728163.1, forward strand.
TATCACCCAGCATGTGAACCCTCCTGGGTGACTCGACATGTAATTTTAGATGTACAAGGAAATGAGGTAGACTACACGGGTTAGAACAGATTGTGAAAATACCCACATGGACACAGCATGTACCATGTACACATGCTATATTGTGTAATAGTATGGGGGAATACATACATTTTCTATAGTTGTGTAATAAAACATAGATATACTACATGGGCATCCTACATGTCGTGTAGTACTAAATAGACACAACTTGATGACAGTGGCATTTGAAAAAGGCTAGACCCTAGGTCAATGGATACAGCCTGTGAAACCTACAACACATCATGTAAGCTTTCATACATTTCATGGATCTCTAATACACTATATATTGGACATGTTTCATTAGAATTAATTTCCATTTTCCTTTTTCATATGGTTTGAATGGAATCTTCTCCTACTCCTAGAACTAAAATCCCTTCAGCAAAACTTCCCTGATAGGGTCATTGGTATCTATATGAGGTGATCATAGTCATACCCCTTATACATCATCATTCTCTAGGTGGTGTTCTTGGTATTTACATGACCTAGACTACATGTGAGTCGATCCAACACTTATAAGGGTTAATCCAGATTGATTTTTTTGTATCACCCCATTTACTTGGCAGTGATCATCATCTATGTATCATATTCTCTTTGTACTATCAGCATGTTACTTCTCAAGATGAGACCTTATGGGTAGTTCCTCTCAGACGAACTCCATTAGTGATACCACTCAAGAGTTGTTTTTACCCAGACGAGTTCATTATGGAAATTTGAGATGGAATCAATGGCTGGTCTACTATAGTTTTGGCTTAAATCAAGACTGTGTGTTATAGTAGAATTTATATAGAAATTCTATTTATATTCTATGTATACCTTTACCAATGTATTGATGATAATATTTCCATTGTTGTATTCTTTATGTTTTCATGGTTCCCTATTATGTATTGTTATACTCACCACAAAATAGGCTTCTCACACAAGTTTCATGTTTTTTGAAGATTATTAACCTTTTGAAAGAGTCTATGGTAGACCAAGACCAAATAGTTCTTAGTGAGATCAAAAATACCGTGGTGTGTTTCTACGACTTTATGAAAGTATTCCTAGTACAGACATTCATGTTGGACATTTTTTTCCAATGTGTGGTGTGGGATAGTATTTATCCCCATTTCATCTCCTTTATTTAATATCGTACTCTGATTACGAGACATAGATGTGTACATGCATTGTTGTTCAGTTGATTTTTCATTTCATAATTTTTCGGGCTTGGATATGTGTTTTCATATATGGGTATATTGGATAAGGGGTCTCATGTATGTGATATGGATTCATTGTGCTAGTCCCTGGCATCTATCCTATTAGATTTGGGTGAGGGTATAGGTTTCGGTCACAACAAAATTACATTGGTGAGTGTACCCAACTTTAAATTTTTCTACTAACGACGATCAATATGAGATCGATCACAGTAATAAAACTCTGGATCTTTGGAATAGAACGAGGAATGAAAGAAAAGAGGAGAGTCCCAGAAACATAGAGAGGATCATCATATGTTTATTAAAATTAATTTAATTAAAAAAGAAGAATTACCTTGATGGAATTATCTCTCTGTTGATTTTTCCAGTCAAAATCTGATTTGATCCATCATTTTGTCCTAGAATCCAAGTATAGGATTCATCTAGCAGTGATTCACACATGCTCCACGTATCACTGGATATTGCTGAAGAGATCTCAGGGTTCTATCATGGAATAACTATCACTCATTATGTCCACCACAAATTTCCTTGAGAGCACTTGCAGAGAGCATTCCTCGATTTGGTGGAGGAGGATATCTCTCGGATCCTGAGAGCATTCTTTGATGAAAATCAATCTCTTTTGGTGTGAGAAATTTCTCTAGATCCGTTGTGCACACCCACCAAAATGGCTAAGATAATGAGAATTATATAATTGGGATTTTAATTACTTATAATAATAAAATTAAATAATTACCCTAAAGCATTTATTCATTTAATTTAATTAATAGTAAGAACCCATGTCAAAAAACAACAGTTGACTATTATTATTACTTGACATGTGCCTAGTGAATTACACCTATTATTATTTAATTAAATAAATAATAATATTTCTCACAAACCCCTAGAAAAACTACAAGACATGTATATTAATATACACATCATTTACACTTTTTTCCATTTTAATTATTTCATCCGCCACATTTATTAGACCGTGAATAATGTCTACTTATTTATCAAAACAATATCACGACATTACTCGCTAATAAATATATTATTTCTCCCACAATATATTCTCTCGAATAAGTAGTGTCAAAATAAATATGAGCATGAATCCTTGGATAACTATTAGACCATAATCATGAATAATCATTATTCAACATGATAAATTAATATATTACTGAGATAATTGGACACACTTAGTGTGTGACCATGTAGGACTCCTTCTTAGTGGCGTTAGGTAGAGCATGCCTAAAGTCCATGGTAAGTATCTAGAAACACACCAAGGCACCCAGAGCGAAAGATGTTAATGTCGTAATGACATGTCACCTCCTATGAATGATTACCCTGTAATGTAATCTATTTTTTCGATATCTCCAATCAAATGGGTTTCTTGCTGGTGACATCAACACATGTGCTCGATTATTCTTTCTTTGACATATCAGAATTGTACTTTCTCTTTCATTACCATGGACATGGATTTATTTAGGTTATATTAATTCCATCAATGGGAATGAGATATCTAATTTTGTAATGGAACATAAGAGAAAATCCTTTTCTACATTATTTATTAATGAATTATTACTCATGATTCACCCCACATATCCTACCTCACTACGAACAGTGTGTCATTATAGTTTTCGTCAATACATCTAAGTGTGAGAGTTTGTAATACCCATTAATAATAATCTTAAATTATAAGGAACAATACACATGTTCATAGATAGAAGCATCCAATGACACTATGTAATGTGGATTTCTTCATAGTGGGTCTCTTTCTCATAATATCCTCCTAGATATTACCAAGGGTGCACCCCATGAGAAGGTGAAACAATTTTTTATGAGTCCTCACCCCTAATGGCCTATATTATTTGTGTCCCTAAAATAACATCATCTGGCCATAGAACACATGTTCAAGAATAGTGTTATGGAACTTCTGGGTTCTCATAATATCTTAGATCTGCTAAGAACTTTTAGTGTAACAAATATCCTTAGGAAATTATCACATGCCTTTTCCCACAGAAGAATAATCAAGATGTGAAAAGATGTTTATTAATGAACAAAGTACAAAGTAGTTGGTTCTAGGCCACCAACTCCAACAGACTCCCACTTAGACTAGAGACAACTAATAACAACCTTTAACATGATATATCTCACATGATATTCCTTCTTCTTCTAAGATAGGCCATTAGTCATGGGGCCTTCCATGTTCTCTTCTGTGAACTCTCTGATAACAAAAACGTCACCCCTTTGATAGAAAACCTTCAAGAGGTGACACTTCCTGAGTATGTACCTTGTCTATTAATGTATCCTTGGTTCTTTTTCAAGATCCACCACTATAGTATTATCACAATAAAATGTTATAGGACCTTTACTACTACGCTCTTCATCAAACTCCTAGAAAAAAGTTTCGAATGTAGACAGATTCTGTGGCTATATCAGAAGCTGCTATATATTCAGAATCCACTGTAGAATCAGCGACAAGTGGTTTCATTGAACTCTTCCAGCTCACAGCTCCTTCATTGAGAAAGAAAACATATCCAGATTGCACCATCAGATCATTCTAATCTTTCTGAAAACTAGCATCATCATACCCCTTGATGACAAGCTCATATTCTCCTATATACACCAAAAACATATCCATAGTTATTCTTAGATACTTAAGGATACTCTTAATAGTTGTCCAATGATGTTCTCTTGGATCTGCTGGATATCTTCCTACCATTCTCAGTGCATAGTCAACATCAATCCTAGTACAGAACATGGCATACATGATGGATCCTATACTCAAAGTGTATGGGATCATACTCATTCTATCATTATCCAGTTGTGTCTGAGGATACATTTTCACACAAATATGTAGGCTATGTGACACTGGAACCAATGACCTCTTGGATTGTTCCCTACTAAATATCCTTGGTAAATGGTCAATGTATGTACCATGACATAGTCCAAGAAGCCTCTTGGATCTATCAAGAATGATCTAGATCCCTTGAATGTTGGATGCTTCACCCAAGTCCATCATGGAGAAACATGTGTTTAACTAGTCCTTAAAGGATTGTAAGACTATTACATCATTTCCAATAAGAAATATTTCATCAACATATACTACTAGTATAATGATGACATTCCCATTAAACCATTGATAAAAACATGGATCACATTCATTCTTAATTAAACCTAATTCCATTATGGCTTCATCAAATCGAATGTTCAATGAACAGGATGCTTTAGTTAATACATAATTGGATTTTTTCAACTTGAAAACCCGTTTGGCTTCATTTGGTATCACAAACACTTATGGTTGTGTCATATTTACATCTTTTAGAAGGTTCCCATTATGGAATTTTGTTTTGACATCCATTTTCCAAATCTCGTAGTAATGGTAAGATGTTATGACAAGAATTATTCGTGTGGATTTAAACATGGAAAATTGAAAGAATTTTTTTTCATAGTCAATTCCTTGATGATATTTGAATTCATTAGCCACTATCCATGCTTTATAGGTGCTAACATGACCTCCCATGTCCATTTTTTTCTTGAATACCCATTTGAATCCAACAAGATTCACATCAAATGGATTATCGACCAAAAACCAAACATTATTCGGATACATGGAATCCATATCAGAATTCATAGCTTAGCTATATTGCAGCTTCTATGGTTTCTACTGCTTCTTTGTAGGATATAGGTCCATCATTTTCCAACAATAATGATTCAACGTCCTTGGCCACTAGGAAACCAAATCTCTCTGGTTACCTTACCTCTCTTGTGCTCATACATAGTACTTTTGTTTTTGGATCCTCATTCATGGTGACCTCTGGAACTTGTTCTTGTACCAACTCCAATGTGTCTTGAGTATGAACTTTGTCGATGTCAATATTTCCCCCACTTTACTTTTTGAGGATGTGCTTCCTCTCATGAATGACGTCTTGTCTAGAAACATTCACTTTCATTCTTGAAGGGTTATATTGGTAATATCCTTTTTATTCCTTGGTATATCCTATAATGATACACCTCATGCCCCAGGGTGCTATTATATTTCCTGGGAATTCCTCAAAAACACTTTTCATCTCCATACAGGTTTGTGTGACAAAATGGGTTTCATTCTATTCTATAACTCTGAGGGAATTCCATTTGACTCCTTAGTTGGTACTCTATTTAATGTGTATGTTATAGTTTGTAATTCATATCCACATGAGGATAATGGAAAATATGCATGACTCATCCTTGACCTCACCATGTCCAATAATGTGTGGTTCCTCCTTTCACTTATACCATTTCACTCTAGTGTATAAGGATGAGTGAGCTGAGATAGAATCTCAGACTCCTATAGAAGATCTATGAACTTTGGATTCAGATATTATCCACCTTAATCTAATAAAAACTCCTTTATATTATTACCAAGATATTCTCTACTTCATTCTTTAATTCCTTCAATTTCTTTAAGGATTCTGACTTATAACTCATTAAGTAGATATAGCCATATCTACTCAAATCTTCAGTAAAAGTAATGAAGTAATAAAATCCACCTCTGACTTCTACTAAAAATGTTCCATATATATTTGTGTTCTCCAATCCTAGAAACTATGTGGCCCTTTCACCCTATCAACTGAAAGGAGGCTTGGTCATTTTACCTTCCAAACAAGCATGCAATTTATCAAGTCATTTTAGCTCAGTAGAGTCTAAATAACCATCAGGGAATGGCATTATCAAGTTCATCTCGTTTACATGGCCTAGATGGTGATGCCACAAATGGGAGTTGTATGATTCATGTGAATTTGTTTCGTTATCGATTTAAAACACTTGGATTTCATAATTTAATACATAAAAACAGTTATTCAAATGTGTCATACCATAACATATGTTGTTCTTATAAAATAAAAAACTCTTATTTCCAAATTTCAAAATAAATCCATTCATATCCAAGAAAGATACGAAAATTATGTTATTGTAAACACTAGGAACATAATAACAGTTATGTAAAACAAAAAACATTCCTCTTGGCAATGAGAGAAGGTAATCACAAGTGGCCAACAAAGCCAGCCTCATGCCATTGGCAGATCGAAGATTCACTCCTCCTCTAAAAATCATTCTAAGTCTACATGGTTCTTGAATTTGAATACATATTTGATCCCCAAAATTTGTATCTAATACCCATTGTGTAGAAATTAAATATTATACTCGATAACGAATTCACCTTTAGCATCCCCACGCTTCTGGGTGAATTTCTTCTCTCAGTTCCCTTACTTTCCACATACAAAACATTCTGCCTCCCATTCCGTGCCCTGCCTCTAGATCTTCCCCTTTTTTGAAAGACAATTATCAGGGGTGTCAGGCCATTTATGAATCGTTGGACCCTTTGCATTATCCTTAATTTTTTCATTCACCATAAGGACTGAGGGTTTGTCACTTCCCATGTCCGTATCTACCTGGAGAACTAAGGTCTGAAGTTCTGATAATATCTTCTCACTATTTCTCAAGTTATCTTTGACAACAAATCAATAGAAGGTCTTGGGTAGTGACGATATGATGAGATCTGTATGCAACTCATCTGGGAACATAATAAATAAGATGTACAGGCATTTAATGTAGATAATAATATTGACTATATGAGGCCTATCTGGCACTCCATGATTAGTTGTAAATAGATCATTGGAGATCTCATATCTCTCATTACTTTCCTTCTCTTGATATAGATCCTTAAGGTGAGACATAATTCTATATGCATCCATTTTTTAAGGTTGCATCAAGATCTCATTTGATGTGGCCGATAGAATGAATCATTGGATATAAGTGGCATCATCCAAATGTTTCATGCTGAGAGATAGCACTTCATCGCTGGCCTTTTTTCCAGGTGCAACTAGAATAGGCTCTTCCAACACATAGAATTTCCTCTCATGGTGAAGGATGATGCGTAAACACCTCTACTATTCCTAGAAATTGATGCTAGTGATAAGGTTTTACTTCTTGATTATTATTCATAATGATATGTTTGAATCCATTTTTCTTACCATTTCAAAAAATTAAGATGATGAAAGGTATAGTACTTTATAATGATAAAACTGAGACAAATAGATAAATTAATACTTATTAGTCTCCCACTATTTTAACGAAATCCAATATCCCTCACCACTGACTTCAGAATATTATATTTTTTAACTATTATATTGGAAAGGATCTATATTTCCCTTCACATTACCCCAACTAGGGTTTTTCAAGAAACATGATGGGTTTTAGGTAGGAAATCTAAATTCTAACTATATTAAGTCATAGCTCCATGATCCACTGAGTGGACTCCCCAATCTTGAAATACATTTATTTTGGATTTAGTCAACCTTTTCCTCCTATTCACAACATGCCCAGATGTGGCAGTTAATCCTTGATGTGAACCAATTCAAGTAAACCCAAAAATTAATTAGAATCATTCGATAAATGAAAGCACCCCAAAAATGGTTGGTCATGCAATTTAAACTATGGTTAGACTCTTACCATGATTATGGATGGCTATACCAACTTAAAATTTTCTCTGAGGGATGTTATCCTTATATGTAAATTTCAATTTTATTATCTTTTATTACATGACTTTTAATATTATATTGGATATACCTCTGTGATTAACCATGTCTAAGAGAATATTTATGCATAAGATGGGCTTATTTTAGTTCTACCTTGAATGATAGTTTGATTCAGTAATTTTGTGATCATGCCAATACTCCCACATTAAATAAACCATGTAGCTAACAAAAATAAAATAAAAGGTTTGATCCTATTCTTGTTATATTGGTTAGTTTATCAAGAGGTTGATAAACTAACCCAAGACCTAGGGGGGAAAAGTTTAACCTTTTTGGTTCTTGTTTACTTCTTTCCACCTATCCACCTTTGTATTTCAATGGATTTTCTTTACCTTGGATCCTAACTTGAGTTGCCTCCCTTATCATGGGAGCTCTATCTATTACATATGCATTTATCCCAGTCGCAGGTGAGGGGTAAAGTGGGTTTTTACATAAAAAAACCTTGGGAATGCAGGTCATACATTTTAATGAGTAGAAGGCTCATAGACCAATAAAATTAATTTAAAAAAAATAAATTAAAAGAAACCATAAACATACAAATGTTTTAGTCTAGCTCATGATCAACCATACATGAATCTATATTTACGCATAAATAAAACTAGCATTCAATTATTTAATTGTTTTTGTTTGATATAAATCATGCTCGAATCAATTAATTATCATTAATTAATCAATCCCTTTATTGTAAACATTTTTTCTAAATTTCCTTGACATTATCATCCATCATAATTATAAACAAATAAATTCATTTTAAAAAATCTTTTTATGTAACATGTACATTGTAGGCATCCCAGTGAGTTTCCGTTCATAATTACTAAATGAGTAGAAATGAACGTTACAAATATTTTAAATTAAAAACATATATATAAAACATCTATCACGTGTTGTGCCTCATCTTTACACCCAAACTATAGTACATGTCATAAGTGTTTGTATAATATAATTGTAAAGACCCGTAAAATTCAAGGAAATTTTTTTCTTAATTTTCTTGGGAATTTTACAAGAACGCAGTTTCTGACGGCACTTGATTCCGAGGCCCAGTGTGCCCGGAATCATTTTCTGAAGTTTATCTCGGGTACGTTCAGTGAACGAACGAGCGGGGTTTTCTAACTTTTGAACCAGTGCTCGGAATCGAATTCTGAGGGCACCGGTGGAATCGTAGCACTGGTATTTGCTTAGAAACGCCTTTTATGGAGTTGCATTTTCTCGGGTGTGGTTTTTAATTATTTGGGTTAAGTTAAGAAATAAAATAAAAGTGGTGTGACACTTTATTTTATTTCACTTAAAGCCACTTAAGCTAAGTTAAGCGGATAAGGTGGAACCCACAATATCCTACCCACATGGTAGGATATTTGTGAGGTGGAGCCAGCACAAGCCCCACCATTTCTTCCTTCCAAAGTAACGCACCCGCAACGCCCCTTTTTAAATAAATTCAACCGTGCATTTATTTGGGTTAAGAAACGCCTCATTAAATTGGGCGGTTAAATCATTACAATTAATTCGTTGAATTAATTATTCGTTTCTTATCTTTGAATTTCAAATTGTTGGCATGGGAATAAAATAAGTCCAACACTAGGTTTGCTGAGGGGTTTCTTGTTGGGAGGATTTGGAGAAACTCTAAAGCTTGAAGATCTTAATCCTCCTTCGTTGATGAACGCGAAGAACGCGAAGAACACCGGCCTCCGACGAAGGGCAACGAAGAGCACCGAACCCTCAGAGAATCGACGACGCGAAGTTGTGTACCACGATGCCGACGATCCTCCTTTCGCGATGCTTCTTCCACGACGTTCCTTCCCCGCGACAATCTTCGATCAACAACCGATTGAGGTAGGAGGTTACGGTTCTTTTAATTATTTGTGAATTATATCCTCGGCATGATTTAAAATGGTATATTCTTAATCTTGTGATTTTATACCCATGGAATATGTTTAAAATATTTTTCGGAAAACTTTTTAAAACCGCTAACACGGTGGGTGCGGACCAATGAACAAGTCCGACCCACCATCTCTTCGTTCTTGGTGGGCGGATTCACGGGCGACGACAAAGCAGGCCGCACGGGCGATGTGAGGTCCTCGCAGTGAAGGACGGGCCTCAGGAGGGCCATTGGCGAAGACGACATGCATTTCCGACCACCGGAACTCGTCCGGTGGTCTGCGGAGCGGCCCGTCGGCGCGCCTCGCCGGCATGGCGGCGCCGGCGGTAGGTGGCGGTGGCACCTGGTGCACCGCCGGGAGGAGCCTCCGTGGCTGAAGCCGCGGTCCCGTGACTGCGCGGGACCAAAGGGAGCGGGACCTGGAAACCGGCTGCGTCCGCTGGCAAGGGCGGGGTCGCGGTCTCTCCACGCGGGGGCAGCGCGCCCCCTGCTTCGCTCGGCCGTAACGGCCGAGCCGACCCGCTGGCCACCCGGTCAGCGCCAGCCGGGTCGCGCCCAGGACGGGTCGGACCCGAGTCGGGTCGACCCGGTTCGGGCCGACCCGGGGGGGGGGGGGTTGGGCCAGGTCGGACCGGGCCCAGACCCCCCATTTTCAGACCCCTTTCGGTATTTTGCCCATATCTTGGGCTACGAACCTCTGATTGACGCAACGTCAGCGGAGATGCGATCTTTGAATCGAGATGGTCGGTTTGATAAATTACACTAAAGTTTTTGGAGTACTTTGGGTTTGGTCGGGTTGGTTCGTACACGAAACCAACCGGGCCCTCGGAGCGGAAACACTCATAACTTGAGCTTCGGACATCTGATTGACGTACCGTTGACTTTGGTGGATTCCTCTAAATGAGATGGATCTTTTGGCTTACTCCGCCCGAGGTTTGGATGCTGGTGGAGTACGGTTGGTTTGGTTTTGACTTAAAACCCAACTGGGCCCCTGCAACGAAAAAGCCAATAACTCTCAAACCGGGCGTCCGATTGACGCGCCATCTGTGACGTTGAGTTCCTGTTGGCGATACGGAACTTTTGGATACATCAACTCTGGACTATGTGTTATTTGATGTATCAGCCTCTCGGCTCGTGGAGCGGACCCTCCCGAACGAGCTTGTTGTGTGCATGAACCCTAGAGCTGGCTGCGACTGTGACGATGACGACGACTGTACAGAGATCCTCAGTGGATTTGACGGTGACGACTACAGCACTCAGCGATACTACGTGGATCAGAGATACAGATCCTGTGTGGGTCTGATCCTGTGTGGGTCAGTGCTCGGTAGTCATGTGTGGGCCAGTGCCTACAGATCCTGTGTGGGTCCGATCCTGTGTGGGTCTTTGTGGGGGTTAGTTACCTATTGATCCTGTGTGGGTCAGATCCTTTGTGGATCATTACGGGGGTTAGTTACCTATCGATCCTGTGTGGGTCAGGTCCTTTGTGGTTCATTGCAGTGGTTAGTACCTATCGATCCTGTGTGGTTCATTGCGGGGATTAGTACCTATCGATCTTTTGTGGGTCCGACGGCTTAGATGAATTAGTGGCTATATCTGATCTTCTTTATCGTCTTACGAAGAAGTATACTTGTGTGATCTGAATCATGTTTTGCTTTACTATGTGGATTGTGTTGTGCTATCCTGTGTGGATTTACATTTTTCTTTCTTGTGTGGACTAGGTTGTACTTGAGCTCAGATGTTGGAGACGAATGAGAATTGATGACTTATGTATATGTATGGGAATATACCTAAGCAATGTCGGATGTTACTTCATGATTACATCTTTCCTTTGTGGATTCTGGGAGACCTTCGGGGGTCTCGGGGTCCCTACTGAGTATCTTATACTCACCCATGCATGGGCTATGCCCACACTACGTTGTGTTGGTTACAGACGACGGACAGAGCTGATCGCGGTTGAATCTTGTGGAGCAGGTCGGTACCCGGAGGTGGACCACTGGGCAGGACGTACTTGGAGTGGACGGCTGGACCCGAGGAGCTGTAGAGGCTATCTGTACTCACCCTTCATGTGGGACTTCCAGTGGACAGATCGACGTTGTGTCTTTACTTTTCAGTTGATGTTTTCCCTTTCCAGTTGTACTTTACTTTCAGTTTGGGTTTGTATTCTGGCCCACTTGCTTTTCCGCACTTATTTTTGTACTTAGTTTTTACTTAGTGTTTACTTCTACTGCTTGATTTCTCTGTGGTGTTTGTTTACTTTACAAAGGCAATTCCTTCCCTTTTTACTGGGATTTATGCCTTGGTTCTAGTCGCCAGCCCCTGGCCTATGGAAGGTGGACATGGGGTAGTCACGGCACGAGCCCCGAGGACGGGTTGTGACAAATTGGTATCAGAGGAGTTCGGTTCTACCGCAGAACTCATGACTCTGATCTTTTCTATGTGAAGAAATAGTGTTAAGAGTATTGAGTGTGGTTATTAGTCCATGGAGTCCAGTGTTGGTGCGGCAGCCAACGTATCCGTACACCAGGACCCTGACTTTTGATTTCTGACTTAATGCACGAAAACATTGATTGCATGTGTGTTTCAAGTTTTCTTTGTGATTACTTTATGTCAGCTCACCAGGTATACTGTTCTGACCGTGGAGCACCTGTTTCTTTTCAGGATGGCCCCACGACGTCATCCAACTAGGGTTCCGAGAGTTGTGAGTGACTACAGCCCACCGAGCGACGAGGCCTCGGTACAGGGCCCTTTGACAGCTGAGGCACCGGCGGTACCTCTACCCGCCGAGCCACCGATGCTACCATCCCTGGCCGCGGATGATGCACGTCGCCTTAGGGCACTGCACGAGTTTCAGAACCAGCGACCACCCAGGTTCCACGGGGAGACAGACCCCCAGGCAGCCGAGGACTGGCTAGAGGCAGTCGTACGGGTTTTCAGGTTAGTGAGGACACCAACAGACCTCATGGTAATCCTCACAGCGAGCCTACTGCACGCGGCAGCAGGCAGATGGTCGAGCTTGATGCTCCAGGTGTACGATGAGGCATCTCTCCTCTGGATGGACTTTGAGAGCCTCTTTCGCTCGAAGTTCGTCCCAGCCACCCTCTGTGTGGTGCGCATCCAGGAGATTTTACAGCTGCGGCAGGGCAGCTTGACGGTCGCCCAGTCTCAACGAGATTTACCGATCTCTCGCGCTACTCGACAGACATGGTACGGGACCCAATCTTCTGGGCCCGAACCTTTGACCAGAGATTGAGGCATGATATCAGGGAATCACTGATCTCCCTCAGCATTCTGACTCAGGCAAGAGTACTGGAGTGATCCCTTTTGATCGAGAGCTTTCTTGCTAAGTCTACATCAACAACGAGACCTACCGCAGTGCAGCACGTAGCAGAGTCTTCTGCAGCAGGCAGTCGACAGATGACTCATGGGTCTAGGTAGACCAGACCCTCAGGCAAACGACCTCAGGACACTGGCTCAGCAGTGCGGAGCACACAACGCGGAGCCAGTCTTTTGAGAGGCATAAAGTGCTACGCATGCGGCAGGCAGGGCCACATGGCTCGGGACTGCCCAACCCGCCGTGCCGAGGAGCAGCAGACGGTTGAGGGTCCACCCAGGCAGAGGCAGAGGGTCTACTGTGGCGGTCCGCAGGGAGCAGAAGGACGAGGCAGAGGAACTGGCCGAGCAGCAGGTGGTGGGAGACGCTTTGAGTCTCTACCACCACCACCACCAGGAGGTCCACCCCGACCACAGGGAGCTGGCGGGCAGAGACAAGCACAGCTCCAGACAGCAGAGGCCTACAACTACGGCGCACCCGAGATGATTCGAGGTACTATCTCTGTCTATTCCACCCTTGCTGCAGTTCTTATAGACACAGGAGCGAGTCATTCTTTCATAGCTACTACCCTTGTTCGGGGATTGGAGATTCCTACAGAGCCGTTGGCTCGATCGTTACAGCTAGAGACTCCTACAGGAGCAGACTCGACGATTACGCACTAGTGCCGGAAGTGTGAGCTTACTCTAGGAGGCGAGAGATTCGGTTGGGATCTTCTTGTAGCAGCGTCGAGGCCTTACGACGTCATCTTGGGCATGGATTGGTTATCTACATTCCATGCTCAGATTGACTGTATTAGGCGCAAGGTGCGATGGGAGCAGGTTCACCTTCACCGGCGAGAAGGGATCCTTCGCAGCACAGGATGGGCTCTCGCAGAGGAGAGGATAGCCCATCACTCATCAGTTGGATAGCCTCATCCTAGGAGAATTTCACGTGCGGAGTCCTAGTTTTCCTGCAGTGGTGGATCAATCTGCGGACGTCTTTCCCGATGACATTCCATGACTACCTCCTCGCAAAGAGGTAGACTTTTATATTGACCTGTACCCCGAGACAGCCCCGATATCCACCCCAGCATATTGGATGGCTCCCGCCGAGCTTCGAGAGCTACGGGTACAGTTGGAGGACTTGTAGGGCAAGGGATTCATCCGACCCAGTGTTTCACCCTGGGCTTCCCCAATATTGTTCGCCAAGAAGGCGAACGGGAGTTTGTGACTTTGTGTCGACTATCATCGCCTGAACCAGGTGACAGTGAGGAAAAAGTATCTGCTACCGAGGATTGACGACCTCTTTGACCAGCTCAAGGGAGCACGGTGGTTCTCAAAGATAGACCTCAGGTCAGACTATCATCAGCTCAGAGTTTGGGACGAGGACATGCAGAAGACAGCCTTTAGATGTCAGTATGGCCACTATGAGTTCTTGGTTATGCCATTAGGCATAACCAATGCTCCAGTAGTGTTCATGGGCCTCATGAGTAGGATCTTTCAGCCATAACTCGATCGATTTTTTTTTGTCTTCATCGACGACATTTTGATATACTCGACCACTGAGGAGGAGCGCGCCTACCACTTGCAGGTTGTACTGGATACACTCCGAGAGAACCAGCTTTATGGTAAGATCTCAAAGTGTCAATTCTATATTCGCGAGGTCCACTTCTTGGGACACTTCATTTCTGAGGCGGTATTTGCGATGGATCCCATGAAGATTGAGGCAGTGCTAGCTTGGGAGCCACCTAGGAGCATAACGGAGGTGTGGAGTTTCTTGGGACTAGCTGGATACTATCGGAGATTTGTACGAGACTTCTCCAGAGTTGTGGCACCACTCTCAACTTTGACGAAGAAGGGTAATCCCTTTGTGTAGTCAGAAAGATGTCAGAAGAGCTTCCAGGAGCTAAGACAGAGATTGACCAGCGCACCTATCTTGAGGTTGTCAGAGGAGGGAGTAGGGTATGTAGTCTACTGTAATGCATCAGGGACCGGACTCGGATGTGTCCTGATGCAGGAGCGAGTAGTGATCACCTATAGATCACGTCAGTTGAGGCCACATGAGAAGAACTACGGCACCCATGACCTAGAGTTAGCAGCAGTGGTCTTCACTCTGAATACATGGCGACACTATCTGTTGGGCGAGCACTTTACAGTCTTTTCTGACCATCAGAGTCTCAGGTACATCTTCTCTCAGAAGGACCTGAACCTGAGATAGAGGTGATGGCTCGAGTTCCTCCAGGACTATGACTTTGAGATTTTCTATACTCCTGGGAAGGGGAATGTAGTAGCCGATGCTCTCAGCAGGAGGATGGGCATTCAGCTACATGAGGAGGCGACAGAGCAGCTAGCCACTTTGTAGATATCCTTCATGGATAGAGATGGAGCAGCCTTCCTCTAGTCTCTCACAGTCACTCCTACACTACTGCAGCGGGTCAGATAGGCACAGCTTGGGGACGCCAACTGTGAGACGTGGCGTGCACAGATATCCTCAGGATAGGCACTTGATGAATTCTCTATATGAGGAGAGCATGACTTCCTTTTCAGAGGACGTACCTTGGTACCAGTTGCTTTACGGGAGGAGGTGCTGAGAGAGTTTCAGACTTCTCCCCTGGCGGTACATCCTAGAGTGGAAAAGATGTACCAGGATCTCAGACGATAGTACTGGTGGCCGGGCATGAAGAAGGTTGTGGTAGAGTTCGTTTCTCGATTCCTCACCTACCAGCAGGTGAAGGCAGAGCACCAGGTTCCAGCAGGCTTGGTACAGCCCTTGGAGGTTCCGGAGTGGAAGTGGTATGGCATTGTTTCGCGCGGAATCCGGGGATGACCTCCTGGACGGGAGATTCAAACGTTCCGATCGGTTTCTAACGGGTTTGTTCGTAGAACCAGAAACATCCAATGATTCCACATCCGTTTGGACCTACTTTCCAAAGGCAGGCGCTCATTAGCTTGTGGGCTAATGAGGCTTAGGAATTTGCATTGGTCGAGAGGATGGGAGGTCGGACTCATCACACCTTTTTGAGGGGAATTATTGTCTACTCCGGGACTCTCTTTATAGATTTAAGTTAAGTTCGTGAATCCTTATTACATTACCAAGTATAAAATGAGCTTTCCTTTAGTTTTAACAATCAATGATTAAATATGCAAGAAATTTAGAGAATCTTTTATATGTATTCGAGGTTCTTCATCAATATAGAATCATCTATATTTGTTTAGAGATTCTTGGTCAATGGTATGCTTCAAAACATTTATATAAAAGTCTCTTGGTCATTTTTATGACCAGGCTGGTTTTAAAGCCACTCAGTGGGGCACTTGAAGTTTATCGTCATTCATAAGGACAGAAATTATTTCAATGTTGGGATCGAACCCATGAATGGGCTACCTACGTATCCTTTGTTTTGAAAAAGGAATCAGAACCCACGTAGTTCGAGTAATGGATGATGTTTATGATTGATGGCTCAAAGATGAATGTCGTAATTACTTTTACACTCTAAGCTCACGTGAGTCATGCTCGGTGTGAGAAACAAGAGGTATTGGTAAAAATTAGACAATTATGCCATGAAGGATGCAATCATAAGAATTTGTTTGGGGCTTATGTATGGATGACTTCCCAGATAGATGAAGGTTTAGGATTTACTTTTAGGGAGAAAATCCATGAACAGGGTCCATAAAGTTATATGTGTTTCATGGAGATTTGAATACTCTAATCTTGGGGCTTACTCCTAAGGAGGATTCCCAAGTTAGGAGGGGACTTATGATTGGGTTTTATTCCTAAAGAGGAAACCCAAATCAAAGGTAATTTATGACTGGTTAAGAGAAATTTTAAGAGACTTGGGGCTTACTCCTAAGAAGGATGCCCAAGATTTATGACTAGGACTTATTCCTGAGAAGGAAGCCTAGGTTAGGGGACTTGGGGCTTACTCCTGAAAAGGAAGCCCAAGGTTATGACTGAGTCTTATTCCTGAAAAGGAGACCCAGGTTAGGGATTAAGGTTTGGGGCTTACTCCTGAGGAGGATGCCCAAGATTAAAGGACTTGATTGGGGCTTATTCTTAAGAAAGATGCCCAAATCAAAGGTTTTATAACTGGGGATTATTCCTGAAAAGGAGACCCAGGTTAGGATTCTCTCATCTTAAAGGATGAGGTTGAAATGAATGAACTCTCAATCTTTGGTGACATGAAGATGTTTAAATCACTAGGTTTTGAGAGATATTTCACAGAATTCCTTTCAGATAAGGATGTCAAATCAAGAAATCATGCCATAAATGGCTTTGAAGAGTATCTTGAAGACTGAATCTTGAATAGGAATGGTGAAATGGCTTAAGAGGGGTAAAAATGGGCAAGATGGGCACCCAAAAAGATAGGGGCGTGCAAGTCTTGAAGGTCGCGCAAGTCCTGTGTCGGCGCGCAAGTGTTGGTCGCGCAAGTATACTTGCGCGACATGAGGGATACTTGCGCGATTTTCAACCAGAGTTGAAATACTTTGGCGACTCTTTATTAAACCCTTTATAATCCTCTTGAAGTTCTTCCAGAGAAGGGACGCGCAAGTTATATTGAAGGAATTAAGTTGGCGCGCAAGTGTTTGATAAGTTTCAACACTTGGGCCTTCCTTCTTCTCTTTAGATCTTCCGTTCTAGGTAAGAGATTACCTTAGAAGTGTTCCGGAAGCTTTGAGAAGAGACTTGGGCGTCGGTAGCTTTGATCCGAGTTTCTGGAAAGAGATCCTCTCGAATGGGGGGCCCACAGGGTCTATTTATTGGCAAAAGAAGACCCTGGGCAGTTACCGGGCGGTTACCGGGCGGTTACCACTTAGGTCGCGCAAGTCACTTGCACGACCATAAGGTGTCGCACAAGTACTTGCACGACCACTAGGCGGCGCGCAAGTGTACTTGCGCGACCATGAGGGAACTTGCGCGGCCTATGGGCAATGTTCTCCTTGTTCATCCCTTTGTCGATTTTTGATGTTTCTTCAAAGGATGAATCACATTGAGCTCAGATATTCCCCTTTTCCGATCTTTAGATTCTGTGACGAAAAGGAGCGTCAACAAAAGTCCCCCCTCAGAGTTGGATCCGGAAAGAAATGAGGATTTGACTCTGAGGAAATTGAATACATTCAAAGGAAAAGGGGGCGCGCAAGTCTTCAGGGCACAGAAGGCAGCACGCAAGTGTGCTGGAACTTGAATTTTATTCAAAGTTCCTTTGTCTTTTGTGTGGGCAGTTTAAAGTCATGCACACCGGACATAAAGGGGCTAATGTTTAAGGTCGAAATAGCTTTGACCGAAAATGGATTAAAATATGGATTCAATTCCTTGACAATTTATCTGAAAACATATTACCATACTCAAGTATGAGGGAAAAATGTAAACTATGGCTTAAGAATATTTGAATCTGAGGAATGATATGAAAAAAGAGCTAAAAGGCATTAGAAGAAGTAGTTTCCAAGAATGAAGTTACTATTATTTAACAAAACCCGTTAGGGGGTTGAAATATGCAGGGCCACCTATGGGCATTGGCTACATAGTCAAATAAAATAGCATCTTTTGGCTGACAAGTCTGTTATGTGGACTGTTTATGCAAGGCCACCTATGGGCACGTGCTGCATAGTCAGGCAAAAGAACTCCCAGAAATTTACTTTCCTAGTGCTAAAAGCCAGTGAAAGATTATGGAGATTCAAATTTTCTAAAGCATAGAGTTTGTTGTATGGAAAGAGGTACTTGAATATGGAGAAGATATTTCCAAACAAGAATATCAAAGAACTGGATGAATATCACTCCTACAAAGGTCTGACCCAAACATAGGGAAGAAGATTAAACCATAGACTTGAATACTTTCAGATCATGAAAAAGGATATGGGACAAATATGTTAAGGATGGCTATTTGTTTTTCGCGGATCCCTACATATTGTTGTTTAAGACAAATAAGGACAAAAGAGGCATTCTTCCCAAGAATGAAGTTACCATTATTTAACAAACCCGTTAGGGGGTTGAAATATGCAGGGCCACCTATGGGCATTGGCTGCATGGTCAAATGAATAGCATCTTTTTGCTGACAAGTCTGTTATGTGGACTGTTTATGCAAGGCCACCTATGGGCACGTGCTGCATAGTCAGGCAAAAGAATTCTCAGAAGTTTGACATTTTTGTGACTAGAAGTCATGAAAAAGGGTTATGAAGATCTGAAAATATTTAAGGTTAGGATTATAACACATAAAGATGGGTATTGTCCAATGTATATAGAGATACATAGGTCAATGAAAACCATAATCATGTTGTGGCTGGGTCTTGAATTGAAATTTTGGACTTCACTACGTATCTCATAAGAATGAGAATCAAGCCATACGTAGTTCTTGAAATGCAGTTTAACGTCGTACAAGACGAAAGTATGAGTGATCTTAGTTTAGGGTCATAGAATTCGGACCATAATAATGAATACACAGTGTGTGTTTTCATGAAGACTTTTCAGCCAAGAGACTGAAAGTGAAATTTGGGGTTAGGCCCAAAAGACTTGGGACTGGATTCGAGGGACACTCGAATGTTCCTACGTATCCCATAAGGATGGGAATCAAGTCCACGTAGTTCTAGATCTACCCTTTGTACAAATTTGGTTCGTACATGTGAAGGGTGAAAAGGGGACTTTAGTGAAATGATGGTTTTAACCTAAGATAAAAAGTTTAGGCATTACCATGTATGTACGTAGTCTTTTGAAAAAAATGAAAACCATGATTGAAAAAAGAATCAATGTTAATAATGGTTCCTTCTCAAATGAGGAAATCAAAGAATATTGTAGTTTATTGTCGTACCGGACAAAAGTGTTGTATAGTTTAACGTCATATAACAAGGACGAAAGTGAATCAATGTAAAGATATTGATTCCAGGGGTGGTTTCACAAATCATCATCATATGAGATGGTGGTGAACCAATGTGAAGAGATTGTTTTTGGGCTTGAACCTTGGGAGGTTGCCTACATACCCAGCCTGGAGGGCAAGGATCAAAGTCTGTGTAGTTCAATTAAAGAATGAATTAATGATCAAGTTGTTCTTGTGGACAATGATCTAAAAAATGTTGTTGGGACTTACACATGGTTAGTGGCCCAAAGGGAGTGTTATGGTTGATGTTCGCTCTAAGCTCACGTGAGTCATACTCGGTGTGAGAAACAAGAGGTAATAACAACCTTAACGATGCACAGTTTAATGTCATGTAGGACATATCAAGGACTTTCCGTACAGTTTAGCGTCATGTAGTTAGGACGATGGGGACAATACAGTTTAACGTCATATTGGACGAAAGGGGGATTGTGCAGTTTTAATGTCATGCTGGACTTTTGATGATTATATAGTTTAACGTCTTTCCGGACGTGAGGGACTTTTATACAGTTTAGCGTCATGTAGTTAGGACGTCACAGTTTAATGTCTTGCTGGACATATTTGCAAATAGTTTATGGTCGTATACATGGACCAGGAATGATGCAGTTTAAAGTCATACGGGACCATTGTTGTATAGTTTAACGTCATATAGCAAGGACGAACTGGTGTTGTACAGTTTAAAGTAATGTAGCTAGGACTAAGGTGAACCAATATGAGGATATCAGTTCTGGGGATTTTTTTACATTTTAATGTCATGCTGGACGATGAAAGTGCCACACAGTTTAATGTCATGTTGCTAGGACACAATATAGTTTAATGTCATCTCGGACAAAATATAGGAACTTCTATACAGTTTATTGTCATGTAGGACAAAATCAGGGACTATGCAGTTTAAAGTCTTGCAGTTAGGACTATTGGTGCTGCACAGTTTAGTGTCATGTTGCAGGGACATAAGTGAGAATAGTTTAAGGTCATATGCATGGACCGTACAGTTTATCGTCATGCTGGACGTATTATAGTTTAATGTCATTTCGGACAGAAGTGTGACACAGTTTAATGTCATGTTGGACGAAGTTGTAGTTTAAGGTCATACTGGACCATGGTGTAGTTTAAAGTCATACCGGACCTTGGTGTAGTTTAAGGTCATACCGGACCTTTTCTGTATGAACCAATTGTAAGTCTTGGTTCTGGGAACAATATTTTGTGTTTATACAAAATACTTCTTCAGAAATCTGGCATTAGTTGGAGTCGTGATGTGTTCTCCATCCATTGAAATCAGAGAATACGCTCCATTGGAGTAGACCTTATGTACTGAATAAGGTCCTTCCCATTTTGGCTCAAGCTTGGGAGGCTTCTTTCCTGGTATCATTGGTGTTCTGAGAACCAATACCAATTCTCCCTGAATGAATGAACGAAGACGAACTTTTTTGTTAAAAGCTCATGCTATTCGATTCTGATAGATTTCCAAGTGGTGCAAAGTGCACAATCTTTTCTCATCTAACTGTTCCAATTCATTCAATTGCTTTTGGGATTGCTCATCTGTTGATAACTGATCACAAATGGCTATTCTGAGTGAGGGCAATTGAACTTCAATTGGCAAGACTGCTTCTGTTCCATATACCAATGAATATGGAGTAGACCGCGTTGCATTGCGAGTGGTAGTCCGATAAGCCCATAAAGCATGATAGAGTTTATCAGGCCATGACCTCTTATCTTTATCCACCATCTTTTGCAGTATATTTGAAAGAGTCTTGTTGAAGGCCTCTATCTGGCCATTAGCCGCTGCATGATATCGAGATGAATGGTTAGACTTAATGTTGTATTCTTGATACAATCTCTTTACCTCAGCAGAACAGAAGTTGGTGCCGTTGTCTGTCAATATGGTATGAGGGACACCAAATCTAGTAATGATGTTAGACTTGATGAAGCTAACAATGCATTTAGAACTGACTTCTTTGAGAGGTACTGCCTCTGCCCATTTGGAAAAGAAATCAGTAGCAGTAAGAATGTACTTAAACTGCTTGGCCGTAGCTGAAGGGTAAGGTCCCACCACATCCATTCCCCATGTGGAAAATGGCCATGAGTATTTAGCTGTATGAAGCAACTCTGGAGGTTGATGAATGAAATTGGCATATACTTGGCATGAATGACACTTCTTTGTGAAATTAACACAATCTTGTATCATTGAAGGCCAGAAGTATCCAAGCCTTCGAATTTGATCAGACAATCTATGTCCAGACTGGTGGGCACCACAGACTCTTGCATGCACTTCTTTTATGACAGCCATTGTCTCTTCACCATCAATACATCTGAAGAGAACTCCATCAAAACCACGTTTGTAGAGAATTTTCTCGAGGTGGTTTGGACCATCATAAAGAGTAAAATTGACCACACGTCGCCGAATTTGTTCTCTCTCGGCTCTATCAGGTGGAAGTGTTCCATTTTGAAGGTATTCCCTGATAGGTGACATCCATCCTGTAGTATGACCATATGGTTCAGGAATGGGACTAATTTCATTAATTTCCTCTGTTCTGACTTGAACATAAGGTGAAATTGCACGACGGTGGGCAATACAAATGGTTGTCTCGTCCCGATTTGGATCTGCTAATGCTGTGGCTATATTAGCCAGTGCATCTGCTTGAGCATTTTGTGATCTTGAGACATAAGAAAATGTCGGTTCTGAAGGGAATCCCGACATTAAATCTCTGACGTAATCATACAAAGGGATTAATTCTTCTTTTCTGATGGCATAATCCCCATTGACTTGTTTGATTACCAGGTCTGAATCACCTTTCACCTTTAAGTGATTCACTTGTGCTTGAAGCGCTAACTCCAAGCCTGCAATGAGAGCTTGGTATTCAGCTTCATTATTGGTACCACCTTCCCACAACAAAAAGGAATAAGGTAACACTGCCTTATCTGGAGAAATGAGCACAATTCTTAAACCAACTTTGTTGAATTTAGGATTTTCCATTTTCTTCCCTGTTGGACTTCTAGAAGCACCATCAAAATACATTTCCCATGTTTGAGGATTCTCTTGAATAGAAAAAACTTCCTCATCAGGGAGTTCGATATCTGAATACGTGTCTTCCACTGAAGGGTGTTCAGCCAGGAAATCAGCCAGAGCTTGGCCCTTAATTGCCTTTTGAGACACATACTGGATGTTGAACTGCTGTAGAATAACCGCCCACCTTGCCAGACGTCCTGTAAGCATTGGACGACTAAGGATGAATTTGAGTGGATTATTATGAGATACCAATTGGACCTCGTGATGTTGCAGGTAGTGTCTCAGTTTCTGAACTGCAAAGATTAATGCCAGGCAACACTTTTCAATACTTGAATACCGGGTTTCTGCTTCAAGCATAGTTCTACTGAGATAGTAGAGACTATTTTCATTCCCAGCATCATTCTTTTGAGCAAGAAAGGCACCCAATGATCGCTCTAAATCTGTCACATAGAGGATAAGAGGCCTACCCTCAACAGGTGGCATGAGTACTGGTGGACTCAAGAGGTATTTCTTGAGAACATCAAATGCTTCTTGACATTCTTCAGTCCAGTGGTAAGTGACTCCTTTCTTCAATAATTTGGTAAAAGGTAAACTTTTGCCTGCCAAATTGGCGATGAAACGCCGAATATAGGCTAAGTGTCCTTGAAGTCCTCTTAATTCTTTCAAATTCTGAGGAGGTGACATACCAAGGATTGATTTGGTCTTCTCAGGATCGACTTCAATACCACGATGGCGTACAACAAAGCCGAGGAATTTTCCTGAGGTTACCCCAAAAGCACATTTTAAGGGGTTCATCTTCAAATTATGTTGTCGAAGCTTGTGGAATATGATTTCCAAATCAGCCAAGTGATCAAAACGTTGTTTGGATTTAACCACCAAATCATCTACATAGCATTCAACAAATTTCCCTAGAAAAGGTTTGAAGATACGATGCATGGCGCGTTGATATGTTGCACCTGCATTCTTTAAACCAAAGGGCATCACCCGGTAACAAAACACACCTTGAGGAGCTCTGAAGGCTGTATATTCCTCATCTTCTGGGGCCATTCGGATCTGATTATATCCATAATATCCATCCATGAAAGAAAGTACTTCATACCAGCCGTCGCATCAATTAAGAGTTCTGTAATCGGAACTGGAAAATCATCTTTGGGACAATACCGATTAAGATCTCTGAAATCGATGCAAACCCTAATTTGTCCGTTCTTTTTCTTTACTGGGACAATATTAGCCAACCACTTGGGATATTGAACTTCTCTGACGAAGTTAGCTTTGATAAGCTTATCCACTTCAGCCTCGATTTTGGAAGCATAGGTTGGGTGTGTTCTTCTCGCGGCTTGCTTGAATCCTCGATGTTCTTTTGGCAAACCCAAATAATGGGTGGAAACATCAGGATCAAGGCCAGGCATCTCTGTATAATTCCAAGCAAAAATATCTTTATTTTTCTTTAGAAAAGAAATATACATCTCTTGTTCTTCAAGGGTCATGGCCGCACTAATTAAAGTGGGGCGTGGATCTTTCTCTGTACCCAGATTTACTTCTCTGAGTTCATCCACAGTGGTAGAGATACCCTCTTCAAATGCTGGAGGAGCATCTCTAAGATCTTCCTCTTCCTCTTCATCATGTGTTATATCTTCCGTTTCTACTTGCAAAGTAGATGAAAAAACGAAATTCTCATGATCATAAGAGATGTCAAAATTTTCACATTTTGAAGAAGAAGCTTCCATTTCCGACCCTATTGATGAAAAAGGGTCTTCTTTGGGAAATAAAGAGGAGATGATGGATTGAGAATCGACATCAACATTCACCTCTGGTGTTGCTATAACTTCTTCTGGTCTGATTAACGAAGTATAGACTTTTTGGATTTCAGCAGACGAAATGAAAACGTCACCACTTATGCTTTCATCACTGCTTGGTAAGTTACCAATTTCTCCCATGTTGTCTGGCTCGATTGCCGTAATTGACATTATGGATCTTTCCATAAGAGTATTTTGATTTGGGCCTATTTTGTCAATTTGACTGATAGGTAACACATAATCTGTACTCACATGTGAAAATGGATTTATTGGAATTTTTTCCAAACCATATGGAGCATTAACTTTGGTAATTTCCTTCATTGTAGATTTTTCTCTTCCCTTCATGTGATAAAATTCCGCCTCAATGTATTGAGACTCACATTTTTTGAACGGGGCCTTATCACCATATAATGTTCCAACTTGACCATCGAAACAGTATTTGAGACATTGATGGTATGATGACGGAATAGCTGCATGCTGATGTAACCAGGGTCTTCCAAGCAAGATATTGAAAGCTGAGTCTTGATCAACAATCATGAAATCTGAATTGGAAACAAGATCTCCAAACTGAGTTCTGAGCGTAACTTCTCCCAGTGGTTCTTGTTCATTTTTATCATATCCTTGCAACATCATGGTAGAAGGAGATAAATCAGATTCCGTGAGGCCCAATCGACGAAGTGTGCGAATGGGCATGAGGTTGACTCCTGAACCATTGTCAATAAAAGCTCTTCGAACATCTATACCATTGACTTTGCCAGATAGGTACAAAGGTTTTATGTGCCCATGCACAACATCATCTTCATCTTTATCAGTAAAAGATATCACTGCATGGCATTCTGCAGGATTATTTTCTATGTGATAAATTTCAGCTGCAGCAATTTCAGCTTCAAACTCCTGAGGACTTGACAAAGCTTCGATGAGTGCTTCCCGAAGATCTTTTGATAGATTCAAAGCATCCAAAATTGATAATTTGGCTGGTACTTGGGCCAAGTGTTTCAATATATCATACTTTTGATCTAGAGGCCTGCGTTTCCCAATAGGAATATGCGGTTTAGCAGGTACTTTGGAAGCAGATGCTTTGGAAGCTGATGCCTCTTGTATTGAAGTTGGCAACATCTTTGGTTTTGGAAAATTAGACTGATTAGATCCATTTACTTGCTGAGATAAAGAAGATGGAACATTTAATCGGTCTTCCAAAATAATTGTGCCGAAGCTGAGTTGGCCATTGGCAGAAGAACTTGCTTGTTCATTTTGAGCTCGCTGAAGGGCTCTACCATGAGTTTCTGCTGCATATACAGTGCTAGCAGGGGTAGAATTAGAGTAGTGGCTTCGGAAAGATCCACGTCTTCCCCTATATCCTGAACCTCTAGAACTTCCTCGGGTTCCTTTATTTGATACAGGGAATTCAGGCTCATCAAGACTGGAATATGAATCTGTTAATTGAATCATATTAACAGAACCAAAGATCAATTCTTCGTCTGATAAAGACTCTGCCAAGTTAGCCTGTTTAGGCTGTGCCGTTTGGTGGGACGGTGCCCGTTGCTTTGAAGTAGATGGCATGAAATCTGCCAGAGTCAAAGACAATTTAGGCTTTGATACATACTCATCTTCTTCTGATTCCTCTTTCTTCTTTGAATTGCTCTGTCCTTTTGAGGATTTGTCTTTTGATGGAGGCTTTACTGCAGCTTTTGTAGGAGACACAATTGGCTTCTTCAATTGTGTTCGCAAAATGGAATGGGTCCGATTGATTGTTTTTCTGACCATCCAATCATCATATTTTTTCGCAGTTTTGCTTTTGACTTCCTGCCACTCGCCTCCTTCCTCTGGATCTGTAGCGGTAATACACGCTACATGAGCTGAAGAACCCTTCAATTTGACCTGTCCCAAATCGACCATCTTTTGTAGGAGGTCTTTAAAGACAAAACACTCCTGGATGGGATGTCCCAACATTTGATGAAAGGGACAATAATTGGGACGGTCTTCATCTCCTTCCTTGTTTGGTCTCTTCGGCACTGGTAATTGAACCAAATTATTTTCCAGAGCTGAAATGAAGTAACCAGGAACTTGCTCACTTCGGAAAGAGTATGTTTTACTCTTCATATCCTCAAATTGTTTTCGTCGTTGATCTTTTTGATCATTTGGACGAAACAGCCTTTGTTTTTGGCGTTCAGGAGGTGGAGTCCTTCGAGAAGATGAAGGTTTTGAAGTAGAAATAGGTACAGGTGCCTGTTTAAGCATAACTGTAGCAGTTTCTGCTTTACCCATTCTTCTTCCTGGAGCTGATGGAATTACACGAGATTTAACCTTAGCCTGCATAAGGGAATCTTCAATCTGTTGAGCGATTGAAGTAAGGTCTCGAAACCCTCCTGTGTATTTCACAGGTATCAATGGCGTGCGTAATTCGTCACGCAAATTTTCCACACAGATTGGCAACAATTCCTCCTGAGGGAGTGATAAACTCAAGGAATACGTTAATCCCTTCCAACGAGCAATGAAATCAGAGACTCTTTCATTCTCCCTTTGCTTGCAGTTTGTAAGATCGAAAACTGTCGTTTTTGGAAAAGTTGAGCTGAACTGAAGAAGGAATTTTTGACGAAGATCCTCCCATCCGATGACTGACCGGGATTTCAAGCTTGTATACCAGACAAAAGCTGGTCCTTGCAAGGTTCGCACGAAGCATCTGAGTTTCACTGCTTCTTGTTGCTCTGGAGTTCCCATCATAGGATCACAACAAGACACGTAATGCGTCAAATGTTGTTCAGGGTCACCTGATCCATTGAAAGTAGGGAAAATAGGGTTTCCAAAACTGGATGGAGGAGAAATTGAATCTACCCATTCAGGGTAAACTTTCTTTTCAGGTTGAACTTGCGCCTGTTTCCCTTCCATAGTTTCTAACCGAGCTGTTAATGACTCAATAGTAGTTATTAACTTTTGAGAAACGTCAGGTTGAACTTGGTTTTGGGTAGGTGCAATGAATGGAGCTTGGACAGCCGTGGAGGTTGGTGCTGCAACTAATGGTAGTGCTGCCAACCGTTGTTGCGTTTGACCCGTAGGATTAGACCTCTGTGGGTGTACTGATAAAGGAGGATATTCCTGATCCATCTCAGTAGTTACAACAAATTCCTTCGGCTGTCGGACTTCAGCATTCTTAAGAAGAAGACTACTCTGAAGTAGTTCTGCATTCAACCTTCTTAATTCTTTCATTTCTTCCTCCTGTTGTGCAAACCTTTGCTCTAATGAGAGCGATTGACCTCCTTCAGAGGAAGGGTGATAAGTAACCTGATTCTTTCCTTTCCCCTTATTGGATCCTTTTCGGAGAGGGGGAAGTGGGTTACTTGAAGGAATACCCAGATTTTGGGTAATCCTTTGATTACGTGTGCGCACACCTTCTTCATTTAGGTCTGTGTGCGCAACTTCTTGAGCAGGAACCTCTTCATCTGATCCCTCTGATTGAGCCTCATCTGATGAATCAGCAGCAACGGCAGTGATGACATTAATGGATGCATATTTCATAGAATCCTTTCTATCAGCATTTCTGTGATATTGTCTCCTTTTATGTCCATGATAAGGCATGGCATTCCGTTGACTTGATCCCTCAGGAATTTCTTGGAGAACCGTCACTTGGAGAGAATCTCCTGACATCTTGGCTCTTCGTTCCTCTTGAGGCTTCTTCCCTAATCGAGAGAATACTGACTTTCTCTGAGGGAGGGATTGAAGATTTGAAAAAGTCCCCAGTCCGGTGGACTGGGGGTGTTCCTGTTGCTTCTGCTCAACTCCTCGAATCCCATTCGTTGATTCTGAGGGTTGGGTTAGAGAAGTCCCCAGTCTGGCAAGCTGGGGTGTCTCTTGACATGCTATGTCTGAGATCTTTTTAAAATCTCTCTTGATCTTGCGAATCTTAGTTCGGAAATTAGCTGGATGCATTAACCTGTATCCACTTTTATCACCTGGTTCAACAGACCGTTGGATGATTTCTGAAACTTCTGTCATTTGATGACGTGTTTGCTCCAGACGAGAGGCTTGTGCAATATTCTCGCCTGCTTGATGTAGGAGCAATTCAACAACCTGTTCTCTATATACTTGATTTTGAGAGGAACTAGTTGAAGCTTGATCTCGAGCTAGATTTTGATTATGAACAAAGCCCATTGACTGTGGCCGGCCATGGGCAATAACATTGCATGAGACCATTTTCGGCGGGCTCTGCTGACCGGAAAGCACTGTGAAATGTAGTGCTCCGTGAACACCCCATCCTCTGATATGAACATTAGATGGAGCATTGGAAATTAACTGACGCAATCTTCTTAGTGCGCCAAGGCATGAACGTTGAAGGGTTCTTTGTTGCTTTTCAGCCTTCGGATACCGAGAGACTGATAGAGATGCCAAATCAATCTGGCGTTGTAACCCTTCTATTATCTTAAGATGATTTTCATATTCATCGTAAGATAATACCTTCTTCTTTAATTGACAAAGAGTTTTCCATATGTTAAGACGAATATCATGGATTCCATCATCCGTCAACATCTTTGGAATGTCATACTGTGAATCAGCCAAAGGCCAAAACATGACTGGTACTTCACCTTTTGCCAGTTTTTTCCTCATGTTCAGCATTTCCTCTTTATCATTAAATGAAGATTCTTCTACCTGTTTGGACCAGAGTTGGTGTTTCCTTGTTGCTTCATCGGATTCAACAAGATTGGTAGAGGAATCACTATTCATGCTGGAAGATGAATGACCCAGGGAAGGTTCGGAGAATAACCCGAACCCCAAGCCATCTTCTGATGGAGAAAGAGTTTCACCTGCCGATAGTAAAGCATCAGACATGACTGGATTTACGTTTGCAAGTGCCTCGAGATAGGAGGGCTTTCTCGTCACTACATTGCCTTCTGAAGAATTTTCGAGACAATGTGAATCACTACTGCGGAGAGGACTTTCGCAGCGAAGTTCATCACCATGAGGAGGACCTTCATGATGGGTTACAGGAAAAAATGAGATCTCTTGCTCCTTGGTCTTCTGACCACACAGAGGGTTCCTGTGGTTCTCATCTGAAGAAGAAACTTCAAGATTGACCGAATTTTTATGAAGCAAGTCTTCATGAGGAAGTGTCTATTGAAGACCTTCAGGATTAATGTTCCTGTTATTGGGAACTGAGGGAGTAGAATCTTGAATTCCGACAGATAAATGTCTGAGGGCTTCAAGAACTCCAGCATCGAGCAAAGCCTTGTTGCAGATTGGCCTTTGATCTCCTGACTGTGCTGGGCGGATCTTTTTCTTAGATGCCTTCTTACTCGCTTTAGAAATCACTTGATGACGAAAGTGATTGCTCTGAGCAGGTGTATGTGCCTGATCAGGAAAGATGGTCAGGTTAGGCTGACGATCATCGCTCAAATCAGGTGTATGTGCCCGACTTGGTTGTCCATATGATATGGGGGAGTAGGCCCCACAACCCTCTTGGACTGGAACAGATGTGTGTGTCTGTTCCGGAGTGAATTGTTGATGTGTCACTCCACTGCTAGGGATAGATTTATGTGTCTGTCCCTGAGATGATGCTGAAGCTGTTATGATATCCTGGCAAGCATCCAGAATATGAGCAGGAATTTGCTTCTGCTCTTTCACCATTGACAAAATATGTTTGGTGACTTCAGCCGCCGGAACGGGGATATACGTCCATTCCGGGCTTGGAGTAGGTGTATGTGCCTGCTCCTGTCCTCCTTTTCCTGTCAGTGAATCCTGACAGTACTCAAGTGTGGAGGCAGAGAGTTTAGTCTGCCTCCTGTTTGTCGTCGGGGCTTTCCGACTGACTTCTCTGTGCGCTACCAAACGAGACTGTTGGTAGGCTTGATTAGTATTAGCAGGTGTATGTGCCTGCTGATTACACTTCGTCAAATGCGGTTGACGAGATCCATAATATGTAGTCAGACGAGCCTGCTGACTAACTGCTGATGTATAAGCAGGTGTATGTTCCTGCCTATAGTACTCCGCCGGAATTGCCTGGCGGGATCGGCTTGATGCTGCCAGACGAGTCTGCTGGACAGCGGGATTAAAACGGGCAGGTGTGTATGCCTGCTCGTTGTTTGCCACCAAGTTAGGTTGGTGGACTTCTCCGGAGATGGCAGGGATGACAACCTGCCTATTGTTAACCGGATTCCGTCTCTGGCGATTCATCTTGCCTGCTCGGGTTCGAGGAACCTGAGCTGAACGCCTGGAGTCGGTACCCTCATCATGTTGAGGGCGCACTACCGCACGAGTCTGGCGGCGATTGCTGATGGGAGCCCTTGAGAAGGACTCCTGTCTTTTTGAATTAAGGTCCTGCGGGACCTGCTCATTCACTTCCTCGGAATAAGGGAGTGAATGGAAATTGCGTTCCGGGGATAACGACCCGAAACGGTTGGAGACGGTAGTCAGCACCGTCTGCTTCTTGATTGCTGGTCGCCGTTGTCCGGACGACCAGGTAGAATTGTTAACTTGGAGGGCTTGACGAGCGGCCTCCAGAGTTGGGATAGTACCGTTGCGACGGTACTCCTTAACCAGTGCATTAGAAACACAGCGTTGAAGACGCTGAGTTAGCGATGTCATCCTCAGAGCGGATGACGTTCCAGCAGGAGTAGCAGCATTGGTTTTCACAGCAGTAGACCTCACAGTAGAGGTGTTCCCAGCAGCAGTATTCACAGGGGTGAATTTAAGGAAAGCCATTTTTGTAGAAGATCTTGAAAAAAGAGTGCCTGTTCCATGTAACAGACATAATCAAGATGAATCCGGCCACTGCATCTTTTGGATGAGCACATGTCAATGATTGCCTTGTTGGCCCAAAGGGCCTAACAGATAAGAAGAACATCACTTTAACTTGGTTAAGGATTCACGTCGGGTTCACCATTTTTGTTTCGCGCGGAATCCGGGGATGACCTCCTGGACGGGAGATTCAAACGTTCCGATCGGTTTCTAACGGGTTTGTTCATAGAACCGGAAACATCCAATGATTCCACATCCGTTTGGACCTACTTTCCAAAGGCAGGCGCTCATTAGCTTGTGGGCTAATGAGGCTTAGGAATTTGCATTGGTCGAGAGGATGGGAGGTCGGACTCATCACACCTTTTTGAGGGGAATTATTGTCTACTCCGGGACTCTCTTTATAGATTTAAGTTAATTTCGTGAATCCTTATTACATTACCAAGTATAAAATGAGCTTTCCTTTAGTTTTAACAATCAATGATTAAATATGCAAGAAATTTAGAGAATCTTTTATATGTATTCGAGGTTCTTCATCAATATAGAATCATCTATATTTGTTTAGAGATTCTTGGTCAATGGTATCCTTCAAAACATTTATATAAAAGTCTCTTGGTCATTTTGATGACCAGGCTGGTTTTAAAGCCACTCAGTGGGGCACTTGAAGTTTATCGTCATTCAGAAGGACAGAAATTATTTCAATGTTGGGATCGAACCCATGAATGGGCTACCTACGTATCCTTTGTTTTGAAAAAGGAATCAGAACCCACGTAGTTCGAGGAATGGATGATGTTTATGATTGATGGCTCAAAGATGAATGTCGTAATTACTTTTACACTCTAAGCTCACGTGAGTCATGCTCGGTGTGAGAAACAAGAGGTATTGGTAAAAATTAGACAATTATGCCATGAAGGATGCAATCATAAGAATTTGTTTGGGGCTTATGTATGGATGACTGCCCAGATAGATGAAGGTTTAGGATTTACTTTTAGGGAGAAAATCCATGAACAGGGTCCATAAAGTTATATGTGCTTCATGGAGATTTGAATACTCTAATCTTGGGGCTTACTCCTAAGGAGGATGCCCAAGTTAGGAGGGGACTTATGATTGGGTTTTATTCCTAAAGAAGAAACCCAAATCAAAGGTAATTTATGACTGGTTAAGAGAAATTTTAAGAGACTTGGGGCTTACTCCTAAGAAGGATGCCCAAGATTTATGACTAGGACTTATTCCTGAGAAGGAAGCCTAGGTTAGGGGACTTGGGGCTTACTCCTAAAAAGGAAGCCCAAGGTTATGACTGAGTCTTATTCCTGAAAAGGAGACCCAGGTTAGGGATTAAGGTTTGGGGCTTACTCCTGAGGAGGATGCCCAAGATTAAAGGACCTGATTGGGGCTTATTCTTAAGAAAGATGCCCAAATCAAAGGTTTTATAACTGGGGATTATTCCTGAAAAGGAGACCCAGGTTAGGATTCTCTCATCTTAAAGGATGAGGTTGAAATGAATGAACTCTCAATCTTTGGTGACATGAAGATGTTTAAATCACTAGGTTTTGAGAGATATTTCACAGAATTCCTTTCAGATAAGGATGTCAAATCAAGAAATCATGCCATAAATGGCTTTGAAGAGTATCTTGAAGATTGAATCTTGAATAGGAAGGGTGAAATGGCTTAAGAGGGGTAAAAATGGGCAAGATGGGCACCCAAAAAGATAGGGGCGCGCAAGTCTTGAAGGTCGCGCAAGTCCTGTGTCGGCGCGCAAGTGTTGGTCGCGCAAGTATACTTGCGCGACATGAGGGATACTTGCGCGATTTTCAACCAGAGTTGAAATACTTTGGAGACTCTTTATTAAACCCTTTATAATCCTCTTGAAGTTCTTCCAGAGAAGGGACGCGCAAGTTATATTGAAGGAATTAAGTTGGCGCGCAAGTGTTTGATAAGTTTCAACACTTGGGCCTTCCTTCTTCTCTTTAGATCTTCCGTTCTAGGTAAGAGATTACCTTAGAAGTGTTCCGGAAGCTTTGAGAAGAGACTTGGGCGTCGGGAGCTTTGATCCGAGTTTCTGGAAAGAGATCCTCTCGAATGGGGGGCCCACAGGGTCTATTTATTGGCAAAAGAAGACCCCGGGCGGTTACCGGGCGGTTACCGGGCGGTTACCACTTAGGTCGCGCAAGTCACTTGCACGACCATAAGGTGTCGCACAAGTACTTGCACGACCACTAGGCGGCGTGCAAGTGTACTTGCGCGACCATGAGGGAACTTGCGCTGCCTATGGGCAATGTTCTCCTTGTTCATCCCTTTGTCGATTTTTGATGTTTCTTCAAAGGATGAATCACATTGAGCTCAGATATTCCCCTTTTCCGATCTTTAGATTCTGTGACGAAAAGGAGCGTCAACAGGCATATCTATGGACTTCGTGACTAGACTTCCACGCACTTCTAGAGGTCACGACTCCATTTGGGTGATTGTCGACCGACTCACCAAGTCGGCACACTTCTTACCCATCAGAGAGCAGGGCTCAGTGGAGAGCTTGGGATGTCTCTACGTTCAGGATATTGTACGGATTCACGGTGTGCCATCATCTATCATCTCCGGTCAAGATGATCGCTTTACTTCCCGGCTTCGGAAGGGGTTGTAGGAGGCGTTCAGGACGCAGCTACGTTTGAGCACCGCCTTTCACCCTCATATAGATGGTCAGATGGAGAGGACCATTCAGACTCTCGAGGACATGCTTCGCACATGTGTCCTTGACTTTGTTCACAGTTGGGAGGACCACCTACCCTTGTTAGAGTTCACGTACAATAACAAATACCACTCCACCATCGGTATGACACCATACGAGGCATTGTACGACCGACCTTGTAGATCTCCTTTGTGCTGGAAAGACCCTGGGGAGTCAGCACTTGTGGTACCGGAGATGGTCCAGGCCACGACAGAGAAGGTCCAGGTCATCCAGGAGCGGTTGAGGATAGCTCAGAGCCGGCAGAAGTCTTTTGCTGAAAGGAGGTGGAGGCCACTTGAGTTCGAGGATGGAGACCACGTCTTCTTGCGTGTCTCACCTCGACGTGGATTACGGAGACTTGGCTGAGGCAGCAAGTTGTCTCCACGCTTCATCGTACCATTCCAGGTCCTCAGCAGGATTGGCAAGGTGGCTTATCACCTGGC
Organism: Viscum album; assembly: GCA_963277665.1. Lineage (NCBI taxonomy): Eukaryota > Viridiplantae > Streptophyta > Magnoliopsida > Santalales > Viscaceae > Viscum > Viscum album. The sequence goes on from OY728163.1 coordinate 34,227,532, forward strand.
TCTACCACCTCAGTTGCACTGGGTGCACGACTTCTTCCACGTATCTCAGATGAGGAGATACGTGCATGACCCGACGCATATCATTGACCATGGGGAGCTGGACATTGATGATGGGGCGACTTTTACGAAGGTCCCGGTGGAGATCGAGGATCGACAGGAGAGGGTCCTATGTGGATAGACGATTCCTCTAGTGCGCATCAGATGGCATCACGGGAACCTCCAGGAGAGCACTTGGGAGCGGGAGGCTCAGATGCATGATTAGTACCCACTTTTGTTTCCCTAGTTTATGATGTATCTTTACAGGGATGTAAAGCCTTGAGGTGTGAGTGATGTAAAGACCCGTAAAATTCAAGGAAATTTTTTTTTTAATTTTCCTGGGAATTTTACAAGAACGCAGTTTCTGACGGAACCTGATTCCGAGGCCCGGTGTGCCCAGAATCATTTTTCAAAGTTTTGCTCGGGTACGTTTAGTGAACGAACGAGCGGGGTTTTCTAACTTTTGAACTGGTGCTCGGAATTGAATTCTGAGGGCACCGGTGGAATCACAGTTCCGGTATTTTCTTAGAAACGCTTTTTCCGGAGTTGCGTTTTCTTGGGTCTGGTTTTTAATTTTTGGGGTTAAGTTAAGAAATAAAATAAAAGTGGTGCGACACTTTATTTTATTTCACTTAAAACCACTTAAGCAATGTTAAGCGGATAAGGTGGAACCGACAATATCCAACCCACTTGGTAGGATATTTGTGAGTTGGTGCCCACATGAGCCCCACCATTTCTTCCCTCCTAAGTAACGCACCCACAACCCCCCTTTTTAAATAAAGTCAACTGTGTGTTTATTTGGGTTAAGAAACGCCTCATTAAATTGGGCGGTTAAATCGTTACAATTAATTCGTTGAATTAATTATTTATTTCTTATCTTTGAATTTCAAATTGTTGGCATGGGAATAAAATAATACCAACACTAGGTTTGTTGAGGGGTTGCTTATTGGGAGGATTTGGAGAAACTCTAAAGCTTGAAGATCTTCACCCTCCTTCATTGAAGAACGCGAAGAACGCGAAGAACGTGAAGAACGCCGGCCTCCGACGAAGGGCGACGAATAGCGCTGAACCCTCGGAGAATCGACGGTGCGACGTCGTGTACCGCGATGCCGACAATCCTCTTTCCGCGACGCTTCTTCCGTGACGTTCCTTCCCCGCAACAATCTTCGATCAACAACCGATTGAGGTAGGGGGTTGCGGTTCTTTTAATTCTTCGTGAATTATATCCTCGGCTTGATTTCAAATGGTACATTCTTAATCTTGTGATTTTATACCCACGGCATATGTTTAAAATATTTGTCGAAAGACTTTTTAAAACCGTTAACATGGTGGGTGCGGACCAACGAACAAGTCTGAACCCACCGTCTCATCGTTCTTGGTGAGCGGATTGGCGGGCGACGACAAAGCAGGCCGTACGGGCGATGTGAGGTCCTCGCAGTAAAGGATGGGCCCCAGGAGGGCCATTGGTGAAGACGGCACGCATTTCTGACCACCGGAACTCGTCCAGTGGTCCGCGGAGCGGCACGCCTCGCCGGCACGGCGGCGCCGGCAGCAGGCAGCGGCGGCGCCCGGCGTGCCTCCGGGAGGAGTCGCCGCGGCTGAAGTCACGGCGGCAGGCCGCGGTCCCACGACTGTGCGGGATCAGAGGGAGCGGGACGCGGGAACCAGCCGTGTCCGCTGGCAAGGGCGGCCCCACCTGGGGTCGCGGTCCCTCCACGCGGGGGCAGCGTGCCCCCCGCTTTGCTCGGCTGTAATGGCCAAGCTGACCCGCTGGCCACCCGGCCAGTGCCATCTGGGTCGCGCCCAGGCCGGGATGCGCCGGCCTGGCCGGGTCGCGCCCAGCCGAGTCAGAATTGGACCCGGGTCGGACCGGGCCCAGGCCCACCATTTTCGGACCCCTTTCGGTCTTTTGCCCATATCTTGGGCTACGGACCTTTGATTGACGCACCGTCAGCGATGATGCAATATTTGAATCGAGAAGGTCGTTTTGATATATTACACTCAAGGTTTTGGAGTACTTTGGGTTCGACCAGGTTGGTTCGTACACGAAACCAACCGGGCCCTCGGAGCGGAAACACTCATAACTTGAGCTCCGGACGTCCGATTGACGTACCATCAACTTTGCTGGATTCCTATAAGTGAGACGGATCTTTTGGCTTACTCCACCCGAGGTTTTGATGTAGGTGGAGTACGATCGGGTTGTTTTTTACTTAAAATCCAACCGGGCCCCTAGGACGAAAAAGCCAATAACTCTCAGACCGGGCGTCCGATTGACGCGCCGTCTGTGACGTTGAGTTCCTGTTGGCGATACGGAACTTTTGGATACATCAACTCTGGACTATGTGTCAGTTGATGTATCAGCCTCTCAGCTCGTGGAGCGGACCCTCCCGAATGAGCTTGTTGTGTGCGGGAACCCTAGAGTTGGCTGCGACTGCGACGATGACGACGACTGTACAGAGATCCTCAGTGGATTCAATGACGACGACTGCAGAACTCAGTGATCCTACATGGATTAGTGCTACAGATCCTGTGTGGGTCTGATCTTGTGTGGTTCAGCGCTCAGCGGTCCTGTGTGGGCCAGCACCTACAGATCCTGTGTGGGTCTGATCCTGTGTGGGTCTTTGCGGGGGTTAGTTACATATCGATCCTATGTGGGTCAGATCCTTTGTGGATCATTGCGGGGGTTAGTTACCTATCGATCCTGTGTGGGTCAGATCCTTTGTGGGTCGTTCCAGGGGTTAATACCTAATGATCCTATGTGGGTTATTGCGGGGGTTAGTACCTATCAATCCTTTGTGGGTCCTACGGCTTAAATGAATCAGTGGCTATATCTGATCTTCTTTATCGTTTTACGAATAAGTATACCTGTGTGAGCTGAATCATGTTTTTCTTTCCTATGTGGATTGTGTTGTGCTATCCTGTGTGGATTTATGTTTTGATTTCCTGTGTGGACTGGGTTGTACTTGAGCTCGGATGTCGGAGCCGAACGAGAATTGATGACTTAGGTATATGTATGGGCATATACCTAAGCAATGTCGGATGTTACTTCATGATTGCATATTTCCTTTGTGGATTCTGGGAGACCTTCAGGGGTCTCGGGGTCCCTACTGAGTAGCTTATACTCACCCCTACACGGGCTATGCCCGCACTACGTTGTGTTGGTTAAAGACGACAGACAGCACTGATCACAGTTGAGGCTTGCGGAGCAGGTCGGTACCCGGAGGTGGACCACTAGGCGGGACGTACTCGGAGTGGACGGCTGGACCCGAGGAGCTGTGTAGGCTATATGTACTCACCCTTTAGGTGGGACTTCTAGTGAACGGCTCGACGCTGCGACTTTACTCTTCAGTTGTTGTTTTCCCTTTCCAGTTGTACTTTACTTTCAGTTTGGTTTTGTATTCTGGCCCACTTTCTTTTCCGCACTTACTGTTGTACTCGGTTTTTACTTAGTGTTTACTTCTACTGCTTTCTTGCTCTGTGGTGTTTGCTTACTTTACAAAGGCAATGACTTCCCTTTTTACCGGGATTTACGTCTTGGTGCTAGTCTCCAGCCCCTGGCATATGGAAGGCAGGCTTGGGGTAGTCACGGAACGGGCCCCGAGGATGGGTCATGACAATAATAATAAATTTAAATAATATGTGTAATTTGGATGAGTACACGGCATGTAGTTCCGACTACATGGTGTGTAATTTTCTTCACCTTCCATCTGAAGTACACACCCAGGGACATGATGTGTAGATGTACCTTGGAAATCATTGGTGTACACAGCATTTTTAGTGGGACACACGCCATGTACTATCGGCGTTACACGGTTTCTAGCCGAGAAAGACATGTACGGGGTACATGTTCCAACCCTAACCCGAAGGGACTACATGACGTGTTCAGTGGTACACATGGCGTGTAATCCGGAAACGGTGTGCCACCTGTTCCTCGTCAACACACGGAATCTTAAAAACTTAGATAGAATCCAATGACATGGCCTGGTTTGGCGGACTGTCCTGGTGAATGGATCGTATAATACAAAGCATGTACTACCAAATACAGACCGTGTGTTCAGATATTGTATGGAGAGGAAGCTTTGGCACCTCTAGATGAGACCCTCTATTTTATTTTAGTCAAAATTAAAGGAAAAAAATTGTTTTTTTAATGTGAATTAGTAATGAAAGAAGAGGAATAGATCTCAAGATTCAGATTTATTGAATGAGTAACTTGAATTGAATTAACTAAATTATTTAATGTGTAAATCACTAATGAAAAAAAAATAATTATAATCAATGATATGACCCCTCTGATAACACTTGTAGGTTCTGGGTGTAGGGGAAGTACGTTGGTGGTTGTACCCAACATTATTTTTGTCCATTAATGATAATCAATCCAAGATCCATCACAATAATAAAACATTGGGTCTTCATAATAGAATTAAGAATGAAATAAATTTGTGGAGTCCTGGAACTATAGATAGGATCATCATATATTGATTATAATTAATTTAATTAAAAGGCAAGAATTACCTTGATGAAATTATCTCTCCTTTGATGTTTCCGGTCACGATCTAATGTGATCCATCATTGCATCGTATAATCCAAATATAGGATTCCTCTGGCAGTGATCCATACTTTCTCCATGTATCAATAGATTTATTTGAAGGGATCTCTGGGTGATAGCACAAAAGAGACATCGCTTGTGATGTCCACCATCAATTTCCTTGAGAGCTGCATGCTAAGCGCTCTCCTTGATTCAATGGAGGATGATCTCTTTCATAGATTGGTAGAATTCTTGGAATAAAAGAACTCTCTCTTGGCTTGAGAAATTTATCTAGATCTTTTGGGCACACCCACTAAAATTTCTAGGCTAATGAGAATTATATTATTGGAATTTTAATTACTTAGAATAATAAAATGAATTAATTACCCGAAATCATTTTTTCATTTCATTTAATTCGTAGTAAGACCCCATGTCTAATAATAACAGTTGACTATTATTATTTCAGGACATGCTCCCAATGAATTACACCTAATATTATTTAACTAAATAAATATTATTATTTCTCCCAAACCCACAAAATATCTACACGGTGTATATATTAATATACACGACGTGTAATTTTGTTTTTCCATTTTCTTTATTTCCTCCACCACATTAATTAGACCTTTAATAATGGATATTTATTTATCAAATAAATTTCACTGCATTACTCACTAATAAATATATTATTTTGGCCACAATATATTCTCTTGAATAACTACTATCGAAATAAATACGACCAGGCATTCATTAATAATTATTAAACCACCATATGGAATAAACGTTACTCGACTTGTTAAATTAATATTTAAGTAGGATACTTGGAGAACACATAGTGTGTGAACCTCTAGGCCTCCTTCTCAGTGGAATTAGGAACAGTATGCTAAGAGTCCAAGGTTAGTGTCTAAAAACACGCCAAGGCACCCATAGAGAAAGAAGTTAACACTACAAAGATGTTTCACCACCTATAAATGCTTACCGTGTAATGCAATCCATTTGTCTCGAAATCTAGAATCAAGCAGGTTGCATGCTCGTGCCATCAACCCATGCGCTCGATTATTCTTTCTTTGACTTCTCGGAATTGAACTTTCCCATTCATTACCATCACCATGGATTTATTTAGGCTATATGAATTCCATCAAATGGCCTAAGATATCTACAATTTTCCTGGAACAGAAGGGAAAAATCATTTCTCAAATTATTTGCTAATGTTGTATTACTCATGATGCACCCAACATATCCTACCTCATTGTGAACAGTGTTTCATCATAGTTTTCATCAATACATCTAAGTGTGCGAGTTTTAATACCCATTAATAATAATCATAAAGTCTAAGGACCAATACCCACGTCCGCAGATAGAAACATCCAATTACCATATGAAATGTGGATTTCCACCTTGTGGGTCTCGTTCGCAGAATAACCCCCTAGATAGTACCGAGGGCGCACACCATGAGAAGGTTCCTCAATGTTTAATGAGTCCTCAGCCCTAATGGACATTATTATTTTTGTCACTCAAATAACATCATTCATCCGTAGAAGATATATTAAAGAACCATGTTATGGAACTTCCCCATTCTCATCATAACAGGGATCCGCTCTGACTATTTAGTGAAACAGCATTCTGTAGGAAATTATCACACACATTTTCATGCAGAAGAACAATAAAGATGTGATAAGGTATTTATTAATGAATAATGTTCATTGTAGTTAGTTCTAGGCCACCAAATCCACCAGTAGGGAATCCAAGAATGGGACCTATTAGGACATGTCATGATAGAGTGGTATCTGAGATAGGTAATACATTTGAAATTGGAGTTTATTAGTTTATTTTGGGGAAATAGTTTTAAGATTTTTGACTTCATATTTCAAACCATGGACTCTAGTGTTAGTGTAGAGAATAATGTATTCATACACCAGAACTCTGACGACCTTCTTTTCAGTTCAATACATGAGAAAGCTGTTTGTAGGGAAAATAAAGGTACATACATCATATAGGAATGGGTCACTTTTCTATGTCCTTCTTGAGTTATCTTTTGAAATTTACTACATGACTGTGGTAAATATTGTATGTTTCAAGATGCATTTGTGATGTACACTATCTTGTATTCGTCATCAGCATCCCAAGGATGATCCCCTCAATGATGAGGTGTTGATATTGGGAGCAGTTCCCAAGATCTTACCTCAGTTGGGTGCACCATCCATACACCCACATGTAAATAATAACATGGTAACCATGGTACCAATGGATGATCTGTGAAAAATGAGCATAATTAATAAGTTTCAACAACAAATACGCCTCAAGATTAGAGGTGATCCAAACCCACATGTAGTTTAGGACTCACTTGAGGTTGTTACATGGGCCATCTATCTAGTCTGGACAATAGAAGATTAGATGGTGGTCCTAGTGGCAAGCCTTCTTTATAACTCGTCAGTGTGATGGTGAAGTTGGTGTACTCAGTCTTACGATGAGGAAACTTTTTTTGTATAAAACATTTAACCTCCTTTTCAGATAGGAATTATCACCAACTATGCTATTGAATGTACATATCCTAGATCTTATATAGCTCCACTTGGTCAGCATGACAGTAGATGAGTATTCATTGAGGTTTACCAACATCTCCAGGAACTTGATTGATATGGATTGAGAATATTTAATTTAGCATCAGACCTTCAAGTGATAACTACATAGAGACGTCTAAGAAAGTGTTATCACTATGTTTATTACTACCTATGTTAGGGTGATATAGAGAGATTAGTTGGTTGAGCGTTTCAAGAATGAGAAGGTACAACCGGTGGTTGTCATTAGTGGGAAAGAAGAAGAAGAGACCTCAACATCATGGATCTGATGTTGGTATCAGGGAACTCAGCATGTGATACATATATATAGAAGGTCCTAAGATAGGGGATCTATAGTTCTGGGCTCACCGGGTGTATCTAGTATTCCATGATAGAGGTATTTTGACTCATATGACAGAAGGGGCCTCTCAAATGATACTTTTTGACCCTATGTAAAGCTAAAAAAGAGATTGTTGATGAAACAATATGGTAGCAAAAATTGCAGGAGGTGGAACGTTTACCTGGAGACATACATAAATGGTGATCTAGGATAATAGAATGAAGTGGTAGATAATTTAACATTAAAAAACTGACCCCCCAAGGTGGTCCATGCCAAGATGCAGGAGTTGGTGGAAAAGGGAAGGGACTAGTACAGGAAGTTGAATCTTAGGAACAAGAAGCTCTAGGAATGATTCGAGGTGTAATCTATGTCTTTTCTACCTTATCTACAATATTGATAGACATATTTTCTATTAATTTTTTTCTTTCCAAATACCATCTATGAGGCATAGATATTCTAGTTGAAGCCTTTCCTTAACACTTATTATTGGATACTTCTACTGAGGGAGGATCAGTTATCACTCACTTATTCTGACATTGTTACCTGACTCATAGAGGTGTAGTTTTTATTATAATCTCTTGGTATCAACATTGAGGTCTTATGATTTCATTATTGGTATGGATTTTTTATCTAAATATCATTCACAAATTGTCTGTTTTTTGAGAAGGGTGTGGTGGGTTCACAATGGTGGAACTAGGTTCTCATTTTTCAGTGAAAGTGAACCCCATACAGTGCAGGATGGACTCATCCTTAGGAGGGTGTATCATATTACTCTTCAGTTTCCTTGACTAACCCTTGGTGTTGTTGATATTATGAGATACATGTTTCTTGCAGTGTCTGTGGATTAAAAGGATATATTCCATGCGGATTTTCTATGTTTACCCCCCCCTCCCATGAACAAGAGTTCTGCATTGATCAACATCCCATGATGGCATAGATATCTAAACATATATATGAAATGGCTCCCATAGACATTCACGATATGAGGGTACAATTTTAGGACTTATAGAGCAAGGTCATTGTTAGATGCAGTGTTTCACCTTGGGTGGCCCCATGTTTGTTTCCAAGAAGGCATAAAGGAGATTTAGGTTGTGTGTATACTATTGGTGAATAAACCTAGTGACAGTGAAGAGGAAGTACCCACTAATGAGGATTGATGACCTCTTTGATCAATGAGACAGGAACGATGGTTCTATAAGGTTGACCTTAAGTCAGGATATCACCAGCTATGAGTATGACATGAGGATATACCGAAAATGTAATTCCATTTTCACTACAATATATATATATGTACATAGAGATGAACTTGGCCTAGATATCTCGTTGGAATATTTGACAGGACTCATGATCCAAATCATCAGCCATAGAAAATTTCAGCATAGTCTTCAACATTAAAATTCTTGTGTACTCGAAATCCAAGGAGGAGAACTCAAGACAATTAAGGATAGTTTTGGATTTCATCAGTGAACACAATACTTATTGAACGATCTCAGTGATTCAAATTTTGATTCTGGCATTCCACATTTTGGACATGATGTCTTAGTAGATGGAGTGAAAGTGACCCAACTATGGTATATGCCGTATTATCTTGGGAGCCACCCAAAAGTGTGACTGGGGTGCAAAACATCCTAGTTTTAGAAGGCAATTGCCAAATATTTGTACCTATTTTTTCAAGAATATTACCACCCATGACAAATTTTTCCATAAAGAGGACACATTTCATCTGTACACAAAGGTTACAGCAGACTTTTTAGCAGTTGAGGTTGATATTTATGAGCACCCACATCTTGAGTTATTTAGAGGAGGGTGTCTATTATGTAGTTTTCTATGACGCATCGGGATAAAATATTGGTTGTCTTTTGGTGCATAGTAATGTGGTGAATGCCTTTAGTTCATTCTATTTAAGACCACATATGTATAACTACGCCACCCATGATTTCGACCTAGAAGTGGTATTCCTCTCTTTGAAGATGTTGCAACATTTCTTAATCAGTGAGCAATTTATCAAATAATCTGAACACCAAAGTCTCAATTATATATTCTCCTAGAAGAATATCAACCTCAGAGAGAGGTGGTCATTATTATTTCTCTAGGATTATAACTTTGAAATTTTCAGTACTTTTGGGACGTGAAATATGTTAGTACATGCTCTTAGGATGAGATATTGTTCATAGGTTTTGAACAAGGTGTCAGGGTAGTTAACCTTGTTGTCGTTATCCTCTGTTGATTGAGATGGATAATTTTACCTTCAATCGATGGTTATTACCCCTCCGCACATTCAACAATTCAGGGAAGCACAACTTGGGAATACTAAATGTGAGACCCTATGTACTTAGATATCCCTTGGACCTACTCCAAATTTGTTTTATAATGGCTGGAAACGTGAATTTATTTTATGAGGATACATGAAAATACTAGTGACATTGTTTGAGCAGGTTAAAATAGAGTTTCATAAATATTATTTGGTGGTACATCCCGATGTGAAATGATTTAACAAGGCATCAAATGTGAGTTTTGGTTTCCAAGGATGTAGAAAAGAGTTGCATAATTTTTCTATCAATTCCTTACTTGTCAGTAATTACAATATTACAACCTTTTTAACACCCCGAGATTTTATAGTACGTTATTTTTTCAAAGTAATTCAATAACTTGCACTACACGCAACACCCAGATCAAGCACGCCACAACTTACCAAACTTGCCATTAAAAAAGTGGTTATGAATAATACTAAATGAATTTTAAACTTTATATAATACTTATAATTTTATGATCCAAATTATGAGTTTCTTAGATATAATATAAGATCAAATTCATTTTTTTTCAGATAAAAGAAGTATTTTTAAAAAATGAAATTTTACCACCTTTTAATGGAGACCTCTTTTTAAATCCAATACTTTAAACTTTTATATATTCAATTTGAAAAAATAAACTTCTTATCTATAATCGGGACATAATAATTTATTTTCAATAAATTTTTGGTGTTTTCTGATAACTTTCATATTTGAGTGAATAGTAAAAAATACATTATTTTAACTGAAAACAACTTTTTTAATCAAAATAATTTATAATTTTGAATTATACATTTTAATTTTTTGGAAATATAATTAGATTATATTTTTACCATTTAATCTCTTTACAGTCATTATAAGTAATTTCACTTTAAAATTGGACATAAACAAGTGTCAAACTTTTGATAGTTATTATTTCTTAAAAAGAGGCTTTTTGGTTTTGACAACGATAATTAATATTAAATTAATTAATACATCTTATATTTTTTGAAATTGGTAAAATAGAGTTCATTTTTGAATTAGGAATATCAATATTATCTTCAGGTGAATTTTTGGTATTTTTCTGAAAACATTCAATTTTTGATGAATAGTGAAAAACACTAAGTTATAGTTTAAAACCGAATTTTTATTTAAATGATTATTTATTTTATTTAAATTTATTTTAGTTAAAAGTAGATACATAATACCTATATAAGTTCAATTTAATTAATTGGAGTCAATTTATAATAACTTTAGATATATAAAAATTTTATTGAACTTTTTACCGTCTTTACCCAACTCCTTGAAGCATTTGCAAATTTACATAAAACTAAATTTTACTGCTTCTGTGAGTTGAATTTAAAAACTCTGAGAGACACGGTTGATATTAGTAAGTAAAATGTGGTTCAATAAGTTGAAAATAATTTTTGGTGAATAATATCTTTTCACTTTTATTTACCACGATTAAAAGTAATTATTGTAATTAAGGGTAAAAATGATATTATTATTACCCGAACACAAGTCCTAATTCTATTGGATAAGTATAATTCGACCAAAAAAACATTAGGAGTACAATATTAACCTATTTTGTCCTCTTGGATTAGATTAGGACACTTATTATTATTTTATTTAAAGAAGAGTTAAAAGAGTTAAAATAAAATTTTAATAACTAAAACATTTTTAATACAAAGTTATACATAAGATAAATTCGAAAATAAATATTCATTAGAAAGATAAAACGATTTCCTACATAATTTTATTTTATTTATATTTTTTAGAAATTAAATAATTTAATTTATTTATGACACAATGATGAGGCATAAATTACCTAATTAATGAAATATTAAAATATTCGATATTATAAATATCCAAATAAATGTAATTTTAGACTTTTTATGAATTCATATAATTTTATACGTTAATATGACATTTTATGGTTGGTTATATGAATTGTTATTGAATTAATAATGGTTTTATGAATTTAGAAAAAACAAAATACCAAATAGTGTCAAAATTGACATAAAAGCATTTTAAAACAAATATTATATTATTAATTGAAATTCAATTCCTAAAAATGTAAGGTTTGTTCAAAAGACTTATATAATTATTTTTGTATCATTAATTAAACACTTGGGGTTCTTGTGGAATATTATAGTAACTTTATTTACCATATAATATAAAAATACAAAGAGACATGCAAAATGTCAAACTATTTAACTAAGAGTTAAATCTAAACTATAAGGATAATATAGTTACCCAAACCTGTCTAAAACCTATTTTTTGAGCGGTTTTCGACCCATATCCACCTTATACATTAAATAATATTTTTTTAGCCATTATAAACCGAAAATTATTTTAGTATAAAATAATATTTCTATCTTTTCCTAAGGTGCCCCTCACCCCTCTTATAAAAGGGCACTCCCCCATCTCCCTAATTCACACAATCAAATCCATTTGTTTCAGCCAAAATATACCCAAATACCCTCTAAACTGACCTACCTTCATCTTAGACGCCTTCCATTTGTCATAAATCCAACTTAAAAAGCCCTTTTGATCAAATCAAAGGAAGAACCCGAAGAAGAGGTAAATTTTTCATCAACTCTTTCAAGTACCTTTCTTCTTCCACTTCCTCTTTATTTGTGGTTTCCATTATAAAATAATAACTCCAGTATATTCTATAAAATATGATGTTATTATAAATTTGGTACAACAATATTCATAATTCTATCCATCCTTTAAATGACATGTCACCATACGTGCGTACATACGGTTTATCATCTCCATGTCGTGGTAAAATTATTATTCAATACATTATTATTTGGATGGGTATAATAATGATGTGTAATTGATGTAAATAATAAATATTACATGATAATGAATCTGTATATATGATATTCCATGCAATTATATATTATTTTAATAACAAAAGAATGATATTGTCGCTTGTGCGTATGTACGGATTACCGTCTCCACAAACAGAATGAGATTCTTTCCCCATCGTATCCATTCAAGAGTAATTTTCATTAGATTATTAAAATTAATGTTTAAAGACTTAATACCATTTTGAATACAAATAAGATACATATTGTCCATAACAAACATTATTTACATAACAAATATTATAAAGGAAAATGAATTAGTTAACAACCAAAATGACGATAATACTAAGATATTATTAACAAAGCAATGTTAAAAGATTATATATGATATCATATTTTTGTATATGATTCATGTATAATTTAATAACAATTATTTCACCATTATACAGGTGGTTAACCAACCCTCGATCAAGGAAAAGTACAAGGTAAGGGTTAATCTCACAATCACTTTATTATCTGAGGTTGTTTTTACATAAGTATCTACTGGGACCTCTTTATCATCCACATTCATGTTTCTTAAAAATGTATTTTAAAACATTTTTAATATTTACTAGATTATGGTTAAAGTAATATATACTCTTGTTTGACTTTTTATAAAATGGTTCGAATGAAATATTTCTATCATTTTCCAAACAAGGTCCTTTATAACCTTTTCGACAAAATTAAGGTAAAAATGTCTTTTTTTAACATATACGGAGGGTGCGGCTATTTTCTGCCATTATAACGTCGTCGAAGATTCCCTTACAAAATTATAAGAATATTTAAAAAATAAATTCTTTCTTAAATGATTTAAAAATAGAAATAGATATTTCTCCAAAAAGAGGTTTTGATTTCATCTATGTCAACATCCTTGGATGAATTTTATGTTTTTTTGAAGTTGATTTATTATGATAAAAAACATCCATATTATATTGAAGGTTTTGTGATATGTTTGACTATTGTTGTGCTATTTTTATACCATTCATGGTTTATGGTTAAAGTATTGACATTTTGTTTTCTATTTTTAATACGAATATTTATGTTAAATTTCAACCTTTTCATATAAGGAATGTATTTGGACTTAATAAGTGATGGGTGGAGCCCGCTATAGCTCCTCGATGCATCGGTTGATCTCGTGATACAACTAGACATTGAATCTGTTGAGGCCATTCCCAATTTTATATATGGTTTTGGTCGAGGCCTTAATCATTTTAAGACATCTTGGCCGAGGCCTTGACAAAATGTTTCAGAATGTCCCTGTTGACGCTCCTTTTGATCACACTGTCTAAAACAATGGAAAGGAAAATGACTTAGCACAAATTGATTCATCCTTTGAAGAAAACATCAAAAATCGACAAATAAATGAAAAATGAGTCAAATGCACATGCGCCGTGCAAGTTCCTTTACTGCCGTGAAAGTATACTTGCGCACCACCTAGTGGTCGCGCAAGTGACTTGCACGCCCTAAGTGGTAACTGCTCGGGCTCTTCTCCAGCCTATAAATAGATCCGATGGGCCCCCCATTTCAGGAGAAATTTTTTCCAGAATTCAGATACAGAGCTCTGAATGCCCAACACTCTTCTTCAGGTCTTCCGAACACTTCTAAGGTAATTCTTTACCAAGAATGGAAGGTCTAAACAAGAGGAGTAAGGTCTAAGTGTTAGAATTCACTAAAACTTGCATGACTAAGTGTTTTACCCTTAAGGGAAATGGACACACTTGTGCGCCACCCTAATTCTTCACCAGAACTTGTGTGCCATCTTCTGGAAAGCCTCTAGGGATAATACCAAGGGTTTGAGCCAAGTCCCACCCAAGTATTACCCTAAGGGTTGAAAATCAATCAAGTACCCATGTGTCGCGTAGGTATACCTGCGCGACGAGGGACTGGCGTGCCCACGCAGTACCTGCACGCCTGCCAGGACTTGAGCACCCCTATATTTTTGGGTGCCTTTCCTGCCCATTTATCCCCTCTTATGTCATTCCACCTCTCCTATTCAAGATTCAGTCTTCAAGACACTCTTCAAAGCCATTTTTGGCATGTTTTCTTGATTGACTTCCTTATTTGAAAGGAATTCTGTGGAACATCTCTTAAAAACTTAGTGATTCACATATCATTATGTCACTAAAGTTAGAGAGTTAATTCATTAAACCTCATCCTTTAAGATGAGAGAACCCTTAAACAATGGGCCTCCTTTTTAGGAGTAATCCCCAGTCATAATTCCCCTTAACCTGGGCCTCCTTTTCAGGAGTAATCCCCTATTCAAGTTCTCTTAATTGGGCCTCCTTTTCTGGAGTAAGCCCCAGTTCAAGTTCTCTTAATTGGGTATCCTTTTCAGGAATAAGCCCCAGTTCAAGTTCTCTTAATTAGGCCTCCTTTTCAGGAATAATCCCCAATTCCAAATTCTCATTAATATTGGGCATCCTCCTTAAGAGTAATCCCCAAGTCCCCTAATTTGGGCATCCTCCTCAAGAGTAAGCCCCAACCATAATTCCTTTAACTTGGGCTTCCTTTTCATGAATAAACCCCAGTTTCAAATCTACAAATGTGGGCATCCTCCTTAGGAATAAGCCCCAAGTCCTCATTAATATGGGCATCCTCCTCACGAGTAAGCCCCAAATCCCCTAATCTAGGCATCCTCCTCAGGAGTAAGCCCCAACCATAATTCTCTTAACCTGGTCTTCCTTTTTAGGAGTAAGACCTAGTCTCAAATATGGGCATCCTCTTTAGGAATAAGCCCCAAGTCCCTTAATTTCTCAAAGTCCCTTAACCTGGGCCTCCTTCTCAGGAGTAAGCCCCAGTCTTAATTTCCCTTAACCAGTCCTAATTTACTTTTGATCTGGGTCTCCTTCTCAGGAGTAAAACCCAATCATAAGTCCCCTCTTAATTTGGGCCTCCTTTTCCGGATTAAGCCCCAAATTAGAGTATCCAAATCTCCATAAAGTACATATACCTTTATGGACCATGTTCCTGGATTTATTCCGTGAAGTAAATCCTAATATTCATCTATTTGTCCAGTCATACATACATAATCCCCACATCATTTCTCATGATTTCATCTTTCATGGCACAATTGTCTGGTTTTACCAATACCTCTTGTTTCTCACACCGAGCATGACTCACATGAGCTTAGAGTGTAAAAGTAATTATGACATCTTTCTTTGAGCCATCAATCATAAACATCATATTCCCTTACTCGAACTACGTGGGTTCTGATTCCTTTTATTAAACAAAGGATACGTAGGTATCCCATCTACGGGTACGATCCCAACTCTGAAATAATCCATGTCCTTCTGAATGACTATAAACTTCAAGTGCCCCACTGAGTGACTTTAAAACCAGTATGGTCATCATAATGACTAAGAGACTTTTATGTATTAAAGGATACCATTGACTAAGAATCTATAAACAAATACAGATGATTCTCTATCGATGAAGAACCTCGAATACATATAAAATATTCTATAAATTTCATACATATCAATCATTGATTGTCAGATCTAAAGGAAAGATCATTTTATACTAGGTAATGTAATAAGGATTCACGAACATAACTTAAATCTATAAAGAGAGTCCCGGAGTAGACAATAATTCCCCTCAAAAAGTTGTGATGAGTCCGACCTCCCATCCTCTTGACCAATGCAAATTCCTAAGCCTTATCAGTCCACAACTAATGAGGGCCTACCTTTGGAAAGTAGGTTCAAATGGATATGGAATCATTTGATGTTTCCGGTTCTATAAACAAAACCGTTAGAAACTGCTTGGAATTTTTGAATCTTAAATCAATGAGGTCATCCCAAAATCTAGAGGGAAACAAAAATGGTGAACCTGACGTGAATCCTTATCCAAGTTAAAATGATGTTTTACTTATTTGTTAGGCCCCTATTTAAACCTCCATGAGAGGGCCAACAAAGAAATCATTGATATATTTGATCATCCAAAAGATATAGTGGCAGGACTTATCTTGATTATGTCTATTATATAAAATAGGAACTCTTTCCCAAGATATTATGCATTTCCAGAATGGATTCTCTTAAGTTCACATCCGTGAATACATCTACTGTGAAAACTTCTGCTGCAAATGCCACTGCTGCTACTCCTGCTGGATCATCATCCGCTCTGAGGATGATATCACCTACTCAGTGTCTTCAATGCTGGGTATAAAACACGTTGGTTAAGGAGTACCATCAACACAGTACCATTCCAACTCTGGAGGCTGCTCGATGAGCCCTCCAAGTGAACAATTCACACCGGTCATCCGGACAACGATGACCAGTGATCAAGAAGCAGACGGTACTAACCATCATCTCCAACTGATTTGGGTCGTTATCCCCAGAATGCAATCACCATTCACTCCCATATTCTAAGTAGGTGAATGAGTAGGTCCCTCAGGGCCTTAATTCAAGAAGACAGGAGTCCTTCCCGAGGGCTCCCATTAACAATCGCCATCAGACTCATGCGGTAGTGCGCCCTCAACATGATGAGGATATCAACTCGAGGCGTTCGGCTCAGGTTCCTCGAACCCGAGCAGGTAAGACAAATCGCTAGAGGTGAAATCCGGTCAACAGTGAGAAGGTTATCATCTCTGCCATCTCTGGAGAAGTCCACCAACCTAACTTGGTGGCAAGCAACGAGTGGGCACATACACCCGTCCGTTTTAATTCTGATGTCCAGCAGACTCATCTGACAGCATCACGCCAATCCCTCTAGGCAATTCCGGTGGAGTACTATAGGCAAGAACATACACCTGTTTATACATAATCATCCAGTCAACAGGCTCTTCTGACAACATATGATGGATCCCACTAACCCAATGTATTAACCACTGGTAAACAGGCACATACACCTACTTACACTCATCAATCCTGCCAGCAGCCTCATCTGTCAATGTTGAAGGAAGTTCATCAACCACGTTTGGCGGAGTGCAATCAGCAGGCACATACACCTGCTAGTATTGACCAAGCCTACCAACAGTCTCGCTTGGTAGCACACGGAGAAGTTAGTCGGAAAGCTCCGGCGACAAACAGAAGGTAGACTCAACTCTCTGCCCCCACACTTGAGTACTGTCAGGATTCACTGATATGAAAAGGAGGACAGGAGTAGGCACATACACCTACTCCAAGCACAGAATGGACATATATCCTCGTTCTGGAAGCTGAATTCACCAAGTATATTCTATCAATGGTGAAAGCGCAGAAGCAAATCCCTGATCATATTCTGGATGCCTGCCAGGATATTATAATGGCTTCAGCAGCATCACAGGGAAAGAAATGAAAATATATCCCTACCAGTGGAGTGACACATCAACAGTTCACTCTGGAATAGACACACACATATGTTCCAGTCCAAGAGGGTTGTGGGGTGTACTCCCCCATATCATACAGACAACCAAGTCAGGCACATACACCTGGTTTGAGCGGATATAATAAGCCTACCCTGATCATTTCTCCTAAGCAGGCACACACACCTACTAAATTGAGTAAGAAGGTGTCTAAAAAGAAGACCATCCCAGCACATTCAAGAAATAAAGATCCAATCTGTAACAAGGCCTTATTCGATGCTGGAGTTCTTGATGCACTCAGACAATTATCTGTTGCAACTCAAGATTATGCACTTTCAGTTCCCAATAGTGGGAACATTAATTTCGAAGGTCTACATCAGATACTTCCTCATAAAGGATTGCTTCATGTAAATTCAGTCGATCTCGAAGTTTCATCTTTAGATGAGAGCCACAGGAACCCTCTGTGTGGTCAGAAGACCAAGGAGCAAAAGATCTCATCTTTTGTTGTAACCCACCATGGTGGTCCTCTCCATGATGATGAATTTCTCTAGGAAAGTCCTCTTCGTAGTAGTGATGCACATTGCCCGGAAAATGCTCTAGTGCACAATGTAGTGCCGAGAAATCCCTGTTATCTTGAGGCACTTGAAAATGAGAAACCAGTCATGTCTGATGCTTTATCGCTAGCAGGGGAAATACTTTCTCAATCGGAAGATAGCCTAGGGTGTAGGTCATTCTCCGAACCACCCCTAAGTCATGCATCTTCTAGTTTGATTAGTGATTTCTCTACCAATATTGTTGAATCCAATGAAGCTACAAGGAAGCACCAGATCTGGTCAAATCAAGTAGAAGAATCTTCATTCAATGATAAAGATGAAATGTTGAACATGAGAAAACAATTGGCGAAAGGTGAAGTGCCAGTCATGTTTTAGCCTCTGGATGACTCTCAGTATGACATTCCAGAGATGTTGACGGAAGATAGAATTCATGATATTCATCTCAACATATGGAAAACTCTTTTTCAGTTGAAAAATAAAGTATTATCTTATGATGAATATGAGAATAATGTTAAGATAATAGAAGGGTTACAACGCCAGATTGATTTGGCATCTCTATCAGTCTCTCAATATCCGAAGGCTGAAAAGCAGCAGAGATCCCTTCAGCGTTCATGCCTTGGTGCACTAAGAATATTGCGCCAGTTAATTTCCAATGCCCTATTTGGTATTCATATCAGAGTATGGGGTGTTCATGGAGCACTACATTTCACTGTACTCTCCAGTCAGCAAAGCCCGCCGAAAATGGTCTCATGCAATGTTATTTCCCATGGCCGGCCAAAGTCAATGGGCTTTGTTTGTAATCAAAAGCTTTCCCGAGAACAGGCCTCAACTAGTTCTTCTCAAAATCAAGAATATAGAGAACAAGTTGTTGAATTACTCCTGCATCAAGTGAACGAGAATATTGAACAGGCCTCTCGTTTGGAGCAAGCACATCACCAAGTGATACAAGTGTCAGAAATCATCCAATGGTCTTTTGAACCGGGTGATAAAAGTGGATGCAGGTTGATGCATCCAGCTAATTTCAGGACTAAGGTATGTAAGATCAGGAGAGCTTTTAAGAAAGTCCCATACATAGCATGTCAAGAGCCACCCTAGATTTCCAAACTGGGAACTCTTTTAAACCAACCCTCAGAATCAAAAAATAGGATTCGAGGAGTTGAGCAAAGGCATCAGGAATAGCCCTAGTCCACCGGACTGGGGAATTTTTCAAATAATCAATCCCCTCCTCAGCGAAAGTCAGTCTTCTCTCAATTGGGGAAGAAGCCACATGAAGAACTAAGAGCCAAATTATCAGGAGATTCCCTCCAAATTACTGTTCATCAAGAAGTTCCTGAGGGATCGAATCAACAAAAGGAAATGTCTCATCAAAGACATGGAAGAAGACAATATCACATAAATGCTGACAGAAGGGATGTGATGCGTTATGCATCAATCAATGTCATCAATTCCGTTGTTGTTGATCCACCAGATGAGGCTCACTTGGGGGATTCATATGAAGAGTTTCCTTCTCAAGAAGATGTACACATAGACACAAATGAAGAAGGTGTGCGTACACGAAATCTAAGGATTACTCAGAACCTAGGTAATCCTTCAAGTAACCTACTTCCCCCTCTCCGAAAAGGATCCAACAAAGGGAGGGGAAAGAATCAGGTTACATATCCTTATTCTAGAGAAGGCCAATTGCTCTCACTAGAGCAAAGGTTTGCACAACAGGAGGAATAAATGAAGTAATTTAAGAGGTTGAATGCAGAACTACTTCAGGGTAGTCTTCTTCCTAAGCGTGCTGGAGTCAGTCATCCAAGGGAGTCTATTGAAACTACTAATATGGATCAAGAATATCTTCCTCTATCAGTACACCCTCACAGGTCTAATCCTACGGGTCAATTGCCACAACAATTGGAAGTGCTGCCATCAGTTGCAGTACCAGATGCCATATCTGTCCAAACTCCAGTCATTGCACCTGCCCAAGTATAAGTTCAACAGGATGTTTCTCAAAAGTTAATAACTACCATTGAGTCATTAACAGCTCGGTTAGAGACTATGGAAGGGAAGCGCACGCAGGTTCAACCAGAAAAGAAAGCTTACCCTAAATGGGTAGATTCAATCTCTCCCCCATCAAGTTTTAGAAACCCTGTATTCCCTGTTTTCAATGGATCAGGTGATCCTGAGCAGAATTTGACGCATTACGTGTCTTGTTGAGATCCTATGATGGGAACCCCGGAATAGCAAGAAGCGGTGAAACTCAGATGCTTCGTGCGAACCTTGCAAGGACCAGCCTTTGTCTGGTACACAAGCTTGAAATCCCGGTCAATTACCAGATGGGAAGATCTCCGTCAACGATTTCTTCTTCAATTCAGCTCAACTTTTCCAAAGACAACAGTTTTCAATCTTACAAACTGTAAGCAAAGGGATAATTAAAGGGTCTCAGATTTCATCGCTCGCTAGAAGAGATTAACATATTCCCTGAGCTTGGCACTTCATCAAGAGGAATTATTTCCAATCTGTGTGGCAAATCTGCATGATGAATTACGCACATCGTTGATCCCTATGAAATACACAGGAGGGTTTCGAGACCTTACTTCAATCGATCAGCAGATTGAAGATTCCCTTATATAGGCTAAGGCTAAATCTCATGTAATTCCATCCGCTCCAGGAAGGAGAATGGGTAAAGCAGAGACTGCTACTGTTATGCTTAAACAAGCACCTGTACCTACTTCTACTTCAAAACTTTCATCTTCTCGAAGGGATCCACCTCTTGAGCGCCAACAATAGAGACCGTTTAGTCAAGATGGTCAAAGAGATCAAATAAAAAAAACAATTTGAGGATCTTAAGAGAAAATTTTACTCTTTCTGAAATGAACAAGTTCCTGGATACTTCATTTCAGCTCTGGAAAATAATCTGGTTCAATTGCCAAGGCCCAAGAGGCCAAACAAGTAAGGAGATGAAGATTGTCCCAACTATTGCTTGTTTCATCAAATGTTGGGGAATCCCATCCAGGAGTGTTTTGTCTTCAAAGACCTCCTGCAAAAGATGGTCGACTCGGGACAAGTCGAACTAAAAGGCTCTTCAGCCTAGGTAGCATGTGTTACTGCTACAGTTCCAGAGGAGGAAGGCGAATGGAAATAATTAAAAAGAAAAAATTCACATAAATATGATGATTTTATGGTCAAAAAGATGATCAACCAAACTCATGCTATTTTGCGAACACAATTGAAGAAACCAATTATGCCTTCTTCCATAAATTCCGCAGCAAAACCATCTTCATTAGAGAGAAAAATTCTCAAAGAAACGGCACAATTCCAAGAAAGTGGAACAATCAGAAGAAGATGAGTATGTGTCAAAGCCTAAGTTGTCTTTGACCCTGGAAGATTTCATGCCATCTACTTCAAAGACACGGGCACCGCCCCACCAAACGGCATAGCCTAAACAGGTTAATTAGGTAGAGCCTTCATCAGATGAAAAGTTGATCTTAGATTCTGTTAAAATGATTCAATTAACATATCCATATGCCAGTTGCAGTTTCAATTTTGATGAGCTTGAATTCCCTGTATCAAACAGAGGAATCAGAGTAAGTTCCAGAGGCTCGGGATACAGGGGAAGACGTGTATCTTTCAGAGGACACTATTCCAATTCTACTCCTTTTAGAACTGTGTATGTGGTAGAAACTCGTGGTAGAGCCCTTCAGCGAGCTCAACAAGAACAAGCAAGTTCTTCCACCAATAAAAAATTCAGTCCTGGCACAGTTATTCTGGAATACCGGTTAAAGATTCCACTTTATTCTTATCAGCAAGTAAATAGACCTAATTGGTCTAATCTTCCAAATCTAGGATTATTACTAACTCCTACCCCGATACAAGATGCATCAACTTCCAAAACATTAACTTCCAAGGCACCTACTAAACCACATGTTCCTATTGGGAAATGAAGATCTTTGGATCAAAAGTATGATATATTGAAACACCTGGCCCAATTACAAGCCAAGTTATCAATTTTGGATGCTTTGAATCTATCAAAGGATCTTCGGGAGGCACTCATTGAGGCTTTGTCTAGTCATCAGGAGTTTGAAACTAAAATTTCTGCAGCTGAAGTATACCATGTAGAGAATAATCCTACAGAATTCCATGTAGTGATATCTTTCACAGATTAAGATGAAGATGATGTCGTGCATGGACACATTAGACCTTTGTATTTATCTGGAAAGGTCAATGGTGTAGACATTCAAAGGGCTTTCATTGATAATGGTTTAGGATTCAGCCTCATCCCCATTCATACACTTCATTGATTGGGCCTCAAGGAATCTAATTTATCTCCTTCTACTATGATGTTACAAGAATATGATAAAAATGAACAAGAACCACTAGGCGAGATTACACTCAGAACTCAGTTTGGAGATCTTTATCTAATTCAGATTTCATGGTTGTTGATCAAGATTCAGCCTTCAACATCTTGCTTGGAAGACCCTGGCTACATCAACATGCGACTATCCCTTCATCATACCATCAATGTTTCAAATATTTTTTCGATGGTCAAGTTGGGACATTGTATGGTGATAAGGCCCCGTTCAAGACATGTGAATCTCAATACATTGAGGTAAAATTCTATCACATGAAAGGAAAGGAGAAATCCACAACAAGGGAGCTTAACAAAGTTAATGCTCCATATGGTTTGGAGAAGATTCCAGTAAATCCATTTAAACCTGTGAGTACAGATTATGTGTTTCCTATCAGTCAAATTGACAAGATAGACCCAAATCAAAATACTCTTATAGAAAGATCCATAATGTCAATTATGGAAATCGAGCCAGACAACATGGGAGAAATTGGTGAGCCACCAAGCAGTGATGAAATCCCAAATGGAGATATCTTCATTTCATCCGCTGAAATCCAGCAAGTCTATACTTCACCAATCAGGCCAGAAGAAGTTATAGCAATGTCATAGGTGAATCATGATGTCGATTCTCAATCCATCATCTCCTATTTATTACCCATGGAAGACCCTTCGTCATCAATTGGGTTAGAAATGGAAGCTTCTTCTTCAAGATGTTCAAATTTTAACATTTATTCTGATCATCGAAATTCTGCTTCATCATCCACTATGCAAGTAGAAACAGAATAAATAACACATGTTGAAGAAGAAGAGGAAGATCTCAAAGATGCTCCTCCAGCATTTGAAGAGGGTATCTCTACCACTGTGGATGAACTCAGAGAAATAGATCTAGGTACAAAAGAAGATCTATGCCCCACTTTAGTTAGTGCGTCCATGACTCTTGAAGAGAAAGAGATGTATATTTCCTTTCTAAAGAAAAATCAAGATATATTTTCTTGGAACTATACAGAGATGCCAAAGCTTGATCCAGATGTTTCCACTCATTGTTTGGGTTTACCAGAAGAGCATCGAGGATTAAAACAAGCCGCTAGAAGAACACACCCAACCTATGATTCCAAAATTGAAGCCAAATTGGATAAACTCATCAAAGCTAACTTCATAATAGAAGTTCAATATCCCAAATGGTTGGCTAATATTGTCCTAGTGAAAAAAAAGAATGGGAAAATTAGAGTTTTCATTGATTTCAGAGATCTTAATCGGCATTGTCCTAAGGATGATTTCCCAGTTCCGATTACAGAACTTTTAATTGATGCAACAGCTGGCTATGAAGAACTTTCCTTCATGGATGGATATTCTGGATATAATCAAATCCAAATGGCCCCAAAATATGAGGAATCCACAGCCTTCAGAGCCCCTCAGGGTGTGTTTTGCTAACGGGTAATGCCCTTTGGCTTAAATAATGCAAGCGCAACATATCAGCGTGCCATGCATCGTATCTTCAAACCCTTTTTAGGGAAGTTTGTTGAATGCTATGTGGAAGATTTGGTGGTCAAATCCAAACAACGTTCTAATCACTTGGCTGATTTGGAAGTCATATTCCGCAATCTTCGGTAAAATAATTTGAAGATGAACCCCTTAAAATTTTCTTTTGGGGTAACCTCAGGAAAATTTCTCAGCTTCGTTGTACGCCATCATGGTATTGAAGTCGATCCTGAGAAGACAAAGTCAATCCTTGGTATGTCACCTCCTTGACATTTGAAATAATTGAGAGGACTTCAAGGACACTTAGCCTATATTTGGAGTTTTATCGCCAATTTGGCAGGCAAAAGTTTACCCTTCACCAAATTGATGAAGAAGGGAGTCACTTACCAGTGGACTGAAGAATGTCAAGAAGCATTCAATATTCTCAAGAAGTATCTCTTGAGTCCACCGGTACTTATTCCACCTGTTGAAAGAAGTCCACTTATCCTCTACATGGCAGCCTTAGAGTGATCATTGGGTTCCTTTCTTTCTCAGAAGAATGATGCTGGAAATGCAAACAGCCTCTACTACCCTAGTCGGACTGCTTGAAGCAGAAACCCGGTATTCAAATATTGAGAAGTGCTTCCTGGCATTAATTGTTGTAGTTCAGAAGTTAAAACACTACCTGCAACATCATGAGGTTCAATTTGTATCTCGCAATAACCCACTCAAATTCATCCTTAGTCGTCCAATGCTTACAGGACGTCTGGCAAGGTGGGAAGTTATTTTGCAGCAGTTCGACATTCAGTATTTGTCTCAAAAGGCAATAAAGGGCCAAGCTCTAGCTGATTTCCTTGATGAACATCCTTCAGTAGAAGATACATCTTCAGATATTGAACTCCCTGATGAGGAAGTCTTCTCTATTCAAGAAAGTCCTCAGGCATGGTAAATGTATTTTGATGGTTCTTCCAGAAGTCCAACAGGGAGGAAAATGGAAAATCCTAAATTCAACAAAGATGGCTTAGGAATTGTGCTCATTTCTCCAGAAAAGGCGGTGTTACTGTATTCCTTCTTATTATGGGAAGGTGGTACCAATAATGAAGCAGAATACCAAGTTCTCATCACAGGCTTGGAGTTGGCGCTTCAAGCACAAGTGAGTCACTTAAAGGTGAAAGGTGATTCAGACCTGGTAATCAAACAATTCAATGGGGATTATGTAATCAGAAAAGAAGAATTGATCCCTTTGTATGATTAATTCATAGAGTTAATGAAGGAATTTCCTATGGAACCGACATTTTCTTATATCCTGAGATCACAAATTCCCAAGCTGATTCATTGGCTAATATAGCAATAGCTCTAGAAGATCCAAATCAGGACGAGACAACCATCAGTATTGCCCACCATCGTAAAATTTCACCTTATGTTCGAATCAGAACAGAGGAGATCAATGAAATTTGTCCTCTTACTGAACCATATGGTCATACTACAGGATAGATGACACCTATTAGGGAATACCTTCAAAATGGAACACTTCCACCTGATAGAGCTGAGAAAGAACAAATCTGGAGACATGTGGTCAATTTTACACTTTATGATAACCCAGATCACCTAGAGAAAATTATCTACAAACATGGTTTTGATGGAGTTCTCTTCATATGCATTTATGGTGAAGAGACAATGGCTGTCATGAAAGAAGTGCATGCAGGAGTCTGTGGTGCCCACCAATCTGGACATAGACTGTCTGATCAGATTCGAAGGCTTGGATACTTTTAGCCTTCAATGATACAAGATTGTGTTGATTTCACCAAGAAGTGTCATTCATTCCAAGTACATGCCAACTTAATTCATCAACCTCCAGATTTTCTTCATACAGCTAAATACTCGTGGCCATTTGCCACATGGGGAATGGATGTGGTAGGACCTTACCCTTCAGCTACAGCTAAGCAGTTTAAGTATATTCATACTGCTACTGATTTCTTTTCCAAATGGGCAGAGGCAATACCTCTTAAGGAAGTCAGTTCTAAATTCATTTTTAGCTTCATCAAGTCTAACATCATTACCAGATTTGGTGTCCCTCATACCATATTGATGAACAATGGCACCAACTTCTATTCATCCGAAGTGAATAAGTTGTATCAAGAATACAACATCAAATCCAACCATTCATCTCGGTATCATGCAGCGGACAATGGCTAGATAGAATCCTTCAATAAGACTCTTTCAAATATACTACAAAAGATGGTGGATAAAGATAAGAATTCATGTCCTGATAAACGCTTTCATGCTTTATGGGATTATCGGACCACCACCTTCACTACAACGCGGTCAACTCCATACTCATTGGTATATGGAACGGAAGCAATCTTTCCCATTG
Source organism: Viscum album (assembly GCA_963277665.1). Lineage (NCBI taxonomy): Eukaryota > Viridiplantae > Streptophyta > Magnoliopsida > Santalales > Viscaceae > Viscum > Viscum album. Next base: position 34,254,110 of record OY728163.1, read on the forward strand.
AATTTCAACTACCCTCGCTTAGAGTAGCCATTTCTGATCAGTCATCTACAAATGAACAATCTAAAAAGCGATTGAATGAATTGGAATGATTAGATGAGAAAATATTGTGCACTTTTCACCACTTGGAAGTCTATCAGAATCGAATAGCACGATATTTCAACAAAAAATTTCATCTTTGTTCATTCACTCAGGGAGAATTGGTATTAGTTCTCAGAACTCCAATGATACCAGGAAAGAAACCTCCCAAGCTTGAGCCAAAATGGGAACGACCTTACTCAATACATGAGGTCTACTCCAATGGAGATTATTATTTAATCTCAATGGATGGAGAACTCATCACTACTCCAACCAATGCTAGATTTCTGAATAAGTATTTTGTATAAACACAAAATATATCATCATTGGTCCGGTATGACCTTAAACTGCACCACCATCCTGTATGACATTAAAACTGCTCATCATTTCCATCAAGACGTTAAACTACATAACCAATGGTCCATGCATATGACCTTAAACTATTCGCATTTTCATCCAACATGACGTTAAACTATGAAAAAGTTCCCTAATTCGTCCAACATGATGTTAAACTGTGTCACCTTCATCGTCCTTGCTATATGACGTTAAACTATACAGCAATGGTCCATGCATACAATCTTAAACTATTTGCATGTCCCTTACGTCCAGCACGACGTTAAACTGTGAAGTCCTAACTACATGACGCTAAACTGTATAGAAGTCCCTTGCATCCAGCATGATGTTAAACTACACCATCCAGGGTCCATGCATACGACCTTAAACTATTGGCACTTACGTCCAACATGACGCTAAACTGTATCGTCCCTTTTTAGTCCAACATGACGTTAAACTGTGAAAAATTCCCTAATACGTCCAACATAGTGTTAAATGGTGTACTCTTTTTTCCTCACTGCATGACATTAAACTGCACAGTCCTCTTTTTGTCCAACATGACATTAAACTTTATTGTCCCCATCATCCTAATTAAATGACGCTAAACTATATAGAAATTCCTTTAATACATCCTACATAACATTAAACTGTACTTTTTCCCTGCTAAATGAAATTAAATTGTGCAGCACCAATAGTCTTAACTGTAATACTTTAAACTGCATAGTCCCTTAATATGTCCTACATGACATTAAACTGTGCATCTTTAGGGTTGTTGCTACCTCTTGTTTATCACACCGAGTATGACTCACGTGAGCTTAGAGAAAACTTCAACCGTAACACTCTCTCTGGGCTACTAACCATGTGTAAGTCCCAACACTATTTTTTAGGTCATTGTCCCCATGGAAAACTTGATCACTAATTCATTCTTTAATTGAACTACGCGGACTTTGATCCTTGCATTCCAGGTTGGTTACGTAGGCAACCTCCCAAGGTTCAAGACCAAAACCAATCTCTTCACATCGGTTCACCTCAATCTCATACGATGTTGATTCGTGAAACCTCCCCTAGAATCAATATCTTTACATTGATTCACTTTCGTCCTTGCTATACGACGTTAAACTATACAACACTTTTGTCCAGTATGACAATAAACTAAAATATTCTTTGATACTCTCACCTGAGAGGGAATCATTATTTACATTGATTTTCAATCATGTTTTATTCAAAATACTACATGCATACATGGCAATGCCTGAACCTTTTATTTTGGGTCAAACCATAATTGCACTAAAGTCTCCTTTCACCCTTCACTTGTACGAACCAAATTTGTACATAGGGTATTTCTAGAACCACATGGTCTTGATTCCCATCCTTATGGGATACGTAGGAACGTTCAAGTGTCCCTCAAATCCAGCCCCAAGTCTTTTGGACCTAACCCCAAATTCCTCTCTCAGTCCCCTGGCTGAAAAGTCCCCATGAAAACACACACTGTGTATTTCTTATAATGGTCCAAGCTCTATGACCCTAAACTAAGATCTCCAATCCTTTTTTCCCACACGATGTTAAACTGTAGTTCAAGAACTACGTATGGCGTGATTCCCATCCTTATGGGATACGTAGTGAAGTCCAACATTTCTATTCAAGACCCAGACACAACATGATTATGGTTAGCATTGATCTGTGTATCTCTACATACATTGGACAATACCCATCTTTATGTGTCATAATCCTAACCTTAAATATTTTTATATCTTCATAACCCTTTTCTTAACTTCTAATCACAAAAGGTCTGAAATTATAAGTGTTCTTTTGCCTGACCATGCAGCACGTGCCCTTAGGCGGCCTTGCATAAACAGTCTACATAACAGACCTGTCAGCCAAAAGATGCTATTATTTGACTATGCAGCCAATGCCCTTAGGTGTCCCTACATAATTTAACCCCCTAACAGGTTTTTTAAATAGTGGTAACTTCATTCTTGGGAAGAAAACCTCTTTTGTCTTTATTTGTCTTGATAATATGTAGGGATCCGCAAAAATAGCCATCCTTAACATATTTGTCCCATATCCTTTTTCATGATCTGAATGTATTCAAGTCTATGGTTTATATTCTCCTTCCCTACATTTGGGTTAGACCTTCGTAGGAGTGATATCCATCCAGTTCTTAGATAATCTTGTTTGTAAATATCTTCTCCATATTCAAGTACCTCTTTCCATACAGCAAACTCTATACTTTGGAAAATTTGACTCTCCATAAACTTTCACTGGATTTTTAACACTAGGAAAGTAAATTTCTGAGTGTTCTTTTTCCTGATTATGCAGCATGTGCTCTTAGGTGGCCTTGCATAAGTAGTCTACATAACGAACCTATCATCCAAAATATGTTATTTATTTTACTATACAGCCAATGCCCTTAGGTGGCCCTGCATAATTCAACCCCCTAACGGGTTTGTTAAATAATGGTAACTTCATTCTTGGGAACTACTTCTTCTAATGCCTTTTTAGCTCTTTTTCATATCATTCGTCAGATTCAAATTTTCTTAAGTTATAGTTTACATATTTTCCCCTCATAATTGAGTATGGTAATATGTTTTCAGATAAATTGTCAAAGAATTGAGTCAATTATAATTCATTTGGTCAAAGCTATTTAGACCTTAAACATTAGCCTCTTTATGTCCGACATGCATGACTTTAAACTGCCAACAAAAGACAAGGGAACTCTGAATAAAAGTCAATTTATAGCTCACTAAACATACATTTTGTATGATTTAGGTAATATTGAGCAATTAAAAGATTCAAAGTTTGTAGGGTTATTTATAATAATCCTAGTAAAAATCAAACTATGCTTACTAGGCCCATTGGCCTAGATAAAATTTAAAGCAGGTAGAGAAAGAATACAAGAATAAATGATTGAAGATAAAAGTAATCTCCATTGATGCACAAGAATTATAGGGACATCCACATATTGGAGCCTCTTCTATTTTTCAGGAAATTACAAAAGACTGTCAACATAAGTCTTCACTTGATGTATAGCATCCCGAGCTACATTAGCAGCTACTTGAAGCTCGTGCACTCGACCAGCTTCACTCTTCTCAGCTTGATGGAGTGCCTTCTTGGCATCTGCAATGGATTTCAAACCATTCGTTTGAGCTCCATCCAATGAATTATTAAGCTGGTAAAGTTCCCCAGTAATAGCATATAACTGTTGCTGGAGTTGTACCTACTGGATGACTTTTTATTTGATCTTATGCTTCAGCTCCTTCATCTTGGCAGCATGGTCAGCCTCATCTCAGGATACCACAGCCTCAAATTCGCCGATGTTGACTGATAATTTCACCTTGGTTAGATCTTCGAAACACTTTTTCTCTTTCTCCCTCCTGAAGATGACTTGTTTCACCGCGGTATGGATCTCTTGGTATCCAAAACCGCCAAGTCCTACCATGAAAAACTAGGACGACAATCAAGGGATCTTCTATGATAGATCTTCTAAAGTAACCTCATATATGATTTTACAAATGTTGTTCCATGCCTTGCGTCGTGAAAAGTTGAGTGCCTTAAGCACCTCTGGGTCTGATTCAACATCATCATCACAGGGGGGCATGTAATCTGGGATTAATGAACTTAAGGAAGTGACCGGTTCTGCTCCTTCCCCCCTGACCCTGGTTGCTTCACCTTCTACTACTATTTGGTTGGAGGTTGAGACTTCACCTCCAGTTCTAGCCATTGAAGTTGATAGTCATGTTTGATCAATTAAAAGTATGGTTAGTTTCATAGAATAATGGAAGTTGGTTGTCTATCTTGAAAACTCAGTACAATAATTACCTAATAGTAGATCAGCAGCTTGAGAAGACTCCTCCCCATCTTTCCCGGTGACATCAAGATCTCCAAGATGGGTTTCATGAGGGTTTACTGGGTTTATCTCCACTTGAGATAATGTTTCTACAATGGTAGGGTTGACATCAATGTCCACACCCTCTTCAGGCATTGGCAGTTCAGCAGCTTATATGGATGGAACTGCATATTATTTTCAGTCATGATTAGAAGTGTAAAGTATAATAAAATTTACTGGGTGAAGGATAAAACTCACTCCCAAGGTCTTATAAATCACATGATAACTTAGCATGATCATAAAATTCTTCGAAATACATGCCACAATTCGTCATTTCATCCAATGATATTTCAGAATCTTGGTTAGTCTCACCAGTGGGAAAATTTGATGTGTCCTCTTGGTGACCCTCATTCTGCAGCCCCTGACCCTAGATAGCTTCTTTAGGAAGGATGGAAGATTCAGTTGCTGCGGCCGCCAATGATTCTGGTGCAGGTTCTTCTCTACTTGTAATAGCAGCAGGAGCAGTACTGGGAATAGATGTTGGCTCTTTTTCAGAATCATCCAAGTCAGTCTAAATTTGTGTTTGTTCCACAGTACCCTCTGTGGTCTTTAAAGGAGGATTAGTCCTTTCCCTCAGAGGGTAAATTGAAGAAGCCCCTGCAATCCCTAGAAATATGAGCAACCTTTTCATGGGTATAGACTCAAGATTACCCGAAGGACTTACCGCTATTAATGAAGCGTTTAGCTGTGGACTTCCTCCTTCGTTGCCTTTTCTACTTTGGTTTTTTGGGAGTATCGGCAGTCTCCCTTATTGGCACTTAGATTGGATAATGAAAAGTCATTGACAGCTCCTCATCCATGGCCTACTGGCCAGGAGATATCTCGCCCAGTTCACGAGGAGATTCATCAGCAGCCCCGATGGCAGTACCACCAGGGATATATTGTGGTGAAAGAACCTCAGTAGTTCCTTTCTTTGCAATATTCAAGATGAAGAAAATAACTTCCTTAAGTAACAATGCTTCGACTGGAATCAAGTTTAAAAGAAAATAAGGAAAGAAAACTTACATCTTCAGGAGCCACGTAATCGTTCCACTCCTCATCAGTCTCCTCAGTGGCGCCATGATCAATCATTTCCTTCACCCACCAGGTGACAGGAACGGACTCATCAGTGGCATATATGAGAATTTCTAGATCTCTGATGTAAGCCCGCACTTCATTGGGGTTATCCTCGTATTGTATATCTGTAGAAGCCAGAAGATTCCCTATTCCAGGAAGTTTTAGGCCCTCACACAAATCCAGCCAGGCGGTCTCAGTACCACAGTATAAACCCCGCCATGTCTGGATAGCCTCTGGTCTTAGATATGAAGGCTGTGAGGAAGGTCCTACAATCTTTGACTTCAATTTCTTCCCATCTCCTGCAACTGTAGATATAGAATAAGAAAATAAGACTTATTGCTTTATAAAGTAGTAGTGATTAAATTACCATAATGAAGTAACTCACCAGGAGTTGATGGAGTAGGTCTCTTGATTCTAACCGAAGGATTATATCAGGCACGAGGCCAATTTTACATTTTTTTTCCTCATCATCCTCATCATGGGAATCCGGTTAATCAGTCCTAGAGGAGGAATCTAGCGAATCAGCTTCAGGTGGGGAAGCATCACCTTCATGAGGAAGGGTTTCTTTCTCTACAGTCCTCTTCCTTTTCCCCACCTGATAAACTGGGTGATTCAGCACCCCTTTAGGGTATGATGCTATCCAGTGCTCAGCATACCATTTAGTCAAGTTATGTGCCGCTTTTTCAACTGGTAGATCAAATACCGCCCTAGTCTTCTCCCTTGACGTCAGCAGCCACAGTTGTCGAGCATCCATCGGATGTTGCTCTAACCTGACATGTACTAGGGTAGATACAGCAATCTATTTCAGACACTTGAATTGATGTGAAAATCCATATGGAGCATAGGCCTTGCATATAATTTCTCCTTCAATCTTGGAAACTAGAACACTATCTCTGCAAGCTAGCATGTATGCCCTCAAATCCAAGTGGGATGTTCCATCATCAACAAACCACCCGGTAGGAGGATTTTTATAGGGAAATAAGTTTAATTCCTTAAACATGCTCAGCCTCACTTTCATGTCATAGGAATTAAGATCTAATAGAGAAACTCCATAGAATGCTTGCACTGATGGCCTGAAAGAACTTCCAGGAATTTGTAATCCATTCTGTACATTGTAAGTCCTGAAGTTAGTGGCGATCCATCCTCATAAAACTTAGAATGGTCCCACTATTCTTAAATGAGATTTACCCATGAATAAATGAAGTAAACTCCTTTGAATCTTTTCTAAAATGGGGGTAGCCAACCCAACCATTTTTCCCTCAGCCAACTTTTCCGCAATGATGAAGGTCTCTGGCCTGACACCTCCCTTCGAATCCCTGACTGGCAAGAGATAAACGTTGAGCCACAAAGCCAAGAATCCTGCCAGATGATTCTTCTTCGGGATCCTTTGATTCACCTCATATCCCCATTTCTCAAAATATCCTGCTTCTAGAGTTGGCCAGAATGTTCCAAGAGCACCCCTCTTCTCAGGTTTTGGGCAGGTGGTAGGACGGGTGTGCCTCTTATCCTTGGATTTCTTTTTCTTGGATCCTTTCTCCTTCGGCTCCTTCTCCTTTGGCTCCCTCTCTTTCTTCTCAATAAGAAATATATTCATCCACTCTTCCAGATAAATATCCTTTCTAGAATGAGTTAATGAGGTCTCTAAACTCTTGATCTTGTGGAAGATTTTAAATAATTCCTGATCTAAATCAGGAGTCTTATCTGAATCATTCCAAGTCACCTTGGGAGGAATAAATTCATCATACATGTCACCCAAAATTGGAACCCCTAAAATCCTGTGGACATCCCATAGACTGATGCCTACTTCTCCATGAGTCAGATGGAAAAAATTAGTTTCTGGGCTCCAGTGGATGAGTATCTCTGGAACGAAGTTATCATGTCTGTAAACATATGTTTTCCCAAGCCAAACAGCTTCGTATATCGCCACTCCTTTCAGATCCTCGACAAACTCTGAACATGTTTGTTGCACCCAGTATGCCCACATCCAAGATGGCTTCACACCTCCCCCAGGACGGAAGTCCCAACTTTTCTTCCAGCCTTTGGATTGATCCATCTGATCATTTCGGAAGATTGAAATATGACAATGTGGTTGCAACTCAGGCTTATCAGATTTTAAATCTGCCGTACAAGGGCTATGATGCATCATGTGGGATTTCCCCACTGTTCCATCATTTATAAATCCTCCTCCACATGAGATATTTTCTGAAGAAAAGTTGGTGTAATTCTGAAACCACAAAAATGGGAGATAGTTCTTTGCTTCTGGGATAGTGACTTCTTATCGATGACCATAGCCATACAAAGGCAAATAAATTCTTTGGGGGAAGTCGTGATGATATTTATTCAGATACTTAGCCAAATCCAGAAGAGTACTATCTTTGACGGTATAATAATCATGGACAATGATATCCATCATATCATCAAGACGTTTTCTTACCAGTTCATCAGCTATTTTGATTCTCTTGAGAGCCATTGATTCTGCAAAAAAGTTGAATAATTTACTCTTAAGTAAGTTGATTTTTCATAAAATTTGTGAAGGAATTCAGAAAAAATGAAAAAGTAATTAAGGCGCGCAAGTGTGAATGTGTCGTGCAAGTATTTGGCGCGCAAGTATCACCGCGCAGGTCCGGATACCTTGACAGCAGCGCGACAACAAAGGAAAAGCGGAAAAGGGAGCAACTTGCGTGGCGGAGATGACCTGCGTGGTGAGATCTCAAAAATCCGAAGTTCTGTACAATGCACGAAAAATGAGTGCATATATATAGTCCAAGCCATCCACCTGCGCTCCTACAGCCAGCGCACTCCAGCCCTGCGTGACTCGCACCTGCGCGATGATGGTTGCGCGGTGAACACCTGCATGCCTCTTTCCCTTTGGTTTTCTTCTTTTCCTCAGAGTCATATCCTCATTTCTTTTGGATCCAACTCTGAGGGGGGACTTTTTTTGACGATCCTTTTCGTCACATTGTCTAAAATAATGGAAAGGGAAATGACTTAGCACAAATTGATTCATCCTTTGAAGAAAACATAAAAAATCGACAAAGGAATGAAAAATGAGTCAAATGCACATGCGCCGCGCAAGTTCCTTTACTGTCTCACAAGTATACTTGTGCGCCGCCTAATGGTAGCGCAGGTGACTTGCACACCCTAAATGATAACCGCTCGGGCTCTTCTCCAGCCTATAAATAGACCCGGTGGGCCCCCCATTTCGGGAGGAATTTTTTCTAGAATTCAGATACAGAGCTCTAAATGCCCAGGTCTCTTCTTCAGGTCTTCCGAACACTTCTAAGGTAATTATTTACCTATAATATAAGGTCTAAACAAGATGATTAAGGTCTAAGTGTTATAATTCACTAACACTTGCGCACCTAAGTGTTTTACCCTTAAGGGAAATGGATACACTTACGCGCCGCCCTACTTCTTCAACAGAACTTGTGCGCCATCTTCTGGAAAGCCTCTAGGGATAATACCAAGGGTTTGAGCCCAGTCTCACCCAAGTATTACCCTAAGGGCTGAAAATCGCACAAGTACCCATGTGTTGCGCAGGTATACCTGCGTGACGAGGGACTTGCGCGCCCACGCAGTACCTGCGTGCCTTCCAGGACTTGCGTGCCCCTATCTTTTTGGGTGCCTTTCCTGCCCATTTAACCCCACTTATGTCATTCCACCTCTCCTATTCAAGATTTAGTCTTCAAGACACTCTTCAAATCCATTTTTGGCATGTTTTCTTGATTGACTTCCTTATTTTAAAGGAATTCTGTGGAACATCTCTTAAAAACTTAGTGATTCACATATCTTTATGTCACTAAAGTTAGAGAGTTCATTCATTCAACCTCATCCTTTAAGATGAGAGAATCCTTAAACAATGGGCCTCCTTTTCAGGATTAATCCCCAGTCATAATTCCCCTTAACCTGGGTCTCCTTTTCAGGAGAAAGCCCCAGTTCATGTTCTCTTAATTGGGCCTCCTTTTCAGGAGTAATCCCTAGTTCAAGTTCTCTTAATTGGGCCTCCTTTTTAGGAATAAGACCCAATTCATGTTCTCTTGATTGGGCATCCTTTTCAAGAATAAGCCCAAATTCCAAATTCTCATTAATATTGGGCATCCTTCTTAGGAGTAATCTCCAAGTCCCCTAATTTGGGCATCCTCCTCAAGAGTAATCCCCAACCATAATTCCTTTAACCTGGGCTTCCTTTTCAGGAATAAACCCCAGTTTCAAATCTACAAATGTGGGCATCCTCCTTAGGAATAAACACCAAGTCCTCATTAATATGGTCATCCTTTTCATGAGTAAGCCCCAAATCCCCTAATCTGGGAATCCTCCTCAAAATTAAGCCCCAACCATGATTCCCTTAACCTGGGCTTCCTTTTCAGGAGTAATCCCCAGTCTCAAATATGGGCATCCTCCTTAGGAATAAGCCCCAAGTCCCTTAATTTATCAAATTCCCTTAACCTGGGCCTCCTTCTCAGGAGTAAGCCCCAGTCTTAATTTCTCTTAACCAGTCCTAATTTACTTTTGATCTGGGTCTCCTTCTCAGGAGTAAAATCCAATCATAAGTCCCCTCCTAATTTGGAACTCCTTTTCAGGAGTAAGCCCCAAATTAGAGTATTCAAATCTCCATAAAGTACATATACCTTTATGGAACCTATTCCTGGATTTCTTCCCTGAAGTAAATCCTAATATTCATCTATTTGGGCAGTCATATATACATAATCCCCACATCATTTCTCATGATTGCATCTTTCATGGCACAATTGTCTGGTTTTACCAATACCTCTTGTTTCTCACACCGAGCATGACTCACGGGAGCTTAGAGTGTAAAAGTAATTATGACATCTTTCTTTGATCCATCAATCATAAACATCACATTACCTTACTCGAACTATGTGGGTTCTGATTCCTTTTCCTAAAAAAAGGATACGTAGGTATCCCATCTACGGGTACGATCCCAACTCTGAAATAATCCATGTCCTTCGGAATGACAATAAACTTCAAGTGCCCCACTGAGTGGCTTTAAAACCAGTATGGTCATCCTAATGACCAAGAGACTTTTATGTATTAACGGATACCATTGACTAAGAATATCTAAACAAATACAGATGATTCTCTATCAATTAAGAACCTTGAATACATATAAAAGATTCTCTAAATTTCCTACATATCAATCATTGATTGTCAGATCTAAAGGAAAGCTCATTTTATACTGGGTAATGTAATAAGGATTCACAAACATAACTTAAATCAATAAAGAGATTCCCGGAGTAGACAATAATTCCCCTAAAAAAGGTGTGATGAGTCTGACCTCCCATCCTCTCGACCAATACAAATTCCTAAGCCTCATTAGTCCACAACTAATGAGCGCCTACCTTTGGAAATTAGGTTCAAATGGATATGGAATCATTGGATGTTTTCGGTTCTATGAACAAACTCGTTAGAAACCGCTTGGAATTTTTGAATCTTAAATCAATGAGTTCATCCCCAATTCCAGAGGGAAACAGTCTGACATTATTCATTCCTTCATTATGAAAATAATATTGATGGTTCATGTGGTCATTCGGCTAGTATAATACTCAAGATTATGTTTTATTATGGAATTATTTACTCATCTTATATTACTGCCATAAAAGAATTCATGTATATTATTGGTAAAGGAAAGTGGTTTCAATTATTCACCATGCCTAATATTTGAGTTATTTTCATTGTATTTTTTACCCTTACTGAGTTTTTGATCTCACCCCTTTCTATGTTTTATTTTTCCCAGGATTCCAAGAAGTGTATTTTTATTTATATGCATGGTTAAGCTAAGGGAATAATGTATTTCGTAAAGGATTATTTATGTTTTTTTGTATGTTATAAAGTGTAATGTTACCTTAATGTATGTAATCTATTTTCCAAGACTGCTAAACTGATCAGTCCTTCAGGACATGATTCCTTGTAATCATACCAATGTATTAAAATAATTCACCAACTCTGGGTAACTTGGGTCGGGGGATTACAACCTTGTTATAGTTAGTGTTGATCAACACCTTGTGGTTACAGAGTGGAAGTGGGATGGTATTTCTATAAACTTAATTATGGTGTTACCATGTACATCAAGGGGACTTGATGTCATCAGGTTGATTGTAGAATGACTCAACACGTCATCCCACTTCCTAGCTATACTAGAGAAGATTTTAGTCTAGAGCATTGAAAACCTCTAAATTGAGGATATAATCATATTCGATGGATTTTTATAAAGGATAATTTCTATTTGTGATGCTCTCTTGACATCTTGGTTGTGGAAGGGATTACAGGAGGAGTTTGGGAATCAATTACACATGATCACAATGTTCCACCCCCTAACTGACAACTAGAATGAATGTACCTTTAAGGTTCTATAGTACATACAACAAGATTTAATGTTGGAATTTTGCTATAGTTGGGATGATCACCTACCACTAGTTGAGTTTTCATAAAATAATAGCTACCATTCCACAATTAGTATGGAACCATTCGAGGCATTATACAAGTGACCCTAGAGGCCACAACATTGCTGGAATGAACCAGAAGAGTCAACAATCATGGGCCCATAGATGGTATGAAGTAAAATAGAGAACGTGAAGATCATCTAGGAGTAGATGAAGAATACATAGAGCTATCATAAGTCTTACACTAACAGGTAGAAAAGTTCATTGGATTTCGAGGAAGGAGACAATGTATTCATGTGGGTTTCACCTCATTGTGGATTATGGAGATTTGGTTGAGGCGACATTCTATCTATGAGGTTCATTAGACCTTTACAAATAGAATGTAGAGTTGGAGGGTTGGAGGGACTCTTAACACAACCTCAATAGTTATACCAGTTACACAATTTCTTCCACATGTCATAGCTAAGGTGGTATGTGGGTGACCCTTCTCGAGTTAATGACTCCGGAGAGACAAACATCGAGGATGAAGATACATTTCTAGAGTACCCAATTAAGATTAAATATTAAAAGAAGAAAATTATTTAAGGGTGATCGATTTATTTAGTGTATTTCAAGTGGCATTACAAGAATCTCCATGAGATAAAATGGGAGTGGGAGACTCGTATTATTTCTCAGCACCCGCATATATTTTAGTATTCCAAATTTTTTCTTTTTGAGGATATAAATACCTATACTAGGGATAAGGTAATGTATCATAAATAGGAATTTCATGTGTTTTTTCAGAAAAGTAGAATAATATAAAAATAGGTTACCATATTTGAAATATGAGGGAATCGTTTAGTTTAGAATGCAGTTTTTACACTATGTGCCACCTATTATTAGTCGGTGTGCATCATTTTTAGAACAATCATCATTGGTGTGGAAATGAATAAAATAATTGATTAAATTACTTTATATCATGTTTTTTGATGCCTAGATTAACAATATTTGAATATATTGTTATTTTGGAAATATATGGATAGCTATATAAACCCTATAATTATTGGACAATCATTGGAGAGATATTAAGATAATTGTCTCTGTAAAATAATGACAAGATCATTGATCAACGATTGACACAAATCATATTTGAAGTATATATCTAATAAACATGATGCAATATCATTATCATTAAATGATTGATCCAAATATAGATATGAAATATGTTTAAAATTGTTCTTTTTCCTTATCTTTAATTCTAAAATGAATGTAAATCAATCAATAAAGAGATTGATCCACAGTTTGATCATTATAAGGGAGGGGTATATTTGTCTGGTTATAATGGGACAATATTATTATGATTTGATTATTTCGATTATATTTATAAATGATACTAATTGATATAAACCTGTAAATAATTTGAGGTTTTTCCCTCTAATTTGGTCTTGTAATTTTATCTCCTCGTTCATCATTCATCGCGGGTGTTCTTCATTTGGAATGATGATTGACTTATCCTAGTCGGCCAATCATTGCACACATGTTTTATGGTGTAATGATATGATATCATAGATCTAGTATCCACATGACATGATGGAGATGGGATAATAGAGATGGAGTGATTTAGAAGATGGACAGTATCAAATGTTTCTTTCATCTTATTCATTATGTGCATGGATGAACCATTAGTAAAACAAGAACTATTTATACCTAAAATCCATTAATTTTGAAAATATAAATCCCTAAAAAAAATTCATTTTCCCAAATAAAGGCTATATTTAGGGATACTCTCGGGTTTTCTCTTTTTTCCTTGAAACCAATGTCATTTTAAAAAAAATAGACATACATAAAGAAATAATAATCTACAAGATTTCAAATTGAGGTAAAACTCAAATGAAAGAAGTTCATAAAAAACACACAGAGAGACATTCCTAAAAAATAGAGGATATTACAACATACATAACATATAACAACTCATCCCCATGCTACCCTAAGAAACACCGTGTGGTATTAGTGAAAATATTTCCTACTATGATCACAAATAGGACTCCCAATACTATTTCTCCTCCTAATCACCCCATGCTACCACTGTATCTGAACAAAATGAATCGTCCTACCCTATAGATAAATCTCACTAGAGTCCACAATCTGTAACATATTCTCATCAATCAATGCATCAACACTATGCACATTTTCTTGTATGTCCATATTTTGGTAAGTGACTGGATGATATATATGAAGTTGTGATACATAAAACATGTCATTCATTGTACTTTATAACTTTGGAAGTGATAAATGGTACCCAAATAGACTAACCCTATCCACTCTCTCAAATGGAATGACTAACCTCGGAACTACCTTTCCCTATTTACTAATACGATGATTCCCCAATCTCGGGCACCCCCAAAGTGAAACACAATGAACATCCTCTAACTCCTAAGGTCATCTCCGATGGTCAGCATAGGATTTTTGTTTACTCTATGTAATCACCAAATACCTCCTGATCAAATAAACCTTCTTATATGACTTATTAATGAGATTATTTCCTACAAGAACTGACTCACCTTCCCCCAACTCAAAAATAGGTGAATATAATTAACCTCCATAAAAATATGAAAAGGGTTTTATTTGAATCGATTCCTATAAGAAATTATTATCTCAATACTCCACATGTTCCATATGTTTCTTCCCCGAACCTCTAAAATAAAAAACACAAGCGCATAACATATCCTCAGGGACATAAATAGTCTACTCAGATTGACTATAATTTTGAGTATGATTGGACATGTTCAATATAATATGTGATCCAAAATCATTTTGAGGACACTATCAGGAAAGAAATATGAAATGAGGATCTATATATGAATTGAAACTCTTAGGAAAATCATGCAGTAAAACTGATTCACACATGTAAACACTCCCCAGACCATAAAAAATTATAGTCTTCTTGATCTTCATGAACAAGGATATCTTCATTATATGATCCACATTCTCCCATACTATATCATTCTTATTGATTATCATTGGTAATTATATCATAAAACCCATAGTGACATCATCCAATTTCCACTTAGGAATATGAAAAAATTTAAAAATCCCATCTTCACACTAAATCCCATCATTCACCGACGGACTTGTCAAACATATCTCCAAAAATTATGATGCATCCTTATTCCTTCTTGACCACTAGTACATTATATATAGATATGAATACATCATTATGAAACTAGAATGAACGTACCAAATAGAAGCATGAAACACCATCATTATCTCCTCATAAAATCTTGTAAGAACCCATACTAAGACATTGGTAATAATATAATTTCCAATACCAAGAGACCATCTTGATGGTGTCTCCCCATGATATTCGATGTCTCTTAGAACTGAACCCTCCAAATTAGAAATCATAATGGTATTGATCTACTATAAAAGCATGCATTTAATAGATATAAAAGTAAGAGATACTCTTCCCTAGGACACTTGAACATGTAGATGTATGTCTTCAATGACAGATATAATCGACCACGGATTACAAAATCCATGCACTAACTCTTTCTATATCACTCACATAAATACTTAGACGATTACTTTTCCCTTTCCTATTGTACATGCCAACATGTATTCAAAAGAATACATATAATCAACCCAACTCCACTACTGAAGGTTCATGTCCAACTAAGGAAATGTACACTTGATGAATTGTGGTCTGTGTATGGTAGAAACATCTCATCCAAGATATAATTCCTCTAGTATATCATTTCATTTACCATATCTTCTAACTCAAAATCATGATTATTTTAATTTCCATCAGGCAGTCTCAACTGTTCGAATCCATAAGCAACCACTTAATCCTCCTATATCAGAACTGCTCTGAGTCCAACTCTACATGCATCATAGTACCTGGAATATGATTTACCTAGAACAGGTAAAGTGATGATAGGTATTGAGTTTGTCCTTCCCTTAACCCAATGAAAATATCTCTTGTATGCATCATATAATAAAAATATAACTCCCTCTTTAGTCAAATTTTCCATTGGTTCTACCAAATGGGAAATTTCCTGGGTAAAGTATCAATAATAACCTTCTAAACCAATATATCTTCAAATTTTTAATATTTTCATAGGATAATCCCAAAATACCACATCTTTTAATTTC
Organism: Viscum album; assembly: GCA_963277665.1. NCBI lineage: Eukaryota > Viridiplantae > Streptophyta > Magnoliopsida > Santalales > Viscaceae > Viscum > Viscum album. The sequence goes on from OY728163.1 coordinate 34,269,992, forward strand.
TATGGGTCTACCAACACTCCTTTCTCTTAGATGGTAGGTCCCAAAAATATCACTTTTTCAATCAAAAAACTATATTGGGATGGATTGGTGTAAAGTCGATGGTCTCTCAAGGTACACTTGACAATGTCATGATTTTGGGCATGATCATATTTTGACTGGGATTATGCTATTATATCATTGAATAATTCCATCACAAATTGATCTAGAAAAGTATGAAAGATCATACTATTCAAGTCAATGAATATAGTCGAGGCATTGGTCAAACCACATGTCATCACAACAAATTCTTACAAATCATGCCTACTCTTAAATGTGTATAAATGTATGTTCATTGGTCTAAGCCTCAAATGATGGCATACTAATCTAAAATAATTTTTTTTGAAGATATTTCCACCTCTCAATTGATAGCAAATGTCATAAATTTATTTATCGAGATATTGGTTCATTATTGACATATGGTTTAATATATGATAATATACATGTATGCCCAAAGTCCCATCAGCCTTATTTGGAAATATTAATGGAAACTGGTTGGTAATGTACTAGGATATGTGAAACCATTAGATTCATGATCATCCATCTAAACATTCAAGTTTTAAATCTCTGTTGGTTCCATTCTGTAAGGAGAGATAGAAATTGGCTCTTCTCTCAGCACCAACTCGATCATGAACTCGATATCACACTGAAACAATAAGATATATAAATCATTAGTAAATACATATTGTGAATTTTTAACCATTTGAGGAAAATACTCCAACATCATTCAACCATAACATAGAGAAAACTGGAAATCTGTGTCTTGATACAATTCAATCTTCACCGAATTGGTCTCTCACAACCCCCATAAATATCCCACTTGAACAAGTAAAAATAGTTACCTCCTTCTGAAGATAAAAAAGGTAACTCTCATCCATTAATAGTTGATATGATCTTGTAATATAACTAAACAATCGATAATAAGAAAAAAACTGAATTATTTCATTCCCATCACGAACGGTTCCCAAAAGAAACGTTGACCAACAATATCCAAAGATGACACCTTACAATGTTTAATATTCACTGACCACACTCCCAATGATATGAGGATGGTTAAAACACCATCCAATATTTCCATACACAATCCCATCCAGTTTTCAAAAATAGAAAATAAATAATTAATGTTATTATCATGTGTGAAACAAAACATAAGTAAGGATAGATGATACAAGATTCCTACCTATGTCTATAACACAACAAGATTTTGTGAAATATTATTTCTATAAATTTAATATTATCTATATTTTTAATTTCTTATAACACATTATATATCTTATATTATATGAAATCACCATGTTATTCATTTTATATATGCAACACCATGTTGATCTTATGCTACACACACTAGTGAAAATGTAGATTTTTTACATCATTTTATATTGATTATTAATGTCGGTTAATTTGAGACGTTGTTGAGAGAGATATTGTAAATAATTTTATAATGTTGGATATTAATGATTGAAATTTTAAATATTTCTTTGTAATGTTTTTCACATCAGTTTTTAAATAACCAATGTGAAAATCATTCTTCTATGTGAGTTATATTAAATAACTGATTTGGAAGAAACATTGTCATGTATTTTTTTTAATAACCAACCTGAAATATATTGGAAATTCTTCTTTCACATCTTTTATATATGTAATGAAAAATAAAGAGAACAATTGTCAATATTTCACATCGATTATATACCATTCAATATGAAATATCAATCAATAAGTATCCCACATCAGGATTATTAAATAACCGACCTAAAAAGCAATTTTTTGGTTTTTCACAATATATATCAAATAAAAGATGATAAATATCAACTATTTTTAATATAGAAACTATCCACCCTACCCCCTCTCTACTTGAAATATGAATAAAAAGTTACAAAAGTATCAAAATAGCAGAGAACATCAAAAAAACCCATAAACTTGAAATTTTAACTTTCTAGTTCACACTATATATTAAAAAAAGTAAAAATGAATCCAAACAATGAAATGATACACCCATTAATTTTTTATGTTCCTTAAATCTTTTTCAATATATGGATGAGGGTAAATAAACAAAAAATTACAAGGAAATCATTTAACATGTATGTATGTTGAATAATACTAATGATGTATCATGGAAATGTTTATAATGAACTATATCCTTATTGAACATCAAAAGAGTTCCAATATCAATTATTTCATAAAAAAATCTTGATACATATTATCCACATTATTTTACTCCTTGTTTAAGAAATTTCTGTTTTAACAATTATCAATTATAAATAACAATAAAATGTAATATAAAAAAAATTATAAATGTAAATGAAAATTCACATGTGCTTTTACATATTTGGTTATGGCTTGCTTCTTTCTTGTGGAATCTCTTTATAAATCCCATTATCTATTTGAAAATAATATGAATATTCTAAATTTAAATAATTATAATGTAACAAATTATTAAAATACTTGAACATACCTATTCAATACATTTATAAAATTTTTCATTCACTTCATAGTGGTTCAATAATAGCTAGTACAATGTCCTCTCTCTTTGGAAACAATACCAAGCATACAATGGCCACTAATATATATGAAAATATAATATTATTTGTCAGTATTATAAGAGATATTAAACACATTGTGAGAAATACGCGTAATACTCTTGAAGATAAGGAAGTATACATTACTGAATAATTGCATTTTTTCTGAAATCTTTATAAAATATAAACTGTTCATTCTACATCAATCATTATCATAGCTGCAGGTCAAATAAATTTTGGATCTGTAAATCCATATAGATATGTCATGTCATTGTCTAAAAAATGTATAATTTTAACTATTACAAAAGTTAAATAAGTATAAATATTCAACAAGATAAATTATTGGAAATGTTTTTAAACCAACAAACATGGAACAAGTCGGCATCATGTTGATGCCCAACTGGTCTCCTATGAAAAGCTCCATGATATCTTTTTTCAAAAGTCGCACCTTCATTGTACTACCATAAACATAAACTTAAATAAGAATCTCATATAAATCCAATAACATATTGGAATATCTAGAAATTCAATCAATAGAAAATTAATATGAATCTCATGTTAGAACACATTGCATATATTGTTGACTATATTGTATTTCCTCACCTTTAATGTATTCGAGTAAAAAATTAAGAAACAGTTATTATAATTTAAATGATAAAAAATTAATATCAAAATGAAATAAAAGATAACATGTATGGATAAATATATTGTAATATGTTGAAAAATTCTATATCACCAAGAAATAAAATAGTCAATAAGTTGTCCAATTATATTCCCCTCATCTGTATGACATGAAATTATTTGACGATCTATTATTAATATATTGTACAATGACCCTATACTGATCTATCCTTATCTGTGTATGATGAATGGAATCTCCAAAATACAATATCATACCATATGTAATAATGTTTTGGGATCGTCAACAGTCAACTCGCAATAACTAAGAAGATGTAGAGGAGGTAATGTTGGAGTAGGTTTACGTAGAGTTGCGTTTTTTAAGGCAGAGATATATAAGTATGATAACTAGTAGTGGGATCTACTTATGTAGGTGGCATAGGTGGAGGAGTCAGACTAGTATTATAAAGCTATTTTTTCATGTCAGTAGACATCGTCTATATAGAATCTTTAATACAATCCTCCATATTCACACAGATATCCTAAACATCAACTTCAAAAGTGTATTTTTTTTCTAAACATCATCCCTTGAATAATGTTTATGCTGGGGAAACAAATTTTTTATTGATACACCTATTTGTTATCCTTGTACATGACATGTGTGATCGGCCTTTCCCAATGCTACAACTAAAATATCTTACCTATCCCCTCCTATAAATCTCCCCATGTGTGCTCTTATCATTAAAAGAATGTTGTATGGAGTATTTGAAAAACCCCATAATGAATCATATAATATAATCAATGGATTTAACCTAAATAAGTAACTAATGTAAATATCATAAAATCTTACCAACTATAACCCTCGACTCTTTGGTAAGATACTGTCATCTTTTCTCATCCGATACCTCTTCCATTTTTCACCCCCTATAGGGTGTAGGTGGGAAAACCTCTACTAATCTAGAAGATAAATCACTTAGTGGTTGAAACTATTCATCCATCATTTTATCTTCTAGTAACGTATACCATATTTGAGATAAAGTGTCTAGGTATACATTTATTCTTGGATATCCTGATAATATCTCCTTGATTACTATAAATTAAGAATTAATAATTATTTAATACAATAATTAATGTGATAATTAACATAAAAAACTTATAAAATGTAGAATTTCACTTACCAAAAATGATTCTCCTCATCTTCATTCAACAAATTGATTTTAGGTATATTAATATTTAAATGGATATATATGACATTGATTTTCAGGTTGTATATTCCCAAAAATGCATTCTAATATGAGGAATGATTTAAAATCCATCCATCTACTAGTGGCCCTTGATAATAATCCTTTCTTGAATTCTCCATTATTTGGTTTATCATATGTCATTTGATAAGAAGTGTGAAACTATATATAACTATAAATGTTTAAATATATGTAATATAATAAAAAATGTGCTTACCTAAATAGCCTCCCACAGGTGTGATTTTGTAACACTTTAAACACTTCTCTGATTATAAATAAAAATAATAAGTTTACTTTTATCCAACACTAATATGAATTTCTTGAATTGATTTCCATGTGGCCAACATAGAATATCAATATTATCAATGTTTGTTGATACCCTCTGGTCCTGAATATAGGGAACATATAATTTTGGTAAATGTGGGATTCCTCGTTTACACACCCTAGAACTCTTTTCCCACCCATAAAAGTTGTGTTCTCATGTAATGAAGGATTATGAGACTCATAAATATGAGCATGTGTCTGTTCCTACCCAAAGGTATCGTAATCTTGATCATCTCCAAAAGGATGTGGTTTATCAGCTGATCGATCAGTTATTATCATACAATTGAGTGAAACAAATAATCACATAAAAATTACAAGTCCAACTATTATATTGAAATGAAAATTGAAAAAGAAAAACTATAAAACCAATATTTAACTAAATTAAACATAATACATGTTAATTCATATTTTTTATAGTTAACCAAAAATCCAACATCCTTAAAGTGAGATGAATTGAAATAAATGAATTTAAGAATATTCAAAAAATGTTGTGTTAATACGTGTGTTAATAAATATATTCATAATAAAATATATAACATGTTTTGAACATTTAAAAATAAAAACAAAAAAATATATTTCACGTGTAAAGTTAGGAATTTACATATGATTTTTTATTGAAATTCCTTCTTTATGATCATTTTTATGGAAAAAACCATTTCTTCGACATGTTCATCTACAATATCTATTAATCATTCTATAGAAGTAGTGATCGCAGATAAATCATCATCTTTTTCAATTTTATCATCACCAAGATACAATTTTTTCCCTTGTAAAAATTAGACCACTTTATATCTGATTTACAAATAAAATATAATAATTTTCATGTGATTCCATGATAAATGTATTAGCTGTGTATTCCAGATTTTTCATATTAACTATTTTTATTCAAAAATCACCTAGTTTGTAACTATTCTTACTAATAAATTAAAAATTATCTTAACACTATAACTTGATATTTAATGTAATCTACCTCCCAAATTTCATCAATGACTCCATAATATAAACTTGATTCAAATATTGGGTTTTTCCCTTTAGAAATTAAAATTTTAATTTCTCATTTGAACAATAATACAACACTATTCTGAACTACACTTTTATTGTCCTATTATTTCAAGTGAAATGTATACACATTATTATCATACTCAGACCATGTTATCAAATTTATACAAGTACAAACCTCTAACCAACTAAATTTTATAGATTCATCTGCTCTACCAAGCAAGGTCTCTTTATACCATGAAAAAAAACGTTTTTTATGCTCATTAAAATTATGAAAATCATTCTTTATTGGATAACATTGTTTAAAAACATTAATATGAAATGTTATATATGGTTTATCATCATCTATGTTATTCAAGATGTATAGAAATACCTTATTAATATCTTCACTTGTTAATGGTTTTACTTTCATGCCTTGAATCCCCATTTCCCCAAAATTGAATCGTTCTTGGTGATATATTGGAAAATTAATGTGCTCTACTACAAAAAAATAGCATGTACATGACTCTAAAAATTATTTTGAAATACACATATCAATAATGAAGGATTTTGGTCGATAAATATTCATAATATATCCTATTAATATCATCAAATACACTTTAAAAGGATACATCAAATGTGGATATACATGTCCAAAAAGATGCATTTCTTACACCAATTGAAACATTAAATGAACCATGATATCAAAAAAAAGGTAAAGGATAAAATATTTATAATTGGAAATGTATATAAAACACATCATTATATAAGGTTTTTAAAATTTTAATAACATTCACCTTATTAAAAATTGTATTAGTGGAATAACACACCTTCATGATAATCATTTTGACATGGATGGCCAATATTCTATGCAATGCAACTGTTATGAGTTATTGCACCGTGACATGAAAATCCTGAGATTTCATACCTATCAACTTCAAATCCTTTAGACAATTTTTTTATATTTAAATAACAACCCTAGGACTCATTAATATCGTAATGAAACTGATAAAAGTTAATTTTCTACCTCTTAGATAATGTATAACTCGATGGGGGCATGAATGTTCACATTCCATTAGGAGTGAGAGCTAACTCCAAATGTATTCCTATTGAGAATAAGTCAATTCATTTTTCATCCAATCATTATCCATTCATTAAATATTTATCAATTTATTAATCAAGATATAATAGATATTATCTTCTACATGAATGAAATAAATGTTATGTTTGACCACAATATATCTGCAGTATAAAATCTTAAAAATATTGATTATATATTCTTATTTTTTTCCAGAATTACAAAATATATGTGTCTTTATGAATGTTATTTGAGTTTTTTTCACCCTAAAAAAATATTGATTAGTTGAAAATGGTTTTGGATCACTAAAAAATTAATTTGAGCCATTGAAATGAATTTTTAATCTTCGATAAGAGTGATCCATTATAAAAAAAATATTTGATGACCCATGTATACTTTTTTCCTTCCATGATGCAGTTAGAAATATGATGTCTATTGTTAAAAAATTGGACAAGCATTATTCCCCATAACTTTAGGACCATAAAAATTACAACATGTTGGGAATTCATTAAAAGTGAACATAATCATCACATGCAGTTGAATATATTCCATTTTATAATAATCATACACTTTAATACTTTCTTTCTGTAAAAGTTTCAAATCATCAATTAATGGTTATAAGATAACATCAATATCATTTATGAGATTTTTTAATCTAGATATCATTAAGATCAACTTGAAATATTTTTTCTTTATTCAATATTCAAGAGATATGTTTTCTATTAACAATAAAACTATCCATGAATTACATGTTTGACTAAGACATCGATATGGATTCATTCCATCCATGAACAGTCCATGTCTGAGATTTCTAACTTTATTTCCGAATATTGGAAACTAGTGATCAATTTTCCTCCACTATGGACAATCATTTAGTTGCTGTAATTTTCCATCACATATCCACTCAATTGCATGCCATAATAATATTTTTGCATCATGTGAATTTTCAAATAATCTTTTTTAATGATGAATTAAGGATGATACTGAAATTTCTTGATTGGTATCTCTAAAACATATAAATCATCCTTTGACTCTTCTTTCAACATATACCATGATGTCCCACATTTATGACATTGTGATAGAAATGTGTATTCATTCCTATATTTCACAAAGTTATTCAATCGTAATTGTGTTTTCTTATACCCCAATACCAATGGGAAAAACATTTTATTGGCATTATAATGTGAAGATAAAAGATTATTGTCTTTATAAATAATGTCATTCAATAATTATATCTACTCTATAAAATTATTTTCACTCCATCAATGTTTTTAATTTGGGTTAATAAATCATAACACTATTGATAAAACTGTTTATTTCATATAACCTAAATATAGTGGTTTTTGAGAATCACAATTTAAATTCTCAATTTTCTGTTGTTTATCAATTTATTTTACTTCAATATCATGAATAATTTCCCCATGTTGATCATATTTATCATCTTATGAAGGACCATCATCAATATATTTAAAATAAAACATTGCTTAATGTTACCAAATCCTTGGGCGGTAACTTAAATTAAAATCATGAAAACATAAATTATCTTCAATCTCCCTAATTTTGATCTTCTTCAAATTTAAGCATTTCATACATGGATAAAAAATGTTTTCGTTTGGAACATTTTAATTTTAAAATTCAAGAAAAACATCAATAAATTATTCATATTCTTCACATGTTCTAGGTTTATTAGTCCAACATTGATTAACTATCCATAACAAATTTCAAAAAATAAACATAAAATATAGACTGATAAATTTATAAAATATTTAGATTATAAATGAAAATAAAAAAATTAAAAAACCATGAATGGAAACATTAGAATGAAAATAAATATAATTAAGGATTAAATTCATTCATGTAGAAGGAATTAAAAAATTAATTTGTCTCAAATGATCTCAAGTAAAAATAAATCAATAAAACCAGATGAAATAATTAAAAAATACATACAACGATATCCATAAAACAATATCCAAAAAATATATACCGAATAAGATTAACTAATTCATAGTTGATTATTTATCAAAATAAAAAATTTACTCTATTTTTTAATTAATAATATATTCGAATCAGAAATGGAGTAACGGTTTAAATAAATATCACATTAAAACATGCTTCATGTTACTTCATATGGTATATAATATTGCCTAATTGGGCACCCGATTGGTCTGCTAAATAAAAAACTATACTCATATCCAATTCAACCCTTTTTCAATTCCCTTGTATACCATTGACACACAAGACCATGCACAATAATTTACACAGATGTATTTTATAAATGGAATAAAATCTATACCAAATTCTACAATAAGTGTAATTGATACAAAAGTTTAAATTTAAATAGTTTTAAAATGAATAATCATATTTCCTACTATAAAAATATGATAAGCTATTATTTCATATAGTAAATGTGTGATATTGGTGTACACCGTTAAACAAAATATAATGATTCATTCTATATGCATATAATTGTAATAACATTGAAACTATTGTAAGCATGTTGTATGTGTAGATCATGTTTAAATTGATGCTTGTGATACCTTTTCTTGTTATACTGTTAGATCATACCCATAGTTAAAAAAAATGATTACTTTTATATTATTGTTCAACATGTTTAGTTTATTTCAGCCTCAAATTGACTTAAAATTCAATATATAAGGCTTTCAGGAATCACTCCCAACCTTTTTCACTCACAAGAGACCCTTTTACCCATAAGCACAAGCCACTGAGCCAAAAAAACCTGGATCTTTGGAGGGTATGTGATGAAAGTGATATGAAATGGTCGTTTAATCAATTCCTAGTGTTACATTAAGACTCAAATGTGGTGGATTCCCATGCTAAATCAAAATTGAGAGACCATATCATTTATAACACTGGAACATATATCATTATTTCACTATTATTTTTATAAAAGTTATGTTTTTCTATATAATGAAAATCTGGATTGTAATTCTACAGGAGATGTTTCACTAATAGTAATTTTTTTAGGCTGGAAAAGCTACATTCAAATTACACCTAATTCCCTATAATTCGACATCACAATGTCCCACGTATGAAGGATGGTTAATATAATAAAGAATCTACCTTTAGATCATTCATATTGTATGTGGATGTCAGATGAAATCCTGGAAAAATAGTTTTCTAGTTATTTATTTTCTTGTGTTCTGTAATGTCATCAAATACTTCATATCACATCACACTGTTTAAAAATGCACCAATAATAATATGGTGTGAATAACTTTATATAACACCATTAAAAATATTTTATGCATATCATTATATATGGTTTGAATACCATTACATACTCCTTAGAGTGAAACATTTTGTGAAATAATTATAATGTAATCAAAAGGAAAACTATATTGAATGACAACAACTAATTCATACTAGAAATAAAATATAGAAGAAATAATTAACACATTATAAAAAATATATTCAACCCTTTAGGTGAGCTATTTAGAGGCCAAGAGTTCTATAATAAAACATGAAATGATGAAGTTGGAAAAACCCATGTGTATGAAGATTGTAATGCGAGAATAAATTACACCAAATTGAATAATTGTTGGATAGAGATTCCATGCCAAAGAATGACCAGAAATAGTGAAACAAAAATGTGTAAGTCTTACTTCTGGTCTTTATTAGAAGCGTAACCTATGTCCAAATAAGAATGATGGTTGATTAAGATAGTAATATTAGATTGGGCCACTGAATCAAATAATTGAGTGAATTTTGGCTTCTGAAATAGAGAAATGAGACTTTCTTCACGATAATAAATGTCTGCGAATTAGACCTTCCATCAATTCATAAATTTTGGAATGATATTTACATCATTTATCATTTAACCAATGGGAAAATCATGTTCTCCATGTCAATTTTATTATAAATTAATAATTAAATATAGGATAATATTCATTTTTTCACATCTCCTTTTAAATAACCAATATGAAAACTATATTTTCTATATCAGTTAATTAAAAACAGATGTAAAAATATCATATTCCTATATTTTCACATCTGCTATTAATAACCGTTTTGAAAACAATGATTCTTTAAATAGTTGTTATTCTAGTGACAACAATTAGATCTATTTTTGGTACACATAACACTATATTTTTCTTGTGTTACACATAATATTGAGTTCTTAGATTTTGGAGTAGAGGTTATGAATAATATTAAATAAATTATTAAAATATGATTTATACACACATATATATATATGTGTGTGTGATTTATTTACTAACCAATTAACTAGAAATGAATATAATGACCTTTTGAAAATAATTGGAATCTTTTACTGGAAAATCATATTTATGTAGTCAAACACGTTTTACCATAATAAATAAATTATAAAAAATTAGATAAATTATTTTAATTATATATATATATATATATTATATTTAGTCACTATTTAACATTAATCTGATATGTTATTTATAGAAGAGGTAGACTAAATCCAATTTTACTAATAAAGGTATATATATTTTTTATAAGGTAATTTTCCATTTTTTCTCTGGCTATTTTAAATTTATTTTTTGAATATTTTATAAATATTATTCATAAATATAATTTTCATATTTTAAATAGTAATATAAAAATTATCCTAGGGTGAATTATTTGTATTTTTTTGAGAATATCGTTTTTTTATAAATAGTGAAAACATTAAAATTAAATTGAAAACATCATTTTCATATAATTTAATTATATAGTTAAATTATATTGGAAATTGGTTTTAAATATTATCATGATCAAACATAAATTTATTAAAGTAATTCAGGTCAAAGGAATAAATTTCACCCTAAAATTGGATATAAAAACAATTCAAAAGTTTTTGCATTTTCACTTTAAAACCTAGTATTTCCTCAAATTAGTGTGATTATATTAAATTAATTTCTGAAAATTATGGGATTATAATTTGAAAAAATGGATTAAATGTTTTTCATCATAATAATTTATAATTTCTATTATGGTAAACTTATTTTTTTGACACAAAATATTAGTTAATGTAATTAAATTTAGTTACAACGATTAAGATAAAAATGAGTTTATATATTGGTTAAACATTAACTTAAAAGGCCAAATAACCTATATTAATATCCAAGAGTAATTTTATGGACATTTGTTTTTTCATATATTTTCCTTTCTCAAAAAGTTTCAATTATTGGGGGAGCATTATGTTAGAGATATCTCTCAATAGAGTTTACCTTTTTATATATATACGAATTGCACTTCTCCAACACTATAAAAACAGCAATCACCCCCTTACATATTCACACATATAAATCAATTTGGATTAGAATATCCATTTAAAAATATCCTAATACACTAAATTTATTTATCCTATAGTACTCAATTTGGGTTAAATCCAACCAAGGAATCCCTATAGTGCAAACCAAAGGAGATACCCATAGAAGAGGTAATATCCTTCAGTATGAACTTTTATTGTATTTCATTCTCCACACCATCAATTATTTTTATTCCATTATTATATAAAAACCTCAGTATAATTCATATAGTGATATTTTTATCTTAATTTTTTGACCTACACCTACTCACACGTCCATCAAATTGGATACATAATCATCATTTGTGTGTGTGGAGGAACGAAGCCTCGTGAGCCGATGCCATTCGTTCTTCCATTACCAACTTTCAAGGATAAGAATAATGGTTTAATTAATATAAATATTTGATATATATGTTATTTTAATTTTATTTCTTATTTTTAGAAAATTATATAATACATAAATTTATGATTTTTATTTTTTGGGAATACAATAAATTTGTTTGTGGATATGTGGACTACCGCTTCCTCAAGTCGATGTGATTCGTTCAAAATTTGTATAAAATGTATTATGTAAGGATTTATTAAACATATATGAAATATATAATAGTAAAATTAAATTTTAATGATAATATATATATATATATATATATATATATTCATATATGTGATTTACATTCATTAATTCAATACTATACGAAAACAGAAACAACGTTCATGCCTATGTATAGCCTACCGTCTCCATTAATGGTGTATTCCATTTAATATTTGTTTATATAATATATTATTAAAAATAATAATATAATAAATATATATTATATTTACATTATGTTTTAATATCCAAAAAATTTTAAATTATAATCAATCTAACATGATCAAGAATAATAAGTCAATACATATACAATAAAAATTTGTTAATTATAAGAAACCATCATTAGCATGAATTTGTTAATAAATTGGTAATATAATATCACTATAAATTAATATATGGTAGGATATTTATGAATATGGATTTTATTAATACATATTTGTAACATATATTTACGATACCTAAGGTTTTAATATGTATGAATAAAGTCAAAGACTTAAGGCAAGGGGTTTCTCATCTCATTTTAATTTCTATGAGATATTTCAATTATTCAACACCTATTCATATTTTTGGGTGTACATACTACCCAATTATATGTTTTATCAGTAATATCATTTATTTAATTTAATAGAAATATTCAATTGATGTTATTTTTTTAGTGATCTCATTATTCAAAAATCACTCTAGTAGTAAGGGGATTAATAGTCTCACTTTTATTTCTGTGAGATTTATGCCTTATTCACCACTTGTTTCATTTGTCTGGCTTAAAAAATGAATGTATTATATTAATAATAGAATTTAATTTATATGTATTTATATATCTATATTTTTACATATATTTCATTGGGTTTATGGTTCAACAGTTACAAAATTATTAAATTAATGTGGTCTCAATTTTCCTTCATTGAGACACATGTTCTATTATACAGCAATACTCTATTACAAGGTGTATATAATTCCCTCTAAAATTTTATATGGTTAATAAAATTATATTAATTATATTTTGATTTTAATTTAATTTAATTACATTGTGGTTAGTATGAATTAATGTTACTGACGTGGTAAGAGTTTATTACTTAAATCTCAACATTATTAGTATTGTTTTCGATTATGCTTCCATTGGTAAATTTTTATGATCCATATATCAATAACTCTATGAATATTATTATCCTCTTGGTAATCATTATAAATAGATGTATTGGTGTAATTACTCTAGATTTTATGGTATATTTCTTTGTAAATAAATTTTATTTCCTTGATTGCTTTCGTTGCACACAACACCCAGCTTAACCGCAAAATAAAATAATGTTATAATATAACCTTTAAGTTGGTGGGAATGAATATTAAAAACCAAAATATTAAATTTTCATGTATTAATATTATTTTACATTAATATAATATATTTTATTTGAATAAGATAAAAATAAATTTCAATGGATTGTATAAAAAGATATCTTTTTATCATAAGACATATTTATCACCTCTTAAAGACAAACTTGTTCTAAAACTAAATTTAGAATATTTTATAAATTTTATTTGAAGAAATAAAAATTATTTTTTATTTTGGAATATAAAATTTTCCTCTAGTTGAATTTTTTTTTGTTATGTTTCATGTTTTGATGACAAGTGAAAAAAATTTATTTTAATTGAAAACATCTTTTTCATCAATATAATTTATAGTGTTAAATTATATTTATGATTTTTTTAAAGTATATTTAGATACTTTGTATTTCATGTAATCTAATTTAGGTCATTGGAATCAATTTTACAATGAATATGGAAATAAAAACACTTCAATATTTTAAATTTTCACACTTTAATAACACGTTTCTAACCCGATCAATGGGATTAAATTTAATTTTTTTTTCAAAATTTTTATTTTGAATTGTGAAAATTTGATTAATTATTTGTAATTTTAAGTTAATTTTTTTAATATATCCCTTTTATCTTTCTATAATATTAATATTAGCTTTAGAAATTTTTTCTATCACGGTTAAGGGTTAATCATGTAATTAAGTGTAAAAAATATTATAAATATTATAACATTACACTAAAAATTATACTTATTTTAATGGATGCATTATTTTTAACCAAAAAATACATTTTTTCTAAATTTATAGTCTCATGGATCCACTTAGATCACTTCAATCTGTTTGTAGAAATTTATTTTAAGAAAATTAAAATAAGTTATTACTTGTGTTTTTAATAAGTATTACTTTTTTAATGTGTCTTTTTTCAGAACACATATTATATTGTCAATATAAAATATTCATCTTTATCATGGTAATTTATTATTAATTTATATGAATTATATAATTAAGGATTACACAATTATGATGTATTAATTATTTAATTAATAAAGATATAAAATAAATGATTTTAAAAATAATAATATAAATATAATATTATATAATTAATGTAATCCAAAAAATGTATAGAAAAATATAAAATTTTATTGATATTTTAGAAGTGTTTTTATAAGATATATTTTTCTATTGATTTTTATAAAAGTAAAAGTAATGAATTGTATCATGATTTTCAATAATGATATATTAAAAATAAATAATATTTTATTAAATGAAAAAAAATTCTTATCAATCTAAAATTATACTATCTAGAAAGGTTCTAAAATTTGTTCCATGATTCGTTTATTGTTATTCTTGATTTTATAGTAATTATATTAACCCTTAAGGACTAAAAACACATTTTATCATTGTAAGTGTTAAAGGGATCAATTAATGGCGAAATCTATTAGATAAGGGTATTAATGTGACCAAATAATTACTAAAAAATATTGGTTGAGAAGAATTAAAATAATCCACATCTATGCATTCAAATAACTCTTTTCATATCTATTTTTAACTGAAAATAATTTATATTAATTTAATATTTTGAGAGTTTCAAAAAGTTTCCCTTACCTCAATTATAAAAGAGAACCACCACCCTCAAATCCTCACACCACAGTCATCCCACTAGTTTGACAAAACCCTTACAATTTATCCACAAAACATTATTATCGATGTTATGGGGATACTCTTATTCCCAAAATAACATCCCTTGATTCCTTATGAATAGATCTAAAAGATATCTTCCAATGAAGATGTAATCATTTTTACCAACTCATTCACGTTTATTTCTTCATAAAATTACACTTCATGTTTTTTTTAATTATAAAGTAATAAATCAATTATAATATATATTCTGATATTTCATTATGATTATGTGACTCGTACATTCAACATTTTTTCCATCCTATGAAAAATGAAAACATCACACGTGCATACGAAAGCGTTACCATATCCACATTGTGTTGTAATATGTTTTTCACCACCACTATAAATAGATTTGTATGTTATTGTAAATAATATTTATATATGATAATTATGAAATTATACTAATTCTATGAAAATTAATATATTATACACTTCTTATTCCATTCTCTCATTAAGGGAGTGATAACATAACTTGTACATATGTACGACCTACCATCTCCATGAAGAGATGTGATTCATTTTCCATGTTAACCATACAAGAAAGATTATAAAAAATTATATAATTAATTAATATGATATCTATGATATTAAAATCAATTTATATGAAATACATATATCATACTCATAAGAACCATGACTTACATAACAAAACATGCTTAGGAAAATGATGTAGTTAACACCCAAAACAAGGCTAATAATGAGATATTATTTAAAAAATGACATATGAGTATCATATATGATATGATAAATATGGTTAATGTTATGAAATGTGTTCATAAAATTATTAAACCCGTTATATATTAGGTTAAGGCATATACCACTAAAAAGGAATATGGTAAGGGACATCATCTAAATATCCTTTAATATACGCATAAATTGATGTTATACACCGACCTTCTTTTAAAAGGTGTATATACATACCCTTGGACTCATCAAGTAATTAGTTAATTTATTGTCACATTATTTATGGTTTTTTGAAATTGTATTATTTCATGGAACTTGTGATTTATGTGTTCATGGTTTTTTGGTTTATCTACAATGTATTTAATTATCACATCATTTTCTCCATATCAATATTACTTATTTTATTTTACATGTTTATTTATATGGACGTGAAATAATTGTAATGGATATTATATATATAGTTTTAATTTAAATCAATGGTTTTAAAAATAAATATTTTTACAAGTTAAGTTCATAATTTTTTCACTTATGAAAAAGGGTTGTTCTATTCTTGACGTACACTGCTATAATGAATTTCACATTAACACGACTATTATTTAATCTCTAGATTATTTTGAAAGATTATATATTTTCTTATGTGAAAACACTATTCAATTATTTTTGGAATATTTTTTAATGAAAATGGTAATTTTGAAATAACATGGAATTTTTATATGAATATGTTTTTCATATGGGATTAATAAGAAGTGTTCCTCAATAAATATTCAATGAATTTGTTATATTATTTTAATTTATGTAAACAGCCTTTGTGGAATATTATTATTAATTAAGGTTGATATATAATGACATAATATTCCTTATTTTATTGAATGGGTTTTTCTCAATTAAATCGTGAGTGTGCAATTTTTATACAATTCATAGTTTTTAGTTAATGTATTCACATTTCATATGTTATTTTTTTAATTTAATGTTTATGTTGTTTTTGTTTATACCTATTCATATTAGGAATTAATTAGGCTTATTATGTTAATGGAGGGGTCACTATAGCCCCTCGATGCATCAGTTGGTCTCATGAGACAAATTAGTCTTAGTTTTGGATATGGCCTTACCCATTTATTAGATTCATGTTATAATGCAATGATAATGTTATATTATTGATATGAATACTTGATAGTATTAGTTACATGGAACAAAACCTCAAAAAAAATGTTTTATATGTCCACAATAATTAATTATATCATTATAAATTCATTTATTCATATTCAATTTGATTATTCAACTAGTTTAATATCCATGGTTAACTTTCTGAGCTCAAGTTATTATTGAAATGTCAGATGTTTCAATTATTTACATTCCAATATTATTTATTCCATATTTACTAATAGATTCCATAGTACTCTTACCCTCAATGAGAATTTGAGATCACCCATTTAATATGTTTCATTTTCACCTAGGATTCCAAGAAGAATATTGTTACTGATATTCAGTGTGACCCAATGGGGAAATAATATAGGACTCAATGAAATTGTTGTTATACTTTTTATTTTAAAATGTAATGTGGATTTAGATTATGTATCTAGATTACCCAGAATACTAATCTATTAAGTCCTTTGGAATGTGATTTCGTGTATCTTATGCCTATGTAATAATGTATCCAATGACTCTAAGAAACTGGGGTCAGGGTATTTACTGTGGGTATCCAAACATGTTTAGTAGAAACCATGGGAACTTGAATTTAAAAGACATATGCTAGTGAATGAAACCCTATGAAAGAATTTTAAAATATTCCCAAACATAAGAATCTTATGATTTAGATATTAGTTATTCATAAATTTTCTATTTAATATAAGTGATTAACTAGTTCTTATATTGTATATTATGTTTTCAAATTTTATAATCTAATCTATTATACTCTATCCATTATATATGAATCATAATTGAAGCTATGGGAACCACATAAATTCATATAATAAAATGATCAATAAGAATCATTTATTTGATGGGTTTAAGATGATAGTTTGATGGAAATATGTCTCCCATCAATTATCATCATATGGGGACATAATATCATATTCTCATAGGATAGACAAATTATTATCAACCTATTATGGATTCAATGGGAATTAATAGAACAAGAATATAACTAAGAAAAATGGATAAAGAGAATAATGGAATGAATTATTTTCCCATATGTGATAATTATAGAAAGAAATAAAATGGTCACTTTTAAAGGAATCAGAGTATTCTGCATGTTTCAAAAGAAAGGCCACAATGGTTTTGAATTAATGGGAAAGAAAATGGTTTTCAATGTACAAATATTTAAACTACTAAGAGATGATACAATATTAAAAGAAATTTCTCAATCATTAGTTGAATATACCTAAAAGAGGTTAATGGATCATGTTCATGCTTATGATACTACCACAGACAGAGTGGAATGATTAATATTCCTGTGTTTTCATTGAATAATTTTTTTGTAAAATTATTTTATCAAGGATATTATGGATATAATAATCATGAGATATATAAGTATAGCCCTAAAAAACTTATTCATTATAGATTTTTATGCATGAAAGTTTCCATTAAGGTCTTTGAGGTGATAAAATATTTGGTAATTTATAATAAGAGGAACATTATTTAGTTTGGGGAATCTAAGGTCAAGTGGATTTTTGAAATTTAATGACCATTCATATTATTTATTAGACATTCAATTTGGATAGAATTATATTTAATGGGTCTTAAGATAACTACATATAGAGTGGAATAATATGAACATTTAATATTGATTATTGTGGTTATCATATGATTAATCATATCAGAAAACATGTTCTAACAATTTTTATTTTTGATAATATTTAATGGATGAAGGAATGAGTTATGGATCTTTTGATTAATGTTATTTATGGATAAAACTCATCATTAATATACATATCATGGTTTAATAAATGAAATAGAAATAGATCAAAAAACAATAGAAAGATGGGATTTTAACATGGAAAGAAATCATGTTTTCTTGATTACATTATCAAGATAGTTGTGACATCCCAAACTAGGTACCACACACCGATGCCTTGAATTGGCCTATTACATGACCTCATGCACGTCTCCATGTATGCTAGAGGATTCTGAAAAGTTGTGGGTGTCTAATATCTATCATGGGGAGACTATACCATCATTGTCAAAGTAAAACACTAGCATAAAATAAAGAAATGATAAAAATTTAAATACCCATAACCTGAGAGATACCAATATCACATAATGACCAAAACTGTAGATATAATATTAAACATAACAATAGATATATCATATTAATACACATTCCAAGTGTAAAATGAAATAAAATGTGAGGACACTAACAACTCCCAAGTGAGTCACGAACCACATCTGATTCCCTCATCAATAATGCATACCGAATAAGCCTCCTAACATAGGAAATTTTTCTTTTATCCTCTCATACAACCAGGAAACCTATTCAGGTACTGGTCATGTTTCCTGAGTAGAGTGTTATTACAACTCAATAGGCCTCCACTAATGGTTTCTAAGACAACATCTTATCAAATAAAATTTTATTTTGCAGTTTAAAGAATATAGAAAAATCAATAAATAAATATTATCACATTTTCAACTATTCTTTTTTAACCACATAAACCTTTGGGTTCCCATAGAAACATGTATCTCATAACGTTCTTCATCTCGTGTTGGAGTATAAACTATTCACAAGTGATATGATATCTTAAAATTTCACTGTAACCAATCTATAATTAAAACTTGAATTCCCATGTTATCATTCATACTTCACATAATAGAATGACTATGTTCCCATTATTTATTTGATACATCAATGTCCATTCCAACGTTCATACTTCACCCATTAGAATGACAATGTCCCCATTCTTTATTTCACAACTAAATGGACATATTACCATTAAAAACATATCACTTGAATGACCAAGTTACCTGTCATCAAAATGTAATTAATTCAATAATTAATTATTCATGTCGTTCCTATTACTAATTCAAAAATTAGTTAGACATACCAATCCCATTAATTAATTCACTAATTAATTGAACATCGCAAACTCATTACTAAATCAATAATTAACTCATCACATATTTCCCTTTCATTTATTTTCTGATTAAATAACCACATAAATCCATTAATTAATTAACCAATTTATTAATAAATATCTACATATTTAGTATCCCATAATTTATACCATAATAAATTATCCCAAATTAATATTCTAAATATCTCATAATTAATTAAAAATTTAATTATATCATTCAAAATCTTAATACTTCATAATTAATTGAAGAATTAATTATCTCAAGTCAGAAATCTCAATATCATAAAAATAATTCCACAATTAATTATTTCATTCACAATATAAATAATTCCATAATTAATTATATAATTATATGTCTAAACTTGAAAATAGTAATGTTTTATATTTATTTCTAAAAATAATTATCTCAAATTTATAATATCTAATATCCCAAATTACACATCTCTAATTTTTATTTAATTCATAAAATTAATTAATCCAATCATGAACTCAACTAATAAAAATAGAATATAATTT
Organism: Viscum album; assembly: GCA_963277665.1. Classification (NCBI taxonomy): domain Eukaryota; kingdom Viridiplantae; phylum Streptophyta; class Magnoliopsida; order Santalales; family Viscaceae; genus Viscum; species Viscum album. The sequence goes on from OY728163.1 coordinate 34,290,907, forward strand.
CTAAAATTAAATTCACATAATTCAAATCAAGACTATAGTATTTGAATTATATACCACCTAACTCGATTTTTTGATGACTGATCACCCAACGGAGAACCCAATTTTAGTTGAGTAATGATGTTGAATGAGATTTGAATCATAGATTATAAATTATTATCCAAAAAATCAAGATTACAAAATACTAGATAAAAATCCACAAGACAAGATCATGACATAACCAAAACAAGTAAGAACATCCCTACAACGGATAGGAGAAGAATGGGAAAATAAAGAGAAAACAGATGGCAAGAGATCCTCTTATTGGGAGGGCTACAATTCATCAATATGATATTCGTATTGGGAATAAAGGATGTTGGAATGTCTTGGAAACAATCTTTTGTTCTCTAGAATTGTGATAAAATGTTATGGTCCACTGTGGGTATATTTTGGTGTAATTAGGGGGATCATGTAATTAAAAAATAATAATTTTCAGTTCAATTTAAGTCATCTTCATTCTTTACTGGGATGAGGCGCATGGTTTACCCTAACTATGCACCTTATACATAAAACTATCATAGAGGGGTGGTGCACAATTTTTCAGGGAACATGGCTTGACAAACCATGCTCCATCCATGCAAAACACCTCTATCCAATAATGTATGGTATTCATGGCTAGGGTAAACAGTCTGGTCAAACATGGTTCCAAACATGAACTATACCTTTTCTCCATATTTCAAAAAACAATCAGCCAAACACACCCAAAGTTAGAAACCAAACAGAAATTACTCAAAACAAAACAAAATTGTACATAAAAATTATCCCAACACATTTATAGAAATTTTTAAGATACTAAGATCTCCCCAACTTATATTAGAAATTGATGGAGTTTTACTCCCAATAATCACTAGGAATCCATGTCAAAAATATAAAGACATTGAGCCATCATATACACATCTCTTCGATATGTATCTTTCGACACACTTCTATGTTCCAATAATACATGTACAGTTGAAACAGCCATTTCCTACAATATGTTCTCATTGTTTTCCAACACATGTATCATATGCTCTTCAAAGTAAGAATCTATATCAAGTTCAATATAAACCAAAATGATCACATGAGAAGTTTTGGGGTGATACCATTGTAGTTGTGACATATAAAAAATATGTTGCATAGCACATAATCTCTGTGGATGATAAATTTGGTATGCTACTGGATCGATCCTTTCTACAACATCAAATGGTCCAACAAACCGTAATGGAAATATTCTATGTCACTATATCCTACGGTGACCCTACCTTGGTGAAACCAAAATGAATACATGATCACCCAAATGTAAACTCTTGCAATCATTGAATCCATCATTTTATGACATGAATCTAACCTCATTCATAGACATACATTTTGGAATCAGTAGTACCTACTCTAATGTCTCTAGGAAAAGACATGGTCCCAACAGCTCAGACTCACCTACCTCCAACAAATATAGATTTGATCTTTATTGAATACCATAGAGAGCCTCATTTGGTTACATATTAATAGTTACCTAATAAATATAATTATTGGTGTACTCTAATAGATCCATGTTCTTCTCCCATGAACCATTGATGTCTAGAACACACCCTCGTAGCATCTCCTCAAGCACGTATATACTACGCTCTGACTTCCCATGTTTCATTGGGTGGAGTGCTATACTCAACGAAACAAGTGCACCAAGAACCTTTTAGAAGCCCTTCCCAAAGAATGAATTAAGACATGGGTCATGATCTAAAAAAACATTCTAAGTCACCCCACACAAACAAACTATTTCCCAAAAATATGATTATCCTAGCTACTCAACAATGAAGGTTTCATGTATCGAATAGAATTATTATACCTTTTTTAGACATTCTGCAATCACCCAAAAACATTATTCCACATAGGAATCTTGAGAATGCACCCCCAAAATTTCATAGTCACTTCATTCCTCTAGAAATATTGGATAGGAAATGGTTGTAGTGTACCATGAGGTCATTGATTCTTGTCCTTTACTTGTTGACATGTGTTTTATCATGTCATGAACCATGTTATATTCTTTTTCATTACCAATCACCAAAACTATCTTTGTTGGTCATGGTGTACTTCAGTCCAAGATGGATGTACCCTCGACATCGTGGAATGAAACTAATGGATTAGCTCCTATAGTATGCTCCTACGAACAACAATCATATTCATCACATTGATTATATGACCCTCATTTATGGTCCAATCGGAAGGTGACTCCCCCCCTGTAACACTTTCCCTCAAGTTAAAATGCTCATGGTACCCACACATCTTATCCACAATCCTTCTGTAACAAATTGACTCCACTAAAATAGAAACAAAATTCATCTTCTCCTGACTATCCCAATACACAATACCCATCTCATCGAGTAATGGTATCATCTTCCACGTATTGTTAGACTCCTAAAACACTTCATTATGAGTTTTCATACTCAACGCATCTACCGAAATTTCAGTCTTCCTAGGATTATATGCTAACTTAGAATAAAATGACAGCATGTTACCAACAAATCTCCACTACTTGAGATTCAAATATCATTTTTAAAATATGTACTTTATGCTCTTGAGATTGGTATACATAGTATAATTTTCTCCTAAAAGATAGTTTCACTAAAAATTTAAATCATAAACCACCGTATCCATATCGAGGCCATGGAGAGTGTAATTCTATTCATGGGACCTCAAATGTTGAGATCCATATGCTACAACTCGATCTCCCTATAGAAACACATTTCCAATTCCATTCCATAAGTGTCATAAAACATCATATATTCCTCACCTAGCTTAGGTAGGATTAAAATTAGTTGCAATTTAAATCACTCCATCACACCCAAAAAATCATCCTAACATTATCTAGAATATTCAATCATTATCTAATTTTTGGTCAAGACTAAATTCCCTATTGTCAATTGGGAAAAGTACTGAATTAGTCTCTAATAATATCAATACATCCCTAAAAATTGAAGAATATCATAAAAATTCATAGGATGATCCCAAAAAACAATTCCTTAAATTTTCCTTAGCCTATAGACACACCTTCCACCAATATGATATGAACCATAAAGTCTAACAGATCAATCAAAAAATGAAGCATATATACCTTTTCTTATAACTAATTCTCTCTAAGTGAACATATAACGACGTCAATATATTGGGAATGATCCTCATGAGTTTTAGAGTACACTATGATTTAATCCAAAAACACCACCATAAAATAATCCATGTACGAATGAATGACTATGTTCCTCATTTCCATAAACACTACTAATGTATTTGTTAAACCAAAAAAATATAAATGAACTCATATAGTCCAAACAAACTCTTGAATATATTCATCAGTATATAAGAAGTACAATCTTGAAATTAATTATACTCTAATCTCAATGAGATCTTGAATAAAACAAAGGATCCACCCAACTAGTCAAAGAAGTCATTGATATGTGGAAGAGGATATAATATTTTCACAGTAATCCAGTCCAACTTTCATTAATAAACACATAAGAGCACACTCCAATTAGCCTTCTCGGAATACAGACTTGGTGAACCATAAGGTGATGTACTCAAACAGATAAATCTTATGTCCTACGACTCCTCCAGTTAAGTCTCATTCTCTTAATTATTTGTAGGATTCATTATGTATGGTGGAATTTAAACTACCTCAGCCCCTGGCATGAAATCAATTGTAAACACCCCATCTTAATCAGGTGAAAACCTAGAGAATTCATTAGGATATTCATCCTGAAAAAGTTTCCACTATAGGTGAAAAGAAATCCCGTTTTAAAACTCTATCATCTATGAATAGAAAAGAAACATAGAATAATATCTATCTGAGTTGCTGAGTAATTGGCCCTACTCATACTTCATGGATATCCCACTCTCCACAGGGAATGTAGATGTAACATATAAGATACATAAATGTAACTCTCCTACAGTTATAATCAATGTGGGCTCAGTATGATACTAACCAATCCATACCATTATTTAGTTTGATTCATGAAATTTCACAAATTTAAATGTCTTATAGAAAACAATACTCCCCATTGTGGAGATAACATCCATTGCACAAGAAGATGTCCCAATCCTCTACTCCTAGAGGTGTGCCTATCGTCAACACCCCACTCATAATCTCCACCTATATGTTCAAAACATACCCAAGTTGTAGATGAATAAAGGAATAAGAGGAACCAATATCAAATAGGGAATAATAAAATATAGAAGATATAATAATAGTATCTGTCACTATTGACAGTCTAACCTCACTATCCTCAAGTGTATGTTGATAGAATGCAATCGCCATGTCCATCTTCCCTATGATGTTTTCTGACTCCCATATGACTTACCACTCTACATATATGGGTGATCTTCCAAAAAAGAACCATTTTCATTTTCTATAAAACCTCATCTACTAGAGCTCTAGTTGTTAGATTGATATGGTGTAGAAGATCAACTTCACGCACCTTAGTTTTTTCTTTCAACTGAGTCACTATTCATTAGTAACTGGGTCCTAAATTTATTTCCTATCATTCCAAAAAAATGTATATATATTGGTGTTAGGTTTAGTATCATTAAAATTGTTATGACCTAACACCCTGGTGACATATCACATGAGAAAGATCCTGAGAAACTAATCCCTCTGTCTATGCACCCTACTTCCCACTGCATTGACTAACTTTATAGTAGTGTCACTTCTTGTTATTTGAAGTCATACATACTGATCAAATAGCATCAACTCTATATCCATCATTGGAATCCTTCTTCAGGTTACACTTAGCTATGAGAGCCTTATCCACAACCTCAACAAATAACTTTAAGAGAATATTTAACTTGTGATTTAATCAAACAATTATGTTCTTCCAGGAAATGTCTCACCATTATTTTCTTAACCCATGTCCCTATTAGAGAAAATCTCTACAAGTATTTAAAGCTTATATAATTTTACATCATGGAAAAACTACCCCGATTTAACTATATGAACTCATATTCCCTCTCTTACCTCAGCGTCTCGCGATAGAAGTTCTCCAGAAGCCTCTCTAAGAAGTCACTCTATACCATACCATCAGTCTATCCAGTTCAAGCCTAAATGCCCCACCAGTGCCTCTGTCATCCCCATAGCATATAAGTACCCATACTTACCCTCCCATATGAAGAATTATCTACATGGTAGATTATATATCGATGGACTCATCCCAGAAAAAAACTCACCCAGGTCCACCCTCTCAAGTAAATGTAGATGGATTCATCAAAAAAACACCATTGTTATATCCAACACATTGTTGACAACCCAACCAGGGTCTCTTACCATGAATTTAATGAATCATGATACGTTCTCCCATAACATATCCCCTTCTTACTCACCTAGAAATATCAATGCCTCTGGTCACACTACTGGAGGAGCATCTACATCCATGTTTTCTTGTCGTCCTCTCAACAAGTGTCAACATGGATGATGATATATAAAATTCTAATCATGAACCATAGGAATCATTTAATAACATTAACCCATTTACATAAGAGGAAATCACAACATGATATAATTATTATTTTCCCCAAAATCAGGCCATATAGTAGAAAAATAAGCTTTTATCACTACCATTAGCCACCCCACACCTAGGTCCTAGTTAAGATAGTTAAATATATTCTCATATTAAAATTACTCATTTGATTCTAATTTAAGCTCATATTTTATCATTTTACAATTCCAAAATTTTATATTAGGAAAATTATGAATTCAATTTCAAAAGAAAGTAAAAATAGTTTATGTTCAACAACATACCTATAACATGTTTTCCCATCATTCCAAAAATGATGCATGCCACAAAATAACTATGAGTATATAGATAATTGCATGAAAATTGAACTCTCATGCCATATTAGTCCACAAGTCAAATGTAATCAAATATCAACACTGATAATCACCTCACAACACAAGTGTGTCATCCATGGTGAAATATTATACAATAAAAACAATAAAAATCAATAAGAACAATCCCACCCTTGGCACTTGGGTTCTCCCCCATAAATGGGTTAGGTATTTCCGTGCACAGGATCATAGACAAGGAAATAATTTTTATAGTCTCCAAATTTCCTTTACCAAAAAGTAATAATAAATAAATGAAAATAAAAATGGGCTCGGATACCACTTTGTGACATCCCGACCTCTGTAACACACAGTGGTGCCCCGAACCGGTCAGTCGCATGACCTCAAGCATGCCTCCTCATACGCCAGAAGCTTTTGACTAGTATTGAGGGTCTTATATCAGTCATGGGAGACTATAATCTCTCTGTTAAAGTAAAAAATACATAGAAAATAAATAAATAATAAAAAATATACCAATATTACATGATGACCCGAACTGGATATACAATATAAAACTGGACAATATATATTACCTGATTATGAACGTTCCAAGTGTCAAAATAAATCTAAATGTAATGAAATTGAAAACTCCCATTTGGGTCCCAAACCATGTCTATTTCACTCATTCATGCTCCATACTGACTCATCTGGTAAACATAGGGCCTTTTCCCTAATCCTATCCTACAACCATGAAATATGTTTGAGTACTGAATAAAAAAATAGATTAGGGTGTGACTAAAAATCAGTATACAGCCCAAAATAATATATAAGTCTATATCTAGTAAAATAATAGTATATTCAATTCTATTAATAATATATCACAATGAATAAATAAACATTTATCACATAATCAAATATTATCTTTTTAACCACATAAACCCCCTAGGTTCCCAGAAAATAGCGTATTTTAGTACCTTCTTTTATCAGTGACTGATTCGGAACTATTACAAAGGGATATCATATCATAGAATTCCATTGTAACCATTCGTTAATTCTTACAAGAATTCCCATGTTACCATTAATACATCACATAGTGGAATGACCATGTTCCAATTATTTAACTCATACATGAATTCCCATGTTACGATTCATACATCATACAATTTAATGACATTCCCATTCTTTATTTCACAACTAAATGACCATGTTAACATTCATAATTTCACAATCAAATGACCACGTTACTAGTAATCAATGTATAATTGAATCAAAAAATAATTTTCCATGTCCATTCCATTACTAATTCGACAATTAGAAAAACATACTAATCACATTAATTAATTCAAAAATTTATTAATCATCTCAATTTAATTACTAATTCTATAATTTGTTTATCACATTACTCCCATAATTTAATTACACAATTAATTATGAAAATCAACCCAATTAATAAATTCATCAATTAGATAATAAATATTTATAAATTCAATTACCAATAATTAATTCGACAATTAGTTATCTCAAATCAATATCCTCAACTTTTCATAATTAATTAAAAAATTAATTATCTCATTCAAAATCTCAATACATCATAATTAATTCAACAATTAATTATCTCAAGTCAAAAATCTAAATATCTTATGATATTTACAGAATTAATTATCTCATTCACAAAATCAATACATAGATACTTAATTCAACTAATTAACTAAATTCATAAATCATAAAATGTTATAATTAATTACACAATTAATTATCAAAAATCTATAATCTAAAATAACCCCAATTACACATCTCACTTAATTTTTTAATTCACCAAATTAAGTAATCCAAACAAAAAATCAATTTCTAAATATCTAATAACAATTATAAAATGAAATAAACATACTTAAATTCATTATTATGGGATTTGAATTATATACCACGTACCTCGATTCGTTGACTAGTAATTTCCCAATGAAAATCCCCAATTTCAATAGAGTAATGATGTAGAACGACATCCAAATCAGAATCCCTAAATCAAGATTGATAAAATCCTGATTCCATAATCCAAGATATAGTTCCATAATCCTATATCAAGATCAGACCAAAACATGGAAGAATAACCCTACAATGAATATGAGATGAACATGAAAATGAAAGGAAACCATAGGGGATGTGATCCTCATACATGGAGGGGTTTATATCATACATCTATGATTCGAATCATGGAGAACGGATGTTATCATGGATTGTAAACTAACTGGAGGGCTCCTAAACAATAAAATAAACATTAGAAATTAATAGGGGTTGATTTGGGAGGAATTGGGGGGTTTGGGTAATTAAAAATCTAATTTTCGTGTCAACTTAATTCTATAGCATGTATTTCTTGGAAGATGCACAAAGTTTCCCCAAACTATGTTCCTTAACCACGTACCTCTATTAGGGGGCGGGGTGTGGTTTCTCCTTTTGTGGTACATATTTGGAAAAATTAATAGCCATCTATGAAAAACCCCTCTTTCATGGGTTGTAGGGTTTATAGGGCTAGGGAGTAATATTAGGGAAAACCGATCACCAACCATTCCCAATAATATATTTTCTATTTTTCTCAAATATTCACCCAAACACACCCCAATTTGGAACTTGAAAAAAAATTAATAAATACTAAAAATATTACCTATAAATGAGAAAGAGACATATCCAGCAAATTTTGAGATCTTATAATAGTAAAAGAATCCATGAAGTCTAGGAAATATATTTTTGAAACAAAAACATTATATCCTTGATTTTAATTCATAAAAATCAATGGGTTTATATCCAATCATTGATTTATGATTTTATTGATGATTAACATTCTAATTACCACATTATCTTTCAATATCTATCATAACACAATATTTATATTTTTCTTACATGTCTATGTTTTTACATACCACTAATATTTTCCTATTATAAAGCTTAATTTTGTTTTAACCTTCATATTTCTGATTCCCACTCATTTAGAGGATGTTTTATTAAACCGATTTCTGATATGGGATTCCCGTAAATGATTTTTAAAATATAAATATTTGATTTTTGAAGTGCAATTTCCAATTATGGGGAAGAATTTTATTGAAATAGGGGAGAATATCACATCCCAATATTTTATGGTATTTATCTTTCAAAATAAATTTAATTTCATTGTTAGCATACATTTCAGGAAACACCCAACTTTACTGTAGAATAAAATATTATTAAAACATAGTAATTAAATAGTATGAATGAATATTATTAACCACATTATATAATTTATATATATTAATTTTTTTTCATTAATCCAATAGATTTCATAGGAATAATAGAAGAATAAATCCAATGTTACTTGTAAAAGGTATATTTTTGTATAATGATAGTTTTGTCACCTCTTAACGGTGCCCTTGATTTAAAACTAAATATTGAAAAAAATTATAAATTATTTTTGAAAATAAATTAATATCATTTTGGAAAAATAATTTCAAAAAAATTGAGCGATTTTTTGTTTTTCTCTCTTAAGTCTCATGTTTTTATGAATTGTGAAAAATAATAGATTTTAATTTAGAACAACATTTTCATTTAAGATATTTATTTTATCACATTATATTTTTGATTTTTTTCAAAGTATAATTAGATATATTTCATTTCATTTAATCTAATTTAGGTAATTGGAATCAATTTCACATTAAATTTAGATATATAAACATTTCAATATTTTAAATGTTTTCACTTAAAAACATGTTTTCTCACCACATAAATTGGATTAACATTATATTAATTTATCTAATAAGGTATTTTTAAATTTTTAAAAATGGATTCAATATTCTGAATCAAAATTTTCAAATTGTTTAATTATTTCCGTTTTATTTGGGATAAAATTAATAGTATCTTTAGTAATTTTTATTACCACTATTAAAGGTTAAATCACGTAATTAGGTGTTAAAGTAATGTTATAAATTTTATAAAATTATTCTAATAGTTAAAAAACAATTATTAAAAGAGTTATAATCGACCCAAATCATCTTTGGGATGATTTTATTGCCTCATAGAGCCACTTGGATGAATTTAGTCTTTTGATAGTATTTTATATTACAAAAATTCAAATATGTCATACTCATCTTTTAAATAAGTTTAACATTTTTAATATGTTTTTATTCATAATATAACATAAAAATTTAATATTAATTTAAAATATAAAATTTTTATTTTCATCATGATAATTTATTTTTAATTTCTAATAAAAAAATAATTTACCTAAAGGCTTACACAATGATGATGCATCAATTATTTAATTAATCTAAATGTAAAATAAATGAAATTAAAAATTATAAATATATAATATTTCTGGTAATTTAGGTCATCGAAAAATTTTATGGATAACCATGGCATGTTAAGGTTGTTTTATATGGTTTGAAGATATCTTGTTTTATTGATTATTGTAAAATCCAAATTAATAAATATTATCAAAATTTTCATTAATGTTATATTAAAATTAATAATATTTTATTAATCGATATAAAAACCATACAAATTTAAACATCACCAAAATTATAGTGAAAATTTTGAAAATTTCTTAAATCGTCCATTTAGGATTTTTTTGGAATTTTATAGTAACTATATTAACCCTTATGAAATAAAAATAATGTCATCACAATATGAGTTAATGTGATTAATTAAGGGTTAAATCCAAAATATAAGTGTAATAATATGAACTAAACATGTCAAAAATTTATTTTTTGAGTGTTTCTCTACCTATCCTAATTTATATTTTAAATACATCAATTTTTAACCGTTTTAATAGGAAATTAAATTTTATTAATTAATTATTTCTAGAGTTTCTAAAAGTTCCCCTCACCTTAATCTTAAAAGGTCACCTACTCTCGTGTTTCCTCATGCAACATTAAGCCTTATATTTCAACAAAACACTTAAATTTTATTACAAAAATCTTATTCATGTTTTGGAGATCCTAGGCTTCCAAAAAGACAATTCCTAGATCCCATAAGAAAAGATCTATAGACGTCTGCCAAAGAAGATGTAATCATTTTTACCTTCTCATTCAAGTTCATTTCTTCATTATATTCAATTTAATGTGATATTTAAATTATAAATTAATAAGTCAAGTAAAATATATATTAATAGGTGTTATTATCATTAAGGGAAGACAATATTCCAACTTTTATACATCCAATGATAATTGAAAACAACATGTGTATGTACGTACAACTTGTCATCTCCATGTCGTGGTGAAATCTGTTTTTCATCAATAGTTTAATTAGATGAGTATAATGATAGAAAAAATGAGATATATTATTATTATGAACTGATATGGATTATAATGAAAAAATTAATATACGATACACTTTTTATCCTTTCTCCCATTAAGGGAATGATAACGTCACTCATGCATACGTGCAATCTACCATCACCACGAGGTGATGTGATTCATTTTCTATGTAAACCAATTAATAATGATTATAAAAAAAATTATTGAATTAATATGATGTCTATGAACATAATATTATTTTTTAGATGAAATAAATATATCTTATTCATAAGAAACATGACATACATAACAAAACATTGTTAGGATAATGATGTTGTTAACTCTCGAAACAATGATAGTAATGAAATATTATTAATAAAATGAAATAACCAGATCATATATGACATTATAAATATGAATAATGTTATTATATAAGTGAATAAAATTTGTAAAAACATTATATATGATGTCAAATAATGTCATAATAATGTAATCATAAGGTAGTGGACTTCATATCAATCTATTTTCATTGAGGCATTGTTTGATCTTATACACCCACAATCTGTTATAATGTCTATATACAACAAATTGGATTTATCATATCATTAATTTATTTTTTATAATGTTACTAAATTTTTCATAAATTTTAATATTTCCTGGGTCTTATGATTTAAATGTTTAATTTGTTATGGAACACCTTCAATGTTTGAAGATTCAATGATCACTCCTTTTTTCATGTCAATATTCATGATATTATTTTATATATTTATTCATATTTATATAGAAGAGTTGTACATAAAAGTTCATTTATATTTTTAATTTCATTCTTATTTTTTCGAAATGATTATTTTTATGTGTTTTATATGGAAATGTTTTAGAAACAATAAAAATAATGTTTTATTCTTAAAATACATGGTGACACCGAATTTCTCACCACCATGACTATTATTTAAGTTCTAGAATCCATTTAAGTATTATATATTTTCTTAAATTAAAACCCCACTTCCCTTATTTTTGGGAAATTTTATTTTTAAAATTTTTATTTATCAAAAAAATGATATTTTTATATGATATTGTTTTTCATATGGGTTTAATTAGGGTTTTCCCATAATAATGTTTCAATGAATATATTATAGTGTTTTTATTTATGTTGACAGCCTTTGTTGAATCATATGATTAATTGAGTCTGATCTATCATAATACCATCCACCTCATTTTATTGAATTTGTTATGATTAGTTTTCTATGGATATTCGGTTTTGATACCATTCTGGTTTTATGGTTAATATATTCACATTTTGTATTCTAGTTTTTAATATAAATTTTTCTATTATTTGTATTTCCCATATCATATGATGAATGCATTGTACATGGTATGTGTTGGGGGTCCCACTATATCCCTTTGATGAATTTTTTGGTCCCATGAGACAAACAAGACTAGGTTTTCACAATGGCCTTAACCATTTATTATATTATTGGTACAATGCATTGATAATGTTAGATTGTTGGCATGAAGCCTTAACAATATTTTATTCTTGGTATTAATCCCCCATAATATGTTTTAGATTCCTGATATTATTCATTACATGAATTTTAATTATGTTATTGATATTACATGTAATTATTTGACTATTATAATATTCAGGATAATGTTTCCAAGATCTTGTGTTTATTTAAAAGGAACATGTTTTTGTTATATACCTTTTTCTTATTGTTTATTCTATATTTAAACATAATATCCACTATTCTCTTTCCCTTACGGAGCCTTTGAGATCACACCTTTCATATGTTTTTTTCTCCATTATTCCAAGAATAATATCATGACTGTATGAAAAGTTGCAATGAGGGAAAATAATGACATAACCAATGAAATTATTTATGTATTTTATATTTTAAAATTTACTATAGATATCAAGTATATATCTAGTATACCAAGACTACTAAATTAATCTTTCCATTGGTATTTTATTCCATGTATATTGGGCCATTATAAAATTGTTACCATCGACAATAGGAAACTATGGTTGGATTTATTAAAATTGGTATCTTTTTTACACTCTTTAGTACTTAAGATAATTATGAATATTTTTTAATAAAATCTTACATTATCTATATCTTCGGCCCAAAATATATGTTCTTTAAAACCCATGTTTTCTATAAATGGCATAATTGGTTTTTTTTTATTTTACTATGATCGTTAAAATACATTTTTACACATATTTTTTAATTTTAACAAAAAAATGTAAAAATAATCTTCTTGTTATTTTCTAGTCGAAGAACATTTCTAAAAATTAACTTTTAAAAAAGTATTGTTCTACTTGTACGAATTTATCATCAATCATGATAATAATTTATTTGAGTCTTCCATTACAAATTTACAATATATTTTTTATGGAAAATTAATTTTTCCTACTATTCTAGAAATTTGGGTTTTTTACATGGGGTTTATAGAGAAATTTTTTAAAAATGGTCTATATCTAAAATGTGATTTGTATTATTTTAATCTTATTCTTTATGTCTTAAGAGAAAAAGGTTTTCAGTATTTTTAAAGCTTCATTTATTAGTTTGAAGGATTTTACAAAATAAAAATATTTTTAAATTGTTTTTGAGCTTCTTTATACATTTTTTAATAAAAAATGTTTTTAAAATATTTGTATTCTTCTTTTATAAGTCATCATGGTTATTTTCAATGAAAAGTGTTTTGAAAATGTTTAAATGATTCTATTACATGTTTTTAAGAAAAACTAAAACTGTTTTCAATCTTTTGTTATATTTTTTCATGGATATTTTAAATGATAGTGGGTTTTAAATTATTTTATGTTTTAAAATGAAATTTTTATATAAGAAGAACGAATATTTACATCATGTTATTTTTTATTTGATATTTCAAATTTATTTTCCTTATATGATGACATCTGGTGGCCTAACTCATATATTTCTTGGGATATGATTCGAGGGTTCCATTAATATTCCTTTTATAAATGGTTTATGTTTTTATGGAATGATATTTATGAAACTTGATTCTCTTTAATGGGTTATATGTTAAGGAAACATATTTTTCCTCCATGATTTAAATACTTATTCAACCAGACTCTTTTCATAGATTATGATTTTCTGAAATGATTATGAAACATGTCTTTCTTCCACATGTTATGATATGTGGAATATTTATGATAACTATTTCATTGTAAGGGTTATGATATGATTATTTATGAAATTTTGGAACACATAGGTATGATTAGATTATTAGATATTTGGGTATTATATCTTCATCCAATTCATAATGTAAAGATTTATATCTCTTTAGATAGACATGGCTACAATGGGGAGTGAACTCAGTTCAGTAAAGAACTTTGTCCCTGAGATGGTCTGGAGAGTGAACCTTGACTACTAATATGGTTTGGGGATAGTACCCACTTCACTATGATTTCATTGAATATAAGTATCAACTACTATTGAAATTATTTAATATTAATATGTTTCTTCAAAAATTCCATGTCATGTTATTATGTTATAATTTCATGGATTATTTTCATGGTTCCCCAATGATTAATTTCTTATGAACTTCCCAAATTTTTTCCATGACTCATTATTATAATCTTTGATATGTAGGGTATGATCTCATAATGTTATGATATTATTATCATACACTTAATATAATGATTATGATTAAATATCTCCCATAATTACCTTTTCTGAGTGTATAAACTCAGTGTTTCTTATATTTCATTTCCCCAATTTTTTAAGATATATTTTTTTATTATATTTTATAGAAGGGTTCTAGTCATGATGATCCTACTGGGAGATAATGTAGCTCACTTAATGACTCGTGTTAATGTTTCCATGTTTCCAAATGAAATAAAATAATTTGTTCATTGGGAATTTTTTAATTTAAAGTATTAAATGTTCCATAAAATGTTGTTAGGTCTGTGTATAAAAACCAAGGGTTTATATAGTTTTTATTAGATCAATATTTTATTCATCCATTGGATACTAGGATGGAAAAAAATTATTGATATCCTTTAGGTTTTTTCTAAAAATATTCCAATGGATGCCTCTATGGATTATCTAATGTTTTCATAGATTAAATAAGTTGTGATAATTTATACATATTCTAATTTATTTTTCAAGATTTTTTGGTTTTCAATTATGATACGTGTTTTTCATACTATTATTTTAGGTTCTAGTCATTGTGAAAAACTAAAATTAACTGGAATAATATTAAATGTAATAAACAATTTTCTAATGAGAAGTCAATTGGGATGATCACTAGGTTGAAGGATTCTTGGATCATTCATAATCCTATTTCACAGAACATGACTAAAAATGTATATATTAATAAAATTTAAAAATCACCAAAGAATATATATAAAGAGTTCACTTAGAATTTTGGTAATTGATATTATAGTGTAAAGAATACAGAATTTTATATATAACAAAAAAATGGGAAGTTGAACCCATGTGAATGTCTTAGAGGAACGAGAATATTTATTGTCTTTCATAAATAATAAAGAACAAAATTAACATGAATGGGAAGATGAAATTTTTTGTTGATGCAATGAATGATAACAATGTCCTGCTGAAAAAATAATAAATGGTTGAATTCAATAAATGTATAAAGAATGGGAATTAGGAAAATAGATTTCCTAGGTGGGAATGTCAAAATAAGAATCAGTAATGTGTTATGAGTAATGGTTATATTGGTTATTATGAATAGACTACATGTGAATTTTCAATGAAAATAAGTTTTAAGGAATAGTATGGAGAATCGTTTTTAATTCCTTAAGGTTTAAGTGAAAAAATCGATGGGGTTATATATTTGGATTCAATTATCATTTTATATGAATTATAAAATATATATGGGTTTTTCATTTTTATTTTTTTATGTATCTTCAGAAATATTTTTAATGGTTTTTATGGACTAGAAAGTTTATTTAATTGAATGATAATGGGAAAAAATTATTATGGGAAACATAACCCTTAATATGTTCCTGATGCTAAGATAATGTTGTTTTGATAAATCAAATTGGACGGTACTGAATACCATTGAAATTATTATTGCTTTGTTGAAAATGTATTTATGAAATCATTGATAATGTTTACCACATTTTTGGATTTAAGGAATATATCCAATAAACACTGAAATAATATTGAATTATTGCTATCAATAAAAATATATGGTAATTTAGGTTATTAATTTGTTTCAATAAAATACATGATTATGATATTCATATATCTAGAATGTGATAAACAAGTTACACATTATGGTATATGGGGAATCAATGTAAGTTTATTTAGTGACATTATTTCTACTGTTTTTTAATTTAATCTTTTTAAAGGATTTTATGTTTAATGAGTTGTGGTATGGTTTATGTTAAACATCATATGTAGTTTTAGATTTTAAAGTATTATCTTGAAACATGTGGATTAATCCATATTATATAACATGTGATAATTTGTTTTGGCAAGGACTGATGAACTGGCCTAACATTCAATTAATGGATCTCAAGATATACTATTTATTTTTGGACAAAAGATTTCACCTCTATTAATTAGAGTAAGATATGATTCAAAAATTATTTTGGGCACTAAAAAGGGAATGGTTTTAATAAAATCATGTAGGTATATCTTAACATGAAAAGTCATTAACATTATGAAATGGGTATTGAAATAAAATGTAGTATCATTATTATCCATTTATTATGATATAAATTACCTTTTTTATGCCACATTGTGTTATGGAATTGTGATAATTATCATTTTCCTAACCATGTTCTATGTTACTCTCAACATGATAGTTAGAATTATCTTCCATTTTTATGTTTTCTCTTTCCAATTATGTTTCCCAATGTGGAATCCTAGTTATAATTTACTTTGGGTAACCATTATGTCTCTAACTTTTCCTTTATAAAATATTTTTTCATATTCATTTTTACGATGTGGGATTCTATGCATGGTATATTCAAAATTTAAAACTTTTATAACCCAAATTAATTTCATTGGAATAATTATTTTTAATAGGGTAATAATGTCACACCCAGAGTTTTTGTGATATTTTTTTAAATTAATTTATTCATTTTGATATTTTACAATTCTGGAAACAATGAATATAGTTGTTGTTACATGAAAACCCCATGTTATTATTTATATATAAACAATTACATTTTGTGCACAAAATACAAGAAACAAATAGATTTTAAGTTGGTAGATGAAACACTATGTTTGTATTGTATCACAAAATTTTTTTTCCTCCTTCGATAACTTTTATGACATTGAATGCCATGTTTTACCATTCTATAATGTACTATTAATAATTTTATTAAAATACTATTATATTTTCAACAAATCCACAAGAATAGAGGTTATTAATAAGATTAATTCAATTAGGATAATATGGTTTTCAAATGTATATAAGAATATTTATTTGGTGATCTATTAACTATAAATGAAAATAAAACATTTTTTAAAATATAGAAATTCATTTGTTAGAAAACTGTATTTATGAAATGAAACAAGTTTTACCATAAAATTTAAATTAAACCAATTTTTTAAATGATCATAATGATATATATATATATATATAAATATATCTTCAATCAATTATTTCACATTCATTTTATTTGTTCTATAGACAAAAGATATGTATAAATCCAATTTCACGCACAAAGATATGTATTTTTTTGAAAATGTTAATTTTACTGATATTTAATAGAGATCTTATTTTAAATATAATTATTAAAGTTATAAATGTTTTATTTGAATAAAAATAAATTTTTAATATTGTATCACCAATATTATATTATATTGAGTTTCTATATGTTTTTTGAGAACATTCATTTTTTGATGAATAGAGAAACAACACATAATTTTAATTAAAAATTACATTTACCTATAATTTATTAATTTAGTAACAATATATTTTACATTTTTTAAAAGTATATTTAGAAAAAATATAAATATATTAATATAATTTATGTCATTTTAATTAATATTTCAATTATATTGGATATAAAAACCACTCAATCATTTGAATATTTTTGCTTTAAAACCTGTTGTTTTGTCCTATCTATAGGATTGTTTTAAATTAATTTTGAACATATTTATGATTTAATTTTTTAAAATAGATTAAATATTTTGGATACAAATAATTTATAATTAATATAATTATTTTATTATTTTTTTACCAAATATATCATTGTAAATAAAAAAATTAATTACAACGATTAAGGTAAAACGAATTTACATAGTGATTAAACAATAACTTGAGAAGAAAAATAAACTTGTAACATGTTCAAATTTCCCTAGAATGATATATTTATTTCCTATATTCACTTAAATATATAATTGACCATTATTGGTGGAAAATTATGTAAGTAAGTCCTCTCCATATTATTTACCTTTTAATATTTACCATACTACCACAACACCAACAATATAAAAAAGTAACTCACAACCCTCAATAACTAACACCTATAAATTAAAATGGATATGAAAGAAACTATCTAAATTATTTCCTAATTTCCCTCCCTTAATCTAATAGTCCTCACTTTGAAAAAAAGACAACCAAGGAATCCTCTTCAGACAAACAAAATAGAGTTACACAAAGAAGAGGTAACAACCTTCAATATAAACATTTATATTATTTAATTATACAAAACCTCAATTATTATTAATATATTCATATCTAATATCCTCATTAAACTAAATATACTGAAATATTTCATATTAAGGGCCTGACCTCACTTATAAACACTTCCATCAAATGGGATACACAATCATCGTCTTTGTGTGTGGAGGACTACCGCCTCACAAACTAATGTCAACAATTCTTCCTATACCACTAGTAATTATTGGTAATACTGATGTAATTACTATTCTGATATTATATATATTATATTTATGATTTATTTATTCTTATGGAATTATTGTATAGCACATATCATCATGCTTTCCATTTTGTGTGAATATGATTACATAATTTGTGGACGTATGGACTACCGCCTCCTCGAAGCGATGTGATTCATTTACACATTACATTAAATGTATTAAGGATGGGTTTAATAATATTAAATGTTTTATATGAATTAATAAATCCAATATAATTATAATATATACAAATATATAAATATATATGTCATTTACATTTTTTATTTCAATACGATATGAAAAATGAAACAACATTCATGCGTACGTACAACCTACTGTCTCTGTGAATAGTGTATTCAATTTAATATTTAAATAATTTATAGATTATTATAATTACTTATATACTAAATATATAAGATATTTAAATAATTTTATACTTTATGGAAATAATTAATACATTATACAAGTAATATTATGAAGAATGAAAATTCAAAATATATACAAAAAAGTAGAGGTTATTACCTAAAACATAACATTAATAAAAAAACATTAGAAAATAGATAATATAAAGTCCCAATAAAATAATATATGGGTTTATATATAATAATATTATTCTTTTATATATTTATCCTAAACTTATATTTACTATACATCTGGATTGATTGTGTATAAATAATTTCTGGACTTAAGATAAGGGTTTTCTCGTCTAACATTAATTTCTATGAGATATATGTTATATTCAACATTTATTCTTGGATTATGGTGTATATACTACCCTGTTAAATAATATATCAGGAATATAATTTACTTATTGACATAAAATGTTTCAATTTATTTAATTATTTAACGTATCTCATTATTCATAATTTTCTCAAATTGTAAGGGGGTTATTAGTCTCACATTTTTTTATAAAACTTATGTCTTATTCTCTTCTCATTTATTTTGTGTGGTTTATATACTAAACATGAATGTATTATTTGAAAATTATAAACAAATTAATGGGTACATACATGTCTATTTTATGATACCTCTTTCATGGGGGTTATGGTTCAAATGATACCAAATTAGGAAAGTAATTTTATCTCATTTTTTCTTTTTTGAGACACATGTTATATTATGAACATATATTCTTTTTCAATGTGTATATAATATAATTTTTCATGTTGTATAAATAATATCGTTATTTTCATGATATTTTATGCTTAATTTAATATTATTCCTTCATGAAAATTATGATCCCACATTACGAATGTGGTAAGAGTTTATTGCTATAATATGACAATTTTGGGGATTGTTTAAGGTTATGTTACAATCGATGAAATATTATGATCCATATCTCAATAAATCTCATCAATTTCATTTATTAATTCATAATATCATCATTTATTGTTACCATTTTCTATGTCTTTGGTACTTCATATAATAAAGATATTTTTTAAAGAAAATACAAAATTTATCTCCCTCTTCAGTTAGAAATTCGTGTTCTTTAAAAAAATGTTTTATAATAATTTATTAAAAATTGATAGACTATTAGGCTATGATATATAAATTAAAATTTTACCCATGTTTTATTTTTTAAAAAAATGGTTTAAAAAAGATAAATCATCTTTTTGTTTTTTGATCGAAACACTTTTTTAAACATTGTATGGGGGAATGAAATGTTCAGCATGAAAGGATTTATATTCCTCCATAAACGTAATATATTTGAAGCTTCCATTGCTTATTTACATGATTATTTGTTATAAAAAATTATTTCCTAATATTCAAGAAATTATTTATTTTTAATGTTTTTTGCCAAATAAAAAAAATTAAATAATGTTTTATATTTAAAAATGTTTTAAATAATTTTATGATTCAATAATAATATTGTGAAGAAAATGGTTTTAAAAATCATTTTAGGATTAAATTATATGTTTTCATGTTTATTTTAAATGGAAATGGTTTTCAAAATACTTCAAAGATTCCTTTATAATTCATCATGGAATATGATTATAAAATTTGATAATGATTCCACAAAAAAAATCATAGTTGTTTTAAAAGAATTTTTTTCCAAAATATTTTCAAGATTCCATTATATGTCTTCAAGGAATAATGATTTAAATATAATTTCAAGAATCCTATATAAGTTTTCAATTTTATTTTCAATGAAAATGGTTTTCAAAATGTTTTATGTTTAAAAAAAAAATTAAATAATAAGTTACATTTTCCTCAAAAAAAATGTTTTTATAATATATCTCATATTTATTTTCCATCTTAGTTGAAATCCATTCGTGTTAATCATTCATTTATAGAGGCATGATTCAAGGGTTATTTATATTCTTTCACGGAATTGTTTATGATTTAATGTCATGATGTCTTTGAAACTTATTTCTCATTCATGGGTTATATGTTTTTGAAACCCATTTCTCTTTCATGGGTTATATTCTTATGAAACCTGCATTTTTCACAATTTGTGATTTCATAAAATGACTATGAATCCAATATGTTCTCTATAATTTAACAGATGATAGCATATTTATGATAAAAATATCATTTAATTGGTTATGATATTATTATTTATGATCATATGGAACAAATATGTATGATTACATTATGTGATATGAGGGGCCTATATCTCCCTCCCACAAATAGGGTAATGATTTCTATATCATGGAAAATAAATTGATGTAATGGGTAGTGAAATCCATTCAGTAAAGTATTTTTTCACTAAGATGGTTTTGAGATTAAACCTTGAAAACTATGATCATTTGGGGAGTAATCCCATTCCACTAATATGTCTTCGGATATATGTCTTGAGCCCTACTGAAATAAATTTGTACTTTTATGTTTCTAAAAAACATCCATGTATTATTCCTAATTTATTTCTTCATATCTTATACTATTCAATCCATTATGATTCATTTCTTATAAAAAATCACTATATATGTTATGAATCTTCCTTATTATCTTTCATATACATGGAATGATCTTAAAATATTTTGACCTCATTCTTATACACTTAATCTCATGATTGTGATTACATGTCTCCCTTTTCTACCCTTAATGATCATCTGATCTCAGTTGTGCTTATGTTTCCATTCCATAGGATATGAAGATATGTATTGTGTATGATGTGTTCAAGAAGGGATTACATCATAAAGACCATAGTGGGAGATAATGCAGCTCACTAATTGAGAATTTTTTATATTCTTATGTTTCCAAAGGTCATAAAATAATATGTTCTTTCAAATTATATTCGTGTAAAGTATTAAATTTTCAGCAAAATTATGTAGTTTATATTTATGAAAGAGAGTGTGTCAATATATTGATGGTAGATGTTCTTAAATATACTATATAAAAACTATTATTCATAAAAAAAATCTGACCATCCCCTCTTCTATAGATTCTAGCCTAACTCCCCTAAGTTATTCACTCATTCTGGAACTGTTATTCAAGCATGGGGGTACCGTGTTCCCTTCCATTTTCAGAAAATCTTGTGGAACTCTAGATACCTACATTATGAGGAGTATCTAAGTCTTTTCCAAACACGAGTTTATGTATTGTTCCCCTGCTATTTTTACATTGTTGTATTCCCATAAAGAAACACTATAGATTTTCCAATATACCAAATGCATGACACTAAAAATTGGGTATGCAAAATGTGGTTATTTGTGATCCACCTCACCACACTAATATCACTATAGTTTCATAAAGTCCTTATATGGATTCCCACTACCCTGACTACTCTGACCGATGCTACGAGGTTCAAACATTCATATCGACGATAATTTAAACTATAAGTAGAGTTCAAAATATCTCTATTGAAATACCCTATATATTTCTCAGGGCCTCTCTTTTATTACCTTCCTTGATGAATTTTAGATTCACCACATCTTAAAAACTATTTAGTTATAACATATTCACCATTGACCAGATCTCATAGCGATTTCCATTTTAAAAGGCCTCTCTATTGAGAACTCGATAGCTTCCAAAGACGATTCAATGCGATGTAGGTAGGTGAAACATTCAACGCAGTACAACATTAACGTTATCTCCTTTGTAAGATGCATGAACTTATTAACCATATATTCCATCAAAATCCCATGATAGAATTTTATGGAGAACTTAATATCAATATCCTTCCAATATAACTTCTCTTACTTCCCTTCCTTCTCAAGCATGTCCCACCAATAATTAGTTGGTCCAAGAATCATATATGTAGTAAGCTTCACCATCATATTGGTTTATGTATCATGATGTTTAATGATCATCTAGAATGATTCTATTAAGAACTCAACTACCTAGGGGCCTCCCTCTCAAGTGAACATAGTCAGATGATACAGTTAGAACTCTTTTTTCAGCTCAGACATTGAAGGCACAGTTTAAAAATTCTCTTTTTCCATGCATATCATGACCCTTATGAGGTTTTTAGAAGGATAAACATCCAAATGATCCTAAAGAAATACCAGAAGCTCGTGTTTAGCTGTTTTATGAGCATGTGGATTTCCACTCCCTTGATTCTTAACTCGAAAACAATGAGGAATCATTTTCTCTATAAGAAAAACACAGTCCATAGAACACTATCTATCCAAAAATTCAACCAAAAAAGGAAAAAAAAAATAAAGAACCAATGAATCCTTGATTCTTTATACATATCTTACAATTTTATTAACATGACATAAAGGTTAATTTATTTTTTTTCATTTAATATATATATATAACTTAACTGATATCACAATTCTAACAGTCAAGTATATATCAAATTCAATATGTATATACCTATAATAAAAAATTAATTTCAACATATAGCACAATGTGCCTAGTATGATTCATACATAAGAAAATAATGACATACCAAGCCATTAGTATTATCATAAGAATAAATTATATCATAACATGAAAATACCACACATCATGTGAGTCACCAAAGGTGAAATAATATCAACTATAATACCATAAAACAATCCATCCCTAGGAACTCGAATTTTCCCACATACATGGGTTCGAAACTCCTGTGAATAATATCATTTATACGTCTGGAAACATATTACTATCCTGTCCACCTAAACCATAAATTAATGAAAAATAAAAAGAAACATTTTGGGATCTGATACAACTTTGTAACATCGCATTATCTAGCACTATCTCACATGGCCCAAAAGGATTTGTTACAAGACATCAGGTACGCCTCCCTATGTGTTAGCAGCTACCAACTAGAAATGGTGGTTTGATAAGTTTAATGGGGAGTTTATACCCCCTGGATTCAAATTTTAAACTCATAAAAAATAACCAATATAACATTCAATATCATTGTAGTGAAAAAAGGAAACAATATGACACAACATAAAACCAATAATAAATCCAAATTAACAATCCTATAAATAATAAATTAATAATATATTTAATTACTATAATGTATTAAAATTTCATGCTAGATGTAATAAAATATAAAATACTAGTAGACTCAAAAGACCTTGGTCCCGAATCATAAGTTAATATTATCTCCAAACTCTAACACATCCAGTATGAAAACAATTAGCTACAAGGTCATTTTACCTTTTCCAATCCTATTTCCATATATTCTTATTGGATACTAAATGGTGACCTGAATAGGGTGTGAGTATAAATTAGTAGGTAAATACCCCCATGTCTAAACATAACATGTCTGATAAAAAGTGTATACAATAATATAGTAAATATGTGTATAAATTAACTAAATAATTAAATTAATTCAATATAAACCTAATCAGCTACATGTTGTAACATCACTGAGGATGTACCATGAATATACCAATAATTACCATATAGCCATTAAATAAAAAAACTTCCTCAGCACCATACCTGAATTTCTACGAGCGTATCTTATAACCATGCCTTCCACATCCTTATAACTAAGGTGTAAATTACACAATTTCATGGAAACACCCACTATATAATCATCTCATCATTTAATTAGGACTAAGCATTTAATATAAGAATTTTTTCTTGTGTTTGGTACAATCCTAGTATAAAATAATTTTAGAATGTATCAGGTCCTAGCCAAAAATATAGTCATTTCAATACTAATCAATGTGAATAGCCTTCTATATAATCGTTTCAACATAAATAT
Organism: Viscum album; assembly: GCA_963277665.1. Lineage (NCBI taxonomy): Eukaryota > Viridiplantae > Streptophyta > Magnoliopsida > Santalales > Viscaceae > Viscum > Viscum album. The sequence continues at coordinate 34,315,933 of OY728163.1, forward strand.
TTTGGTATAACCTCATGTATAATAATTTTGGAATGTACACTGGGCATAATCTTTATATATTCATTACATCATAGAAATCATAAATCATATCATAGAAACAAGGATATCACCAAATCACATCATAATTCTCAAATTTAAATTAGGAAAATTATAATTTATCATTCAATTAAACATTTCATTTATTCTTTGTTCAAAAAACAATAGAAATTAAAACATTTCAATATTTAATCTGAACCTAAGTTGAATCTATAACAATAAAATACCCAAATACCATGTCAAGATAAACACACATTAATCGAATCAACATTTCAATTAGTGGTTATTTTGTAGTTTTTTCCTCATCGAATACTCGAGTGGTAGTATTGTTTGTTCCAAATGGTTTTCTATTTTATGAAATCTACTAAAAATTAATTTAGACTCTAGTAGTAGATTTTAAATTAGTGTTCCTCTTTATAGCATATCCAAAAATAATTTATCAAAATCTAGAAATAATTGGTAGAAAAATATAAGGATGTTTAGTTCTTATATTATTTTCGGTGGACATATTTCACTTTGATCGATGAATTAATCCAAATTCTGAAGATTGTATCTCTTGTAGTTGGCCTAATTTCATATATTTCTTTTTTTAGGAAGTTATCCTTAAGCTATAGAGAACCCTTTAAATTAAATTCCTTTAAATCTCATCATAATATATGCACTATACAAACTATAGGTTTTATAACCAATATGAGGATACTTATATTGAGATGTTGAATGATCTACAAATCAACTAAACATATTCTCCTTCTATTGAATTCAATATAGTAAACAAAATGTCACCTACCTAAAAATTATATTTTGATCCTATCTTGAAATTTATGAAAAGGGAAATAATTGGATGGTATAGAATTTCAATTCGTAAAAAGTTTTTAATTAATGGTATAAAATCTATTTTTTTATTCACGAAATGTATTGCACATATTTTTCTCAAACATAGGTCAATATTATTATCCATTATATAAAATTTATAGTAAAAAAAATTTGTTCCTCTTAAGCATATTAATGTAATGTTATCAAATTTCATTTATTTATTGTGTTGGTTTTATAGTTATCAAAATTTTGATTGTATAGTCTGCCCAATAAATATATCAAGATTGATAAGGTTTTCAGTGTGAGATATGGATATATTAATTAATTGTGTGGTTATATATAATGAAATTTACACTACATCCTAGAAACCAAACCAAGTAATTCTATGAAGAATTTAACTCTTCACATTTTCACTATGTGGATAAGAAAATTTTTGATCCATATCAATTCAATCTAGTAGAGACTGTTTCCTAGAAGGAAGGTTGGAATTTCAACTGTCACATTATTATGTAAAAATATTAAAGAGTAGGATTTCATTGGGTATATTGAAAGGAATAGTTTTTTATACAATATAAAATTAAATGGATTAGTGATTTATCCAAGAGTGGGAATGACACTATAATGTTTTCGTAGTTTTGAAAAATAATTCATCCTTTTACTATTGGTCAATGTGAGACCATGATAAGGAATATCACACCTATAGTTAAATGAATTGTTTCCTCCAAAATTAAAAATATCATTATAATTTTTATATCCTTAATATATTAATCAATGAGTTATGAATAATAACCCAATTCCAATATCTGATGGATCACTATCATTTACCTTGGAATATACCAATCAAGATATGATGGTCCACAACAGGGAACACAAAGATCAAATATTCCCATTTACATTCCAACAATCACAAAAAAAATTCCACTCAAAAATTAAAGTTCCATTATTTATAGGGATAATTATTTGGAGAGATAGAATGAATTTATTACTAAATTAAATAATAGATCAAAGAAATTCTTAATGATGAAATTTATTCTCTCTAATAAAAACATTCATTCTAAATCAAAAATAATAAATATATGAGAAACTAAAATAAAATGACTGAATTTTTAATAATTATATGGATCCTTACTAGTATATTATTAATTTATGAGGTTGTTATCCATCCTTGTGAAATATTATAGCCGTGGGTCTCAACAAAATGATGATAGTGAAAAATAAAAGAGATGTCAATAAATTAAAATTCATCTATGATGATATCAAGTTTCAATATATTGGTCACTCACCCCTAAAAGTTATTTACATGTGTTATAAAAAATACAATATTATCTCAATGTGGAATATAACGTCTTTCATTAAATTAAAATGGTTAATATTATCACATAAATTCTCAAGATATTTAATCACACCTAATTATCACATGTCATGGTTTTTCATATCTTGATTCAGTTTGAACAAATTGAATTTTAATTTGGTCCCCACATGTTCTAAAAGTGTTACACATGTAATATCTAACACCCAATACAATTACATAATATATTTTTTCCCTTCTCATCTAGATTAATCAGTTGAATCATTTTCCTGTACTTTTCTTAAGTAGATCTCATATCCCATGCATGAGCAGAATAAATATAAGAATTTTTTTAGTTGTGTATTTTTTGTCTGTCACATAGCCTACATTGGATCAATAAATTTCATTGGTAGGGAAATAAAAACTCTGTATAAATTCATCTGGTATATGACTTATGTTTAATATATTACTTGTTACAGACTCAGACTACATTGGAGAGTGTATGTACTATCATAAGGCGATGTGGGTTGGGTTATCTCAAATATAGCCTCCAGTTATAATGTTTGTTGCATCAATTTTGGTACAAGTTTTATTTTCCAGGATTTTTATATTTCAAAAAATAGAAAATCACAACCGGAAGATAATGTCATTGATTTGAAAATTTTTTGGTTGTCTACATTTTATTGACTAATAATGTAAACCATGTTGGTGATAATTAGGTAATATTATCATAAGATAGTATCGTAAGTGTTAGCCCTTATTATGATAGAGTTTATGTGGTAGTTATTGGCTATAGTAACATCAATTGATGCCTAAATTTAGTCTCATGATAGATAATATGGGACTACATTAGGACACCACTATACTCTAAGGATTAGATACTGAGATCTTTTATCCTTGGTGTATCCTTAAGTTTTAATGCTAGAGATCATTAGATAAGGATATTTAACATGAGCTAGCATAATGAAATATACCATGTATCTATTATAACATTAGGTACATGTTTAGTGGAAATGAAATGAACCATCCAAATATAACATGGTCTAAAAGGTATAATAGTGAGACTACATTGGTTAAATGACATACTCTCTTACCCAGAAACTATCTATGTTTCCCTAAAAATGAAACTATTATTAATCAAAAAAATCCCAACATTTTCCAATAGATTGTCATATTTTTCATGTTACGACACTTTAAAACATCTAATCTAATATTTAATATCCAAAATCAAACTCTATTCCAGTTTTATGTAATCATTTTATTCCAAAAAAAATTATAGATCAATAATTTTTGTGATTTTTCTAATTTAACAGATACTCATAAAATCCAATGAGATAAACTATTACAATGAAAAAATTATAAAATGTCAAGAAAAACATGTATGAGATAATAAAGTTAATTTATTATAAAAGAATATAATTAATTATTATCTTGAATAAGTATGCATACCATCAATTTCTACCCTGAATAAGAAATTACTAGATAAATCCCATAACTCATATTTCTATATGCAAACATGTGGCACCCCGATGTATAATAATTTAAGAGATGATTTATAGTCATATAATATTACGGAGAGAATCTCTATCCATATATAAAAATTAGTTTTATAAAAATCATTAAAGGAAAAACAAAAAAACAAAATGGTTTCATACAAACTATCTTTATACCAATGTGGATGTTTGGCTATACCTTGATAGGAAATGTTATTAGGCTTCTTATGACACGTTATAGGAATGATGAAATATGGGTTATTTTGGATCTTTTTGTAACATCAACATATTTCTTAACAATAAGGGAGAATAATCCCCTTGAGTGTATTGCATGGATCATTATTAATAATATATTGTGGTTCCATAGTGTACATCTATAAATTGTATCAAATTGTGACCCACATTTCACATATAAATTTTGGAGGGGAATTTATAAATCCTTATACATTGAGATGCATTTAACTACCAACTATCATCATAAAATTGAGGGTAAGTTTAAAAGAAAAATCAAAACCCTATAGGTTATGGTGAGGTTATGTTGACTTGACATAAAAGGAATTGAGAACATTGTCTATCTCTAGAGTTATTTTTATACAACAATTGTTTTTATTCATTTATTAAAATGAAATCATTTATTGCTTTCTATACTAAAAAATATCATACTCTAACCATATAGAATGTATTTAAAGAAACAATTATTGATTACCTAGAAATCATTAAGGATATAAGTAAAGGACGGATGTATTAAAGAATCATATTAGCATGGATTAATGTAGAAAATAAAATATAAACTAATAATCATAGAAAAATATTATAATTTAAATTATGATATCATGTATTCTTGATGATATCTTCGGGAAAAATAGATAGAAGGTTTCATAAAAAGGGGGAGATAATTCCACGATACATAGAAAATCGTTAGATTTTTTTCAATAATTGGATAATTGGAATGTTTTTTTGGATATGATACCTATAATATCTCATGTTAATAACATCTTCTTCATCATTATGTTGAGTATGTATACATCAAAAATGATATATATAGTTTCTATCTATGAAAATAAGATCATTCCAAACCTTTTCTATGATGAAATTCCTCCATATATTATTAATACTGAGAAAAATTAGTATTGTATCATACAACTATATAGGTGAAGATACTTTGGAGGAATCATAACTTCTAGGAATATATGGGGGATTTTTAGGGAATAATGAGAAAAACTTACGCACAATTTTTTACTAAATAATTTATAACCACAATATTTTGAATGAAATATATCTTATAGGGAGTGTACGACTCAATATTTTAATATAAATATTTCATTATAATAATGATTGTTTTATATAATCATAATAGTATAACAATAAATTAGATTTACACTCACTATAATACCCCAATCAAATTATAAAAATATATATGATGTTGAAATATAGTCCATCAAATTGAAAACCATACAATTAAACAACAAAATTAACAAAATAAAATAATTATAAGTTAAATTTATGAGTCATTTTTCCCATAGAACTATCACATATATTGAAAAAACTATAAAAATAAAATTATGTATTAGAAAAAAGATTGGAATTTTTTTGATGAAATGTAAATAACCATTAGAGAAAACATAGTGAATAAAAAATTATATAAATAATAGGAATTTAAATGATTTTTAAAATTCTATGACCAATAAAAATATGACTTTTGGAATAGTAACATAACTGTTTGAATAGTGACTTGATTATTAGATTTTCAACATGGCCATTGGAATAATAAAAATGAAAATTATATTAAATGATGGACTAACCTTCTAAAAAAAATTATCATTAATTTAATATATATATAAATATAAGTGTTAAAAAAACACAGAAATAATTATCCCATCAATGTAGCATAATAAAAGTAAAATTATAACATTTTAGTAAATCATGTTTCACATTAATAAAATAATAATAATTTTTATATGAGAATTAATTATTTATATTACGTAATTTGGAAATTAATTTTGGAGAAGATGATGTACTTTTTTAAACAGTGTGTCAAAATATTTTATGGTTGATGTTATTATAATTCTCATGAAATGAAAAATATAATGGTGAATTGTAAAATAACATATAATAATAATATTTTTTTAATATTGTATACGAATGAATATTGAACTTTATGGAATTTATAGAAATGTTTTTATTTCATTTTACTACTAAATCACAATCCTCAAATGATTTAATTAGATTTTTAGTCGTAATTTTGTGAAATATTATTTTATTCCAAAACACCCATCTTGTCCTCTTTTAAAAATCACCTATCACCACCACGTTTCTTGTCATACTATAACCTAATTATATTTCAATTGTTCAAAACACTTCTCTCCCCAAACTCTCTTATACATGTTTTCTATGATTTTTTCTATGAAATAGTCTCTTCCATAAATTATGGGTATCATTTTAAAGGGGTACTCCTAAATGAATTGTAAATTATCCCAACTAAAATATTTTCAGTTTTCTTCATCTACTCCCTCCTCCATATATATTCTTTCCATTAAAATATAATAACATAGTAATCATAAGTATAACATATCATACTTGGTTCACTCATAAGTAAACAAGCCTAGTTGGACACATGGCCTCAAGAATGCCTCCTCACACTATAGGCTACAAACTACCAATAATGGTTCATAATGTTATGGTTTCAAGACTATACCCACATAATATGAGTATAATACAATGTTCAAGAAAAGAATAAACAATTGTAGTATTATAATAAAATAAAATACAGAATATCACAATTAAGGAAAATAAATCATCCAGATACATATAAATATATCTTTTCCTTAACTAGTAACATTAAAAAAATGATATCATGTAAGAATGATATAAAAACTTATCAATAAATAGAAATTGGAAAAACTACACATATGACATGCTATACAAAACTGTTCAAATTGACGAAGAGTTTTCTCCAATTTCATTATTCCAATATTTCCAGTCCTCCCCTCATGTTCTTTATCATTGTATGTCTCTACCTACATCCCTGAAGTTTAACCGGGTACCAATCGATATCCTGAAATGGGTGTGATAAAATAAATAAGCCACCACCAATAGTTTCTACCTCTATATTGTCTGTTAATAAATAATAATTAACATGTTTCCATAATTAATAATGTATGTTATTGAATAAACCATGTAGTTATGGGTTCCTCATGGGGAAACCATCTAATGTTACAGGTTTCGACCTAAGTTAGTATGTCTTCAAAAAAAGAAACACAATAATATTGTATAGTGATGTCACTGCGTATAATAATTACTAGGAATGAAGGAATATAGTTCATGAATCTATGTGAAATTAATAGATATGGTAGTTATGAGGATTTATAACATGTATGACCTTTTCAGTCATGTATGAGTCTGAAGGGGAGTTACCTTACCATAACACACTACAATGTTCCACCGGATCCCTAGAAACATGTTCTAGGATTCCATGGTACATGTCATAATAGGATAAATATTATCTCATTTCTTGTGGTGTATGGATTTTATTTTCAACATGAAAAAAAAAAAACCAATGTCCAACATATTATGTAATGAGAAAGAACATCATGTATAATATTACAAACAAGGAGACAAAATTCCTTTTCCAACCTAATCTTTATGTATATGGATAACCATATCAAATATTATAAACAAAATAAAATTGTTTGAGTGGAGTTACATGTCCATCACATTCCCATTCAAAAATGGGGAACATCATTTGTAGTAATAACAACCAACTATCCACAATAATAATGATTACGATGGTCCAAATTATAATTAACAAAGGTATAGGTGTCATGGTTATACAATTCAACTTTCAGTTATCTCATTAGTCTATTTCATTATTAAGGTATAAGGTTAACACAATTTTTAAGGTGGTTTAATTAAAAATCCAAATATAAGTGCTAAGCACAGTGTCATACCATTTCATCTAATTCAATATAGACATTCAATTTACAATATAAAATTCACTATGCCTAAAAATAAATTTAAATATTATTATGTTATAATTTTTATAGAAATTTTACATCAATACACCCTAATGTTATTCTTGTGTTGAGGGTGTCATCGTACAACGATATATGAAATCTTTGTGAATCATTTACCATTTCAGAATTCAATGAATTTAATTATAACATTTATGTTAATTCCAATTATTTATTAGCATAATAGAAAATCAATATATTATCAAGCTTGATTTAAGGTAAACCAACTCTGAGGATAGATTTCTAGCTCAATGACTATTAAATTTTCGCTTCGCAATTTATTTTATTAATTCTGCATTTATGAAGTGGTGCATAGAATTTATGGTGTTTGGAATGGCATTGTATAATATAAATACCACAAAAATTATGGAAAAAATCTTTAACACCTAAACTTGATGGGTAGTAGACACATCATCCAATATTTTCCTTTATCTGAGCTTGAATGGAATAAATTAGAGAAATAAACAAATGGCTTTAAAATGTACACATTAGATCACATAGAAGTATCATTTGACACATCGATAGGAAAAAAGGCATCCCAGTGGGATCATAAACATGACATGGGGGATCAAATGTGATGAATAATGGTGGAATCAGAAAATATAAGATATGGGAGGATCAATTAATAGATTTATGGAGAGGGGGAATCCAATGGGGGAATCTAGTAGAAATGAAGGTGGAGGGTAATGTGTATATTTTTTCAAGTGCTGGGATAAATGGAATTTTAATCTTTTTAAAGTGTCATATGATTTGGTTGCATGGTTGGATAGACTATGTGTCAATACTACTAAACCATTATCTATTAAAAGCAAACAATTCCATATATAGGAACATGGTTTGACAAACCATACATATCTCATGCATCCTCACATTGTAAGATCCATTTCCTATTGCATAATTTTTACCTGGTTTGACAAACCTTGTGCACATTGTGTAAATCAACTCAGTAACTAGTCTGAACTATTTCACATAGTTTTGTGGCCTTCTTTTCATGGTTTTCTAAACCTTGGTACTCACCATATGTGTCACGTGATTATTCTAGGTGGTTACTATTAAACATGTTCTGATTATGATCCTCAATCCACTTCTCCAAAAATCTTATCTCTTGGATCCAAACAATCCCCAAATGCTCTAAAAAAATTACTTTACCCATTTAATGATATTAAAATAGTAACATATGATTATTATATTGAAATTTAAATGATACAAAACTATATAAATGTCCATGAGGATAAAACTTCTCCACTATAAAATAAATCATACATATGTTACCCTTCTGAGGGTTTTTGAACATCATTTTAGAATAGCTTTATCCACTGAGCACGTTCTCTAACCACCCTCTCACATGTCACTTTTTATACATGGAAACTATGCCTTAAAAACCTAACTAATATAACTAACTACCTTAATGGTAATTCATCCTCTGATCAATGCTACACACTATGTACTTTTAAAAATGAATCATCAACATCTAACCCCACCTTAACAAGATGGAAAATATGGGATGGTCTGATTGGTAATGAAAAATATTTAATGCATGGCATATGTTGTGCATGGATTAGAACCTATTAGGTAATTAATATTGATAGGATATCAGAAAGAATCTCTCAAAATTATCAAAGTTTCCAACAATCATACATTCGATCCTCCCTTGTCTCAAATTCTATTGATATTCAAATCTAGGTGAAACTAATAAGTAGATCTAATATCCCACATAATAATAAGGATTATAGTTGGGATAATCAACATTATACTTCTTCCGAGATGGATTTGTAGACATACACTTCTAGATATGTTGAACATTCTCAAATGTTTCTAGAAAAATATATGGTCCCAGTAGAGGTTCCTACCATACCACTAACTAGAATAGGGGTTAATGGAATACCCAAACATATAAATCCTCAAAGGGAGACATTTATATAGTATCTTAGAAACTTTTATCATATAAGAATTTATTAAGAGTTAAATTTTTCCCCTAAGAACCTCCAAAATCAAGGACACATTCCCGGATCGTGTCTAATAACAATAATATTATATACTCGCAGTGTCCATCATTTGTGTGTAATATGATGTACACAGATTTAATAGGGAACCTAGTTCCTTCTATTACCCCTTTCTAAACATAGATGTAAAATGAGTGTCCCTATATTATATAATAGTACATTGAACTCCAATTAGTCATATGATATCCCTAAAATACACTCTCCATAAATCTCCCACTAAATAGGTCTCTTGAATAGGTAATAAATTGGGGACCTTCCTCATATTTTCCATGATAACACATAATATGTCACTACATTGAGGTGACCTAGAAAAAACTATGACAAAAACCATAGGGACATCATATCAACATTAGTTATGTAATATTAATGGTTTTAAAAGTCATGTTGGTCCTTGGTGTTCTCCCATCGCCTTCTAATAGGTTGAAGATAGAGTAGAAAAACTAGTTATCTCTTATTTTATAAGAGGTATCCATTACAAGTGTTGCATGTCAAGTTCTATCATGGTATTGTAGGGATGTACTTCCGAAACATTTTTATTAGATTCTCACAATAAATCCTCTCACATGTATACAACAACCCATCTGTTTCCATAAATGTTCAATATCTTATCCTTGTCAACGACCAATCTAGGTAGTGGTTCCTCCCCATAAATAATCCCATGTATGATTGAGACCTTAAGTTATGTATGTTTTATCCTATTTGATATATCAAAATGTGAATAGGTAACTAATAAAGAAGTGAGTAAATGTTTTCAATTATGGTCATTCACATTCAAATTCATATTAGAGAACATGGTCATCATCTTCCATTAACTAATAGGCTCTAGAACCACTTAATTTAGAGTATTTGTAACTTATACTAAGAGACTATATTACCTTTCCCATCTTTATAAGAAATCACTAAATAAAATTAATACATTTATTTAACCATACCTACTATGATTCAAAACTCTCCTTTGAATATGTATTTAAGGCTATTTGGTCCATGTATACTATGAAACACCCTCTCCTAAAATAATATATCTAGATGTTTAATTCATGACCCATAGATAGTAACTTGAGATCACGTATCATGTGATTATAGACATGATTCCTCCATTGGAGTAACCCGTATTACATTACTCAATCTCTTTACATCAGAACTACTCGTAGCCCAATGTCTATTGAATAAAAATACATTGTATAGCCTCTTCTAAAATAATGTAGAATCAGGATCGGCACAAAATTCTATCTTCTTTCTAACTACTAATTCAATTTCACATAATATTTGTACAATATGAAAATACTTCCACACTTTTTCAAGCCAATAAATAATGAGATTATGAGTAAAAATTATACAATAAATAGATTAAAATATAAATCTATCTGCAAGAAATCTGTAATTCAAAGAAAATCATGGGTTTATCTTAAAAAACCCCATATTCCACCATCTTTGGGTCTATATGCACTCATTTTTCTAAAACATATTGAACTATGAAGTGAAGTTTATTTATTCAGAATTGGCATTTTTTGATTTTGGCATGAAACCTATGATCAATCAATGTATTAAATATTATATCAAGGTGATTTTCCAGATCAATTTGAGTATGATAATACATAAATATATTGATCTTCAAATATACCATAATAAATTCCAAGTATAGGTGGACTATTGGATTTAGAAAGTCCATAAAAACTACTAGTGCATTTATGAGACTAAACGACATAACCAAGTACTCATACAATCCATATATAATATATATTTTATGTGGTATATATATGAGTATCACCCTCACCTGATATCCTTAACACAAATAAATTTCAATGAAAATCCTTCATCCTCAGTGCTGGTCAAATAGGTCTTCTATTTGAGTTTTCATATGCCGGTTCATAACCAAAAACTAATTTAATTTCTAATAATTGAAAAAACATTTTGGGAGTATCATACTACATATTGGAAAAAATGATAGGTTAACCAAAATTTGTTTACAATATTAGATAAAAACAAAAATTTATATGTCATTTAACTTCTTTTTTAGTTTATAATATCAGTATGAATAATTGTGTAAGAAGAAATAGACACTAGTAATGCTCCTAGAATCAGGTCAATAATAAACTCCACCTCTCTCCCAGGAAGTAACCCAAAAAAAATGGAGAATATCCCTAAAACTATCCACTAATAAGGTAATATATATCTAAAAATGATCCGTGATCAATTAGAAAATGACTATCAATATGGGTTATCACAACACTAAGCCAACATCGCTCATTTCCAGTTCGTATTTCATGTATATCCCATTACCCATTATAAATAATTTTGTCACCTTCATATGATGTGAATTATAACCATTAATGATAGAAATTATCATTATCCTGATAAGATACTAGCTATTCCATCTACAATTTATTTTAAAACCATTCGACTTGAGGACGGGGAGGTTCTATAAAAAATGGCATCCTTCTATATCAAGTGAGAATTTTTTTTACGTCTTTGTAAAATATCTGATCGCATTTCCAATGACGATTAATGATTTACCACTATATATAAATAGATGACCATGAGTATAATAAATTATATAACTTCAATAAATATTAATGACTCTGATGATCATGTATTGAATAAATAATACACTATCTTAGAGGCTACTAAAATCATTCCTTGAATTGTAGAAGCCCAAACACTATTCTCCACATGTGTAGGTTTCACCTCATATATCTAGCCTTCTCTACATCCTTGATATAAAACCGGACTAAACTAACCATGTCTACTCTATTTTAGTTATATGTCCCATGTCTATCTCCGTCAACCAAGACCACCCCCTCAATCTAAATGATCGGTAGTAGCAAAACTTTCTACCTAGTTAAGAGCTACAGACATTTCCCTCTGAACATAGTGTTGGGAAAATTATTAAAACAGAAATAGGAATAATCCAAATTCAAGCATTCACATTCAATGTAACTTACCTTTTCATTTTTGGAGGGTTATCAACTCCCTGGAAAAGACACGTTACCAAATTCATACACATCCCTAGTATAAAAACCCCAAACATATCATATATAAATATTACATCATATTATAAAAATATATGTTAGACAACATAATGAAACATGAAAAAATCAATTTGATTTACTTCCATTGAATTCATGGAAATCCAACAAGCATGTACCCAAGTGGTACAAGCTCCTGATTGGCATCCAAATGAATCAGGATCGAATCCAAGTAGGGACACATTTCCGAGGTACTATAGAATCACTGTAGTGGGGAACTATAGCAGCGATAGAACTATATCAGCATTGACACTTTAGGGGCAGAGGCACTGTAGCTGGAACAGTAGAGGCAGCGGCGGTACTATAGCAGTCTGGGTACTGTAGAGGTATTGTTCACTAAAGGGCCCTTTAGGCCAACAAATGGGTGTTCAAGCCTTGTATGTAGGAAACTTAGCCTTAGTACTTTGGGCTATGTAATGGGTCTCCCTCTACCTAGAAAAAATAGGTCTTTGGTTAAATAATAAAATGAGGCTTTAGCCCCATCCTTTCAAAAAATTGAATACATGGAAATATAAATAACTGGTTCAATGGTAAGCTATGTTATCTCCCACCATGTTCATCCTAACTGACATCCTTCTTAGACTTATCATACATAATACCATTATTCATATTCTAGATAAAAAACATAAGAAAGGGTGACTTCAATTTCATAGAAAGGGTAATAAGGTTTATATCAATATAATAGTTTCAAATATATATATATATATATGAGAACATGGTAATACAATTTGAAGACCATATCTTGAATATTGTATATTATAAAGTGAATTCATTGGCAAAATAATGGTATTTTATAAGGCATGAATCATAATAAAATCAATGAAATGGGACATGAGAGTCTATCATTAGCATAATGCATATATTTGTGTCATACACAAAATTGTAATTAATATTATATAAATGTTACCGACCCAGATATTCATATCATGTTAGGGTTGGTCTAAATAAACAAGTACCAAATTTAGTCTTTGGATAACCTATCTTGTACTAACTTTTTGGGATTGGGATATCTAACCATGTACTATATGATATCATATAATATTAATCATCACCCTATGAATTTTAATGAGATATATGTTCTAACCATCACTTAATAAAAATCATACTTATATGTTTCATAAGATCATAGAACAATCAAAATATCATAACCCATGAAAGGAAATTGATTTCATTAAACTTTTTATCATATCATAACCCATGAAAAAGAAATGATTTTTATAAAAATATTTTCACCATTATAAAAAAAATACATAGAATTAATAATGATGGTATTATTGGATCGTATCCATATTAGATAATAATTTACATCAAATCACTTCATCTTAGATATAAAATGAGTATTAAAGAAAAAATAAATGTAACATTTCTTGAATGAAATATAATTCTTGTAAAATCACTTTTCAATGACATAAATTCTTAAAATATTTGGAATTTCTCTTTATTTTTTAATAACATTGAAAGAATATAAGGGATTATTTAAAAATAATTTAATAAATGTTATGATGAAAATAACCTTTCATTGAAAATAGCATTTATAGAATAATAAATTAATAAAATATTGTGTAAATAATTTTATTTTAAAATAATCATAAAAATTTATAAATGATTTTTTAATAAAAATTTTGAAAAGTTATTAAGGATAATAAAATTTCTATGGAAATCACCTTTTAAAAATAGAAGTTCAAAAAATATTGAAAAAATATATCTTCATTGAAGATTACCATAAAAAATATAATTTTATCATTAAAACACATTTAATAATATCTTGAAAAAAATAATATTTGTTATAGATCATAATTTTAATACTAGAAATTAATTTTATTTCTGGAAATTATTTTTATAGAAAATATATATGAAAACATACAGAGGGAGTTCAATAATTAATTTAAATCATTTCTTGAGGAAACAATTATTTCTATTCTGAAAAAAAATCATTAAAAATAGAAAACATTATCAAAATCCTTTTATTAGAAAATATCATTTCAATATTATAAATATAACATTAAAACTTTGAGTAGTTATGGTAGTTATAAATTTCTTTTACATTTAAAAAAACATTTATTTAGTATTTTTGTTCAAAAATATTAAAATTCATATATATTTTTATATTGAAAATAAGGGTAAAATTGGATATAAAAAATTAAAAGGTAAAATTACAAAAAAAATTAATTTTTTTGGAAAACATGGATATAGATGAAAAATGGTTTTATACTAAAGAAAGAAGTATTTTTGGTTTTTTTAAAACTTTCTTTTGGAATAATGGGTTAATAAAGATATGAATGTGAATGGAAAACATTTATTCTCATGGAATAATCCATGAAGAATAAATTTCATTATCTTCTTGAGATATGGGTCATAATACTTTTTTATCGGAAGCATAAACATAAAAAACTGATAAATGATGATATTATAACATCAAACCCTTAACACATTGGTAACATTGGATTCAGATTCCCCAGTAATAATTAACATCAAATTAATCTTTAATATCATGAATATAATGATATTAATTATATAACACGTCATCATGGATCTATATACACCTCATAAAATAAGATAGGTTTGTAACAAAATTGTTTCCATTGGAAAACCAAGTGGATAGTGAATGGAATTTGGTGGTGGCAGTGGAACAACTATTCACATCCAAAAAAATGTGTACATGTCTTCTCTTTATGGTTTTCAATGGGTATTATTCATGGAACAGAAAATCCCAATGGTTCCCATGTTTGGAATATTTCATGAACCTTTATTCCAAATTTAGGTGGTCATTATGAGATATATCCAATGATTATTAGGGACTTACATTAGTAGAGAGCATGGAAGGCTTTTCTCATCGCACCCTTTTGGGGGATTTATTGCCTCAATTAGTACTCTCGTATAGAAAACATACATCTTATTGAATAAATTATTTAAATCCAAACCTAACAAAGGATTCCCTTCTGTTAAAAATTAATTAATAGCATATATTAGATTTAGAATCATTTGTATGTATTTGAGGTTCTTCATTGATGGATATATCTATATATATCTAAGGTTCTCCATTGATTGTATAATTTTTTTAATTAAATTTTTTATTTTTTTCATTATTATGATGATACTTTTAATACATGTAGTGGGGAACTCTATAATTTATCATCAACCAAAAAGATGACAGTTTTCTTGATGTCTGGATCAGACCCTTAAGATAGGTTTCCCAAATATTCTTGTGAAAGGGGTCAGGAAAAAAAATAGTTGGTTCCACATAATGGGACACATCGTACCTTTTAGGTTCATGTGGTGATAACCAACTATTGTAGTTTAACATCATGCAACAAGGACAACTAGGCGAAAGGTTCCTAGTATGGGGAATGTGTGGGACATATGATAAATCTACCTGAGGAATCTAGGTGGGATATATATTCCCATGTTGAATATGAAACTAATAATAATATTTCCTATAGAAGTGTAGGTTGACTTGGGGTGTTTTGATTGAATCTCAGAGTGGCTTCCAACATATCTCATTTTGATAGGTTTCCAAGCCCACATAGTTCTTATAGTTGGGCCCTGCACCTATGGAGTCCCTATGATGGCCTGTCTCACTGGTGATATGGACCTTAGAGATGCATAAATTGATTTGAGGATAAATTACAATGGAGGCACTCCAAATGATTTTCACACAGAGTATATGTCCCTTTAAGATAGATTCATGGATTTAAGGGCCAAAAATGTATAGGAGGATCCCAAGTTTTTGGCCTCATAAAGGATACAAGATTTTTACATGCATACAGGACATTGACGACCAATTACTATAGATTCCTTCTAGAGGTTTCTTTAACATGGGATATGGATCATTTTGATGGATATAGGGGTGTGAAGTAATTCACCAAATAGGAGGCCCTTAACACATGTATTTTATAGTGCATTTTTCACGACTATCACAATTCTCAATGCCCACATGGGTCATGTTCAGTGTGAGAAACAAGGGGATGTATAAGTTATGACAACCATATAATACCATTATTCTACTATTGGATTAGTATTTTTCAATGGTAGAGAGATATGAAATTTATGTTCCTTATCACCTCGTTCTTTAATAACCCCATGTTCCGGGTTTACTATCCCATACTAGTACATCCTGAAAGAATGAATTGGAGCATACTATAGGATGAATTACTTATTTAGGATTTCAATTAATATTAGAGAATGATAATACACTATCTAATATCAATGGGAAAGGCATGTGGATTTCCTAACTATCATAAATTGTAAATTCTCTGGCATTTACTCTATGTTTTGGGTCCTTGTTACAGAGGGTATACACAATTATAAACTCCATTTTGACCTTACCCATCGGGTTGGACAATTACATGAGAAATAATATTAAGGGAATACACAATCTAATTAGAGACATGTTGGTGTGTCTTTCTTCATGAACATGAAAATATAGATTCCCCAATAGAGAATTTGATTTGGTCTCCCTTAAAATGGAGTCCAAAGGAAAGGTATTACATGTCATGATTAGTGAAGGAGAGGGAGAAAATGGTGGATCACATGGGATGGGGCTTGGAGAGACGAAGGTGTCTCATGTAGTTGAGTCTTGGGTGATCTAAATATGTCTTGTATAAAATGGACATAGGACAAATAAAGGGTTCTGGCATAGGGTAGACTAGGGAGGACCATAAGTGCATCATTTAGGATGAACCTGTGTGATATAGAGGTGTATTATTGATGATTAATATCCCAGGAAACAACACTTGGGTAAGGATATTCTCTAGGATACATTTGTTTCTTAGATTTATCAATCATGGACATTCCCAAGTATATCATTTGGAATGATACCTTCATTATATTAATTTTCATGTAGGGATAAGTGGATCCACGTGATAGTATAATGCAGTTGACACACTGTTGGAACTATAATAACACTAATACTTTTAATTCCCTATTCTCTTGGGTTTTGGAGAGCTACCCAGATGGTTTAGAGGTCCCATTTGAAGGGTTAGGAAGAGTAGATCATCAAAAAATATTTTAATCATCTAGTCATTCTTTCATCTCAAATGAGGAACCCAAGGTTCCCATTTATGGAAAAATTGGGTCCCGAGTTAAGGAGGTTTGGTTATGGATTACACCTAGGAAGATTACCGTATTTATGAAATCATGATTATAGACTCAACTCAAGGTGACTTGGAATGTGATATGGCTTTTTATGGGTTTCCACCCAAAACATCCTCTACCCAACCTAAAATGTTTTTGAGGGAGACTCCCCATTTTTCATAGGGGTTCAGGATATTAGTTAAGGGATCATGGAAAAAGACCATGACCATAGCTCAGAAATGATCCTGGTTTGGGGTGCATGGAGATGCTATGACAGTATTTACTAATTGGTATAAAAGGTTTCCAAAGTATCATTTCAAGGTATAGTGCTCACCTAGGTGGATTTCCTATGTGGGTGATCTCCCAAGTTTGGATCACTCAAGTGTGGGTCACCCAAGTATAGGTATCACAGGTGTGGGATTCCTAGGTATGGGTCTCCTAGGATTGGGTCATCTGGGTATGGGTTTCTCAATAATGGCTCACCCATGTAGGGTCACCCAGATACATGTTAACCTAGTGTGGATCACCCAGTTCTGGGTCACCCAAGTGTGGGTCACCGAATTTTTGGTCACCTAACAATGGGTCCTCTAGCTATGGTTCACCCATATATGGGAAACCCAGGTATGGGTCTCCCATATATGGTTTTCCTAGTTATTTCATTGCACGGTATGGGTCACCCATGTGCTAGTTGGGGGCCTCTAACTAGTGAGATAGGTCCATAGTGGTTCAACCAAATAAGGGAAAACTATTGTGGGGGGACTTTCCATGGAAGATATCCCCCCACACATTTACTTTTTGGAGTTTGTATGTTATCTAAATATTGGATGTTGAGGTGTCCTTTTATAGATCGACTGGTGGACCTAGAAAAAGTGGATGTGAAAATGGACTAGTGTGAGGGCCTTTCAAGAGGGATCTATGTGAATGGACTATAATGAGGTCCTTGTGCAATGTGGTTGCACAAAGGGCCTGCATGAGGCTATTACATTAATGGCTTGTCTGGGAAATGGAATTCCATTATAAAATTTTACTAACACCTGACATCCATAACATTTAATATATAATCTATATTGGGCTTTGTGACCAATCAAATATATTATTGTGAAATCATTGATATGATTTATACACCATATTGGGAGGTTCAATGATGGTAAAGAGATCATATAAAACACCAAATAATTTCACTTGTTGACACTTTTTAATAGGTAATTTCTAAAACATATAGACTATACTCAAATGGAGGTTCTTAGCACCGTGCTAGTAGATTGGAAAATGTTTCTAAGGAATATCCACACCACTATGTGTAATAATTCAGACAGAACATGAAAATCCAAATTTATTTTTCTTTCAGTTGAAATAAGATTTTCTTATCAAACATGAAATTTGGTTCCAAAGTGAGAATAATACCATTGGTTATACAAAAAATTCTATGGAATGAAATTTTAGGTTTAAAAAAAGCACCACCTATAATTAGATTCATTTAGAAATAATATAATATATGAAATATTTATGTAACATTGATGCATTCCAAATTCATTTGTTCTATTTGGTTCTTTATAAACAATTGGAGTATTGTTTATTTTTTTCCTAATATAGTGGTCCTAGCAAGCACAATTTTACTATTTTTAGAGTTGAATGAAATATCTTACAAACTTTGTTTCTTTTTATTCATATCCCTATTTTTATCCTAAGTCGGATATATGATATACTTAATGAGTGAGACTTATACTATTTTTAGTTATCCCTTTTCTGGATTTCAACCTCAAACGATTCATGCCTATTTATGTTTAATTATCAATTTTTCTTAAACCAAACATAGTGTATGTATATGAATCTGAGGCTTAAATTTAACACTAGGAACCCTTCTATAGTTTTTCATCCTAGAGACTAATAAATTTATTTTCATGGTAGGTTTAGTGTTTTGATAGCAAAGATAATGAAATATTGTTTTAGGTCAAATAGAATTAACCATGAGTTAAAGGATGATGACCCATGTCAGGATTTCTGTCCATGAATGTTCTGACATTCTTCAAGTACATAGATGGAATTTTAAATGATGAATATTTTATTTATGAATCTAAAACATGATATGAGAATCATATGCAAGTAATTACCACATACCATGTTTGAAATAATGTATCCATAATTATATTGTTGGTGTCTTTGGTGATATAGGAAGTATATAATGTTGATGAAGATGACTTGGTAGGAAAAACCCTTTACTAGTTGACTCATGCAATGAAAATCTAGTGTGTATCAATATATATTAAAAAAATTATGCTTGTGAATTGTACATTTTATAATTGATAGAAAATGGTATTTTTTTGGAAATTGAGGTTTCTCAAGACCATAGATGGTGATTTATGAAGAGAATGACTTTGGTGATAAATGGATCATCTATTCTATCACTTTTTGTTAATGAGAAACTTCTCTTACACATGTTTGGTTTGTATACAATGAAGGGTAATTCTATTTCCACTATAATCTTGCATAATATGGGTCTTGGTTGAAATACAGAACCTACCACCCAGATCTAGGTTGTGTCCATCAATGGGGGAACATAGTCATTTTGGCTTCTCTGGTATCTTGGATTAGAATACAAAATCATATAGTCGTTTTTTGTCTTTATGGAATGAGTATCAAGTTGTAACAAGTTATTTGGGTGATGTAGTTGATCACCACCATCATGAGAAATCACTCCTCCCCAAGGATGTTTCAAGCATCATGTTGTTTTATGTCATGCACCCAAGATGTGTATTGTATAGTATAATGTGAAGTGGAATGGACAAAGATTGATATGATTTATGGGTGTTTATATTTGATCAAAATATTAGAAAGTATCCATTTTATACTGATCTAACCAAGAATATTCAATCTTTTTCTTTCATGAGGAGGAAAAGTTAAAAGCTATAATTTGGGGTCTTATGAATCTAAAAAGTGATATGGAATGGTATGAAATGAATAAATGTGGTTCATATATTAAAATGTATTTCCATTATAGGCTTTTTGTTATTATGAAGATAGAATAGGTTTCTCTCATTAAATAATGAGTCTCTAGTCGGAATTCCCATTTATATGTGACATATGAAAATCCAAACAGGGTCTTATCAATGCATAATCATAAGACCTCATCCTTTGGTGTACATACCCTTTTGTGGTTGAAATATATAAATCCAAACTGAGTAGTAAGGAATTATATTCCAAAAAATGTGTCATCAGTAATCACACATTCTATAACCGATGGATAGATAATGACTATGGAGATTTATATTTCAATGAAAAAAAATATGGTTTCTATAAGTAAGGTGCCTAATAACAGAAGGATATTGTCATGTAAAAATAATGTAAGAATGGGGATAAATTCTTCCTATATTTTTCTTTACCATACACAACATATTATTTTTTTATTACATATTAAGGATAGTCTCGTGACATATGATTATATAATCACTATATATTATTAGAAAGAGATAATAATTCCACTGGTAGTTCTAGTGAATATTCCCTAGATTAATCGAATAATTTTGTGGGGAGGAGGCCCTAATTTTTAACACATGCTTGGGATCAATGTATGATATCATACTGGAAACTCTTATGTAGATCATTCATGTACATTGGAGTGTGGGTAATTCCTTTATATTTTAAATGATTCATGATGTTGGATATGTTTTATGTATCTCTTCAATAAGATAATCAAGCCACATGTAGTTATTGAACTTATTCCATGAAAGAGATGTCAACCATACATTTTAATTTCATTCTGTTAGGATTTTTTTGTGAATTTTATGGATTTTCATACATAACCATGATAACTCAGACATTAACTGATGCATCTCGAACATTTTGGAAATCACTTACCAAAACACCTAAACACACATGAGTTATGATTGTGTGAGAAATAAGGAGTTAAAATGGTTCCTTTCAACCCACAAAAAAAATTAAATTGAATGACAGGGGAATTTTTTTGATGTCGGGACCATTATATAGGATCCATGCGTCACTATGTATGTCATTAGAATGAGAATAAAGACACACTTAGTTATGGGAAACTATATATTTTAACATCCTGAGTTCCCTAAGAAGGTGTATTGTGTTTTTAGGTATTTAGGATATGACCATACATCATAGAAATGATGAGTGATATAAGGATTACCAGGCTAAAGATTTTATGTCATAATTTAGACATGAATAAAAAAATTTAAAACCATTATGTTGGGGGTTCTTGGGTCTGGAGAACTGATATGGGATAGTAATTCAATGATTGATCATTGACAATGTTTGAAATATTGGTTCGAGCATGATGTTTTCAGGGATTATGAAGATAGAAGAAGTTACTCTTCTTGAAGAAAGTTCCTCTGGATGGAAATCCCATTTGGTGGAAAATATACATAAATCCAAACCAAGGTGTATCAATGAATATTCAAATAATAAATTATATGGTTGAAATTCCCTTTTGTGGGACACTTATTCAAATCCAAACTAGGGTGTATTAATTCATTGTCAAAACTAAGGTGTCCTTGGGAATCATACACACTATAACTGATGTCCATATAATTTTTATGGAGAGCTAGATTCCAAAGGTTAAGGTGTATGATATGTGAAAGGAATGTGTATGGTCAAAAAGGATGAATTTGGACCCGTATTGGTGATAGAGTGTAGATTCCCCTTGAAATATATTTTATTGTATGTAAGAGAGGTGTAATTTTCATTACTTCATTATTAGGGATATGACATAAGGTCGAGCCACCACCTTATATCTCATCAATATGATAAACAAGACACACATTGATTTATGATGGATGTGTGATGGGAGACCATCACGAAGAGTTGTTTTCTACTCAAGAACAGACCAAAATATTGTGCAATTATAGATAATGCAACAGGGACATTAACCATGTGTTTTTACCTCATGTGGAAAAGTCATGGTCGTTCGATTTAATTTTTGATGAATATGACATTAGGCTACATAGTTAAATGTTATAAAAACAAAAAACTATGTCTTTTTATTTTAGGTCGTATGACATTAATCGTATGTCATTCATTCTATTTCCTTTCATCTTAGAACAGTTGGTGTTATATTTAATTTCGTTCATCAAGGAACAAATATTGTATATTTTATCATCATATGACAAGGGGAGAATAGGTTCATTTTAGTGTAATTCATATAGTACCAATGATGAAATGTATTTTAGATTCATTTATAATACAAATATCTATCTTTACAGAAGATGTATTTCTTGAAAAAGTATCCATTGGTCAGAATACTAACTGGATATCTATCCATCGATACCAAGTAGTGGGAGACATTAGAGTGTACCCTATGATTGGAATAAGGACCCTAACAGTTCAACTCAATCATTTGAGGTTTCTTCCCTAGTATCGTCGACGACATAAGGACTTATAGAAACTCTCTATGGAGTATCAAGCATAGGTGAACATTATTTTTAAAATCATTTACTAACCAATTTCGATGAACCTTAATGTGATGCAAGGTATATAATATTTTCACATCAAGTAGATCAAATTCAACCAGCCGCTTTGTAAATATCTTACTTGAAGATTGATAATCATAGATAGAAATGTGAGGAAATAGAAATTGGACCTTAATGGGTTGGGATACCTCTTTCCCATATACCAATAAATACGACGTCTACCATGTGGTAGTGTCGGTGGTATTCTGATAGGCCCACAAGGCATGCCCAATTTTTTTAGGTCAAGCTTTTAATCCTTATCCACTATCTTTTGAGTATGTTATTTAGTGTCTTAATGAAGGACCATATCATCCCATTAGCTGCTACATTATATCGGTTTAAATGGTTGTATTAGATTTTATACTCTTGATATAGGTTGACCAACTCAAAAAAAGAGAAATCAATGCCATTATCAATCAATAGTGTTTTCAGGACACCAAATCTAGTAATGAAATAGTTTTTAAAGAATATAGAGATGATTTTGGTCCCAAATTCATTGATTTTTATTGCAATATCACACATGGAGAGTAATTTTATAACAATGTGAATGTATTTTAATTTCATGGTATCAATATATTTTTATTTAAAGGGAAATCACAAACCCTAACATGTATAATTCACAATATCTTGTATGTACATGTTTTGTGATAGAAATATTATCTTCTTAATCAATGAACGTGATAAGGGATCCAATTAAAATTCATTTATCGAAGAAAATCTCATGATTTGGGATGTTATAATGATTTTAATTGGTCAGTCGTCTTCAGGTTTTCCCTTTTTTATTTTTTTTATTTGTTCACTATATTTTTAATGAATTCCACATTGGGTACCATCCAACCAGTTGTAGGACTGTCTGTTTTTGGGATGTAATTAACCTCACTTATTTATTCCACATTAAAATTAACAAAAGTATTGGTCATTTGGTGAAGCACAATGTTGATGAATATTTCATCCTGATCCCAGTCTTCTAATGTCATAGTTATATTTCACAATGCATCTCATTAGGCTTTCTTTTATCGTGGGATGTGATTCAATAACAGATCTCAGGGGGGTTGTTCCATTAGTCCCCAAAAATTGTCAAAAATGGAGAAATGATCTTCCTTTTTAATGGGATAGTCACCATTTACCTCTTTATTATCATCTATAAATCTTCTTTTACCTTCAATTTCACCACTAGCATTTGATGTTCTAGTTCTAGGCTGACAATGCGGGTTTGATATTCTACCTCATTTTTTGTGATACATTCTAATAGAAAGAAGGTTTAATGAAGGGCTTAAATTAATGGAGATATGGTTACATATCCCAACAAAACTTTATTAAGCTTAGAGACTTGAATTATATTTTCTATTGGTCTTCTAGATGTGATTTCAAATAACAATTCCAATTTCAGGGATCATTTTTTAATAGAGAAGAACTATTTATTAAGAAATTCAATCGTTACTTATTTTTTCCTTCATATAGATGTTACATGAGTAATTATATCAAATCCATTCCTTTTACCAGTTTCTATGGCAGGAATACAATGGAAATATGTTGTAGAATTTCCACCCACCATACTAATCATCTAATCAGTATATGAAGTCAATGGGTCTATTATAGTGGGTTATTATGATAGACAAAAAATCCTTATAGAGATGAAGGTATTTCCATAGCTTCTGAACCGTGAATATTATAACTACAAATCACTTCTCAATATTTGAATAATGAGTCTCAGTTTTGAGGAATTTTCCCATACATAATAAAGGTTTTTTTCATACCCAGTTCCATTGTTTCATACAAGTAAGGCACCTACTAATCGTTATAAGGATGTAACATAAAAAATAATTGTTTTCCACCTCATTTGGTTGAATTAAATCTATTAGAATCAAAATATATTTCTTGATACTATAATATTATTCCTATATTTCATCAGTCCACTGATAAATGAACACAATTTTCGTCAACCTAGTTATGGGAAAACACATTCCTATGAGGTTTTCAATAGATAACTGAATATAGGTAAGGATTCAATATAATCCCCTCATTTAGGTGGGGCTTCGCGTAAGTGACATATTATTTATGGAATTCACCATCTCATGATCAACATCGATGTCATGCTTCAATACCATGAATCCAATACATATTCTCATGGTTAAATTGAAATAATATTTAAAGTGGCCCATCTTCAATTCATTTTATCATAGTTTATCAAAGATGGTCTCAAGATCATCTACATGGTTAGTGCACTATTTATATTGATCCAATAGATCATTGAAATGGAATTTTATGAACCTTCCCAAAAATGGTTTGAACATTAAAACGCATGAAATGTTGGTATGTAGCCTCAGCTTTTCTGAAACAAAATGGCATTAACTAATAGTAATATAACCATTGTGGCGATCTGAATGTATTTTCTTTATCATGTTTAGGGTCTATACTAATTTTATTGTACAATGAATAAACATTCATCAAAGAGAGGTCTTAATATCCATACATTATTTCGATTATATTTTCTATTAGGGGAATGGAAAATAAGCTTTCATACAGTGCCAACTGAGATCTCTAAAGTCGATAAAGACCCTATATTTCCCCTTATTTTTCTTTAGCTGGATGATTTTGGCTAGACATTTCAGATAATGTACCTTCAAAATGAAATTTACCTTGGTAATATGTTTCACTACATCCTCAATTTTGGTGCTATGAGTCAGTTTCATCCTCCTTGAATCATGTTTTTATTAATGTTATTTTCTTAAATGGCCAGGTTTTGAGTCTATACTTTTATATCATGCCCCAAAATTTCTATATATTAAAAGTAAATCATATACTAATGTTTCTTTAAAAAATATTTATATATCTTTTTTTATTTTAAATACATGGATTCTCTAATCAATTTAGTATGTGGGACTTCCTATATACCCAAATATGTTTGTTAAAGTTCTTAAATTGTAGTAGAGAAACCTACCTCAAATGTTGGAGAAGAATCCATAAGGTATTTCTCTTATTTATCTTCATCATTTCTTCTTATTCTGATTCTGACTTACTCTTAGCGTAAGTAGGTGATGAAGGAACATTAGGAGAGGAGTAAATTTTTTGAAATTCATAGGGTGAAGTTTCACTTTTAGACCCAGCTGATGATGTGAGGTTTTTATGATGCTTCGTAGAGTATAAAAGGGTTGGCAGAGTAACTCCACTCTCTCCTGATGACACAAAATATTTTTCTATCTCACCAAATGAGGAATGTGTTTTTTTTAAGATAAGCAGATGTAATTATGGAATTTTCACATGATATTTTACCATTATGAATATATTTTATATCCTAATTAGTTTTTTGGGGTAAGTCATGATGACTAATATCCTCCAAATTGTTGAATATTTGACTAAATTTTGGCTCATTCAGTGAATATTATTAATTGGAAGAATGAATTCTTGTATGATCTATTTGAAGAGGTTGGATGGGGTTATTTCCAGAATATTCCGTGCAGTGGATCGAGTTATAGCATAAACCAGGGGTTGTTCCCATTCACTTTGGTAGAATCCAACATTAATATATTCTAATTCAGATGATTCTAAAGAGTATTTATCACCCTAATACATTAAAATGTAACAATTAATGTATTATTTGATTCATTTGTGGTATAATAAGGGGATTTTCACATGTTAATGTATCCAAGGTCAGTATAACTAAGCATTGAAGGTTGTGTCTTTTTGGACTACCCAAAATAATGATTTAGATATGAGGTCCCCAAAATTAACCCTGATCATGATTCTTCTATTTGTATTTTTCTCCCCTTGTCAAAACCTTGGAGAGTTAGAGCAGAAGGGGATAAGTTGGCCTTTCTTAACCTAGCTGATGAATTATCCAGATGTGAATGTGGTTAACTATTGAGCCATTGTCAATGAAATACCATAGAATATTAACATAATTTGTTCTACCATATACATACAAGGGTCTAATGTATCCCTATATAATGGAAACTTTTTCCACCTTTGTGAAATATATGATCTTGTGGAATTCTTCTAGATTGATATCTGCATGATATATTTCAATTGTGTAAACCATATCTTAATACACTTCATGGAATAGAAACATATTTATCCGTGATTCCCATATATATTTTGATAGGTATTGTGCATCCATGATTGACACCATGTCTAGAACTAGTGTAAATTTCATTATAATGACGTACTTTATGATAAAGTCCTATGCATCCCAGTATAAGGCTACTCTTTCACATGAATTTTCAGAAATGAATCACTTGATGTAGGTAGATCGACCATTGTCACATGAGTTGAAGTCACTCCTTTCCTTGGTGGGGTTAGCCTAATAATTTTGCATGCTTATCAATGTTTATCAGATAGTTTGTACCCATACAATTGATCTTCCATGATGAAAAGTCCATGTTTATTCCTAGAACATGTGGGGGAGATTTACCTCTCTTTCAAGGCTTTTTAGAGGTCTCTATCATGAGTTTTGACAACATAAACTCTTCGAGTAAGTACATGGTCAAAGTATGAATTTCTACCACAACTACATATTCCACTATATTCTCACCCCATGGGGCCTCTTAAAATTGTTCCTCAGTTATGTGAATGGAATTTGGGTTTATGTACATATTCATCATAAGAAATAGGATACATTTATTGAGGGGTATTAATGGTATTAAATACTAATTCTTTGTATAATGAGGATGTCCTCTTGTGGGTTAACTCTTCTGTTACCATTTGGTGGGCTTGATGTGGTTTCTAGGTTTTAAGTACTAAATACAAGAGGGAAAGTCATTTGGGTTAGTCAACTATGCTCATATGATATAATTAATCGACTTGATTTTTCTTCTTGTCATCCAATTATAAAACACCTTCACACTCTTGATGGTAACATCATGTTATTCGACCTCTTCCTCTATTTTGGTGGATGAAACACATGCTACCATCTTTTTGGTGTTCTCAACTTCACTTGACCAGATCCCATCATGATTTGTTGGATTTATTTGAAGTAAATCATTCATGGATAGTGTGTCCTATTGTTTAGTGAAAGGGGAAATTATTTGGGTGATCTCCATGACCAGCCTGAGCAGGACTCTTGGAGTTTGGAGACATGATTAGGACGTTCTCCAAATCCATGATGATGTTGCAAGGGACTTTATCATCTTTTAATGAAGAAAAATTGATCTTAATTTCCTCATACTAGTTGATCCTTTAATATTTTTTCTCTTATTGATGAGGTGGGTGTTTTTGGGTTCTCATCAGGGGGTGCCTTACATTATGGTACATGCTCTAGGGATGGAGTTATCATAGAGTTTTTTGTAATCATGATAGTGGATTCCTATGTTTTAAGTACTTCCTCCCCTGAGATAATGAAATGTATTGTGTCTCATCCATCATTCACTTGATAGAATATTCAAATATTTTTTAAATTTTTGCAATATATCCAAACATAGCTATATAATTTTCAGGTCTAATTAGTGTCCCAAAATAATCTGAAATATTTTTTATATATATTTTCAATAATTCTTCATAGGGAATCTATAGGTTTAAGGTTTATGTCTTTCACTTCTACTGAGAAATGAAATTTTAGACACTCTCACTCACCTTCAGTTTTTAGTATGAGAGTTTATGTATATTAGAATTAAATGTCAATGAGTTCAATTGAATGATAAACTATTGATGGAGATCTTTCCATCCTTTGATTGATTGAGCCAGAAGAATGGTTTACCATATAATGGATTGATCGTTCGGTGTTTGAACAAAGAACTTGACTTTCACTAATTATTTATTTGCGAGGTTTTTTATCATGGAATAAAAGTAGTAAATGAAACCAATCTAATGATACTAGAGCCCCACTCCCCCTGAGATAATAAAATTTAGAAATATATGGTTTCAAAATATTGGTGGGGGGAGTTGGGTCCACCCATTCAGGTAAAAGATTATTTTATGATTTTAATGGTTAAATGATTCCTACATATATTCCTATAGAAATTTCAATTACTATATACTATTTAAATCGCCTTAAGGGATGTCTAGATTAAATGGATCTCAAATTGGGGAAGCAAAATGTAAGGAATTATTTGGAGGCATTGTTTCCAACCATATTAGTTAACCTACAATGGCAGATCCATGAGGATATGTCTGACCTAAACTTGGTAGTGAATCAAATGTAGGTAACTCTTGAAATTGGGATATTATGGTGTCCAAATATATTTTCCCTATGTCACCCACATTGAATAGATGGTTGGTATCCATTTCAGTTTTTTTTAGAACCCTCCTAGGTGGCGTATGCTAGTTGGGAGTGTGATAAGTGGATGTGTTTCTAGAAAATATAAATTAGATTTGTTTCATTAGTGTAACACTCCATTTTGTTTTCTAAAATCCTTCACCTTATCCACTAGATGAGTGAATATTTCCACACGTGTTATTAGTTTAAAATATTTTGGATTTGGGTGAGGTATTACCATACCATTACCCTATACTTTTAATGATTCTCAATGTGGGGGTAGTGGTGGTCCAGTTGAGGGAATCTAAAAATTCATATCATGTTTCATGTTCTGGGTATGTACACCTCCTTAAATCATTTATGTGTGGATCATATTATGAATAAGAACTTTATCCTCCTTATCCTATACATCATAATCATATTCTGTAACTTATTAAAGGGTTGATGTAATGATGATCATTGGTTTGTAATATATTAAATTCATTTCATAAGCCTCCTTGAAAGATTTATTTTTCATATAACCATCATGAATCCTCTCTCAATGGGTCATTGGTCCCCTTAAAACCATTAGTTGATGGTGATATAATGGGAATCTCCAAAATAAATCATTTTCTTATTTTGATTGAGGATACTGGATCATGGGATAGGACTAATTTGGAGGATTCATTAAGTGGTACTCCCCATAAACTAAATGAAACTAACTTTTATTGAGGAGGATTTTGGGGGAAAACAATCCCCCATCCCTGTGGGATAGGGATGCTCCCATTATATTTTGAAAAACCATTTAATATTGTTTTGTTGACTTTATAGGTTTTGTTATAAAATTTCCCAGCCATAGTGGATGAGATTGATCTCAAATTTTTATTATTATTGATTCCATAGCTTCACACTTTAATTTATAAATTTTTATTCCGTCATGGGTTGGGTGTTTACATGATTTTGATGTGAGTTACCTTATTCCATTAATATCAGTTATTCTTGATTATATTCTTCCCTTAAGAGGAAGTCTCTCTCAAAATTCACATATTCTTGAAGTAGGATTCTATTAATGGCTTGATCTATTCTTTCTGGAAATCTTTGAGAGTCGTTCAAGGCTATTTTTTATGAATACCATTTGTGTTTAATAGAATCTTTTTCTTTAAGTTATCCAAAGCCTTTTCCATTAAATGAGACGCATTTGGTGGTATTTTTTTAAGGGATTGAGGTTACGTGAAATTATTTATTCCTACACCATCCCCTAATTTTAATACCATATGGGTAATAATCAGTTAGTTAACTCAACTAATTTAACCTATTGTGACATTTTAATTGAAGGGATCTTTTTTACCAATTTTTGGTCTCATGAAGCTAGTTGGCCCTCCACAACAATTTGATGGTGTATATATTTTATTACATTGATGTGGCTAAAATATTCCTCAAAAGGTAATAATTTTTATTTTATTTAATAAACGGTGGTCCATATACTTTGTCTTATTTCATTAACACAATATTTCAAAATAAAATCTAGAATGTTACAATAAGGAGTGTCTAAAGGCCAGAACATGAGTGGTCTATATTCTTTATCCATCAATAACCTCATATAAAATATGACTTATTCACCATTAACAATTATCACCTCAACATAGCCTGACCAAAGTGGATATTTTCTCAATTACATTATTGTAAATTAAAGGATCGACTAAGATTTACATTGTCATATGTGATGGTCAGAGATCCAAGGATGGTTCATTGAATTTTCATTTTTTAGGTCATATTCTGGATGAGAATGGATGTACCATGTCAGTGATGAGGCATCAATAATTACTAAAATCATTTCCCCAAGTCTCTAATGAAAGGATGGATTTCTTATGATTAATTCAGAATGTGGGTGACCTCCACATAAATGTGAAGTGACACTATGTGCATGTCCTTAGAAGTGAATTCCCTCATGGGGAGGATTACCATGACTGACATGTAAAACCCCAAGCTTCCACGGTACACTTCTCTTT
Source organism: Viscum album (assembly GCA_963277665.1). NCBI lineage: Eukaryota > Viridiplantae > Streptophyta > Magnoliopsida > Santalales > Viscaceae > Viscum > Viscum album. Next base: position 34,347,321 of record OY728163.1, read on the forward strand.
GAATAATACAGTAGTGTGTGTTATACGCAACTTCAAGTTCTAACACACACCACAACCAATCAAACTAGCAGTTATGAATAGTAATACCCACATTTTAAAATTTTATAAATTTTATCTTTCAAAATGGATTTCATTTTGGGATTCGGAATATTTAAATTAGCTTAGGTTGAATTTTTGTATTTTTCTGAAAACATTCAATTTTTGATGAATATTGAAAAAACACTGAGTTATATTTTAAAACCGAATTTTTATTTAAATAACTATTTATTTCATTTAAATTTAATTAAGGTCAAAATAGATACATAATACCTATATAATTTCAATGTAATTCATTGGTTTTAGTTTAGAATAATTTTATATATATACAACTTTTATTCAACTTTTCACCGTCTTTTACCCAACTCCTAGGAGAATTTGAAAATTCACATAAAACTTAATTTTACCGCTTCTGTGAGTGAAATTTCAAAAATTCGAGAGACACAGTTAATATTAAGGAGTAAAATTTGGTTCAATAAGATAAAAATAATTTTTGGTGAATAGTAACTTTTTACTTTTATTTACCATGGTTAAAAGTAAATAGGGTAATTAAGGGTAAAAATGATAATAATATTACCCTAACACATGTCCTAATTCTATTGGACAAGTGTATCTAGACCAAAAACAACCTTAGGAATAAAATATTATCATTTGGGTCCACTTTTATTAGATTAGGACATTTATTATTAATTAATTTAAAAAAGAGTTAAAAGAGTTAAAATTAAAGTTTAATAACTAAAACATTTTTAATATAGGGTTATACATAAGATAAATTCGATTATAAATAATAATTATAAATCTAAAAAAATCCCTACATAATAGTATTTTATTTATAATTTTTAGACATTAAATAATTTAATTTATTTATTACATAATGATGATGTAGTAATTACCGTATTGATTAAATATTAAGATAATTGATATTATAAATACCCAAATAAATGTAATTTGAGACTTTTTATGAATTAAAATAATTTTCTAGGTTAATATGACATATTATTATTGGTTATATGAATTTTTTTCTAAGTAATAATTCTTTTAGGAATTTTTCAAAAACAAAATACCCAACAGTGTCAAAATTGACATAAAAGAGTTTTTAAAACAAATATTATATTATTAAATGATATTATATTCATAAAAATCTATGGTTCGGCGAAAGGACTTATATAATGATAGGTGAATCATTAATGTACCACTAGGGGGGTCACTTTGAAGTATATAGTATGTTTATTAACTATATAATATAAAAATACAAAGAGACAAGGTAAATGTCAAACTATTTAACTAAGAGTTAAATAAAAATGATATGGTTAATATAGTGACCCAAACCTGTCTAAAATCTATTGGATGACAATATCTCGACCCATCCCCACATTATCCTTGAAATAAGTCACTTTGGATCCATTATAAACAGAATATGAATTTATTATAAAATAATATTTCTTGCTTTTCCAAAGGTTCCCCTCACCCCTCTTATAAAAGGGAACTCACCCTTCTCTCTAATTAACAACATCAAAGCCTTTTGGATCAGCCAACCCCTACCTAAATATTCTCTAAACTTCCCTCACTTCAACCTATAGGCCTTAGTTTGATCATAAAGCCAACCTAAGGAGCCATTTTGATCAAATAAAAAGGTAGAACCCGAAGAATAGGTAATGTTTTCACCACCCTCTTTCAAGTTCCTTTCTTCTTCAACTTATTCTTTCTTTGTTATTTCCATTCTAAAATTATAAATCCAGTATCTTATATATATTGGGATGTTATTATAAATATGGTACAACCATATTCATTATTCTATTCATCCTTTGAATGATATATCACCATACCTGCGTGCGTACGGCTTACCGTCTCCACGTCGTGGTGTAATTGTTATTGAAAACATTATTATTTGGATGGGCATGATAATGAAGTGTAATTGAAGTAAATAATAAATATAACATTATAATGATTCTGTATATATGATATACCATCAAATTATAAATTATTTTAATATCAAAAAATGATATTATCGCTTGTGCGTACGTACGGACTACCGTCTCCACGAATGTGATGAGATTCATTCCCCATCGTATCCATTCAAGTATAATTCTCATTTGATGATTAAAAATAATGTTTAATTACTTGATATCATTCTGTATATGAATAATATACAACTTATCCATAACAAACACGGCTTATGTAACAAAACATATAAAATAAAATGAGTAAGTTAACACCTGAAACGACGATAATACTAAGATATTATTAACAAAGTAATGTTAAAAGATCATATATGATATCATATTAATCTATATGATTCTTTTATAATTTAATAACAATTATTTCACCATTATATAGGAGTTTAACCTACCCTTGTACATGGAAAAGTACAAGGTAAGGGTTTATTTCACAATTTCTTCATTATCTGAGGTTGTTTATACGTAATTATATACTGGGACCTTTTTATCATCCACATCCATGTTTCTTAAAAATGTATTTCAAATCATTCTTACTATTTTATAGACTATGGGTCAAAGTCATTTATACCCTTGTTTACTTTTTATAAGAATTTTATAAAGGATTATTTCTGTATTTTTCCAAACAACGTCCTTTTTAACCATTTCGATAGAATTAAGGTAAGAATGTCTTATTTAACTTATACGGTGGGTATGGTTATTTTCCGCCTTTATAAAATCGTTGAAGCTTCCCTTACAAGCTTATAAGAATGTTTTCAAAGTAAATTTTTTATTTTATAATTATGTGACTTTTAAATGATTTAAAAAAAAGATATATTTCTCTCAAATAGTTTTGATTTCATCTATGTCAACATCCTTTGATGGATTTTAAGCTTATTTGAATGTGATTTATTATGATACAAAACATCCATATTGTATTGAAGGTTTTGTGATATGTTTTAAAGTGGATGTGTTATTTTTATACCATTAATGGTTTATGGATAAATTATTGACATTTCGTATGCTAGTTTTAATACGAATGTTTATGTTATATTGAAACATGTTCATATGAGGAATGTATTGGATTTAATAAGTGATAGGTGGAGCCCGATATAGCTCCTAGATGCATCGGTAGGTCTAATGAGACAAACTAGTGTCTTTTCACAAGGCCTTGACAAAATCTTATTTGTAGTCTTTCCACAAGGCCTTGACTATGTGGTTATGATAGTCTGTCATTATGAATTCCATCCTTATAAAAGTGGTTATTGATATTCCATGTGATTATTCGACTAGTAGAATATCCATGTGAATAAGTAAATGGAATTATTTCATTTTATTTTTTCCATATTATGTTGAAGTTCATGTTTAAAAGGCTTTTTTTTGTTATACATTTCCTTAAATGTTTATGATTATTTATAAAAGTTTCTGCTATATTGTTATCCTTAGTGATCATCTGAGCTCACCCCTTTATATGTTTTATTTTTCCCAGGATGTGAAGATGTATTTTATGACTGACCTGCAGGGATAGTCTGAGGGGATATGAGTTTGGACTATGGGGACTATGTTGTTGTAATTTTTCATTTTATGATGTAATGTAAGACTTATGAATGTATCTAGTGATTCCAAGGCCACTAAACTAATCGGTCTATCGAGACTTAATCTTTTGTGATCATGAAAATGTTATGTAATAATGCACCAACTATGGGTAACTGGGGTCAGGGTGTTACAGTTGGTATCATAGAAAGTTTAGTACATTCCTTGGAAACTAGATTTAGATAAACTCTGATTAGCTCACATAGACCTAAGATGGACTTTGAGGATTAGTACAAAAGAACTTCCTAGAATTTTGGTATTATAGAGATGTTGTGAGTTTTCAGAGCAATAAATACCTATCTGGATACGAGCAGGTATAGGCGGCTCTGGCACAGATGTACCTAGGGGTAAAACCCAAAAACACCGCTTTGAGCTTTACTCGAACAGGAACTGGTGCACGAAAACAGGCTTTGCTTCACTCTTGGTTACGACACTCCCGGGAGATATTCTTAGGATAATTATCATTTTCATTACAAACCATTATGAAGGGTTTATGAGTATATAATTCCTCAAAGAAAACGTTTTTATGATTATGGATTATATCCATAAATTGTTCAATTTATGTCAGGTGTTTTACAAGTTTGGATTTATGTATTGCGATTCATAAACTGATCTAGTTTATGCCACTGTTTAGAAATGGTGGATAGTGGAAGAAATGGAAACCATATCAATGAAATAACTCCATGTAGCGATTTCCCTCCTGATCAAGATAATTATAGTGGAGTTGGTGATACAGCTGGTGTTGATCATCTTATCACCATACTGGGACAACTCACTCAGGTTATGAATAATAACCTTACCCATATGGAGCACCCAGATCCACAGCGTGGATGATCAATGTTAGATCACTTCATGAGGAAACTACCACTGACATTAAATTGGAATACAAATACATTAGTATCTGAGCAATGGATAAATTTCATAGAGAAAATATTTCATGCCTTGGGGAGTAGTGAAAGGGAAAAAGTTATCATGGCAGTTTACCGCCTCACTGGAGATGTTGATCAGTGGTGGTCATTGATTCAAAACACAAAGGAAGATGATGAAGTATAAAATATGTAATGGAGGGAGTTCAAAGATGTTTTCTTAGAAAAATACATTCCTCGTGACCATCGAGTAGATATATAAAGGCAATTTCTGAATCTGAGACAAAAGGAGGATGAGAATGTCGCAAAGTATGAGGCTAACTTTACAAGGTTAGTGAGGCATGCAGAAGATTATATATGTAACCTAAAGAGTAATATTTGTCATTTATTTGATGGGTTAAAACCATTTCTCCATCGAGCATTAGTCTCACAATCCTTTTCATCGTACGAAGATATTGTCTCATGTGCTATCAAGACAGAAAAAGAATTCTCTAAGTCTTACGAATTTAATGCAAAGCAAGAGAAGAAGAGATCTGTTGACCACTATGGAAATGTAAATAAGGGGAAGAAGGGAAAATTTGAATATCCATCCTGCAGTAAATGTGGAAAGAAACACCCCGGTACTTTCTTTAAGGGAATGGGAGTCTATTACAAGTGTGGTGAAAAATGCCACCAAGCTCGTGATTGCAAAGGGAAGAAGAAAGCTATCAATGTTCAATGCTACAATTACAGGGAGATGGGATATTATGTAAATTAATTTCTTAAGCATTAGGGGAACATACCTCAGAAAAGGCCAAGGGGTCAAGGCCAAGCTTATGCTATCATTACTACTGAGGTAGAAGCTCCGAAAGACATGGTGGCAGGTAATTTAATGGTTTCTTGAAGTTTAGCAAATGCATTGTTTAATTCTGGATCATCGCATTGTTTTATATCTTCCTAGTTTTCTATGAAAATTTGTTATTTTCAATTTGATTTAACAAGGTAGTTGTCAGTTAAAACTCCTAAGGGAATTATCATTGGTACAAAGTTCTATGGATCTGTTCCCATTAGGGCATATAAATATTTTTTATCTACTGATCTAATCATCATACCTAAGATTGAGTTTGATATAATCCTCGGTATGGATTGTCTTTCGGACCATGTTGCGAAGATTTATTGTAAGAAGAAAGATATTACAATTTTTGATGATGATTATGATAAAGAACATCTTATCTTTAGAGAAGAATCGCCACCACCCGATTCTTACCTAGATCCACCCCCAGTAGCTCAACTAAATTCAATTATTGGGGAGGATGATAATGAAATAACTATGGGTAAGGAAAGGAATTCTCTAATAGAGGATGTACCTATTGTGAGAGAATATGTTGATGTGTTTCAAGATGATTTACCTGGACATCCTCCAGAACGAGAAATTGAGTTTTCCATTGATTTAATTCCTGGATCAAGGCCCATATCGAAGAACCCTTATAGAATGGCCACTGTGGAATTAGTTGAACTAAAGAAAAAACTATATGAATTGAGTAATAAGGGATTTATTCGACCTAGTGTTTCTCCATGGGGATCCCTTGTCCTTTTTTTTAAGAAGAAAGATGGATCCATGAGGTTATGTATCGACTACAAGGAAATCAATGCTATAATAATAAAGAACAAGTATCACCTACCTCGCATTGATGATTTATTTGACCAATTGCATGGAGCTCAATACTTTTCAATGATTGACCTTCGATCTGGATACCATCAGTTGTGTGTGAAAAAGGAAGACATTCCGAAGATAGCATTTTGAACCAGGTATGGGCATTATGAGTTTACAGTAATTCCTTTTGGGCTGACTAATGAACCCTCTGTTTTCATGGATCTAATAAAAAAAGTTTTCAAGGAATATCTCGATGATTTTGTAGGGGTATTTATTTTTGATATCTTGGTATATTCCAAAAGCTATTAAGACCATGAAAATCACTTTCACATTATCCTGAAGACTCTTAGAAGACATGAATTATATGGGAAGTTTATCAAGTGTGAATTTTGGCTTCAGGAGATCTCTTTTCTTGTCCATATTGTCTCCAAGGATGGAATCTCTGTTGATCCTTCTAAGACCAAGTCAATCCAAGAATGTCCAGCACCGACGAGTATAACTGAGGTATGCAGTTTTATTGGTTTAGCACGTTATTATCAGTGTTTCGTCCAGAATTTTGACCGATTGGCTAACCCATTAACGAAGATCACACGTAAAGGGGTTAAATTTGTTTGGAAAAAAGTGTGTGAAGAATGTTTTGAAGAACTGAAGTGAAGATTAGTCAATTCTCCTATATTGAATCTTCCATTAGGGAATGATGGGTTGGTTATTTATAGTGATGCATCAAAGAAAGGACTTTGTTGTGTCCTTTTGTAGAATGATAGAGTTATTGCCTACGCATCACGACAGCTGAAAATTCATGAGAAAAAATATCATACTCATGATCCTGAGTTAGATTCTGTAATATTTTATTTAAAGATATGGAGACATTATCTCTATGGTGAAAAATGTGAGATTTATACTAATCATAAGAGTTTGAGGTATATTTTCTCACAGAACGAACTCAACATGAGGCAAAGGCGATGGCTTGAACTACTCAAGGATTATGATTGCATGATACACTACCACCCAGGGAAGGCAAATAAGGTGGCAGATGCTTTGAGTAGAAAGGATCATTGAGTTTTGAACAAGATGAGAGTTAAAAAGAATCCTATATACATGGATCTAGTAAATATGGATATGGGAATCACCATGGAAGGTGAAACATCAATTATTTTTCAAATGGTTGCCAAACCATCTTTACTAGAAAGGATAAAGAGTTCTCAGACCGATGAAGAAGTGTTTCAAAAGAAGATTAAAGCTGTGAATGATGGGAGATTGAGTGACATTGTGTATGAAGATGGAAGTTTGAAATTTGGGAAGAGACTTTGTGTTCCCAATATACCTGATCTAAAAAGGGAATTGTTGGATGATGCTCATAGTTCCAATTTCTCTATACACCCTGGGAGCACCAAAATGTATAAATATTTCAAGGAACATTTTTGGTGGGACAACATGAAGTGGGAGATTTCTGATTTTGTGTCACGATGTATGGTTTGTCAACAAGTGAATGTTGGAAGGAAACGACCTAGAGGCGTCATGCAACCTCTTCTCATACCTGAGTGGAAATGGGATAATATCACTTTGGACATTTTCATGGGACTACCAAAGTCTCCTAGAAGGAATGATGCAATATGGGTCATTAGTGATCGTCTTACCAAGTTAGCACATTTTCTTGTTATAAGGGAAGATTTAACACTTGAACGTCTAGCAAGACTATATATTAATGAAGTTGTGAGACTTCATGGAGTACCCATATCGATAGTTTCTAATCGTGATCCACGTTTTACTTCACGATTCTGGAAAAGACATCAGAAAGCCCTGGATATTGTACTTCGTTTGAGCACTGCCTTCCACCCCCAAACTGATGGACAATCAGAACAGACTATTCAAACCTTAGAAGACATGTTGATATCATGTTCACTTGACTTTCAGGGTATGTGGGATCAATATTTACCTTTGGTGGAATTTTTATATAACAATAACGACCATTCAAGTATTCAGATGGCACCATATGAAGCATTATTCGGAAAGAGATGTCGCACACCAACCTGTTGGGATGACGTTGGTGAAAGAAAATTTTTAGGCCCAGAAAAGGAGGAGGAAATGATGGAAAAGGTAAGGGTAATTCAAAACCACATCAAAGCAGCTCAAAGTAGGTAGAAAATCTATGTAGATAACCGAAGGAAGGATTTGGAATTTCAGGTAGGAGATCATGTTTTCTTAAAGGTATCTCCATGGAAGGGAGTTATACATTTCGGTAAGAAGGGTAAATTGAGTCCAAGGTACATCAGACCTTTCGAAATTCTAGAACGAATTGGGGTTGTAGCTTACCGTTTGGCAATGCCTCCAAGTCTCTCCAAAGTTCACGATGTTCTCTACGTATCACTGTTGAGAAAATACATGCCTGACCCAACACATGTACTCACTTATGAGGAATTAGAACTGGAACCTGATCTGTCTTATTCTGAAGAGCCTGTCAGGATTCTTGATACAAGAGAACAAGTGCTGAGAAACCGGACGACTTGTCTGGTAAAAGTTCTATAGAGAAACCATAACATGGAAGAGGCAACGTGGGAACCCGAGGAACTAATGATGAAGACCCACCCAAGTCTTTTCATGTGGTAGTATTATAGAAATTTCGAGGATGAAATTTTTTGAAGGAGGTGAGAATATAACACCTCATGCTTCAAAGGTACTCTTATCTTTGAATAATACAGTAGCGTGTGTTGTATGCAACTTTGAGTTCAAACACACACCACAACCAATCAAACTAGCCATAATGAATATTAATACCCACATTTTGAAATTTTATAAATTTTATCTTTCAAAATGGACTTCATTTTTTGATTTTGAATATCAAAATTAGCTTAGGGTGAATTTTTGGTATTTTTCTGAAAACATTCAATTTTTGATGAATAGTGAAAAAACACTGAGTTATAGTTTAAAAACGAATTTTTATTTAAATAATTATTTATTTTAATTTAATTTAATTAAGTTAAAAATAGATACATAATACCTATATAGGTTCAATGTAATTCATTGGATTTAGTTTAGAATAATTTTAGATATATAAAAATTTTATTGAACTTTTCACCGTCTTTTACGCACCTCCTAGGAGAATTTGGAAATTCACATAAAACTTAATTTTACCGCTTCTGTGAGTGGAATTTCGAAAATAAAAGAGATACGGTTAATATCAAGGAGTAAAGTGTGGTTCAATAAGATAAAAATAATTTTTGGTGAATACTAACTTTTTACTTTTATTTACCACGGTTAAAAGTAAATAGGGTAATTAAGGGTAAAAATGATATTAATATTACCCTAACACATGTATTAATTCTATTGGACAAGTTTATCTCGACCAAAAATAACCTTAGGAATAAAATATTATCATTTAGGTCCACTTGGATTAGATTAGGACATTTATTATTATTTAATTCAAAGAAGAGTTAAAAGAGTTAAATTCAAAGTTTAATAACTAAAACATTTTTAATATAGGTTCATACATAAGATAAATTTGATTATAAATATTCATTAGAAAGATAAAACTATTTCCTACATAATTTTATTTTATTTATAATTTTTAGACATTAAATAATTCAATTTATTTATGACACAATGATGATGCAGTAATTACCGTATTAATTAAAGATTAAGATAATTGATATTATAAAAACATAAATAAATATAATTTGAGCCTTTTTGTGAATTACAATTATTTTCTAGGTTAATATTACATATTAGGATTGGTTATAGGAATTGTTTTTTAACTAATAATGCTTTTAGAAATTTATCAAAAACAAAATACCCAATAGTGTCAAAATTGACATAAAAGAGTTTTTAAAACAAATATTATATTATTAAATGATATTATATTCCTAAAAATCTAAGGTTTGGCCAAAGAACTTATATAATTATAGGTGTATCATTAATGGACCACTTGGGGATCTCTTGGAATTATATAGTAAGTTTATTAACTATATAATATAAAAATACAAAGAGACATGGTAAATGTCAAACTATATAACTAAGAGTTAAATATAAATGATAATGTTAATATAGTTACCCAAACCTATCTAAAATCTATTGGTTGAAAGGATTTAGACCCATCCCCACCATAGGCTCGACTGAAGTCACTTTGTAGCCATTATAAACTGAATATTAATTTATTATAAAATAATATTTCTAGATTTTCCAAAGGTAACCCTCACCCCTCGTATAAAAGGGCACTCCCCCTTCTCTCTAATTCTCACCTTTAAAGCCTTTTGGCTCATCCAACCCCTACCCAAATATTCTTTCAACATCCCTGAATTCAACCTAGAGGCCTTAGTTTGATCATAAAACCAACCTAAGGAGCCCTTTTGATCAAATCAAAAGGAGGAACCTGAAGAAGATGTAATGTTTTCACCACCGTCTTTCAAGTTCCTTTCTTCTTCAACTTATTATTTATTTGTTATTTCCATTCTAAAATAATAAATCCAGTATCTTCTATATAGTGTGATTTTATTATAAATATGGTACAACCATATTCAGTATTCTATCCATCCTTTGAATGATATGTCACCGTACGTGCATACGTACGGCTTATCGTCTCCACGTCGTGGTGTAATTGTTATTCAAAACATTATTATTTGGATGGGCATGATAATGATGTGTAATTGAAGTAAATAATAAATATAACATTATAATTATTCTATATATATGATATACCATCCAATTATATATTATTTTAATATTAAAAAATGACATTGTCGCTCGTGCGTACGTACGGACTACCATCTCCACGAACGTGATGAGATTCATTCCCCATTGTATCTATTCAAGTCTAATTCTCATATGATGATTAAAAATAAGGTTTAAGGACTTGATATCATTTTGGATATGAATAAGATAAAACCTATCCATATAAAACACTGTAACACCCTGAAAGTTTACAAGAAGTATTTTTTTTATGTCTTATGTTATACTCAACATCAAAGGAATCTTTCACTGCACACGACACTAGCTTGGCTTGCATTACACACAATCGCGACCTTCCCCGATAGCGTGTGTAGTGCGCAATACCAGGTTTCACTAAACAACGATATATTGTTATAATATGGACTAGACTTTATGAATAGTATTAATTACATTTTCAATTTTATAACATTATTATTCATCTTATATATTTTCTATAACATGGTATGAGAACAAAATAAATTTTTCGGTTAAAATAAGTATTTTTTAAAAAAAATGTAGTTTTTTCCGCCTTTTGATGGCGCACCCACATTAAATCTAGTTTTTTACATTTTTATAAGTTAAATTTGACAAAATAAAATTATTCCTTGGAATCAGGATATAATAATTTAATTTGGATAAATGTTTCATATTATTCTGATAACTTTCATATTTTAATGAATAGTAAAAACACACTATATTTTAATTAAAAACAACTTTTTTCATCACAATAATTTATATGGTTAGGTTATCATTTAAATTGGTTTTAAAGTGTAATTATAATATATTTTTACCATTTAATCCAATTTTGGTCATTAGAATTAATTTCACTTTGAATTTGGACATAAACAAGTGTCGATCTTTTGATAGTTATTGTTTCTTAATAACACGCTATTTGTTTTGATAACGGGAATTAATATTAAAATTTAATTAATTCCACTTCTACGTTGTGAATTTGGAAAAATAGACATCATTTTTGAATTTGGAATATCAAATATAACTTAGGCTGAATTTTTGGTATTTTTCTGAAAAACATCAATTTTTGATGAATAGTGAAACCACTTAGTGATAGTTAAAAAACCGACTCTTTCATTTAAATGAACTTTTACCATTTCTGTGAATTGAATTTCAAAAATACAACATACATGGTTGTTTTCAAGAAGTAAAATTTGGTTCAATAAGATGAAAATAATTTTTGGTAAATAGTAACTTTTGACTTTTATTTACTGTGATTAAAGGTAAATAGGTTAATTCAAGGTTAAAAGAATATTATAATAATTCAAAATTACATTAACATTTGTCCTAACCTTATTTTATTAGTATTGGATGACCATGGGCATACTTGGGTCTATTTTGGGACCTCATTGAGCCACTTGGTAGTGATAATGACAATTTGGATTAATTAATTTAATGTAAAGACAAAATTGACATTAACAAAAATCTTTTAGTAATTAATTTTTATAAGGGGTTATATAAATTATATTTTAGACTATAAATATTCATTGGAAAGATAAAATGATTTCCTACATTGTGGTGTTTGTTTTATAATTTTTAGACATCAAATAAATTAAATTATTTATGACACAATAATGATGCAATATTTGCCTCATTCATAAATGATTTAAATAAATAAGATTATAATGATTAAAATATTATCCAAAACATGTCCAATTATGATTGGATGATTTTATTTCGACCATTAGTCATCTTATATTAATCTTTAATAATTTTTGGACATTTTGAAACTGAAGATAATTTTATAATAAAATAATATTTTCACACTTTCCAAAGGTGCCCCTCTCCTCCCTTATAAAAGGGAACCTACTCCCTCTCCTCTTTACACACCTTTGTGCCTTCAAGATCAGCCAAAACTTGCCCATTACTCTTCTAAACTCCCCTAGTAATATTCTAGAGGTCATGGTCTTCTTTAAAGACCAACATTAGTGCCCTAAGAGGAGGTTTCAAAGAGGTGTGTCGAAGAAGAGGTAATATCCGTTACCGATTCATTCAAATTTATTTCTTCTTATACATCCTCTTATTTAGTTGTTTCATTATGAAGTAATAACATCAGTATCACTAATATACTGATATGTAATTATAAATATTAAACAACCCTATTTCACCTTATATCCATCCTATGGAAAACAAAATCACCGCGCGTGCGTACGTACGGAATACTGTCTCCACGCCGTAGTGTAATCTGTTTTCCACCACCACCTTACTTGGATGGGTATAATGGTGTAAATAATAACTATATATTATTATTTTAAATTGATATTTATTTGGAAATAGTATACATACACTTCAATACAATTCCACGATCATGGGAACGATATCATCGCTCGTGCGTACGTACGGCCTACCGTCTCCACAATGTGATGCGACTCATTCTACATGATCTTCATTGAATAATGATAATTGAAAGAATAAATATGATATATATTACACTAATACCATTCTGGAAATTATGTATCTATAACCTAAAAAGAAAAATAAGAATTTATTCGACAAAACATGCATAAGAACATAAAGCAATGAACACCCGAATAACAAGTAGCAATGAAATATTACTAATAAGAAGATAACAACATGACCATATATGATATCATAACAATGAATATGATTATTTAATAATTAAATGACATTATTTAAATCATTATACAGGAGGTTCGGAAACGTACGAAGCAAATCGGACCTAAGGTAAGGGAAAATCTCGGAATCTCATTTTTATCTGAGATTGTTTATACATCAGAATTTACTGGGGAATATTTATCATCTACATCCATGTTTCCTAAATATGTAATATTATTTATATCCTCCTACAAATTTTTAAATACAATTTTACCCTTTGTTGAGTAAAGGATATGAAAGGAATCTTTTTTCATTTTTAGTATGAGGTACTTTTTGACTTTTCCTGCCAAAGTATGAGAAGAATATTTTTTTAACTTATATGGCATGAATGGATTTTTATGATTTCATATAACATTATTTCCATGAAGATTACTTTAAAAGTTTTCAAGTTTATTTTTAAACACCTTCTTTTAGTTTATAATTGTATGACATGTTAAGAAAGGAAAAATGTTTTTGAAGTAGAAAGGATATTTTCCTCAAGAATGGAGTTCACGTGTTTTATCAAAATTACTTTCCATCTAAGATAATATTGGGTTAGGTTTCTATCCCTATTTTTACATTTATTTGATTATGCTATGATGGAATTAATTTTATGATGTCCTTTTATCTTAAATGGATTATGATATGATGGCATGATGTTTAAGAATCCCATTTTTATTACATGGGTTATACTATGATTTATGATTTTGTGGCACACATAATAATGGTTTCATTATGAGATGGGTGGGACCTATATGTCCCTACAATGCATTGGGTAAATATTTATATCTCATGAGATAGACATGGTTGGAACAGCAGGTTAATCCGGTTCAGTGATACAGGACTGAAACGAGGAGTGAACTCAGTTCAGAAATGGAATTTGTCTACTTGGATAGTCTTAGCAATGAGTCTTGACTACTAAGAAATTATTCTTTATGATTATGTGTGTATGACAAAAAGTTTCATGATTTATGTTATGATTATTGGGATTACATTTCACTATTATGATTTATCTCATGTTATGATATTATGATCTCTTTTGCAGGTTAATATTTTTGAAATGCTATGTTCTTATGAATATGATATTTCCTTTGTATACCCTTACTGAGAATTTGATCTCACCCTTTTGTAGGTTTTCTTTTCCCTAGGTCAGGAAGAAATCTATTAAGTATGATATGCCAAAGGGACTCTAGATATGATGAAATAAATGGGAGACAATGTAGATGCTTTACCAGTCGTTTATGTTTCCCAATTTCTAAAGACACTATATCTATAAAGTCTTATCATGGTTTTGTTATATTTTGTACTAATTAGGCTTCAAGTTTGAAGTAATAACCATGTATGTAATGTATGGTTCATTATAGTTGGATCAGAGAAAAGGTATAGTCAACCTTTGGAAACTAGGATGTGAAATCCTTAGTAAGAAATCTAAGGATATGTATAAACATAAAACACAATATTAGTGTTTTATAAATGGCCATGAACAACCTATGATAAGACATAAAGTGTAAACTTTTATTCTTGATTATGTGGTTTTACTATTTTGATTAGTGTTCCTCACAATATACTTCTTGGTTTTAGTCAATGGATGGAACCTGAAGGAACCGTGTTAATGCTGAATGCGACGAGCAATGCAATTATTGTCCCCCTAAGTAACCAAATGTTATGGGAGCCGGAATGAAAAATCTTATAGCCATGCTCACACAAATTTCTCAAGCTATGAATCATTCAGGACTTCCAAACAATCAAAGGAAGGAGAAACATTCTATTTAATCCTTCATGAGGTAGCGTCCACCTTCATTCAGCGGGTCTTCTGATCCATTAGTGTCTAAACAATGGATTAGTACCACTAAAAAGATATTTTCAGTCCTTCAATGTTCTGAACATGATAAAGTCATCTTAGCAGTATATCATTTTGAAGGTGAAACTAATCAATGGTGGAATCATATTAAGAATACGAGGCAAATGGATGAAATTGAGTCCATGGAATGGGATGAGATCAAGAACTTATTTTTCAATAAGTACTTCCCTCGTATTCTTCGAGAAAAGATGGAAAAGGAGTTTCTTGAACTGAATCAAAAGGATGATGAATCGGTTGGTACCTATGCAGCAAATTTTACAAGACTTGCAACATACGCTTCTAGAATTATTATCCAACCTGAGAGTAAGATCAATCGATTATTTAGTGGCTTAAAACCAAGTCTTAGAAGGGAATTATCCATAAGGGACTTCAATGGATATGAGGAAATTGTTTGATGTTCTCTCAAGGTTGAGATGGAGATTGGAGTAAGCCATCAGTCATATGGGTTTTTTAAGAAGAGGAAAATGGAATTCAAAGGGAAATCTAAAGACCACAATTAAAACAAGATGAGTTTTCCCTAATTCTAAACGTGTAGAAAGAAACATGGAGGGAATTGTCTTAAAGGGACAAGTAAATGTTTTAAGTGTGGAAAAGAAGGTCATCGGACAGTTGAATATCGAAATAATGGTAAGAAGATGTCGAATGATGTGAACAAAGAATGGGATACACAGAATGAACCTCTTACACTTCAATGTTTTAAGTGCAAGTAAATGGGGAATTATGTCAATAAATGCCCTAATCCAAGGGCTGTTGATGATGATCAACGTCAACAAATTATTAAGGCCAAAGACAAAGGAAAGTCACATGAAATTTCTATCCACTATGTGGAGTATGATAACGAAGTGGTGAAAGGTACACTTACCATCCACTCTAAAGTAGCAAATGTTTTATTTGATTCTGGATCCACCCACTCTTTTATTTCTAACAAATTTTCTAAGGGTATCATCGTACTACCTCAACAATTAGATGTTGAGTTAGCTGTGACAACTCCTAATGGCACAACGGTTGCATCAAGAGTTTATAATTCTTCTCCAATTTATATTTTTGGGAAATTGCTTCCTAAAAATATTGTGATCCTTTCTATAGTGAAATTTGATGTGATTCTTGGCATGGATGGTCTTTCTTTATATGGAGCTCATATCAATTGCAAAAGAAAGGAAATCACATTTAATATTCCGGATCAATCTACTACCATCTATCGATGCAAGGATGAATATAACCTTCCAGTGGAAATTTCTTCCATCTTATGGGTATTCATTCCAATAAATGAGGTTATTTATCTCAAATGGTTGGAGAGAAACTCATGATTAAGAATATTCCCATTGTACGAGATTTTGATGATGTCTTTCTGGAGGAATTTCCAGGTCTTCCACCAAATCGTGAAGTTGAGTTTTCAATAGAACTCATACCGGGTGTTATGCCCATTTCAAATACACCTTATAGAATGGCCCCAATTGAGTTGTAGGAATTGAAGAATAAACTCCAAGAGAATATTGATAAGGGATTCATATTCCCTAGTGCATCACCTTTGGGAGCACCTGTTCTGTTTGTTAAGAAGAAATATGGATCAATGAGACTCTACATTGATTATCGAGAACTTAACAAGATCACTATCAAGAAAAAATATCCTCTCCCATGTATTGATGACTTATTTGACCAACTACGCAGAGCTCAATACTTTTCCAAGATTGATCTTCGTTCAAGGTTGACGCACGCCTGTCGTGGGGCGTGGCAAAACAATATTTTATTTACCTAAGTATAGTATAGCAGTTGATCCTAGGTAGTCTCCCGAAGAGGAGTGCACACAAAACAAGGTTGTCACTTTTTGTTGGTTTTATTAAAAAGATTGGTTTTAATTAATATGAATGACTATGAGAGAAACAAACAATAGAAATTGATTAATTTTAACAAATGATAAAGATGGTGATCGGATTGGGTTTGGCTGGACTTAGTGTTGTGCCATCACGGTTTCCAAATTTTATCTCTTATTCTTCCTTAAACTGATAAGAGAGAGATTTATCTACCGAGTCCTCTCTCTCCCTTAGTCAGATAAATGTGATGAGAATTTTCCTTTCTAAAACCTTAGATTGGTCTATCCTCCTTCCAATGTGTTTAGGGTTGTATATGGTCTCTTGATTAATTAGACCAATCCCAGACCTGGAATTGTTGTTCCCTAATAAACCAAGATTTCAACATACAATCCTACACACGTGCTTGACAACCGTCGAGCAATCACCACCCAACCCTAATCATGTGCCACCGTATACAGATTAGAATTGGGTGGAGGGAGATGTGATCATCGACCAAAGCAATTTATAATTTCAGAATAAAAACCTTAACACAACCGCATTCGGAATTTAATACTGAATTATGAATTGAAACCAGAAGAAGAAAGAAGAACAAATTTTATTCATTTCAAGCACAAAACTCAAACACAACACATCGGTCCAGCCTCCCCTCTTTCCGATCACTCAAATGAAATTACCCCTCCATGGATGGGGTAAGCGAGATGATTCGGGAGAGGAGAGACATTTTAAAACAAAAGAAATAAAAGAAAAATATGAGAAGTTCTTCTCCTGGGTGCCCGAGAATGAATGGGGTGGAGAATGGGATGTCTTGAGGGGGAGGAGCTCTCCTCCTTTTATAGGAAGAATTCGACCTCCGAAAGTTGTCGCGTTTTGGACCCCATAAATGACCTCTTCACGCATTGAGGACTTCTTAAATGTTGTTCATAAGTGTCTTGGCCGTGTCCCCTCAAAAGATCAGCGGATTTGGATAGGTATTCCGAGAGTTATGGCCAATTTCCTCTGACAATTTATTCTGTCCAGTCAGAATCATCAAACCGAAAAACACCGTTTTGTACTGAATTAATGTCCCTGAACAAGGCCATTTCAGGCGTGGCCTCCTTAATGAAACTTGTTCCAAATCTTCTTAACCGTCTATCCACAAAATTTCAGCTCCATTAAAGTCGTTTTGAGCGAGGTATGGATATTTCACTGAACCTTCGTTTTTCTGGAAGAAATTTCCTGGAAGCTTCCTTGGTGTTCCTCAATAATCTTCAACTTCATTGAATTGTTTGGACCTCAAGATGGTAGAATCAGATCCTGGTCCAGAAGACAAAGTTGAAGGAAATTAAATTAGGATTCTAAAGAAATTATAATCATAAAATTTGGATTTATATTTTTTTTTAAATGACCAAAATACCCTTGTAGTGAAAATCTGTCCAAAATGCAGAATTTGGTCATTTTTGCATTTAAACTTAAAATACTTCTTAAATCCAAAATTGTTACATATAAGCTCAAAATGTTATCTTGGGATGTTTAAAACAATAGAAATGCATTAAAAAAATGTGCAAATTATAACCCTTGTCAATTCCCCCACACTTAAACTATGCTTGTCCTCAAGCATAAAATCTCAACATGGAATTCAAAGGACACCAATGTCACCAATATTTAAATTTCAAATGGAATAAAATAAAATGATTATCAATGTCCAATCAAATTTTCCAGTTCCACAAAAATACCAATTTAATTTCCCATTTTTCAAAGAAACAATCAATTCATGCATTTTACTTTTCCCCTTTGAAAAATAATGAAGCTTCTCCTTTCATTCATTCAAGCTTCTCAATTTATTATTATTAAACATGCCAAATCATGATCTACCTCACTTATGAATCTTTTCTCTCATCACTCATGATACAATTAATAGTGGAGTTATGCTCATATCATGAGAACATGCCCCTTACCCATAGGCTTGTAAAGTAACTACTTTCTCCACTTTGTAAAGACAAAACACACATAAAATCATGAGGACTTGCAATAAAGGTTCAAATGACTCTGTGGCTTAGGGTTGGTGGGTAAATGATTGAAATAATTTAAGGCCAGAAGTATGAGGTTTGACTCTTAAGTACAATGCATGATTAATCAAGTGAAAACACAAGATGAACCTCACTCAAATCCCCTTGAAATGTGAATCACAACACCACTCCCCTTTCAATGACATGGGTCATGAGTCAATAAATGATTACAAAGAATGATATCATCCAAGTTCTCCCTGTTTTTTTTTTGTAAAGCTCCAGAAAGGCACAGCTTTATTTTTTTTTCTTTTTTTTTATGGAGAACCGGATGAAATGATAGAAGCATAATGAAATGATGACTCATGCCCAATTTTCTAATAATACATTGCCCAAAATGATGACGCACACATTACACCACCCAAAAATGATACATATCCCAAGGAACGCACACAAAAGGCCCTTCCCCCACACTCAAACTTGAAATAACCATGCAAAAATACTAAAAGTTCAGGTAGGTAAGGAAAAATTGGATTGTAATGTGGCTTAAACCTATAAGGCAATTCATGGCATCTAAGGGCTTACGAAGGATAAATGTAAAGTTGGGTCTTAGGATAAAATGTGGCTAACCAAAGATATGCCTCAATCATTTTAAATGTGGTTTTGTACAGTCATAGCTTTGACAAGTTTCAATACAAGTTCTAGCAGGTGGCACGTCCCAAGATCACTCAAGAAATATGCTCAAGATAAAATAGGAAATATTTGGTCTAGAAATCCTCTCAGGAATGAGAATA
The DNA here is from genome assembly GCA_963277665.1 of Viscum album. Taxonomy (NCBI): domain Eukaryota; kingdom Viridiplantae; phylum Streptophyta; class Magnoliopsida; order Santalales; family Viscaceae; genus Viscum; species Viscum album. The sequence goes on from OY728163.1 coordinate 34,367,139, forward strand.
TGATATTGGACAATCACTTATGGCATGATTAATAATAACAAATTAATTCACATGAATTTCAGAAATTCAAAGAATGAAAAATGGAAGGGAAATTTCATTTACATGAATCAATTAATTCCCTCAAATCATGAGTCCTTATTTCAATATCCTTGCTTCACTTTAATCATCCAATTATCCATTTTAATCATTCAATCTCATTAAAATTGAAATCTAACACATGGCATCACAAGATTACTAAGAAACTCATGTCTCCTAGATAAGTTGAGTAAAACATTAATTCAAGTGAGGGTATGCAATTCTTATCATTAAAGATTAAAACATGTTTTGGACAAAAAATTTAAGGAGTTTAAAATTTAAAAATTAAAAATGAACTCCCTTTTGAAATAAAGATTCAGTCCCCTTTAACAAATTTTTGGGGCTTCCTTCTGCCATCATGATCCTATAAAAGAAATTTTCAAAATTAAGAACAAGTATCATGTCATTAAAGCTCAAAATGATAAGGGGGAAAGGGATGAATGCTAAACTACTTCTAAGAAATGAAATTGAAATCTAAATTCGTATAAAGTAAGGGATAAGTCTTGGTACGATCCCCCAAGTGGGCCCTGAATTTTTACTGCCTCCAGTGGGCAGTACCAGCTGTTATCCAAAGTCTGATGGTGGATGTAGCTTCTTTGATTTGAACCACCACATGTGGCTTTTCCCAGCATGTTCTTCATTGTCCTTGTTGAGGAGGAATCCATGTATAGAGTACACCAGATCCACCCCCTTTGAAATGGGGTATAGATTGCATGGTGGGGGTAGGATGAAGTATGGATCCTCCTCCTTCTTCGTTGCTTCTTGTGCAACATCTTCTTCTATTTCCAGTGGTTGCTTCAGATGTGAAGCAGCATGTGTCTCTGGTTCATCAGGCAGAGCCACTAGAATCTCTTCATGATGGGGCTCCTCTAGTATATGTTCAATGACTTCAGGGAGCTCTAGGTGTTCCTCAACAGGTGCATCTTCTTTTTCCACATCATCCTCCAAGGCATAATAGGATTCACATAATTCTGAAAATTCAAAAATGTTGGGAGTTATACTCAAATCAGATTCAATAAATTTAAAAGAGTTTGAGTTCAAGATTGTATCATCTCCCTGAGTCGGTTTGGCTTGAATATCTTCTTCAATAGAAAATTCCACTTGGAGTTGATCTTTAATAGATGAAGATAGATAGTCAGACTCCTCCACCTTGAGTTTGTCTTCAACATCATGGATGTCTTCAATGAAATTTGGGAGGACCAGTGGAACATCCTTGTTGGCCTTGAATCTTTGAATGTCTTTTTGGAGTTCATCGGCCAAGACCATCAAATCTTCCAGTGAGATCCATGTTGCTAATCCTTTTTCCTTTTGTTTGAGCCTTATCATTAGAGCATCAGCCCTTCGTTGGAGGGATTCCTCAGTGTAGTCGGTTTCTTCTTCTGGCACCTGTGAGTAATTGTTCCATGCATTTGAATTTGAGATTGAAGACATTATGGGAAATGGTTTTTTTTATGATTTTTTAAAAAAAAATTAAAAATATTAAAAAAAAACTATGAATTTAGAAAAAAAATGATTGAATTAACTACTTAGCTCCCCGGCAACGGCGCCAAGTTTGACGCACGCCTGTCGTGGGGCGTGGCAAAACAATATTTTATTTACCTAAGTATAGTATAGCAGTTGATCCTAGGTAGTCTCCCGAAGAGGAGTGCACACAAAACAAGGTTGTCACTTTTTGTTGGTTTTATTAAAAAGATTGGTTTTAATTAATATGAATGACTATGAGAGAAACAAACAATAGAAATTGATTAATTTTAACAAATGATAAAGATGGTGATCGGATTGGGTTTGGCTGGACTTAGTGTTGTGCCATCATGGTTTCCAAATTTTATCTCTTCTTCTTCCTTAAACTGGTAAGAGAGAGATTTATCTACCGAGTCCTCTCTCTCCCTTAGTCAGATAAATGTGATGAGAATTTTCCTTTCTAAAACCTTAGATTGGTCTATCCTCCTTCCAATGTGTTTAGGGTTGTATATGGTCTCTTGATTAATTAGAGCAATCCCAGACCTGGAATTGTTGTTCTCTAATAAACCAAGATTTCAACATACAATCCTACACACGTGCTTGACAACCGTCGAGCAATCACCACCCAACCCTAATCATGTGCCACCGTATACAGATTAGAATTGGGTGGAGGGAGATGTGATCATCGACCAAAGCAATTTATAATTTCAGAATAAAAACCTTAACACAACCGCATTCGGAATTTAATACTGAATTATGAATTGAAACCAGAAGAAGAAAGAAGAACAAATTTTATTCATTTCAAGCACAAAACTCAAGCACAACACATCGGTCCAGCCTCCCCTCTTTCCGATCACTCAAATGAAATTACCCCTCCATGGATGGGGTAAGCGAGATGATTCGGGAGAGGAGAGAAATTTTAAAACAAAAGAAATAAAAGAAAAATATGAGAAGTTCTTCTCCTGGGTGCCCGAGAAGGAATGGGTTGGAGAATGGGATGTCTTGAGGGGGAGGAGCTCTCCTCCTTTTATAGGCAGAATTCGACCCCCGAAAGTTGTCGCGTTTTGGACCCCATAAATGACCTCTTCACGCGTTGAGGCCTTCTTCAATGTTGTTCATAAGTGTCTTGGCCGTGTCCCCTCAAAAGCTCAGCGGATTTGGATAGGTATTCCGAGAGTTATGGCCAATTTCCTCTGACAATTTATTCTGTCCAGTCAGAATCATCAAACCGAAAAACACCGTTTTGTACTGAATTAATGTCCCTGAACACGGCCATTTCAGGCATGGCCTCCTTAATGAAACGTGTTCCAAATCTTCTTAACCGTCTATCCACAAAATTTCAGCTCCATTAAAGTCGTTTTGAGCGAGTTATGGATATTCCACTGAACCTTCGTTTTTCTGGAAGAAATTTCCTGGAAGCTTCCTTGGTGTTCCTCAATAATCTTCAACTTCATTGAATTTTTTGGACCTCAAGATGGTAGAATCAGATCCTGGTCCAGAATACAAAGTTGAAGGAAATTAAATTAGGATTCTAAAGAAATTATAATCATAAAATTTGGATTTATATTTTTTTGTAAATGACCAAAATACCCTTGTAGTGAAAATCTGTCCAAAATGCAGAATTTGGTCATTTTTGCATTTAAACTTAAAATACTTCTTAAATCCAAAATTGTTACATATAAGATCAAAATGTTATCTTGGGATTTTTAAAACAATAGAAATGAATTAAAAAAATGTGCAAATTATAAGCCTTGTCAAAGGTATCATCAATTAAGGGTCAAAAAAGAGGATATACCAAAGACGGCTTTTCGTACAAGGTATGGACACTATGCATTTATAGTGATTCCATTTGGTCTTACTAATCCCCCTTCTGTCTTCATGGATCTAATGAATAGAGTCTTTAGAGACCATCTTGATCAGTTTGTGGTAGTCTTTATAGATGATATTCTGGTCTATTCAAAGAGCCAGGAAGAACATGAAGATCACTTGAGAATTATATTAAAGACACTAAGAAAGGAGAAGCTTCATGAAAATTTTCACAAGTGTGAATTTTGTATTCAAAAAGTTTCATTTTTGGGTCACATAATCTCAAAATAGGGGATATCTGTGGATCCAGCAAAAATAGAGGTTATCGAAAGATGGTCGAGACCAACAACAGTAACTGAGATCCGATGTTTTCTTGGTTTGGCTGGATATTATCAACGTTTTGTGAAAGGTTTTTCACGATTATATAATCTACTCACCAGGTTGACTCGAAAAGGAGTTAAGTTCATGTGGATGGTGGATTTTGAAGAGAATTTCAAGGAGTTGAAAAGAAGGTTATCTAGTGCACCTGTGCTCACACTGCCTTGTAGTGGAGAAAGGTTTGTGATCTACAGTGATGCATCCAAGAAGGTATTGGGGTGTTTTCTCATTGAAAACGATATGGTGATAGCTTATTCCTCATGACAGTTGAAAATCCATGAGTAAAATTACCCAACTCGTAATTTGGAGTTAGCTGTGATAGTCTTTGCATTAAAGATTTGGAGGCATTATCTTTATGGTGAATGGTGTGATATTTATCCTAATCATAAAAGTTTAAAGTATATTTTCACACAAAAGGGGATGAATATGCACCAAAGAAGATGGTTGGAGCTGATTAAGGATTATGACTTCTCAATTCATTACCACCCTAGGAAATCAAACAAGGTGGCAGATGCATTAAGTCGATAAGACCATGCTAGAATATCCATGATGAGGATCACAAAAGATACAATATTTATGGATTTACAAAGGATGGATCTTAGAATTATAATGGAAGGGGAAAAATCTTATCTTTCTCAAATGAATGTTCAACCATCTATACATGTGAAGATTAAAGAGGAACAAAAAAAAGATGTAGAGTTACAAAAGAAGGTGAGAAATGTTCCGGAATTCAACATTGATTGTGATGGGATAATAAGGTTCAGGAATCGGGTTTGTGTTCCTCCCATCCCAGAATTAAAGAAGGAGATACTGGATGAGGCTCATAGTTCTTCATTCTCTATTCATCCTGGAAGCACGAAGATGCATAGGGACCTAAAAGGGTACTTTTAGTGTGATGGCATGAAAAGAGATGTTTCTGAATATGTCTCTCAATGCTTTGTTTGTCAGCAAGTTAAAGCTGAGATACATAAGTCTAAGGAGATGTTACAACCATTACCCATACCAGAATGGAAATAGGAAAACATCACTATGGAATTTGTCACTAGAATTCCTAAAACATCCAAAGGAAATAATGATATCTGGGTTATAGTTGATCATCTTACGAATTTGGCACACTTCATTGGTATTTTAGAAGATTTATCTCTGGATCTTCTTGCCATGATATATGTGAAGGAAGTGGTAATATTGAATGGAGTACCAATTTCCATTATATTTGATTGGGATCGGAGGTTTAACTAAACGTTTTGGAGAAGACTTCAACATACTTTAGATACAGAGTTGAGTTTTAGCACTGCTTATCATCTTCAGATAGACGGTCAGTCTGAGAGAACAATTCAAACACTAGAAGATATGTTAAGAGCTTTCTCTATTGATTTCAAATATGGTTGGGATCAACACCTACCATTGGTGGAATTTTCTTATAATAATAGCTTTCACTCCAGTATTCATATGTCTCTTTATAAAGCTCTCTATGGAATGAAATGCAAGACTCCAACTTGCTGGGATAATGTTGGGGAAAGAAAGCTATTAGGACCTGATCTTGTTGATGAGATGGCAGAAAAGGTCAGATCTATTCAACAACACATAAGAGCAGCTCAGAGTCTACAAAAAAATTATTCCGACAACCGAAGAAAAGACCTAGAGTTTGAAGTGGGTGATAAAGTGTTCTTGCGAATATCTCCTTGGAAGAGAGTAATGAGATTTTGAAAGAAGGGAAAGTTGAGCCCTAGGTATATCTGTACTTTAGAAATGCTGGATCATGTTGGGAAGGTAGCTTACCGATTGGTTCTTCCACCGAATCTCTCTCAAGTTCACGATGTGTTCCATGTTTCTCTCCTGAGAAAGTACATACTTGATCCTTCACATGTACTAAACATAGAAGTTGTATTGTTGGAGCAAGATCTTTCTTATGAAGAACAGCCGATAGAGATTCTGGATCGTTGTTTCCAATGCTTTCATCGGGGCGCGCGCATCTGTCCGTCTGCGGAGGAGGACGTGCTGCATTGTTGCCCCGCATTCCCGCTTTCCAAAGGCGGGCGACATTCGCTCCTTATTCAGGGATGTCTGCTCCTTGATCGAAACGGGATGATGGGATGTCGGTTCTTCCTTCCGTGGATTCCCCCTCGAAACTCGTCACCTAGTCCAGGTCTCCCTCATAGATTTAATACGTTGTTCATGAAACTCTTCCCAGTTCCATGTTTCCATGGATGCTGGTTAATTACACTAATTCTATCAGGACATTTCAAAGGTTCCGGTCAGGTTAGCAACCTGCAGTTGGGGGAGTAGTCACGTCGAGGCATCAGTAGCGTGTCTGGATGTTGGGGAACTGGCGTGTCTGTCTTTTGTCCCTTGTCATGGGACTTCTCGAAGGAGTGGAAGCCCGAGGCATCCCACATCGAGCGTGGGGAATTATATGTCACATACATATATCTGAGGTTTTCCTCAGCTTCCTGTGTTTAGTACAGGGTATGCCGTAGGATTAACGTCCAGAAGGGGATGGAGGAGCCCGATCAGAGCATTAGCTGGAATGGATCGGATTGAGGGATTTCCCTTGAAGGGGTGCCGATACCAAGACCATCCCATGGGCGACTGCGAAGAGGAGCGGAATGGTATGATCTTTCCGGGACATGGAAGTCCGGGTGAGAACCAGGATGGGTGATAGAGAGTTGAATGAAATGGAGGGGGAATGAAATGGGACCATCGCAGGGGCGACAGTGAAGTTGGGCTTGAGCCTCAAAGAGACATCCTATGTATCCTCGTGGAAGGGAATCAAAGTCTGCGTAGTTCGGGATGGTGCCGGTGATCCGACCTGAAGGTGGAACTTGGCCCGATGGGCATCGTCAGTGAACCGACGTGAATGCGGACCTTGGTCCAGATGGTGTGGGGCTTACGCACTAGGCTGCCCAGGTGCTGGTGACCTAACGGGAATAAGGTCAGGATGACCAACAGGTGGTGGGATTGAACCTCTGGGAGGCTTCATACGTACCACGCTTTGACATGGATCAAATACCACGTAGTTCAATTTGGACGCCGGAAGGCCGATGTGAATGAGGAGGACCAGGGGGTCCTAGCGATGGTGGGCTTGGACCTCGTGGAGGCTTCCTACGTACCATGCCTTAACATGGATCAAAGACCATGTAGTTCAAAGGGTGTTTCATCAGCGAACCGACGTGAAGGTGAACCCGAGGGGTCCACTTGTGGTGGGTGTTGGCGAACCGACGTGAATGAGGGACCTTGGTCCAATGGGAGAGGGGCTTGAACCTCGTGAGGCTTCCTATGTACCATGCCTTGACATGGATCAAAGTCCTTGTAGTTCGGGTTGGTCACAACGGCTTGTCATCGGGCTGGAATGCAGTTTAACGTCATGCGGGACGAGGATGAACTCGACGTGAATGAATGATGGGTGGGCTTGAACCTCAGGAAGGATTCCTATGTACCATGCCTTGACATGGATCAAAGACCTCGTAGTTCCAATAATGGAAGTCATCAGTGAACCGACGTGAAAAAGGTGGACCTTAGTCTAATGAGAGATGGGCTTGAACCTCAGGAAGGCGTCCTACGTACCATGCCTTGACACGGATCAAAGACCTCATAGTTCAAAGGGTTTCATCGGTGAACCAACGTGAATGTAGACCCAGGGGTCTACTAGTGGTGGGCTTGAACCTCATGAAGACTTCCTACGTACCATGCCTTGGAATGGATCAAAGTCCTCATAGTTCGAAGGGTAAGTGTCGGCGAACCAACGTGAGGAAGGAGAGACCTTGGTCCAAGGGGAGATGGGCTTGAACCTCAAGGAGGATTCCTACGTACCATGCCTTGACATGGATCAAAGTCCTCGCAGTTCCAATGGTGTAATATAGTTTAACATCATGCGGGGTGGTGGTGAATGAATGAATGAGGTCAGAACGACCGGATGGTGGGCTTGAACCTTGTAGAGGCTTCCTACGTACCACACCTTGACATGGATCAAAGTCCTCGTAGTTCAGTTGGGCGTGTAGTTTAACGTCATGTTGGACGAGGGAATACAGTTTAACATCATGTTGGATGAGGTGTTATCATGTCCAATGCTTACTTTAAGCCCACGTGAGTCGTTCTCGGTGTGAGAAACAAGAGACAACAGAGACCTGACAATCACGCCGCGAAGGGTGCATCCGTGAGAAGCGAAGAGGGGCTTACGCGTTAGGCAGCCCATGGTGCTGGGACTTACTCCAGGATGGAGTCCTAAAGTGCGGCAGAGCGCAGCAAAAGAGGGATTTGGGACCAATTATGGGAGGTGCCTCGTTCCCTATCACGCCCTCCACTGACCTTGGTAGTGGGGAAGTACGGAGATGCAGGGGTGCAGCCTTCCGCAAGAGGGGCTAGGGGCTTACACCAAGTTGGTTTCCCTTCTCCCATGGACATACGCTACTCCGAGAAGGAGGATATCATACCTTGTGGAGGGGGTGACCCCGTCTCTGTGGAGACGGGTGGCGTAAAAAATGTCCGAGCTGGGGGGGACCCTTCATGCGAGGCACGAGGTCGGGTCACTGTTTAATGTCATGTGTTGAGGACGTGGTGCTTGGCAGTTTAACGTCCTGCAGCTCAGACGGGGTGGGTTCACTGCACACCCCTATGACTTACATAACTGGTACCCTTTTCTCCTTGGGGGAGGGAAGGTACCAGTAAGGCCATAGTCAAGGGGGGTCGTAGAGAGAACCATCGAGGGGTCCACGTTAGCGTGGCTATGCAGAGAAGCAATAGCCGTTATCGTGCCTATGCAAAGAAGCATTAGGCGAAGAAACGCTACAAGTGGTATTGTTCGTGGGACTTTGAAATCACATCGTGCATACCTGGAGGGTCGCACGGTAAGGGGAATTGCCAAACAAAGGAGTTTGCTTCGCGAAGCGGAGTGCCTTGGCCTTACCATGGGGCAAAGTTGTGAGTGGAGGGGGATTCGCGAAGTGGAATAGTATTCACGGAGCACTGCCTCACAAAGAGGAGGTGCCACGTGAAGCAGGGTGCTGCGAAGCAGTGTGCTTCGTGATGTGTAGCGATCCTACCTTAGTATGGGAATCTCTAGTAAAGGACGGGTGTTTCGCAAATCATAAACGCTCTGCGGCTGCCCAGGTTCCCTTGGGAATCCCCCTCCTTCACGAATGCCCTTGAGCTTCGTAAAGGGAATCCCTCTCGGAAGAGGGGCTCAAAACGAGACAAAGCGAAGGCATCACACGAAGTAGAAGTACCTCGCGAAGCTCATGATTCCTGGGGCAAAGGGTGCTTTGCGATTCGGGAGAGGAGAAGTCGAAAGGTCGGATTTTTCGTCCTCTAGGCTCAGGGGGAACCCAGTATTTATAGGCAAGGGGTGCTGCGAAGCAGAACTCCTCCGCCGCCTCTGGTTCTTTGCGGCACGCTCGCGAACGTCAGGCCGTTAGCGGAGAGGTACCGCCTCCGGAGCTTCGCGGCGAGCTCGCAAACGTCAGGCCTTTCACGGAGAGGTACCGCCTCGGTTGCTTCGCGGTGGGCTCGTGAACGTCAGGCCGTTCGCGGAGGGGTACCGCCTCGGGAGCTTCGCGGTGGGCTCGCGAACGTCAGATTCATTCGCGGAGCGGTACCGCCTCCGGTGCTTCCTGGGACTGCGATGCTCAGGGGTTCTTCACATCGGTGCTTCTCGAGGTAGCGTCCGGGGATTCTTTGTTTTTCTCCTTCCTTTCGTGCAATATTTTGGCGCCAAAAAATGCCCCCCCTCAGACTTGGAGCCGGGGGCCGCAGGGTCGAAGTCTGAGGGAAAATCGCCAAAATTGTCGGCGTTTCGCGATGTGACTTCGTGAAGGGGGCCCGCGGTGCTGACCACGGTCAGGGGATCCGAACGCGCCGCGATGGTCCACGCGGGCGGGGCACGCCGCGAAGATCCAGGGTCGCCGACTATAAATAGGGGATCGACCTCTTTTGTCTTCACGTGACTTTCTTGTCCTTTCGTGCTCTCGCTTTCGCGAAGCTCCGCGTACTCCGCGCCTGCTCTCCGCGAATCGAGCTTCGCGGAAAACTGCGGGTCTCTGACTCCGCGACTACGCCAAGCGAAGTCCTATTTTCTGACTTTGGTTCGACTCCACGGCTTGGTTTCACAACCCATCTTCGCGAGAGATCTTCGCGAGCCGGCTTTGCGAACCAGCTCCGCGATCCTTTCTGAAAAACTCTTTTCTGAGTGTCGGAACCAAAATGGCCCATCGAGAAGCTGTGTTGGGGGTGATTGCCAACGCTTCCTGGAGGGATGAAATGGCCAACTTTCTAGGCCTTGGGGAGATGGTCTGAATCCACTCGGACCACATTTCTTTGACAGAGCTTCTATCAGAGGGTCAGAAGAATTATCCACAGTGTAAGAAGCTGCCATTGTACGGCTTCGGGTTGAGGGATGAAGTCTTCATCCCTAAGGCGAGTAGGGATGAACCAGCTTGCTGGTTTAGGAGCACTCCATGTCAGCACCAATGGTTCAAGGAAGCGGATGGTCATGCGCGGGAGGACTTCACACCCGTCACCGCCGACTGTCTCTACAACCATGTGAACAATATTGACGGGAAGACACTGCAACCGGAGATGTCCCCTCCTCTCTATCATACCATGCTGAAGGTGGCTTTGCAGGATTCGAAGAAAGGGTGGTCCGATGAGTGGGACCTGTACCAGGGCGGCAACTTTACTGATGACTGGGTCTGGGCCTACTGGGTAGGCGCCTCATGCGAGGAGTTTGGGGCCGATCTGAGGAGAGTGGGTTTATATGAGGCGACATGGGCCTCCCAATTCCACATTTACCAACTGAAACAACTGATGTCGGAATTGCTGAGCAGATGGTCGTCTAGGACCAATACCTTTCACTTGCACCACGGGGAGGTGGGCATCAGCCTGTGGGATTTCCACCAGATTTCGGGGGTTCCGATCTTGGGGGCCATGTATGATGAGTTCCTCCCCATCATGAGCGCATGGGAGGATACAGAGAAAATGTCGCGACTGGAGTCGGCGCTAATGGAACTCGTCCCTGGGGAGGACAAGGAGGCCATGAGGGATGTCCACTTTAAGAAGTGGTTCAAGTGCTTCCTGAATTTCCCAGAAAATCGAGAGTTCCCTCTGAGGACTCGAACTTGTCCGAGGGCGGCCCAACGGGGTAAGGAGCACTTGTATTGGTGGGACTTGGAGGACAGACAATGGAAGACTTGGGGTTTCAGTGTCAGCACTGAACAACAGCCGATAGTCAGGCTGGCGGCGTTCATTGCGACTCTCATCTGCGGTTGGATCCTACCGGTGAGGGATACCAGCATTGGGGTGCGGTCCAGCTCGTTTATCATGGCGTCCATGCTGGCCATGGGGCAGCGGGTCAACCTGGGGATTCCTATGCTCGCCAATCTGTACAGAATGTTGCGGCACATTAGTGAGGGCAAGAATCTGCCGAGGATATGCGGGCCCTTCCACCTCCTGTATGGGTGGGTTGCGGCGCACATTAGGGGGATCTATGAATATCCAAACCCTATCTCACCGCCGGGATCAAACTTCTTCCCCTCCATCCTGAATACGGTCGGCAGATTCCCGTTCAAACTAACCGTGTCGATGGTGCTGAACCGGGTGTGGAGGGAGGATGAGTTTAATTTCCACCCCTTCCCATTGTCGACGGGGATACTTACTGACGACGGGCGGGGAACGAAAGAGAACCGGGCTTACCTCCTGGCCTTTCTAGGTGGAGTTTTGGTGGCACGAGTGGATCGTGAGTCGCTCTGCGAGCCGTACACCCCACATCGGTTTGCGAGGCAGTTTTGGTGCCTCCTGCGGCTGACCCCACAGGTCTACTGGGATGTGTGTCACGAGGAGCACCCGTGTGTGATGAGGCAGCTATGGCTCATGTTCACGCGGGAAGACGGAAAAAAGTGAATCGCATTGCCTCCATCCACCGCCGCTTTCGGATTGGTAAGGGAGTACGCCATTAGCTGGGAGGCTGCTTACCCGGGGGAGATGCTGAAGCAGCCAACTGTCCGGGTTGGCGACGGTGGGCCTCCTTTATCCCAAGTTCGGGGTCGAAGGGCAGCTAGGGCCTCTTGCGGTGGCGGGTCTGCCGTGGTGGCGAGACCCGCACCGGCCAAGGGCGTGGCAGTAGCGGCGGATCTAGTGATTCCGAAAGAGCAGGTCCATTCGGAGGGGAGACCCCCGAGGGGATTTTGTAGGATATCCACTCAGGCTCCAGGGAAGCGGCTGCGTCATATCGACATGGCAGAGGATGACGTCTTCCTAGAGGCCTGGGACATTTGGGACATCAACCGGCAATTCCTCAGTCCACCCGAGATATGGGCGCACCTGAATCGCCTCGGGATGGAATTATTGGGCATAGGCCCAGTTTGGGCTGGTTTCATGGTGTCTCTGGCAGAGGCATAGCAATACTTGGACGAGCTGGAGGATTACGTTCACTCCAGTGGTGTCCCTCACCCAATGACAGACCGGGTGAGGGTACTGATGGATCGAACGGTCCCCCCACATTTGTCAGCTACCGATATGAGGGAGCGCTTCCCCCTACCGGAAGAATCAGAGGACTCCTCTCGGGAGGATGAGGCTGGAGGAGGGCGAGGTCGGAGATCAAGACTCAGATTCCGACGATTTCGCGGAGGCTCTCGAGGTAACATTCTGAACTTCTTTCCTTATGGTCTACTCTTGGGCCATTATGGACTTCTCACCGATGTTTGAGCCATGCAGGAGGAACTTGTTCAAAGGCCTCGTTCTCGCCCCTCGGCGGGTGATGATGCAGGACCTTCAGGACCTGCGCCTATGGCTGCGTCCAGTTCCGCGTCTGGTGGATCCAAAGCACCCGAGGTGGCTCCTCCAGAATCTCCAGACTTTCCAACAGTATACAGAGGGCCTCGCCTCGGGGTCCCATCAGTATCGGCTCAAGAGAAGAACCAGGAGGTCGATCTCTATAAGTTTCCTCTACCAGTTTCCTCGTCATCATATGTAGACTATTCCAACTAACGTTTACGTCCCTCTCTGTCGTACAGTTCTCCGACTGGCGTGGGCTACTGCGGTAAGGCTAGTCGGGATATCTGGTGGAATCCCTCCTAGGGGCATGCCAATGATGGTGGTGATAGTCCCCCCATCTCCCCGAGCTGCAACAAACATCATCACTGGCGGGGCCACCGGAAGGGTTGTGCCCGAGGTCATTGAGGTAGACTCTGATAAAGAGGATCGATCGGCCGGTCCTAGTCCTTCCGCGCCTTCTTCGGCGCCAGATGTCATGCCAGATTCGACGCCAGATGTCGTGCTAGATTCGATGCCAAATGCAGATCCTGCCGAGGATTTTCAGTGGGCGTATCCTGCGTACGAGCCTTCCAATCGCGCAGACTGGGACGAAACGGCCTCCGATGAGGAAGACAACAGCATAGTCCGCCGCCAATCATGGAATCTGATCACACGCTTCATCAAGGACACCCCCCAAGCGTTGTGGCTGGACGAAATGGACAGACTTCACTCACGGCTATGCGAACTGTGCACTGGGGGAGTGGATGCCCAATGTCCTCATGCGCTCGTCCAAGATCTTATGGCTGAGAAGATCCGAGAGCATGATCGTGGGCTGGAAGCGGAGGAAGGAGACAAACATCAAGAAGCTCCAGGAAGCTTAAAGTGAGGTCCAACAGCTGCAGACCCAGGCGGATGAGTACTCAGCCTCTCTTAATGCACAATCTAAGTTGATCTCACGGTTGAAGGCCCAGCTGGCAGAGGAAGAGGAGCATTTGAGGCAGGCTTCTGTAAAGATGGATGCCATTCAGGCTGGGGTTGAGAGGGCCAGATCCAAGGCTGACGAACTGTGCCCCACTGCTGCTAAGGAGGAGCGGGAGCTGAGTCAGCGGTAGTAAGTCTTGGATGCCACAGGCCGAATGGTGGCGGAGCTGCAACGCTCTTTTGACGAGGTCAACCCGTCCATGGGGGGAGTCGACCCCCGGGTACTGTAACAAACTAAAAACCTTTTATTGGTACTTTCGCGCTTCAATTTCTTCCTTTGTTTTGAATGTCGTAGAACGCACGATTTACACTATTTAAATCGGTTCGTTACATTACTACAATGTTTGCGGGACATTCGGTGATAATTCCCCAAGATCACGTGGGTCAAGCCCGATGTGAGAAACAGGAGATAGTGGCCTTCTCGTCCCACCTAACATAGGAGTGGAGACCATGCTCCGGGCATCCGGGATTTGGATTACCAGTCCGGATTTCCGAAAGATGGGAGAGGCTTGGCCGAAGAAGGAACTTCTCAAAATAGCTAAATTACCATTTCTTCAGCGTGCCCTCATGCACGAACGGTGCAACACCAGGGGCACTGAAATCGGTCCGAACAGACGGAAACGGGAAGCGTGAATTACGATGCCCAAGGTTCAGAGCACTATGGGGATGGCGTGACAATAAAGGACAGCCGTTAACTATGGAGGAGAAGCGGTATCCTTATTGCGTTAGCCTAGAATGGGGACAAAAATGAGGGTCGACCGTTGACCATGTTCGAAACACGAGACCATGTCGCAAATGTTGTCAAAGATCCTTAGGGACGTTGGCCCGAAACAATTGGAGGGCCCTTAGGTCCAACATTCATGGAGAGACCTTAAGCCTCATATCCATGTCATCTGAGGGTCCTTTTGGATGTGGAAGAGGATGAGGATCCAAATAGAGATCTCATGAAGCTTGGTCATGGGACGAGGGGAATGTCCCCATGAAAATCCCACACTTCTGGCTCTTTGTCAAAACACATCTAAATACGATAACGAGACGTATTAGATAGAGGGAGAAGAGTCCTTTCCCATAGGGATATCTTAGTTTAGGGTCGTAGAATATGGACCAAAGTGCGGGAGGAAACATAAGAGGCACATGGTGGAGTAACTCAAACACCTGGCTTGAATGGGAATAGGGGGTGTGTACGGTGCGGTGAACAACCCGACGTGAATGAGGACATGATCCCATATCACACCGCACGACCCCCTTAGGAGAGGTTTTGGGTCAAGGGACCGAAAGTGAAAGTTAGGATGGGCCCACGGGGAAGTGCCTGGGCGCTCCTACGTATCTCATGAGGATGAGAATCAAGCCGTACGTAGTTCTTGAAAATGTCTTAGTTTAAGGTCTTAGAGCTTGGACCATGAGTGGGTAAGGGGAGAAAGGGACACATGGGAAGGTGGTTACAAAACCTGACATGAATGAGGACCTAATCCCTACTTACCATGTGTTCTCTGGGGAAATGCTCGAGTCGAGGGACCGAACACGAAGGTTAGGCGGGGCCCACGGGGAAGTGCTCGGGCGCTCCTACGTATCTCATGAGGATGAGAATCAATCCATACGTAGTTCTACAAGGTGGCACGGTAAGGTACCAGTGCCAGGGAAAAAGGGGAGTGCGGGCATGGCCCTTGCACTAAAAGAAGAGGAATTTGATAAATCTTGTTTGTCCTTTAAGGTGAGTGGTTTTTTTTGTGAAGCGATAGGCCTAGGGTAGTAGGTCGTGGTGTCGCCACAAGAATCAATCCGTGATAGGCGTTGACAAATGGCATGGCACATGACCAATACCCAACGTGATGTCCTCTACAACGAGGTCATCACAATGCAGTGCCGTTTTTCGTCGTGCAGCCAGGACGATAATGTCACAGTTTAGGGTAGTGTGATAGGACCAAGAATTCATTTTAACGTCATGTAGCGCAGACGTAGCAGAAGCGATGCTAGGCGGGGAATGTGTATGGTGTTGTGCGACATAACCGACGTGGATGGGGATATGATCCCTCATCACATCGTACATAGTCCCGAGAGAGGAACCTCAGGCTGAGGGGCCTATATAGAGGTAAAAGGTGAAAAGAAGGGGGGAGTGACTAGCTCCCTAAATGGGCTGGACCCGAAGACTAAGCGTCTGGGCGGTCCTACGTATCCAATCAGGACAGGAATCAAGTTGAACGTAGTTCCAGATGGATCTTAGTTTATGTTCTTAGAGCTCGGACCGTGGATGGTGACAACTTCCCGAGTAAGCATAGACGTCAACCCAATACCTAAGCCCACGTGATTTAAACTTGGTGTGGGAAACAAGGGGGGGAGATCCTTATCGCAATATTTGGGGTCTCCATCGAAGGGGAGTTGGTAGAGTATAGCGACCCGGCCTTTTCTTACATTAATATTACATCATTTTAAAGATAAACAACACAATAGTATTACACATGGAGGATCCAGAGGTTTAGTGTCTTGGGAAAACTAGGACCATACTTAACAAATACAACATCAACCATAAACATTTATTTAATTTCTTCTTCTATAGCTTCTTAGTAGCACTTGTCCTCTCCTTAGTACATGTAGCCACCTGAGGATATACATCAAAAGGGGTGAGCTAAAATCCCAGTAAGAGGATAGTTAAGAACAATACATCATGGGGTGAGCATAATCATAACATAGGCAAAATATCATGAACATGATAGGAGCATAAGTAAAAGACTTGAAATGTGGCAATGCATAAAAATGAAACATCATGTCTTAGTGGTTAACTACCACACATACTTGTGAACAAATCTAGCATCATGTTCACACATCATTTCACATTTACTCATGAGATTCATCACTTTACCCAATGCATTGGAGCACTGTATAATTCCGGGCGCACCCGTCACATTTAAGCATTCATATTGCGCTATATAATTTCGGGTGCACCCGTCACATCATAACATTATCATTATCATGATTGCCACATAGAACACATATCAAATATGTACATAAATAACCCATGGAATGGAATGGGTTTCATCTCTTAATAACACATTCATAAGCTTTGGGTTCCCAAAAGAAAGAGGGAACAACATACTTGATACAAGAACTATCAACCTTGAATGAGAGGTAAAAGGTGAGATCTTGAAAGAAGAGTTCTTTTGGAAAACATTTTGATGGACATAAAAACCAGTGACACACATTTATATCCCAAAAAAGTAAAGGAAATGATGAACAAATTATCTTTGAGGAGTAACCATATCAAAAATGAAGTGAAAGAGGGAGAACCCGAAGGAAGAAAATTGGGTTCGAGATTTCCCCTTACCTTGTACTTCGAATGCCTCCTTCTCTTTAATGTCTTGTATAATGACATTATATTAATTAATTAGAAATTAAAGAACCTTTTATACATTAATAGGGTTCATTATTATTTCACATTATGTTCCTTTGTATGACTTATAGAGTTTAAAAACATTGTTCGGGGATGTTCGTTTTTATGGTTTTGTTGAGCGGTCCACTTGTATTCTTAAATTGATGTTTGGGTAGATCATGGGTAAACATCCAGAACTGATACTACATGTTATTAATGATATTACAGTAGCTTTAATAATTTTATAGTGAATTATATTAGATCCAAGTGGACGAATCATTAGATAAAAATTTAATGATGGTTATTTGGGTTAATTTGGGCGGTTTTTGGATCACAACGATCTTGTTTTAACGTTTAACTTAGTAATAAGTCCATAGGTTATTTACAGAACTTAAAATAGAACATAATATATATAAAATGTTCTGGTTCAACCATAAAATGGTTTCATGACCAGATTGAAGATAGAAATGGAAGAAGAGAACATGTTGTTTTTGAAGATGATAAATTTAACACCTCATGAACAACGTTCTCTTTAATAAAATTAATGGAAGAGGGAAAGGGTGTGGGGTGATATAATATAACATTAGAATCATAATATTACAGTATATATATAATACTGGATTTACAGAATAATTTGGATGAAGATAGGTAGGTAGAGATCAATAAAGGAACTTGAACTTGAAAGGAAATTAAAGGAGAAGAGGGAGAGAAATTACCTCTAGAATTCTCCTCTTGAGATCCTCTTTAAGGAAGCTAGGCTTGGTCTTTTGATGAGACCATCAGCTTTTGGACGTGGGGGATGAGCTAGGGAAGGTGTTTGGGCAGAGTTTAGAGAAGGATTGGAGCTTGAGAGGTGTGAGGAAAAGAGGGAGTGAAGGGTGGCTTTTATAGTGGAGGGGAGAGGGGTTTCCTTAATATAAAATTGATTAGTTTATTAATTTCACCTAAGACAAGGAATAGTGAGTCTTGGATGAACAAGAATAGTAAAAAAGGCATGTGAGTTCGGGATTTGGGTGCTTACATCACTTGTGATGTCAGGAATAGTGGGTTTTAATTAAAATGTATTTATATGGTAAATTAATGTATTCTACTATTCACAAAATATTCAAGTATCTCAGAAAAATCCCAAAAATTTACCCCAACCATTTTTCGACGTGCAGAATCCAAAAATGAAGTCCATTTTTAAAAAATAATTTTCTAAATATTATTAATTTAATATTTAAATAAAATCATAATTTACTAAAAAAACAGTTTTTAAGATTAAAATTGATTTTATAGTTCTTTCAAAAATTATGTAGGGTCTTATAAAATTATCTAAAAACTATTAGACATTGATTCAATAATTTATGAATACATTACAGGAAAATAAATATTCTTTTAAATTAATTAATTATAATTAATTATTTATGACTTATAAAATACCAAAAACATTTACTAAGGTCAAATTGTCACTTTCTAAGATATCTAAATTTTATTTTATTATTCATAGGAAATGTTACTCTTATTTACTATTAATAAGGGTCATATTACTATTCATAAGGGTAGGTTACTATTCATAAAGGTAGGTTACTATTCACCAAAAATTATTTTTGTTTCATTAGACTCCAAAAACTGTCTTGAACACAACCATGTATGTCGGATTTTTAAAATTCCAAACATAGGGGTGAAAAAATTATGTTTAAAGGTCACTTATCACTTAGTAGTTCATTATTTTGTGTTTTTATGACATAAATATAAGAAGGGAATTTTCTATTGAAATACTTTGGGTCGTTACATTCTTCCCCCCTTAAGAAATTTCGCCCTCGAAATTTCACTTTACACAAACAGGTGAGGGTACTTCTCCTTTATTACCTCTCCTGGTTCCCACCATTTTATAAAATAGAAAAGGTTAGAAAAAAACATAAGTAAACAAATCATGAATAACTTATTCATTTAAACAATTATACCAAAAACATAACATATGGGATCCCTAGGTAAATATCATTGTGTGCATATTTGTACTTAGTCTCATGCTAGAGGTTTTCTTTAGGGTTCACTAATCCTAATTCCCAAATTAACTAAACCTTTCCTCTGATACCAACTATAGCGACCCGGCCTTTTCTTACATTACTATTACATCATTTTAAAGATAAACAACACAATATTATTACACATGGAGGATCCATAGGTTTAGTGTCTTGGGAAAACTAGGACCATACATAACAAATACAACATCAACCATAAACATTTATTTAATTTCTTCTTCTATAGCTTCTTAGTAGCACTTTTCCTCTCCTTAGTACATGTATCCACCTGAGGATATAAATAAAAAGGGGTGAGATAAAATCCCAGTAAGAGGATAGTTAAGAACAATACATCATGGGGTGAGCATAATCATAACATAGGCAAAAGATCATGAACATGAGAGGAGCATAAGTAAAAGACTTGAAATGTGGAAATGCATAAAAATGAAACATCATGTATTAGTGGTTAACTACCACACATACTTGTGAACAAATCTAGCATCATGTTCACACATCATTTCACATTTACTCATGAGATTCATCACTTTACCCAATGCATTGGAGCGCTGTATAATTCCAGGCGCACCTGTCACATCATAACATTATCATTATCATGATTTCCACATAGAACACATATCAAACATGTACATAAATAACCCATGGAAAATAATGGGTTTCATCTCTTAATAACACATTCATAATCTTTGGGTTCCCAAAATAAAGAGGGAACAACATACTTGATACAAGAACTATCAACCTTCAATGAGAGGTAAAAGGTGAGATCTTGAAAGAAGAGTTCTTTTGGAAAACATTTTGATGGACATAAAAACCAATGACAAACATTTATATCCCAAAAAAGTAAAGCAAATGATGAACAAATGATCTTTGAGGAGTAACCATATCAAAAATGGAGTGAAAGAGGGAGAACCCGAAGAAAGAAAATTAGGTTCGAGATTTCCCCTTACCTTGTACTTCGAATGCCTCCTTCTCTTTAATGTCCTGTATAATGACATTATATTCATTAATTAGAAATTCCAGAACCTTTTATACATTAATAGGGTTCATTATTATTTCATATTATGTTCCTTTGGATGACTTATAGAGTTTAAAAACATTGTTCGGGGATGTTCGTTTTTATGGTTTTGTTGAGCGGTCCACTTGTATTCTTAAATTGATGTTTGGGTAGATCATGGGTAAACATCCAGAACTGATACTACATGTTATTAATGATATTACAGTATCTTTAATAATTCAATAGTGAATTATATTAGATCCAAGTGGACGAATCATTAGATAAAAATTTAATGATGGTTATTTGGGTTAATTTGGGCGGTTTTTGGATCACAACGATCTTGTTTTAACGTTTAACTTAGTAATAAGGCCATAGGTTATTTCCAGAACTTAAAATATAAAATAATACATATAAAATATTCTGGTTCAACCATAAAATGGTTTCATGACCAGATTGAAGATAGAAATGGAAGAAGAGAACATGTCGTTTTTGAAGGTGATAAATTTAACACCCCATGAACAACGTTCTCTTTAATAAAATAAATGGAAGAGGGAAAGGGTGTGGGGTGATATAATATAACATTAGAATCATAATATTAAATTATATATATAATACTGGATTTACAGAACAATTTGGATGAAGATAGGTTGGGAGAGATCAAGAAAGGAACTTGAACTTGAAAGGAAATTAAAGGAGAAGAGGGAGAGAAATTACCTCTAGAATTCTCCTCTTGAGATCCTCTTTAAGGAAGCTAGACTTGGTCTTTTGATGATACCAGCAGATTTTGGACGTGGGGGTGAGATAGGGAAGGTGTTTGGGCAGAGTTTAGAGAAGGCTTGGAGCTTGAGAGGTGTGAGGAAAAGAGGGAGTGAAGGGTGGCTTTTATAGTGGAGGGGAGAGGGGTTTCCTTAATATAAAATTGATTAGTTTATTAATTTCACCTAAGACAAGGAATAGTGAGTCTTGGATGACCAAGAATAGTAAAAAAGTCATGTGAGTTCGGGATTTGGGTGCTTACATCACTTGTGATGTCAGGAATAGTGGGTTTTAATTAAAATGTATTTATATGGTAAATTAATGTATTCTACTATTCATAAAAAATTCAAGTATCTCAGAAAAATCCCAAAAATTTACCCCAACCATTTTTCGACGTGTAGAATCCAAAAATTAAGTCCATTTTTAAAAAATAATTTTCTAAATATTATTAATTTAATATTTAAATAAAATCATAATTTACTAAAAAAACAGTTTTTAAGATTAAAACTGATTTTATAGTTCTTTCAAAAATTATGTAGGGTCTTATAAAATTATCTAAAAACTATTAGACATTGATTCAATAATTTATGAATACATTACAGAAAAATAAATATTATTTTAAATTAATTAATTATAATTATTTATTTATGACTTATAAAATACCAAAAACGTTTACTAAGGTCAAATTTTCACTTTCTAAGATGTCTAAATTTTATTTTATTATTCATAGGTAATGTTACTCTTATTTACTATTCATAAGGGTCATATTACTATTCATAAGGGTAGATTACTATTCATAAAGGTATGTTACTATTCACCAAAAAATATTTTTGTTTCATTAGACTCCAAAAACTGTCTTTAACACAAACGTGTATGTCGGATTTTTAAAATTCCAAACATATGGGTGACAAAATTAAGTTTAAAGGTCACTTATCACTTAGTAGTTCATTATTTTGTGTTTTTATGACATAAATATAAGAAGTTAATTTTCTATTGAAATACTTTGGGTCGTTACATAGAGAGCCCCGAAGGACACCTTTAACGCGGCTTTGTCCCCATAACGTGCAGATGCGCACTGAGGAGTAGTACCAATATCTTCGAAACTCTACTTGGACATGATGAAGTGAAGAAGGATGTGAATCATGTACCCGACACTTTGGGCCTAATGGGGTTTTTTCATGGTGATGGAGGATAACTGTTGACCGTGGCGGAAAACAGTATCTATATCGTGTTAGCCTGAAGTGGAAACAACAAACGAGCATCGACCACTGACCATATTCGCAACACGGGATTTTATCGATTTGTTGTCCAAAACCCTCAGGGGCGTTGGCCCGTAACGGTAGGAGAGCCCTTGGGTGTAGTATCCAGGCCGTTCTTGGGGGTCCCTCTGGGTGTGAAAGATGATGGAATCCCTGATGCAGGGATACACAAAGCCTGGAAATCGGGTGCGGACGTGTCCGAGTAAAGTTTGGCATTCAAGGTAATAAACCAGAGTACCCTTAGGCACATTGGTGAACCGTTGGAAAGGGCCGACGAAATAGCTCGAGAATGAGAGGTACATGGCGTGGTCATTACAAGACTGACATGAATGAGGACATAATCCCATACCACGCCATATACACCCCTCGTGGAGGAAGGGTAGGCCAGGGATCCAAGATGGGATGGAGATTCCCGAGAGATGGGGCTGGACCCGAATCCTAGACATTCAGGTGATCCTACGTATCCCATGAGAATGGGAATCAAGCCGCACGTATTTCTCTAAATGTAGTTTAACATCATATGAGACGAGGAGGGGAGTAATATACCCCCAAACAAGGAAGGTGTATGGTATGACAAATAAACCGACGTGAATGAGGAAATAATCTCACAACACACCATACACTCCTATAAGAGTGGACCTGGGTCGGGGCCCGAAAATGCCAAGGGGCCTGATGGTTAGGCATTGGTTAGGAAGGCATGGCCTGCTTGCAGTTTAACGTCTTGCAGTGAGGATGAGGGCCGGGGACCCAAGGAGGCCAAGAGGTCTGAGGCTGGGCCTCGTGAGGGAAGGTGTACGGCATGGTACACAATCCTGACAAGAATGAGGACATAGTCCCACACCACACTGTACACCCTGGGTAAAAGGTTGGGCGAAGGGGCCCGAGAAGGCCTAGAGGCCTGAGACTGGGCCTCTTGAGGGAAGGAGTATGGCATGGTACACGATCCCGACGTGAATGAGGACATAGTCCCACACCACACCGTACACCCCGGGTAAGAGGTTGGGCGAAGGGGCCCGAAAAGGCCAAGGGGCCTAAGGTCAGGCATCGGTCAGGAAGGCCTAACTGGTTTGCAGTTTAACATCTTACATGAGGACGAGGAAAGAGATAACTGTATCTAATCCAGGGGTGTGTACAGCATGGCAAGTAACCTGACGTGAAAGAGGATGTAATCCTACACCACACCGTACATTCCTTATAAGAGAATCGGGGCCATGGGCCTGACTGCTAGCACCTCCCGAAGGGAAGTCTGTCACTTCGGGATGGGGTAGAACGAATCCTTTCACTCGATGTTTGGGACATCTCGGGGTGGACCCAAAGATCCAAGACACTGTCGACCATGTTCTAAACACAGCTTCCTGATGGTGACCTGATATGGGAGCAACAAATGAGCATCGACCGTTGACCAAATTCGTGACGCGGGACTTGTATCGGCTTGTTGCTTGGAAACCCTCGGGGGGCGTTGGCCCATATCGGTAGGAGATCCCTTGGGCGTAGTATCTAGGCCATTCATAGGGGTCCCTCCAGGTGTAAAAGATGATGGAATCCCAGTCACAGAGTGGGTGAATCATAGTTGTATCCATCCATGAAAGAGGCGAACGTCTCCAGGGGGGACGTGCAGCTGGGTCGAGGCTTGCTCGATGTGAGTTGGGGCAAAAGTGTGCACCCTGCCATATGTCTTGACCCGAGGGGAAGATTTTGGCTTTTGGGCTGGGCTAACGGACGAAATGCATGGGCGTTCCTACGTATCCCATTAGGATGGGAATCAATCCATACGTAGTTCTTGAAGTCCATGCAGTTTAACATCATGCGGTGAGGACATGGGAGGATATAAGAACAAGAGTGGGCACATGGTGCAACCCTTACAATCCTTGTATGAGCGGGGTTGTATGAGCGGGGCTAAGAAATCCTACTCCTTGCTATGCAGGACCCTCCAAGGAAACTATTCCCAGGGGGATAGTGGAAGTGAAGAGCTTGGGGATGGGCTCAAGACGAGGTGTCTGAGTGTTCCTACGTATCCCATTAAGATGGGAATCAAGCCACACGTAGTTCTTGAAGTGCAGTTTTAGCGTTATTCTGGACGAGATATGTATCTCAACTGGGTGTATGTACGGTACAGCGGGTAACCCAACGTGAATGAGGATGTAATCCCACACCACACCGTACAATCCCATAAGAGAGTCTGAGTCGATGAAGGCCAAGGGGCCTGAGGCTGAGCCTAGGTCAGGAAGGCCTGACTAGCTTGCAGTTTAACATCTTACAGTAAGGACAGGGGTCGGGGCCCGAGGAGGCCAAGGGGCCTGAGGCTGAGCCTCGGTCAGGAAGGCCTGACTGGCTTGCAGTTTAGCGTCTTACAGTAAAGATGGGGGGATCTTAGTTTAAGGTTTTAGAGCTCGGACCATTTTTCAGTTTATCGTCCTACAGGACGGCGGTGCAGTTTAAGGTCGTGCAGGACCATATAGTTTAAGGTCATGCAGGACCATAATGTGTAGTTTAGGGTTTTGCGGGACCGTAATGTGCAGTTTAGGGTCGTGCGGGACCGTAACGTGCAGTTTAGGGTCGTGCGGGACAGTAACGTGCAGTTTAGGGTCATGCGGGACCGTAACGTGCAGTTTAGGGTCATGTGGGACCATACAGTTTAAGGTCATGCAGGACCATATAGGATCAGGCAAAGTATTGCTTGAGGAACCTGGCATTGGTGGGAGGAGTCACGCGCTCACCATCCGTGGTCACCAAGGAGTACGCCCCGTTGGGGTAAACCTTATGGATGATATAAGGCCCTTCCCATTTGGGTTCTGGCTTGGGCGGTTTCCTACCGAGGATCATTGGTGCTCGAAGGGCCAGCACTAGGTCACCTTGTAGAAAAGAACGGAGGCAAACCTTCTTGTTGAAGGCCCTTGCTATCTTATTCTGATGCCTTTCCAGATTGTGTAGGGCACGAAGCCGGTTCTCATCCATTGCTTCTAATTCAGCTAGACGAATTTCGGCCACCTCATCTGGAACCTACTGGTCATAGACTGCAGTGTGCAGCGATGGAAGCTGGATCTCAATGGGTAGGACGGCCTCAGCCCCATACACAAGGGAATATGGGGTCACTTGGGTAGAGTTGCGAGTCGTCGTCCGATAAGTCCAGAGGGCATTGGGGAGCTTGTCCGGACAACTTTTCTTGTTCTGACCAACCATCTTCTACAGAATGTTGGAGAGGGTTTTGTTGAATGCCTTGATCTTTCCATTTTCCTGCGCGTGATAGCGGGAGGTATGGTTCGAGCGGATGTCGTACTTGTCATACAATTTCTTCAGCTCAGCCACTCGGAAGTTGGTTCCATTATCGGTGAGGATGGCGCGAGGAACCCCAAATCGGTGGATAATATTAGAGCTCACAAAGTCGATGATGGAACGGGCCTTGACCTCTTTGAGTGGAACTGCCTCTACACACTTGGAAAATAAATCTGTGGCAGTCGGGATGAACCTACACTGGCGAGCTGTTGCCAGTGGATATGGTCCCACTACATCAAGTCCCCATACCGCAAATGGCCAAGAGTACTTGGTGGGGTGGAGGGGCTCCGGTGGCCGATGCAGAAAGTTGGTGTGAACTTGGCACGCATGGAAGCTCTTGGCATACCCGATACAATCATGGATCATAGAGGGCCAGAAGTACCCCAACCTCCAGATTTTATGGGACAGTTTCAACCCATCTTGATGGGCACCACAGGAACCGGCGTGAACCTCTTGCATAACTTGAGGAATATCTACTCCTTGAATGCAACGGAGGAGAACGCCATCGAAGATCCACTTATAAAGGATCTGTTCAAGACTGGGGCCTCTCTAGAGGGTAAATTGCAGCGCACGATGTCGGATTCGCTCGCGCTCGGCCCGGTCATCCGGGAGGCGACCATTTTGGAGACACTCGACAAAAGGTACCCTCCTGTCGGGAGTGACTTCAACCACTGTGTCTGACGAACCCAGGACCCCTAAAGTAGAGGGCCCGGTGGTGAGATGACGTACCCGCAGGCCATCATGGTCCTCTTGGGTGATGGGGGAAATGACTCTCTGGTTTGCCACATGTATGATCAAATCATCTTGCTCGGGTTCTGCGAGCGACGCAGCTAAGCCAGCCAAGGCGTCTGCTTGACCGTTTTTTAACCGCGGGACATGGGTAATCTCTAGTCGAGAAGAGAACTGGGACATTAGGTGGAGGGTGCACTCCAGCAACGGTACAAGCTCCAGCTTCCTGAGGACATAGTCACCATTGACCTATTTGATTACTAGCTCGGAATCTCCTTTCACATGTAGATGGGGCACGTCAATCTCAAGGGCCAGCTCGAGGCTGGTGATGAGAGCCCGGTACTCTACCTCGTTGTTGGTACAGTCTTCTGAAAACAGGAATGAGTATGGTAGGACGTCTTGCGCCGGGGTAATGAAGATGATACCCAGGCCCACTCTGTTGAGATTAGGATCGTTGAGCCTCCTACCGGTGGGAATCCGGGAGGCACCGTCAAAGTTTATTTTCCAACATGGGACGACACGATCGACTGATAGGATCATCTCGTCAGGAAAATCCAGGTCCAGGGATTGATTCGCGGAGGTTGGATGGGTAGCTAAAAATTCTGCCAACGCCTATCCTTTAATGGCCTTCTGAGGTACGAACCTGATATCAAACTGTTGGAGAATCACCGTCCACCATGCTAGTCATCCAGTCAACATGGGGCGGTTCAGGATGTACTTAAGTGGGTCTACCCGGGAGACCAATTGTACCTCATGGTGCTACAGGTAATGTCGTAACTTCTGTACGGAAAAGATGAGCGCAAGGCAGCTCTTTTCGATAGGGGAGTATCTGACCTCTGTATCGAGAAGCATGCGACTGAGATAGTAGAGAAGGTTCTCAGTACCCTCGTTATTCTTCTAGGTGAGCAGTGCACCGAGGGATCATTCTAAGGCGGTCACGTAAAGGACCAATGTCTTTCCAGATATGGGTGGCATCAAAACTGGAGGATGGAGCAGATACTACTTGATTTCCTCAAAAGTGGTCCGACACTCCTCATCCCATTCGTAGGCGGCTCCCTTCTTCATGAGCCAGGAAAAGGGATTACACTTTCCGGACAGATTCACGATGAATCGGCGTATATAGGCTAAGTGGCCTTGGAGGCCTCGAAGTTCCCGAATATTGCTCGGGGGAGGAATTTGGCTGATGGCCTTGATCTTCTCTGGGTCGATCTCAATGCCTCGGTATCTAACAACAAAGCCAAGAAACTTCCCAGAGGTGACCCCGAAGGCACACTTCAATGGGTTCATCTTCGGTGACGGGAAAGGAGGAAACTGAACACTTTTTCAAGGTCTTTGAGATGGTCCTGGCGCTGGCATGATTTGACCACTAGGTCATCTAGGTAGCATTCCACCAGCGTCCCGAGAATTGGCTTGAATATGCGATGCATGGCCCTCTGATAAGTGGCACCTGCATTTTTCAAGACAAAGGGCATAACCTGGTAGTAAAAGGTACCTCGGGGAGCCCTGAAGGCAGTGGACTCCTCGTCCTCAGGGGCCATCCGGATCTGGTTGTACCTGGAATACCCATCCATGAAAGAGAGAGCTTGGAACCCGGTCGTGGCATCAATCAATAACTCAATCACAGGGAGTGGGAAGTCATCCTTTGGGTAGTGGCGATTAAGGTCACGGAAGTCAATGCAAACTCTGATCTGCCCATTCTTCTTCCTGACTAGCACAATGTTGGCAAGCCACTTGGGGTACAGGACTTCCTTAACGAAGTTGGCTTTGATAAGTTTGTCAACTTCGGCCTCAACCATAGCACCATGAGAAGGGTTCATCTTCCTAGGAGGCTGCTTAAACCCACGATGGTTTTCCGGGAGGCCCAGACGGTGAACGACTACCTGGGGATCTAGTCCTGGCATCTCGTTGTAACTCCAGGAAAACACGTCACGGTGTTGTTTGAGAAAGTCTACGTACTGCTGCCACTCCTCGGGGGACATGGATGCACTGATCAATGTGGGTTTTAGATCTGACTCGCTACCAAGGTTCACCTGTACCAGTTCATCAACTGTGGTAGAGACGCCTTCCTCAAAGGCGGGGGGAGCATCCTCCAGGTCTTCCTCTCCACCCGTGGGAGGATTTATCACGACGGGAGATACTTCTGGGCTATCAAAACCTGAGGGGCAGCTGGTGCCGTCTTGGGCAGCAGTGGTCATCCTATCAAGAGGCTCACATTCCATTGAGACCATAGCAATGAAGGCAGTCGACCCTATCCCATCTGGCCTTCGTCCTAAGGGGCCACGTTTGATGACATCAAAACAGTGGTGACGTGTCGGCCTGAGTCGGTTGATTCTAGCCCGGTGGAAGAGACACGTATGGCGTACCTCCATTGTCATAATCTTGACATTCCGGTACCGCATAGGGGTAGGAGGATCCGGGATCACCTGATCCTGGTTGGTGTAGGAGTATGAGGTGATTTTCTGCCATCGCTTGGACATGGTAACATGCCTTCCTTGCGTACCCGAAACAACAAAACACTGCCCCATGTCGGGGGTCGTGGCCTCCAATCGGTGGATCGGGAGGATGTAGGCGTCATCCATGCTTTCCTAGGGATCACTTGTGACCGGGGCGGGTTCATCCTCACTGACTAGGATTTGCTTATCCTTACTCTTTTAATAATCAGCATCCAGATAGTGGGCCTCACAAGAGGAAAAAGGAGACGCATCTCCTTGGAGCACGCCTACTCGACCATTGAGGGAGTATTTGAGGCACTGTTGATACGACGAAGTGACTTCTACATGCAGATGGAGCCATGGCCTACCCATCAACATGTTGTAGGCGGTGTCTTGAGAGACGAAAATGAACTCGGTGATGGAAATTAAGCCACCGAACTGAGTCTTCAGGCGGATCTTGCCGACTGGGGTTTGCTCGGTCCTATCGTACCCCTGGATTCTGAGGTCAAAGGAAGTTAAATCATCTTCAAACAGACCCATCTTTCGCAATGTCTGAGTTGGAATTAGGTTGATTCTGGAACCCGTGTCAACGAGGAAGCGGCGGAATTACACACCATTGAAGTGGCCAGTGATGTACAGCAGGCGAATATGCCCCTGTATAGAAGGGTCCTCATCTTCACCGGAGAACTAGATAACTGCCTGACATTCGGCTTTCTCAATTGCCTTGGCATGGAAGGCTTTTGTGGCTGCTACCTCCGTCTCAGACTGTAGGGGGCTCCTTAGGGCCTCAGCAAGTGCCTCGCACATTTCAGACGATAGGCGAAGGGCCTCAAGGATAGAAAGCCTTGCCAAAATGTCAGCCAGGTGTTTCAGAACATCATACTTTCGTTCCAAGTGCGAACCTATGATTACAGGAGTTTGTTCGGCAGTTGGAGGCATAGCGGGTCTTGCCGGTTGAACCGGCGGTTGGCTAGTGCTGGGTACATCCTGCTGCCTACTAGTTGAAGCCTGGAGAGTAGTCGCCAGACTAGGATCAGACAGCGGAGACCAGCCTGTAGCTGGGCAAGACTGGCTATGATATGAACGAGGCAGCTCTCCCTGATCTAGTAGCACAAACGACGGTGGAGGTAGAGCTGAGGGCGTCAGATGGGGTTGCGCTAGCTGAGCTCTGTGCTGAGCCTACTTTCTGGTCTCATTAGCATGCACGGCTTGGCTGAAAGTGCCCTCTAAAGTGCCTCGACGACCGACATGGTTGTGGTTCCGCTGACGTTGACGTCGGCTGGGGACATTGGGGAGGCTCGCATGGCATTCCCCTTCGTCGGGATTCATATAGGGATTTACCAGCTCCACAGTGTTAACCGAAGCGTACCCCTGGCTATTGCTCGACGAGTCATCCACCACCGGGCGGATTCTGGGAGGAATCCCCATTTCAGGGGGCATAAAGTGTCTGAGAGTGCGGGATGACAATGGCACCGATGGAGCATGTTGTTTCTTCTTGCGTCGTCGCTGCTTGCCCTTTTGGGCAGAGGTCGACTGTGAAGGCGATGCAGAGGTACTGGCTACCTCTTCTGAAGGTTTTGGCTGCTTCAGGCACGCCCAGATGATACCATGGGCATGGACGATGGTTTTTCAAGCCATCCAGTCGTCGTATCTCTGGGACCCGTGGCTGGGAACCTGCTACCACTCACCTTCGCTGTCGCTCCCGATCTCTGACCCTGCAAAGACACCCGCCACTTGTGTTGGTGTCGGGCCCAACCTGACTATATTGTTGTCGACCTGGTCTTGAAGCCAGTCCTTAAACACATATAATTGCTTGAGGTTGTTCCACAGAATTCGATGATAAGGACAGTAGTTGGGGTGATCGGTGAGATTCGCCTCTGCCGGCCTTCTGCACTCGAGCAGGCGCACAATCCCTTGCTCTAGAGCACTTCAGAAGTAGCCAGGGACCTGATTTTCATTGAACGAATAAGTCTGGTGCCTTCTTTCGGGATAGGGGGCCCTGGGGGCCTGGCCCTAACGAGGGGCCGGAGGGGTCTACCGAGGAGGCGGTGCCTGATTGTCTCGCCTAGGTGGAGGTGGCGCATTGCGCGGGGGAACCTGTCGATTCTGAGGCGGTCGCTGCTGGGCAGGAGCCTGTGCTTGAGGTGGAGGACCTCTACGGGGTTGCGGGGATGGTGTCGTTGTCAGTAATTTTAGTTGCCTAGGGGCTTCTATTTGGGCCACCGCGGCGGGTTCAGCTCTGGCAGTCCTCCTGGCTGGGATCATAGGGGGCAACGAATGCGCCTGGCTAGCCTGTTGCAGAGCCTCCTCAAGGCGCTGAGCCTTATCTGAGAAATCCCAGAATCCTCCAGGGTAGTTCTGGGTAATTAGGGAAGGTACCAGCTCCATTTTAACGTTCCCCACACACATCGTCAGTAATTTCTCCTGATTCAGTGGCATATCGAAGGAGTACGTAAGTCCCTTCCACCGAGCAATGAAATCTGCGACTCGCTCATCAGGCCTTTGCTTGTAAGTGAAGAGGTATGCAATGCTGGTCTTCCACGTGGTGGAGCTGAACTGATATAGGAACTGCCGACGGAGATCCTCCCAACCGGTCACCGATTTGATAGGGAGCTGGCTATACCAAACGAATGCGGGACCTTCCAATGTCTGCACGAAACATCGGAGCTTGGAGGCTTCTTGCTGGGCCGGAGTCCCTAGCATGGGGCCACACCTAGAGGCAAAATGAGACAAGTGCTGTGGCGGGTCCCCTGTCCCGTTGAAGGTCGAGAAAGTGGGGTTCTCAAAACCCAGGGGTGCGGGCATATCATCCACCCATATGGGATACGGCTTGCCATTCGGTGGGACTTCCACCTGTCGCGTTTCCAATGCTTCGAGGTGGGCTATGAGTGTCGTTATAAGATCATCCAGGTGGGGGTCCCTATCTTGATAGGGATCCATAATCACAAGTGTGTTTCCAGGTTCTTCAGCACGGTAGATGGCTTCGGCGGCTCGTGGATCGACTGGCAGAACGGCCTGTGGGGCGACTGGGGGAATCCGGACCAGGTTCTTCAGATTGCCCCGTCGTTCAGGGGGGTTTGGCGAGACGTATCGCGCCCTCTTGCCGTAAGTTCTGGCTTCTTCCCTGTCTACGTTAGTAGCATGATCAGGGTTGCCCGAAGGCATCTCACTGGGGGGAATTGCTCCTGCCCCTGCTGCCTCGGCTTGGGATTACCATAGTCGGGTCGCCGCTCTGCAGCGCGCTCATCCAAGAGTTCGTCAACCAGCCTCTTTTGCTCAGCAAGCTTCTAGCATAATGTGACATTCTCGGGATCTTCGTCCATTTTCTGTATAGAGGAGGACGGGTCGGAGTGTTTGACGGTTCCGACGTGGTCCTTACCCTTACCGGCATTTCAACTGAGTACCAGCTACTCGGTGGGTACAGGGAGGCCTAGAAGGTTCCTCTGCTGATGGGTAACCCTTCCTGATGGGTCCAGCAGTGGTGGTACGACCTCAGGGGGTAAGTCTCCATCGAGAAACTCAAGATAGTCTTCCTTATCCACTACGTCAGCCATGTGGACTATGACCCCTCTCGAGGGCATGTCCTCAATGTTGCATAACGAATCGGGTTGCTGTCGGATAGGGCTGAAGAGGAGGGCGGCATAGTATCCCCATCCATGGACTTGCACATGGGGGTAGCTTCCCTGATGACTCTATGGAGTACTTTGAAACACTGAACACATTTCCATTGAAGGGTGTTCTGACGGCCTGGTGACTCGGGGTGCTGGGCCACAGGGAGTGCGGCCAAATCGATCAGGCGGCATTGCTCACCGATTTCTTCAAAATGCTCTCGACTTCTGGGGTACATCACCCACTCTTAACGAAGGCGGAAGTGTGTCGCCCATAGGGTTTGGCAAAATCACCCCACCTCTTCTGGGGTAAGGGACTCAGGCGCGTGAAAGTTCAGCGCCGCCGTCGGCCAGAACTCCTCCGGGAATTGATCCACTGCGAGAATGCTCCAGAATCTCCTGGGTTCGGATTCGGGGTCTGGCCCTATATTGCCCCACTCATCAACCGGGGGTGGCTGAGGGACCGGTAGCGGTACCGAGGCGGACTGCTGACACATGCCTGTCGTGGGGTGTGACAAAAACAAATATTACCTAAGTTAAAATGCAGTAGAGTGGATTACCTAGGTTGTCTCCAGAGAGCAGTGCACAACAATTAAGCTGTCACCTTAAAATAGAAAGAAGTGAGGTTGTTTTTAGAAATTGTTTGATTTAGAAAATAAAAGAAAGAAACTAAATAAAGTAAAGTAATTAAGTGAAAGTTTTGAAACAAATTGAAAAATGATGTGATCTAAATCAGTGATATGAAATGGTGATCAGGTTAGGGTCAGTTTTCCAATTGTAATTCTATCATTGTTCATTTTACCCAATTCTCCTCTGCTAAATCGTTAAGAGTGAGAATCCACAATCGTTTCTTCTCACTCCCTTGGTCAATTAAAAATGTGAGAATAAACCTTAATAAAATCTTAGGTTGGTCTAATCTCCTTCCAATGTGTAATATAGTTGTATAAAATACCCCCAATTATCTTAGTCAATTCCCAATCGGGTCTTGTTTATCCCAAGTAAACAAGAACATTCACTACTCCTCACACACGTACTGGTGATCACCGAGTACTGCACCACTAAATCTCGGTCTATTCCATTGTTTATAAACTAGAACCTAGTGGAGGGAGATATTGATCATTGACCAAATATAAATAAACAACAGAATCTAAAATCAGATACAATCGTACATGATAATAAAAACTATTATAAGAAATTGAAACAGATTCGCAGAAGAGAAAAGAGGATTTTAAAACATTAATAGAAGGAACTAATGAAATACAATATGGAAAACCTCTCCTTACCCAATCACACATAATTTTACCCCACCATGGTAAGGGTAATTGTGACTAAGGGGAAAGAAGAACACATTACAAGACTAATAAGTGTAAAACAAAGAAAAGAAAGAACATAAATTTGATCCTCCGGAATCTGTTATCCAGAAGTTGTCCTCTGTTATTCCCATCATCCGGCCGAAACTCACTGAGGTACCTTCTTATAGAATGTTGGGAATGAAGTTTTATATCGACCCTCAAAATTTGAGAGTCATTGGACATGTTTAACGAAAGATATGGACGAATCAATGACCATTACTTTTCTGGCCTCCAAACACTGTTTCACCCACTCCACTTGGACGTGCCAAAAGGATGCATTAATGAGCTCAATAATTTATGAAATTTAATGTGATCCGTCCTTTTGAAGTGATATATCGACACCATATGGAATAACCTCATTCTAAGGTCGGATGAATTAGATATTGCATATTTAATGAAGTGGGGTCCATTCTGCCTTCCAAACTGATTTCTCCACTTGATTGAATTTTCTGCACCATTGGGTTTCGAATTGGGTCTTGGTCCAGAAGGAACATTTTAATCCCCCAAGAATAGGAATCCTAAAAAAACGATTCACTTCAATTGGACCCATATTATAAAAGTTATTCCTGAAAAACAGAAGCTATATAAAACTGACAATTTTACAGAATTACCCCATTTTCACATTTAAGCCCAAAATACACCAAAAACACATAAATGATGAAAATACACTCACATTGAATAATTGGGAGGGATTAAATCATTTAAAAACATATAAATAATAATGAAAATATTAACTCTATCAATTCCCCCACACTTATCACTTGGACTCCTGGACAAGTCAGAATCAAAATAAAATCAAAGTAAATTCAAAACACATATCCATGAGATCCACAAATTTGAAAACAAGAAACAAAATATATCATGCCTCCTAAAACTATATTAGTTCATCATTTCAGCAGAAAACATTTCAATATTCTCAAATATAATATTTCTTGAAATCTCCAGAAAAGGCACAGCTTTCTTTTTACATTAGAAGCTCCAGAAAGGCACAACTTCTCTCATCATGAAAGCTCCAGAAAAGGCACATCTTTCAGCAGAATGATTTTTTTTTAGCAGCAATAACATCTCTTCAACATTTTTTTTTTCACCCAAAGTATCCCCAAATATGGTAGTACAATACAAGACATCTTCCACCCACACTTATGTTCAAATAGATCATGCAATTTCACTTTAAGAGCAGGTTGGATAGTGAAAATTGGCTTGTAATGTGGCTAACCTAACAGGCTGTTCATGGCTTCTATGGGCTAAAAGGAATAAATTTTCAAGGTAGGCCATTATGAAAGGTATTATCTTGAAAAGGGGGATTTCAAACCAAATAAATTCCTCAATAATTTAAACACAAGTACCTCAAACCCTCAAGTTTTGACAGGAATAAATCAAATTCTGGTTAAATCAAGCATGATTTGATTCTCTCAAGAAGTGAGGTGAATGTAAAGAATTTGGAAATAATAGGTTCAGAAGCCTCACGGGAATGTGATTTCAAATATAAAGACAGTGATATGTGGCATGGGATTTAAAAAAATAGAGTATTTTTCATGAAATTCCCAAAGAATTGAACTTGAAACAATGTCATTTTCAGCATTCATTTAAGCTCAGTTTCAAGGAATAAATTATTTCACTCATGGATATGGGTTTCAAAAATATCAATGATAATCATTTCATCTCAAAAGTTTCAAAAACACACAAAAATTGAAAAATAAACACACAAAATTTTAAACACACACATGTTGTTTTTTTTAAAACAATTAGGAAAACAAACAACACATAAAAATCCTACACTACAAAGGTTCCCTCCTCCACACTTAAATGATGCAGTGTCCACAATGCATTCAAATGTATTTAACATGTAAGAATATTGGAAGTTGGATCATAGAAATCATGAAAATATAAAGGAGGGGTACGACCTGATGGAGTTTATTGATAAACAGGTTGGAGGAGTGTGATCTCCTCCATTGGCTCTGATGGCATGGTCCCAAGGAATTTCTTCAATCTGTGCCCATTAACAGTGAATGGATCCTTCACTCCATCCTTCACAATCTGTACAGAACCAAAAGGATATACACGAGTAACTATAAATGGACCTTCCCACCTGGAACGAAGTTTACCTGGCATCAAATTGAGTCTTGAATTGAATAACAACACTTTGTCTCCAGGATGAAAGTCTTTTGGTTGGATCAGTTTGTCATGAGAAACTCTTGTTCTCTCTTAGTAAATCCTGGAATTTTCAAATGATTCCCTTCTAATTTCTTCTAGATCTTGTAACTGCAATCTTCTCTCTTTCCCAGCACTTTCAAGATCCAAATTCATCTTCCTCACATCCCAGTATGCCTTATGTTCCAATTCCACAGGTAGGTTACAACTTTTCCCATAAATCAGCCTATATGGACTCATTCCAATTGGGGTTTTGTAGGCTGTCCTATAAGCCCATAATGTGTCTTCTAACCTTTGGCTCCAATCCTCCCTATTTGGATTAACAGTCTTTTCCAAAATTCCTTTTATTTCCCTATTGGACACTTCAGCTTGCCCATTAGTCTGTAGATGATAGGGAGTTGATGTTTTATGATGCACCCCATACCTTTTCAACAAATCCACCATTCTCCAATTACAAAAGTGAGTCCCTTGATCACTAATGACGGCTCTAGGAACTCCAAACCTAAAAAATATGTTAGCCCTGACAAAATCACAAACAACTTTAGCATCGTCAGTCCAGGTGGCTTTTGCTTCCACCCATTTGGAAACATAATCAACAGCAAGAAGAATATAAGAATTTCCAAATGACATTGGGAAAGGTCCCATAAAATCTATCCCCCAAACTTCAAATATTTCACAAAAATTAAGTGGCTTTTGGGGCATTTCTTGTCTCTTTGAAATATTTCCTGAAAATTGACATTTTTCACACCATTTACAAAATTCATGAGAATCTTTGAAAAGTGTTGGCCAATAAATTCCAGATTCTAAAACCTTTCTTGCAGTCCTTTGAGGTCCAAAGTGGCCTCCACAAGCTAATGTGTGACAAAACCTAAAGACTGATTCAATTTCATTTTTAGTCAAACATCTTCTGATCATTTGGTCATTGTAAATATTCCAAAGAAATGGATCATCCTAAATGTAATATTTAGATTCAGATTTCAATTTGTGAATTTGGTGAGAATTTAAATGAGATGGGACCTGAGATGTTACCAGATAATTGACCATGTCAGCATACCAAGGTACTTATCCTTTAATCAAGTACAACTGCTCTCCTGGAAGGCGATCATTTAGTGGTTCAGTGTCTGGAATCTCAACTTCAGTGGTGTTGGGTAGTCTACTTAAGTGATCAGCCACTTGGTTCTCAGATCCCTTCTTATATTTGATTTCTATGTTGAACTCCTGTAGTAGTAGTATCCATCTCACTAGCCTTGGTTTTGCTTCAGCATTCTTCATCAAGTACCTAAGAGCTGCATGATCAGAAAACACAATGACTTTAGTTCCAAGCAGATATGATCTAAATCTTTCTAAAGCAAAAACAACTGCTAAAAACTCTTTTTCTGTTGTTGTGTAGTTGAATTGGGCCGCATCTAAGGTTTTCGAGGAATATTCAATGACTTGTGGCCTGCCCTCAATTTGCTGAGAAAGGACAGCTCCAACTGCTTGGTTTGAAGCATCACAAAGTAGCTCAAATGGTTCTTCCCAATTTGGTGGCTGCATCACTGGTGGTGTAATCAATTTCTTCTTCAAATCATCAAATGATTCCCTACATGAACCGTTGAAATCAAAATCAGCATCTTTCAAAAGTAATATAGAGAGAGGGAGAGAAATCTTACTGAAATCTTTTATAAACCTCCTGTAGAATCCTGCATGTCCTAAAAATGATCTAACATGTTTCACACAAGTTGGGTAAGGAAAAGAATTTATCACTTAAATTTTTGATTTATCAACCTCAATGCATTTTTGTGAAATGACATGCCCAAGGACAATTCCTCTCTCAACCATAAAATGACACTTTTCAAAATTCAAAACAATGTTCTTTTCAATGCAAGTTTTCAAAACTTTTTCCAGATTTTTCAAACAATGGTCAAACGAATTTCCAAAAACTGTGAAGTCATCCAAGAAAACCTCCAAGAAATATTCAATGTGATCAGAAAATATACTTACCATACACCTCTGAAATGTACCTGGAGCATTACACAATCCAAATGTCATTCTTTTGTATGAAAAAGTACCGAAAGGACAAGTAAAGGTAGTCTTCTCTTAATCCTCGGGGGCAATGGGTACCTGAAAATAACCAGAAAATCCATCCAAAAAGCAATAATGAGTTCTCCCTGCCAATCTCTCTAACATCTGGTCAATGAACGGGATAGGGAAATGATCTTTTCGAGTGACCTGATTCAGCTTCCTAAAATCGATGCATACTCTCCAGCTATTCTGAATTCTCATAGGGACTAATTCATTCTTTTCATTCCTCACAATTGTTAGGCCAGTTTTCTTTGGGACTACATGGATGGGGCTAACCCATTGTGAATCTGAGATGGGATAGATGATCCCAGCTTCTAATAACTTCTCAATCTCTTTTTTCACAACCTCCATCAGGGTAGGGTTCAAACTCCTTTGGGGTTGTCTGACAGGTTTGGAATCTCCCTCAAGAAAAATTCTACATGAGCACATGTTTGGGTTTATTCCTGGGATATCACCTAAGCTCCACCCTATTGCTTGGACATTCTCTCTCAAAAGCTCAATCAATGATTTTTCTTGAGTTTTAGATAGATTATTAGCAATTATTAATGGTAATTTCTCCCCCTCCATAAGGTAAACATATTTTAAATCAGTGGGGAGTGGTTTTAATTCTAGATCAGGAGGATGCTCAAGAGATGAAACTAAATTGAGGTTCTCCACTTCCAATGGTTTGACATCCTGCACACAAGAAATCATATCATATTCATCATCATTTAACAAATTATCAAAGAAATCAGATTTTACCTCTTCTTCCAACAGGAAATTAGAACCTCCAAGAGTTTGGGAATCCATATGTTCAGTGATATCTTTAATGGAAAAATTCTCTCCTAATGATAAAAATTCATGAAATATACCTGATTCTTCAATTGGTTCTATGTCATCTTCATGGGAGAGTGCGAAGAGTGAATGATCATCTGATGGGTGCCTCATGGATTCAAAAATATTGAAGTGGACGGTGTTGTCTCCAAACTCCATGGTAAGTGTCCCTTCATGGACATTGATAATGGGTTTGGTTGTCTTCAAGAAAGGTCTCCCCAAAATGATGGGTGGGTGTGATGGGATCCTATCATCTTCCATATTCAACACATAAAAGTCAGCAGGGAATAAAAGATCTTTGACTTTTACCAGGACATCCTCCAGAACTCCTACTGGGAAAACTGTGGATCTATTTGCAAGCTGGACCACAACTCTTGTGGGCTTCAAGTCTCCCATCTGCAAAGAAGTATATACTGTGTGAGGCAATACATTAATTGATGCACCTAAATCACACAAAGCATTAAAGAAATTTAATGAACCAATGGTGTATGGAATAGAAAACGTCCCTGGATCTTGACATTTGGTTGGCAATTGTGGTGTGATAAGGGCTGAGATGCTTCTTCCCAAATTGATCCTCTCATTCCCTTGAAGTCTCCTTTTCTTAGTACAAAGATCCTTCAAAAACTTAGCATACTTTGTAATTTGTTTGAGTGCTTCAAGCAGAGGTATGTTGATTTCCACTTTCTGGAAGGTGTCCAGAATTTCTTTTTGTAGTGCTTCTTCTTATAACCTCTTTGATTCAATCATCCTTGATGGAAATGGTGGTGGTATATCTTTCTTCTCCCTTTTTTGCCTTTGAAATGGTGTTTCTTGTTTATTCCTTCTTGGCCTATCATTATCATCCTCCTCTTTCTTATCTTCTTACCGATGCATTTTCATAGAATTTTCATCATTTCTAACTTCATTCTCACCCAGATTAGTTTTTCTTGTTTCAGGTTCAATGGTGGATGGTGGTTGGAGTTCTTTTCCACTTCTTGTAGTTATAATACTAACATTCTCTTTTGGGTTTGGGACTGTTTGGGAAGAGAGTTTACCTAGATTTTTGGTCAGAAAGTCAATGAGACTCTCAAACTTATTGGACAAATCTTTAAAAGTGTCTTTCAGTCCTTCAAACTCATATTTTTGTTGGTTTTGAATTGGAGGTTGGGCACTAGTGGATGGTTGCTCATAGGGTCTTTAGATATTGGTTGGTTTTTGGTATGAAGGCTGATTATAAGACTGTTTTTGTTGAAATGGTGGAGGGTTCTGGAATTGATTCTGGAATTGGGGTTGGTTTTGAAACTGATTTTGGTACGGGGGCCTAGCTTGATTCTGTTGATTTCCAAATCCATATTGGACTTGGTTAGGCTCTCTCCATCCTTGATTTTTCTGGAACTTCTTTGGTTGAAAGGATGATGCACAACTTTCCATTCCCTGTATTTCAGCACACTGGTCAGTGAAATGATCAGAAGATGAGCATAAACCACATACCTTAGCTGGCGCTTGTTGGTCACTAACTTGCTTCAAGGCCATCTGCCTCACCAAACTAGTAAGCTCTTCAATCTTAGTTTCTAATAAGGGCGATGGATGAGAAGTGTGTACCTCATGAATACCTCTTGTTCCAATACCTCTTGTTCCAAATTGCTGCGAGTTTTGGGAAATCTTCTCAATCAAGCCCTTGGCTTCTTCTGGAGACTTGTCAATCAGTGCACCTCCAGATGATGCATCAAGAAGGTTTCTGTCATTTTCCAGTAGTCCTTGATAGAAGAAGACAAGAAAGCGGTGTTCCTCAATGGATTTATGTGGACAGTTGGCACATAGCTTCTTAAATCTCTCCCAGTACTCGTAAAGAGTTTCTCCAGATGATTGTCGTATGGCGTAGATTTCCTTCCGAATGGCTATGCTTCTAGAGGTGGGGAAGAATCTTTGCATAAAACATCTTACCAGGTCATTCCAGTCATGTACGTCTCTTGGTTGTAGGCCGTACAACCATTCTTTAGCAGCTCCATCCAATGAAAATGGAAATGCATTCCACTTTACCTGCTCCTCGGTAATTCCACGGGGTCTGAAAGTTGAGCAAACATGTGTGAACTCTTTAATGTGTTTATTTGGATCTTCACCTTCAAAACCCTGAAACTTTGGAAGAAAATGAATCAAGGTAGGTTTCATTTCAAAATCATTTTGTAACACTGGCATGGCAAGTTGATTGTTTTGATTAAGGAATTGTGGTGCACAGAGGTCTCTAAGTGTTTGGTTTTG
Source organism: Viscum album (assembly GCA_963277665.1). Classification (NCBI taxonomy): domain Eukaryota; kingdom Viridiplantae; phylum Streptophyta; class Magnoliopsida; order Santalales; family Viscaceae; genus Viscum; species Viscum album. The sequence goes on from OY728163.1 coordinate 34,407,636, forward strand.
ATTTTCAGCCATGATGACAGGCTCAGAGTGAACACTTGAAGTTTCACTTGAGTCTACAAGGGGAACATCCTCAAATTCAGATTCTAAATTAATGTTTCTAAGTCTATTCAACAAGGTTCTTTCAATTTCAGGATCTATGGGTAAAGGTTCAGTTTTTGAGGTTCTAGTCATGCAATTTTGAAGAGAAAAGATGAGAAGAGAGAAAAGAAAAGAAAAGAAATGTTGGCACTACCTCCCCGGCAACGGCGCCAAGTTTTGACACATGCCTGTCGTGGGGTGTGACAAAAACAAATATTACCTAAGTTAAAATGTAGTAGAGTAGATTTCCTAGGTTGTCTCCAGAGAGGAGTGCACAACAATTAAGTTGTCACCTTAAAATAGAAAGAAGTGAGGTTGTTTTTAGAAATTGTTTGATTTAGAAAATACAAGAAAGAAACTAAATAAAGTAAAGTAATTAAGTGAAAGTTTTGAAACAAATTGACAAATGATGTGATCTAAATCAGTGATATGAAATGGTTATCAGGTTAGGGCCAGTTTTCCAATTGTAATTCTATCATTGTTCATTTTACCCAATTCTCCTCTGCTAAATCATTAAGAGTGAGAATCCACAATCGTTTCTTCTCACTCCCTTGGTCAATTAAAAATGTGAGAATAAACCTTAATAAAATCTTAGGTTGGTCTACTCTCCTTCCAATTTGTAATAGAGTTGTAGAAAATACCCCCAATTATCTTAGTCAATTCTCAATCGGGTCTTGTTTATCCCAAGTAATCAAGAACATTCACTACTCCTCACACACGTACCGGTGATCACCGAGTACTACACCACTAAATACAGGTCTATTCCATTGTTTATAAACCAGAACCTGGTGGAGGGAGATATTGATCATTGACCAAATATAAATGAACAATAGAATCTAAAATCAGATACAATCGTACATGATAATAAAAACTGTTATAAGAAATTGAAACAGATTCGCAGAAGAGAAAAGAGGATTTTAAAACATTAATAGAAGGAACTCATGAAATACAATATGGAAAACCTCTCCTTCCCCAATCACACATAATTTTACCCCACCATGGTAAGGGTAATTGTGAATAAGGGGAAAGAAGAACACATTACAAGACTAAGAAGTGTAAAACAAAGAAAAGAAAGAACATAAATTTGATCCTCTAGAATCTGTCCTCCAGAATTTGGCCTCTTTTATTCCCACCATCCGGCCGAAACTCACTGAGGTCCCTTCTTATAGAATGTTTGAAATTAAGTTTTCTATCGACCCTCAACATTTGAGAGTCATTGGACAGGTGTAAATAAAGATATGGCCGAATCAATGACCATTACCTTTCTGGCCTCCAAAAACTGTTTCACCCACTCCACTTGGACGTGCCAAAAGGATGCATTAATGAGCTCAATAATTTATGAAAATTAATGTGAGCCGTAATTTTGAAGTCCTCTGTCGACAACATCTGGAATCACATCATTCTAAGGTCGGATGAAGGAGATATTGCATATTTAATAAAGTGGGTTCCATTCTGCCTTCCAAACTGATTTCTCCACTTGATTGAATTTTCTGCACCATTGGGTTTCGAATTGGGTCTTGGTCCAAAAGGAACATTTTAAACCCACAAGAATAGGAATCCTAAAAAAAATATTCACTTCAATTGGACCCATATTATAAAAGTTATGCCCGAAAAACAGAAGCTATATAAAACTAACAATTTTACAGAATTACCTCATTTTCACATTTAAGCCCAAAATACACCAAAAACACATAAATGATGCAAATACACTCACATTGAATAATTGGGAGGGATTAAATCATTGAAAAACATATAAATAATAATGAAAATATTAACTCTATCAACCACTGGGACAGTAAACTTGGTGGAGGAGAATACGGCGAACGAGCTGACTGGCCACCAAATTCCGGGCCATCCTCTAAAGAGTGAGGTGACCTGACAACGATATCACGATACGATGGGCTGATAGCCACAGATTCAGGCACAGAAGTCACGGTCACCGGCGATGGGTTACGCCTTTGCTCTACCGTCGTTGTTCCCCAAAACAGCTCCCCGTAATCTCTGGTAGAGGTAGAGGGTGCTTCTGGTGACAACGGTGGTGATTGTACAGTCGGAACCTGCGGAATTTCCACAATTTCTTCCTCCTGTATGTACCTTTAGAGAGATGTGGTAATCCTATGGACCTCACATTCCGTGAGAATGAGGCTAATGCACCTGGTTCCTGCCCCAGTCCTTGATACGGAGGAGCGGGGAGAAGGTTCCATCGCTGAGTCGCATTCCGCTTCAGAATCCGAGAAACGATCCGGTTTGATCTCCACCCGCTCCCCCCCAGGATTCTTCCTGTGGTGGCGACGACCTTCTCTTCTACCTCGGGATGGCTCTTCGGGACATGGTTGATTCTCAATATGTAGTCTTGGGGCGGCACTGGCATCGTGGCGGAGAGGGCCCCCACTCGAGGTGGCCGAGGTGCGAGGGGCACCGGGGAAAATGTCGAAGGGTACATGGGGAGGACCTCCATGGACAACACCCATGTGGGAGAAGCCTTTGTTGGAACCGGAAGGAGCATAGGGAGGACCTCCGTGCTTGGTGCGAGTGGAGCGAGGCTAACCTTCACCCCTCGGGTTTCCGGGGTGAGGAGGACATTTGCTAGTTGCAGAGAGGACGTAGGGAGGACCCCCACATTGGAGAAGGACCAGATGGACAGTGCCTTCAGATCGGCGGTCGGGGGAAGGAGGATGGACCCCATACCCTGTATAGTGGGCACTGGAGAGGTTTCCGCGCCGAGCGTCACCGCTACGGGGCGGGTCTTCCTTCGAGATGGGGGTAGCACGAGGCATACCTCCATGACGAGCTTCGGAGCGGGGAAAGCCCACGCTCTGTGGAATGGTGGTACAGAGAGGACCTCCATATGGAGTGATGTTACCGCGGATTGGTTCACGGCAATCATCGCCCGGGCCTGCGACCCCGAGAGTCAAACCAGTCTGCCTGTGGGGTGGCTGAGGCCTTGATCCCGGTCGGGTGAAGGAGTACCCCTGCTCAGTGTGTGAAGGAACTCCATGATGTGCGTCGGTGGTGGCTTGGGCCATAGTATTTGTTGACGTCGACGTATCTTGGTGAGCGTCCTCAGCCTGGGCCCAGTGCTGACGTCGGGTCAGATGAGCTGGCGCAAGTGGTGCAGGGGCATAGGCTACCTTCTCTCCCTGCGGAGTCGTACAGTGGAATTGACGCGGCTGAATGGGAGCCCTTGGGTCGGGACCCTGAGCGGGCCGAGCCAGACGTCACTCGTCTCATCAGCATAAGGCGAGGAGTCATCGAGGCGTTCCGGGGACAGGCTCCCAAAACGATTGAACGTTGGGGTGGGGAGTAGGGTCTCCCTACGCGGCCAGTTAGGGCGGCATTGACGGAGGGTCCTAGATGCCTCCAGGTCGAGGTGGGCCATATCATGAGTTGGGATGACCCCTTCCTCCTCGTACCTGCGCACAAGGTTGTTGATCACCCTTCGCTGGATGATATCTTACGGGGAGAGGGGACGTGGGCGCCCCGTATTCACGGATGTAGAGGCCGTTGTGGCGGTAGCGAAGCCATGCGGGGTGGCTGTGCCGATATTTCCCCTGCCACTACACAGGTGAGCGGGCGGTGATCGTGTCTCCATGGCAGCAACCTGGTTCCTGGGAAATGAAGAGATCAACTAATCAGTACTTCGATGAAAAGGGTTGACAACCAGTGCCCCATCGTCATTCCATTCTCCACATCTTTAAGAAGGATCCATTCCAACACATTGTAGAATGGAATGCCCCACGTTTTACTGCCCCAACTTCCGATGAGTTTCATGTCAGGGCCGCTATTTGCTTGGTGGGACCCGGCGCTGGATATCTGGATCTGGTGACACGTCAATCTACTGGTGTCTCAAACGCTACTAATCTCCACATTGAGGAGAAGAATTTTACGTCGGGTTCACCATTTCTGTTTCTAATGCTTTCACCAGGGCACGCGCATCCGTCCGTCTACAGAGGAGGACGCGCTGCATTGTTGCCCCGCATTCCCTCTTTCCAAAGGAGGGCGGCATTCGCTCCTTATTCAGGGACGTCTGCTCCTTGATCGAAACGGGATGATGGGATGTCGGTTCTTCCTTCTTTGGATTCCCCCTCGGAACTCGTCACCTAGTCCGGGTCTCCCTCGTAGATTTAATACATTGTTCTTGAAACTCTTCCCAATTCCATTTTCCATGGACGCCGGTTAATTACACTGCTTCTGTCAGGACATTCCAAAGGGTCCGGTCAGGGCAGAAACCTGCAGTCGGGGGAGTAGTCACATCGAGGCATCAGTAGCGTGTCTGGATGCTGGGGAACTGGCGTGTTTGTCTTTTGTCCCTTGTCATGGGACTTCTCGAGGGCATGGAAGCCCGAGGCATCCCACATCGAGCACGGGGAATTATATGTCACATAAATATATCTGAGGTTTTACTTAGCTTCTTGTGTTTGCACAGGTTATGCCGCAGGTTTAACGTCCAGCGGGGGACGGAGGAGCCCGATCAGAGCATTAGCTAGAATGGATCGGATTGAGGGATTTCCCTTGAAGGGGTGCCGATACTGAGACCAGCCCATGGGCGGCTGTGAAGAGAAGTGGAATGATATGATCTTGTCGGGACATGGCAGTCCGGGTGAGAACCAGGATGGGTGATGGAGTGTTGAATGAAATGGAGGGGGAATGAAATGGGACCATCGTAGGGGCGACAGTGAAGTTGGGCTTGAGCCTCGAAGAGACCTCCTACGTATCCTCGTGGCAGGGAATCAAAGTCCGCGTAGTTCGGGATGGTGCCGGTGAGCCGACGTGAAGGTGGAACTTGGCCCAATGGGCATCGTCAGTTAACCGACGTGAATGCGGACCTTGGTCCAGATGGTGTGGGGTTTACACACTAGGCTGCCTAGGTGATGGTGACCTGATGGGAATAAGGTCGGGATGAACAACAGGTGGTGGGCTTGAACCTCTAGGAGGCTTCCTATGTACCACTCTTTGACATGGATCAAAGACCACGTAGTTCAAGTTGGATGCCGGAAGGCCGACGTGAATGAGGAGGACCAGGGGGTCCTAGCGATGGTGGGATTGGACCTCGTGGAGGCTTCCTACGTACCATGCCTTAACATGGATCAAAGACCACGTAGTTCAAAGGGTGTTTCATTGGAGAACTGACATGAAGGTGAACCCGGGGGGTCCACTTGTGGTGGTTGTCGGTGAACTGACATGAATGAGGGACCTTGGTCTGATGGGAGAGGGGCTTGAACCTCGTGAGGCTTCCTACGTACCATGCCTTGACATGGATCAAAGTCCTCATAGTTCGGGTTGGTCACAACGGATTTCCGTCGGGCTGGAATGTAGTTTAACGTCATGCAGGATGAAGATGAACTCGCTGTGAATGAATGATGGTTGGGCTTGAACCTCAGGAAGGCTTCCTACATACCATGCCTTGACATGGATCAAAGACCTTGTAGTTCCAATGATGGAAGTCGTCAGCGAACTGACGTGAAAAAGGTGGACCTTAGTCTAATGAGAGATGGGCTTGAACCTCAGGAAGGCTTCCTACGTACTATGCCTTGACACGGATCAAGGACCTCGTAGTTCAAAGGGTTTCATCGGTGAACCGACGTGAATATAGACCCGGGGGTCTACTAGTGGTGGGATTGAACCTCATGAAGGATTCCTACGTACCATGCCTTGGCATGGATCAAAGTCCTCATAGTTCGGAGGGTAAGTGTCGGCGAACCGACGTGAGGAAGGAGAGACCTTGGTCCAATGGGAGATGGGCTTGAACCTCAGGGAGGCTTCCTACGTACCATGCATTGACATAGATCAAAGTCCTCATAGTTCCAATGATGGAATACAGTTTAACGTCATGCGGGACGGTGGTGAATAAATGAATGAGGTTGGAATGACCGGATGGTGGGATTGAACCTCGTAGAGGCTTCCTACGTACCACTCCTTGACATGGATCAAAGTCCTCATAGTTTGGTCGGGTGTGCAGTTTAACATCATGCTGGATGAGGGCATACAGTTTAACGTCATGCTGGATGAGGTTTTGTCATGGACAATTCCTACTCTAAGCCCACGTGAGTCATGCTCGGTGTGAGAAACAAGAGACAGCAGAGACCTGACGATCACGCCGTGAAGGGTGCGTCCGTGAGAAGCGAAGAGGGGCTTACGCATTAGGCGGCCCATGGTGTTGGGACTTACTCCAGGATGGAGGTCCAAATTGTGGCAAAGCGCAGTGAAAGAGGGATTTGGGACCAATGATGGGAGGTGCCTCGTTCCCTATCACGCCCTCCACTGACCTTAGTATTGGGGAAGTACGGAGATGCAGGGGTGCAACCTTCCGCAAGAGGCGCTAGGGGCTTACACTAAGGTGGTTTCCCTTCTCCCATGGACATACGCTACTCCGAGAAGGAGGATATCATCCCTTGTGGAGGGGGTGACCCCGTCTCTGTGGAGACGGGTGGTGTAAAAAATGTCCGAGCTGGGGGGACTCTTTATGCGAGGCACGAGGTCGGGTCACAGTTTAACGTCATGTGTTGAGGACGTGGTGCTTGGCAGTTTAACGTCTTGCAGCTCAGACGGGGTGGGTTCACTCCACACCCCTAGGACTTACATAATTGGTACCCTTTGCTCCTTGGGGGAGGGAAGCTACCAGTAAGGTCGTAGTCAATGGGGGTCGTAGAGCAAACCATCGAGGGGTCCACGTTAGCGTGGCTATGCGGAGAATCAATAGCCGTTATCGTGCCTATGTGAAGAAGCATTAGGTGAAGCAACGCTACGAGTGGTATTGTCCATGGGACTTTGAAATCACATCATGCATACCTGGAGGGTCGCACGGGAAGGGGAATTGCCAAGCAAAGGAGTGTGCTTTGCGAAGCGGAGTGCCTTGGCCTTCAAATGGGGAAAAGGTGTGAGTGGAGGTTGCTTCGCGAAGTGGAATAGTATTCACGGAGCACTGCCTTTCAAAGAGGAGGTGCCTCGCGAAGCAGGGTGCTGCGAAGCAGTGTGCTTTGCGATGTGTAGTGATCCTGCCTTAGCATGGGAATCGCTAGTACTGGATGGGTGTTTCACGAAGCATAAACGCTCCGCGGCTTCCTGGGTTCCCTTGGAAATCCCCCTCCTTCGTGAATTCCCTTGAGCTTCGCGAAGGGCATCCCTCTCGGAAGAGGGGCTCAAAACGAGACAAAGCGAAGGTGTCACGCGAAGTAGAAGTACCTCGCGGAGCTCATGATTCTCGGGGCAAAGGGTGCTTTGCGATTCGGGAGAGTAGAATCCGAAAGGTCGGATTTTCCGTCCTCTGGGCTCAGGGGGAACCCAGTATTTATAGGCAAGGGCGCCACGAAGCAGAACTCCCGCGCCGCCTCTTGTGCTTCATGCTGTGCTCGTGAATGTCAGGCCATTCGCGCAGAGGTACCGCCTCCGGAGCTTCGCGAAGGGCTCACGAACGTCAGGCCGTTCGCGGAGAGGTACCGCCTCAGTTGCTTCATGGCAGGCTCGCGAACGTCAGGCCGTTCGCGAAGGGGTACCGCCTCGGGAACTTCGCTGTAACGACCCGAAATTTTGAATAAATCTTGTTTCCTAATTTTATGTGTTATTTTATTTTATTTTTATACTCAAAAAAAATCATTTGATAACATGAGTATAATTAAAATGATACCGTTGGTTTTTGACTGTTATATGACCGCTGGAAACTAAACGTTTTGATTATTGTCTCTAAATACAAGTAATCTTGGTTAATTAATATAGAAAGAAGATTCGATGGCCTCACCCAGTAGTCTTGGACCGATCGAAGCCCATATAACAGAACTTGGGAAGGAGGTAGCACCATTGGGCTTTGCTCTGGACCAAACCCAAGCTGAACTTCATCGTGTGAAGCTAGAACGGGATCTCCTTGGTGAGAAGTTCAAACTGATAGAAATTACTACTCGTGCGATGTTGGCCGAGCCTCCCTCGGATTCTCTCACCTTAGCACACCTTACACTTAGGTCCTATGCTGGTGTGATAAGGGGCCATGTAAGGATACTGTAACTGACTTGTGTAATCCTTTGTTTTAAATAAAAATTGGGATTTCTTCTTATGATGAAGTTTATGAATTTTCAAATGTCCAGATAAATATAGTATGCATATTTTTTATGAATTTTAGAAAAAGGATATTTTAAAAATGTTTATGTAAACCTTAAATAAATAAAAATGTTTAATGATTTTCAAAAAATGGTCTTCTACAATTATGTTCACTACGAAATTTTGAGTCTAATAAGACCAACTTGATTTTTGATGAATAGTAAATTATGAATAGTGATTTTACGCTTAGGATTAGTAATGTGACCAAATGGATTAGTAATCTCACTTAAAGAAAGTATTAATATAATCTAGGCACCTTGATTAAGTAATGTGATTCAATAAAATGGTTAAATAACGGTTTCATAAATTATTATTCAAGTTTTAGTTTTTTCGGGTGAATAGTGTTTTTTAATTAAAATTTTAATTAAAAATATTTAGAAAATTATTTTTATAAAACGGATTTTCATTTTTGAACTCAGAGCACCGATATTATGCTATGGTAATTTTTGGGGTTTTTTCTGAAAAAATGAATTTTCGGTGAATAGTGTTTTTATTTAAAAATTAAATTAAAAATATTTAGAAAATTATTTTTATAAAATGGAGTTCATATTTTTAATCAGATCGTTGATATTTGGTTAAGGTGAAATTTTGGGATTATTCTGAGAAAATTGAATTTTCGATGAATAGTGAAAATGCAGTTTTTAAGTTATGGGTGTCTAATGACATCATTAAATGATGTATTAAGTATGTAATCAATTTGGTCGACTTATGAATAGTAAGATAAGGTATGAGGTGTCCCATATGGCCAATACCATGGGCAAATACCATGGGCAAGCCCATGGTTTTTCCAAAACCACTAATGAGGTGTCCCTTGGCCATTAATGCCTTGTCCCCTCACTTTCCCTATAAATACCAAGCCATCCTCTCATCCATTCAACTCCCCACTCTCCCCCAACGAAGTTCTGGTCTCATTACCTCCCAAGGAGTCCTCCCATGGTTCCCCCAAGCCCTCAAGGTCCCAACCTTTGAGTTTTAATAGTTATTTTTTAAGGTAAGGGATCCGACCTCTCTCTTTCATTTCAAGTAATCTCTTTTATGTCATTCCTTTTATGCTACATGTTATTATGTTGGAGGATGTTCCTTTATACTCCTCTTACTGCCATTTTTATGTTCATATAATGAGAGATCCCCTCTTACTCTCATTATTTCATTTTATGAAGTTTTAAGTGGCGTCGTTAGGCTGCCGAAATTTTTGTAACGGACTCTTTCTCCCTTCTCATTTTTCAAGATGTATTTTCATGTAAAGTATTTCAAGTGCCTTTTTATTATGTTGGGGTATGATCTCTAAATTTATCATACTGATCTTTTATGATCATATGATGAGATACCCCATTTGATCTCTTCAATTCAGTATTTTGATGTTTTAAGTGGCGCCGTTAGGCTGCTGAATTTTTTTCAGGGGATTCTTTCACCCTTCTCATTATTTTCAAAGTTCTACTTTCATGTCAAGTCCTTCAAGTTCCTTTTTAATTATTTTGGGGAATTATCTCTATATCTATCATACTGAACTCTTATGTTCACATGATGAGAGACCCTATTTGATCTTTTCAAATCATTGTGTTTGAAGTTTAAGTAACGTCGTTAGGCTGCCGAACTTTCATAAGAGAAATCTAATTTTTGTCTTTCTTCCATGTTTTTCATTTCAAATGGTATGTCCTTGAAATTTAATTACCATGATCATGTATCCTTCTTATTCTTTCCATCTACTGTTTTATGGGTCATTTATTAATGTTTGACCCATTTTCCCTCTCTTTTTAATGTCTTCTAAAACCTCATAACATAGCCGTTATGCTGTAGAATTTCCATCTCAAAATGTCTCTCTCTTTTTCTAAAGTTCTTTTATATTATTAAGTGAATACTCAAAGCTCTTTCTTATAAAGGGGTATTCACATATATACCAAAATTTTCTATTTTAAATTATGGGATTTACATACATGAGACCCACCTTCCTTTTCTGTGGGTTTTAAAGTGATGTAAAGATCATGTCTTTAAAGCAGTTTTTAAAACGTTATGATTACGAAATGAAACCCATTTATTTTGTGCTACATGGGTTCTTTATGAAATGTTTGATGATGATATATGTGGCTCACATGATAATAAATGAAAATTTAAGGGTGCTCCCTGATAGTGCTCCAATGCATTGGGTAAAGACTTAATCTCTAGAGATGACCATTTTTAACGACGCCTTGGTGAATAACCTTGGTAATTTTCAATGACACCTTGGGGATGGACCTTGGTGAAACGAAATGATTGTCAATATTAAATGTTGCAGCCACATATTCAAGTTATGAAAAATGTTATTTTTATTATGAAATGCCTCATGATTTCTTTCTCATGCCTTAAAGTTCTTTTCATGTCCATATTGAAGTATCTCAAGTTCACATGTAAAATGTTCATCTTGTTTCCCTTACTGGGCCTTTTGCTCACCCTTTCTTTTGATGTATGTCCCCAGGTTATGAGATGCAGTAATGAACCTAGGATGAACATAAGGAGAAGCCTTTCAAGTGTTTAAGAAGAATGTTTTATGTTGTTTTAATGTATTATGTTCCTAGTTTCCAAGACACTAAACCTTAAAGATCCTCAGTTTTGTGTAATGAAATGAAAGTTTATGTTATAAAAAGGCGGGATGCTATAGTTGGTATCAAAGGATGGTTTAGTTATTTGTGGAAATTAGGATATGAAAACTCTTGGAAGAACCCTATAGAAAAGTTTAAATATAGGAAATCTTCCTGGTATTTTGGTGAGTATTGAGTAAGGGGTTTCCAAGCAAATACATCCCTGTCTGGATATGAGCAGATAGAGGTGGATCTGGAACAGATGTACATAGGGGTAAAACCCGAAAACACCGCTTTGAGCTAGACTTGAATGGGAACTGGTACACGACAACAGGCCTTGCTACACTCTTGGTTACGACACTCCCGGGGGATATGCTTTGGTAAATTCATAAGCTTAGTATGAACCATTGTTAAAGGAACAAAGATAAAATAAAATAAAGGTTCACATAAGAATATATGATCATGGATAACCTAGATGGGAACCTAGGGGGTCACAAGTTAGGGTATACTTTTCTTCTACAAGTTATCCTTATATGATTTTAGTTTCTTTTCATGATTATTGGCTAAGTATTTAAGCCCCTAATTATAGATTCTTTTCTTAGTTAATGGCGGGAAATGGAAGAACATGTCCCAACGACCAATGTGATAGGAAATGCTACGATTGCCGTATTAATACGACAGAGATGATTAGGGGATTAAAAGATGATTATTATTTTGGAATACGTTCACTATTTTGAGGACCCTATATGATCAAGGTAAATAGATTACTACGGTATTTTCATTAAGGAGTAAGGTTGACTTATATTTTGAAGAATCAATGAATTTAAGGTGGACTTATAGTAATTTAGGTTACTTATGAAAATGATTAACCTATCTTGGGTAAAATATGTTTAGGTTAGATACTTTTGTTATAAGATGTTAGGTGTGGTTGATGTTGTTTTGAGATGAACAATGAAGTTTATTTTGGAAGACTATGTTATCAAATCCCTCTTGTATTTGGGTTTCAATCTTAGTTTGGTTTATTTGTAGGAATTTTAAGGACCGTTATTTATGGGATGGTCTATGATGAACTTTGGGTAGTACCATGGAACTTTGAAGATTTAAAAATAGTTTCCCTTCCTATGGGATTCTTTCTTTTTGAAGAGTTGTTTTACCTTACCCTTTCTGTTTTTGGGATAATGTTTAAAGATAGAAGAAATAGATAGTTAATATTTTGTGGATTATGTGATTCTCTAGAAGATGATTCTTGTGTTTTGATGAGACCAAGTAGTTTTGAATTCTCATCTTTTGGAGAAAAGATTAGTTTTGGTAGAAACTTATTAAAGGATGAAACTCTACATGAAGGTAGGTATATTTTCTTATTTTTTTGTTCTATGTAGTAAATGAATTACTCAAAATTATGAAAAGGAACGTAAAACAAAAACGTTGTTGGTTTACGTTTCCTACTAGGTAATCAATGAACGTTTACACACATCATAAGTTTGGGATTTTCTTATGGTTAACTTTCTCCTAATCACGTTCTCTATCACTCTCCCTCAGAACTTGACCCTTTTTTTCCTCCATGTCCATGTTTTCCTACATGGAATCCTAGTGTGGGATAACTCGGGTGACCTTCGTACTTCCCTTTCTTTCTTTTAAAGTAATAGTTTTACTGACTCCTTTTCCGATGTGGGACTTTTAATTAAATTTCAAAACCTAATTTTAAAAAAAAATTGCAAGGACGCAATTTCTTAAGGGGGGAAGATTGTAAAGACCCGAAATTTTGAATAAATCTTGTTTCCTAATTTTATGTGTTATTTTATTTTATTTTTATACTCAAAAAAAATTTCATTTGATAAAATGAGTATAATTAAAATGATACCATTGGTTTTTGACAGTTATATGACCTATGGAAACTAAACGTTTTGATTATTGTCTCTAAATACAAGTAATCTTGGTTAATTAATATAGAAAGAAGATTCGATGGCCTCACCCAGTAGTCTTGGACCGATCGAATCCCATCTAACAGAACTTGGGAAGGAGGTAGCACAACTGGTCTTTGCTCTGGACCAAACCCAAGATGAACTTCATCGTGTAAAGCTAGAACGGGATCGCCTTTGTGAGAAGTTCAAACTGATAGAAATTACTACTCGTGCGATGTTGGCCGAGCCTCCCTCGGATTCTCTCACCTTAGCACACCTTACACTTAGGTCCTATGTTGGTGTGATAAGGGGCCATGTAAGGAGACCGTAACTGCCTTGTGTAATCCTTTGTTTTAAATAAAAATTGGGATTTCTTCTTATGATGAAGTTTATGAATTTTCAAATGTCCAGATAAATATAGTATGCATATTTTTGATGAATTTTAGAGAAAGGATATTTTAAAAATGTTTATGTAAACCTTAAATAAATAAAAATGTGTAATGATTTTCAAAAAATGGTCTTCTACAATTATGTTCACTACGAAATTTCGAGTCTAATAAGATCAACTTGATTTTTGATGAATAGTAAATTATGAATAGTGATTTTACGCTTAGGATTAGTAATGTGACCAAATGGATTAGTAATCTCACTTAAAGAAAGTATTAATATAATCTAGGCACCTTGATTAAGTAATGTGATTCAATAAAATGGTTAAATAACGGTTTCATAAATTATTATTCAAGTATTAGTTTTTTTGGGTGAATAGTGTTTTTTAATTAAAAATTTAATTAAAAATATTTAGAAAATTATTTTTATAAAACGGATTTTCATTTTTGAACTCAGAGCACCGATATTATGCTATGGTAATTTTTTGGGGTTTTTTCTGAAAAAATGAATTTTCGGTGAATAGTGTTTTTATTTAAAAATTAAATTAAAAATATTTAGAAAATTATTTTTATAAAATGGAGTTCATATTTGTAATCAGAGCGTTGATATTTGGTTAAGGTGAAATTTTGGGATTATTCTGAGAAAGTTGAATTTTCGATGAATAGTGAAAATACAGTTTTTAAGTTACGGGTGTCTAATGTCATCATTAAATGATGTATTAAGTATGTAATCAATATGGTCAACTTATGAATAGTAATATAAGGTATGAGGTGTCCCAAGTGGCCAATACCATGGGAAAATACCATGGGAAAGCCCATGGTTTTTCCAAAACCACTAATGAGGTGTCCCTTGGCCATTAATGCCTTGTCCCCTCACTTTCCCTATAAATACCAAGCCATCCTCTCATCCATTCAACTCCCCACTCTCCCCCAACGAAGTTCTAGTCTCATTACCTCCTAAGGAGTCCTCCCATGGTGCCCCCAGGCCCTCAAGGTCCCAACCTTTGAGTTTTAAGAGTTATGTTTTAAGGTAAGGGATCCGACCTCTCTCTTTCATTTCAAGTAATCTCTTTTATGTCATTCCTTTTCTGCTACATGTTCTTATGTTGGAGGATGTTCTTTTATACTCCTATTACTGCCCTTTTTATGTTCATATAATTAGAGATCCCCTCTTACTCTCATTATTTCGTTTTATGAAGTTTTAAGTGGCGCCGTTAGGCTGCCGAAATTTTTGTAACGGACTTTTTCTCCCTTCTCATTTTTCAAGATCTATTTTCATGTAAAGTATTTCAAGTTCCTTTTTATTATGTTGGGGTATGATCTCTAAATTTATCTTACTGATCTTTTATGATCATATGATGAGAGACCCCATTTGATCTCTTCAATTCAGTATTTTGATGTTTTAAGTGGCGCCGTTAGGCTGCCGATTTTTTTTTAGGGTATTCTTTCACCCTTCTCATTCTTTTCAAAGTTCTACTTTCATGTCAAGTCCTTCAAGTTCCTTTTTAATTATTTTGGGGCATTATCTCTATATCTATCATATTGAACTCTTATGTTCACATGATGAGAGACCCTATTTGATCTTTTCAAATCATTGTGTTTGAAGTTTAAGTAACGTCGTTAGGCTGCCGAACTTTCATAAGAGAAATCTAATTTTTGTCTTTCTTCCATGTTTTTCATTTCAAATGGTATGTCCTTGAAATTTCATTACCATGATCATGTATCCTTCTTATTCTGTCCATCTACTGTTTTATGGGTCATTTATGAATGTTTGACCCATTTTCCATCTCTTTTTAATGTCTTCTAAAACCTCATAACATAGCCGTTATGCTGCAGAATTTCCATCTCAAAATGTATCTCTCTTTTTCTAAAGTTCTTTTATATTATTAAGTGAATACTCAAAGCTCTTTCTTATAAAGGGGTATTCAAATATATACCAAAATGTTCTATTTTAAATTATGGGATTTACATACATGAGACCCACCTTCCTTTTCTGTGGGTTTTAAAGTGATGTAAAGATCATGTCATTAAAGCAGTTTTTAAAACGTTATGATTACGAAATGAAACCCATTTATTTTGTGCTACATGGGTTCTTTATGAAATGTTTGATGATGATATATGTGGCTCACATGATAATAAAGGCAAATTTAAGGGTGCAGCCTGATAGCGCTCCAATGCATTGGGTAAAGACTTAATCTCTAGAGATGACCATTTTTAACGACGCCTTGGTAAATAACCTTGGTAATTTTTAATGACACCTTGGGGATGGACCTTGGTGAAACGAAATGATTTTCAATATTAAATGTTGCAGACACATCTTCAAGTTATGAAAAATGTTATTTTTATTATGAAATGACTCATGATTTCTTTCTCATGCCTTAAAGTTCTTTTCATGTCCTTATTGAAGTATCTCAAGTTCACATGTAAAATGTTCATCTTGTTTCCCTTACTGGGCCTTTTGCTCACCCTTTCTTTTGATGTATATCCCCAGGTTATGAGATGCAGTAATGAACCTAGGATGAACATAAGGAGAAGCCTTTCAAGTGTTTAAGAAGAATGTTTTATGTTGTTTTAATGTATTATGTTCCTATTTTCCAAGACACTAAACCTTAAAGATCCTCAGTTTTGTGTAATGAAATGAAAGTTTATGTTATAAAAAGGCGGGATGCTATATTCGCGGTGGGCTCGCGAACGTCAGGCCATTTGCGGAGGGGTCCCGCCTCGGGAGCTTTGCGGCGGGCTCACGAACATCAGATTCATTTGCGGAGCGTTACCGCCTCTAGTGCTTCGCGGGACCGCGATTCTCGGGGGTGCTTCGTGTCGGTGCTTCGCAAGGCAACGTCTGGGGATTCTTTGTTTTGATCCTTCCTTTCGTGCAATATTTTGGCTCCAACAATCATAGCGAAAATATTCTATGGAACAATACCACTCTCTTGGTGAATGTTTTATGGAGGAACCACCAATTATAAGAAGCTACATGGGAGCTTGAGGATATGATGAGGGAGAGGTATCCTCTTCTGTTTGTTACGAAGTGACGAATTTCGTGGGAAAAATTAATTTTAAGGGGGGTAGAATGTAACACCCTGATATTTTATGAGAAGTATTTTTTTTTACGTATTATGTTATACGCATCGTCAAAGGAATCTTTCAATTCACACAACACTAGCTTGGCTTGTGTTACATGCAATCACGACCTTCCTCGATAGCGTGTGTAGTACGCAATACCGGGGTTCACTAAACAACGATATATTGTTATAATATGGACTAGTCGTTATGAATAGTATTAACTAAATTTTAAATTTTATAACATTATTATTCATGTTACATATTTTCTACAACATGGTATGAGAAGAAAATAAATTTTTCGGGTAAAATAAGTATTTTTCAAATAAATCAGTTTTGTCGCCTTTTGATGGCGCACCCACTTTAAATCTAGTTTTTGACATGTTTATAAGTTCAATTTGACAAAATAAAATTCTTCCTTGGAATTAGGATATAAAATTTTAATTTGGATAAATTTTTCATATTATTTTGATAACTTTCATATTTTAATGAATAGTAAAAACATGCTATATTTTAATTAAAAATAACATTTTTCATCGCAATAATTTATACGGTTATATTATATTTTTAATTGGTTTTAAAGTGTAATTAGAAAATATCTTTACTATTTATTCAAATGTTGGTCAGTGGAATTAATTTCACTTTGAATTTGGACATAAAAAAAGTGTCGATCTTTTGATAGTTATTGTTTCTTAAAAACATGTATTTTTTTTAATAAAAGTGGTGACATGAATTGGTCACCCAATTCATGCCCCAAAGGAATTTATTGAAAGAAACAAAAGTTTCAAAGAAAGCATGAGGTGTAAAGAGCTTACACCAACAGGGGATTGGGGGAGGGATACAAGTTGCATCTTCAAAGAGAAACAATCCAAAAGCTGGAGTTGAAAAAGTCATGTCAAAGTCCTGTCATCAACCTGTCAGAAAAAACTTCATCCAGAAAAGGGAATTACTGCCCATTGAGTGAACTGCAACCACAGATAAATTTCAAAGACTTTTTTATTTTATCAAACTAGAAAATAATCCTTTGATTTTGATGCATGACATGTCAAAGGGTGAATAAATATACCTTGAGACTCCTTATCAAACAGTTTTTGCACAGGCAAAAAAATTCAAGGATGTCATAAAATCAACTTCCTTTCTATCACATTCACCCCAATTTCGACTGGTCTTTCTCATTAGCTTGGAGAAGGCATAAACAGCTTTAACAGGCACACAGTCCCATGGAAACCCAAAAAACCTTGAGCAAACAGGATCAAAATGAGCAGTAAAAATCATTCCCAAGGGATGACTCTAAAGGTGAAATCAAGATTCATCTTGTATTCATAAACCATCCTGATATACATTTGTTTCCTAATTTGAAGGTAATTCTCAGCTGAAATATCACCGTTGGTGTATTTCCAGAATATATTTTCATCTTGTTCATTTATCCATGCATCAACTTCTTCGTTCAATACATCTGTCTCCGCCATCTTGTAGGCCTCTCTGTACACAGGATAATTATTTAAATCATGTTCCTCCTCATCAACTGCAAGAGTTGTAGCAGGTTCAACAACTATAATCGGATTTTTAGGCTCAGTGATTTTCTTTCTAGAGGGGTCTAAATACCTGGTGACTATTGTTCTCTCAAGAGTAGAGTAGTCCCTGTGCTTCCTAGTTTGTTTGAGCTTCGGTGTGATGAACCCATCGGCATCCACCATCGGCTTTTCCCCCTTCCTAGAGCGCGATTTGAAGTATGTTTCCTCAAGATGATTAGTCTTGTCATCATCCTCCTGTAAGGATTCACAAGACTCAGAGAGGTCACCCTGCTCCTTGTATGAGTCATGTGACTCAATTTGTTTTCCATTCTACTTAACCAAATTAGGAGTGTAAATGTTGGCACCTATGGGATCAGGCTAGGAAGCAACAAGGCTATTCAACCCCTTCCCTTTAGCAGATGTCCCAGGGAGGTCCAACTTAACTCTATAGCTAACCTTAGAACCATCCAATTCCTCAGTCTGTTTGTTGTTCTCAACCCAAATGGCTTTCATAGCCTCTGGATGCACAGATTTATGTCCGCAGTCTTTTGCAGCGTGTCCAAGCTCGAGGCAAAGGGAGCAATAATCAGGAAATTTTTCATAAACAACCTCCTGAAAGAATCCATGGTCACCATTTTGGATCCAAATTTTAGGGTGAGGGTCTTTAGAAACATCAATTTCAATACAAACCCTGGCAACAAATGGTTTAGAAAGGTTCCTTATTGCCGAATCCAGCTTCAATGGATTACCAATGAGCCTTGAGATACGAAACAGGGTGATTTTTTTTTAACAGGTCCAGTGGAGGCATAGGGAAGCCAATCCAAATCGATACAATGGGGGACTCGGAATAGGGATCAAAATCAGGGGTCCATTTGAGGACTTTCATCAACAATCCCCCAAAGAACCAGGATCTCTTCGCCCATAAACGGTAGTAGTCATCCTCGGAAGACAGGCGATAGACAACATTTAAGGAGTTCAAAAGGCCGATATAGAATCCTGAAAAAACAATTGCTTCAAGGGAAGTTCTTAAGAAACTAAATGCTGGTCTGTGATTGAAAAATTTCCCAATAATAATGAAA
This sequence comes from Viscum album, assembly GCA_963277665.1. NCBI lineage: Eukaryota > Viridiplantae > Streptophyta > Magnoliopsida > Santalales > Viscaceae > Viscum > Viscum album. The sequence goes on from OY728163.1 coordinate 34,426,300, forward strand.
CGAAGGTCTGAATCGAGAAGTGTTACCTCATTTGTTGAGAACGAAATCGTCGGTTGACCGTGGTGATCAAAATTTTTCGGATTGATTCAAGAGTCGATAGTCGCGACACCATTTGAGAAGGTCTCATTGTTCTCAGTCAATCTTCCAGCCACTACATCTGTGAAGGATCATGAACTAGGGTCTCCCAAAATTGGGTTTCTCGCGTTGCTCCGTATCAGCCCCTCCATCAAATCCTCATTTCATAATTTAGTAAAAAAACGATATTTGTTTTGATAACGGGAATTAATTTTACAATTAATTAATGCCACTTATATGTTTTGAATATAAAAAAAATAGAACTCATTTTTGAATTCGGAAAATCAAATATAGCTTAGGCTGAATTTTTGGTATTTTTCTGAAAAACTTCAATTTTTGATAAATAGTGAAACCACGTAGTGATAGTTAAAAAGCTGACTCTTTCATTTAAATGAAATTTTTCCACTTATTTGAATTGAATTTCAAAAATCCGACATACATTGTTGTTATCAAGAAGTAAAATTTGGTTCAATAAGATGAAAATAATTTTTGGTGAATAGTAACTTTTGACTTTTATTTACTACGGTTAAAGGTAAATAGGTTAATTTAAGGTTAAAAGAATATTATAATAATCCAAATTACCTTAACACTTGTCCTAACCTTATTGGATGAGTAGTGTCTGAACATGGGCATCCTTGGGTCAATTTTGGGACCCCATTAAGCCACTTGGTATTGATAATGACAATTTGGATTAATTAATTTAATGTAAAGACAAAATTGATATTAACAAAAATCCATTAGTAATTAATTTTTATAAGGGGTTATATAAATTAAATTTTCGACTATAAATATTCATTGGAAAGATAAAAATATTTCCTACATGGTGGTGTTTTTTTTATAATTTTTAGACATCAAATAAATTAAATTATTTATGACACAATAATGATGAAGTATTTGCATCATTAATAAATGATCTAAATAAATAAGATTATAATGATTAGAATATTATTCAAAACATGTCCAATTATGATTGGATGATTTTATTTCGACCATGAGTCATCTTATCTTCATCGTTAATGATTTTTGGACCTTTTGAAATCGAAGATAAGTTTATAATAAAATAATATTTTTCACACTTTCCAAAGGTGCCCCTCTCCTCCCTTATAGAAGGGAACCTCCTCCCTCTCCTCTTTACACAACTTTGAGCCTTCAATATTGGACAAACCATTCCCATTACTCTTCTCAACTCCCCTAGTAATATTCTATAGGTCCTAGTCTTCTTCAAAGACAAACATTAGTGCCCTAAGAGGAGGTTTCAAAGAGGTGTGTCGAAGAAGAGGTAATATCTGTTACCGATTCTTTCAAATTTATTTCTTCTTCTACTTCCTCTTCTTTAGTTGTTTCATTATGAAGTAATAACATCAGTATCACTCATATACTGATATGTTATTATAAATATGAAACAACCCTATTTCACCTTCTATACATCCTACTAAAAACGAAATCACCGCGTGTGCGTACATACGGAATACCATCTCCACGCTATGGTGTAATCTGTTTTCCACCACCACCTTAATTGGATGGGTATATTGGTGTAAAGAATAACTATATATGATTATTGTAAATTGATATTGATTATGTAATAGTATACATATACTTCAATATAATTCCACGATCATGGGAATGATATCATCGCTCGTGTGTACGTACCGCCTACCGTCTCCACGATGTGATGTGACTCGTTCTACATGGTTTTCATTGAATAATGATTATATAAATGAATTTAATGAATAAATATAATATATATTACACTAATACCATTATGTAAATGAGGTATCTATAACCTAAAAAGAATAATAAGAATTTATTCAACAAAATATGCATAAGAACATAAAGCAATGAACACCCGAATAACAAGTAGCAATGAAATATTACTAATAAGAAGATAAGAACATGACCATATATGATATCATAACAATTAATATGATTCTTTAATAAGTCAATTACATTATTTAAATCATTATACTGGAGGTTCGGATACGTACGAAGAAAATCGGACCTGGGGTAAGGGAAAATCTCACAATCTCATTTTTATCCGAGATTGTTTATACTTCAAAATTTACTGGAGAATATTTATCATCCACATCCATGTTTCCTCAATATTTAATATTATTTCTATCCTCCTACAATTTTTTAAATCCAATTTTACCCTTTTTTGAGTAAAGGATATGAAAGGAATCTTTTGTCGTTTTTAGTACGAGGTACTTTTTGACTTTTCTGACCAAAGTATGAGAAGAATCTTTTTTTAACTTATACGGCATGAATGGATTTTAATGATTTAATAAAACATTATTTCCATGAAGCTTCCTTTAAAAGTTTTCAAGTTTATTTTTAATCAACTTCTTTTAGTTTAAAATTTTATGACATTTTAAGAAAGGAAAAATGTTTTTGAAGTAGAAAGAATATTTTCCTCAAGAATGGAGTTCAAGTGTTTTATCAAAATTATTTTCCATCTAAGATAATATAGGGTTTTGTTTCTATACCTGTTTTTACATTTATTAGATTATGTTATGATGGAATTAATTTTATGATATCCTTTTATCTTATATGGATTATGATATGATGGCATGATGTTTAAGAATCCCATTTTTATTACATGGGTTATGCTATGATTTATGATTATTTGGCACACATAAGAATGGTTTCATTATGAGATGGGTGGGACCTATATCTCTAATAAATTTATTGGGTAATGATTTATATCTCATGATATAGACATGGCTGGAATGGCAGGTTAATCTGGTTCCGTGATACAGGACTGAAACGAGAAGTGAACTCAGTTCAGAAATGGACTTAGTCCACTAGGATAGTCTTGGCAATGAGTCTTGACTTCTAAGAAATTATTCTCTATGATTATGTATGTATGCCACAAAGTATCATGATTTATGTTATGATTATTGTGATTACATTTCACTACTATGATTTATCCCATGTAATGGTATTATAATCTCTTTTGCAGGTTATGATTTTTGAAATGCTATGTTCTTATGAATATGATATTTCCTTTGTTTACCCTTAATAAGAATTTGAGATCACCCTTTTGTATGTTTTCATTTCCCCAAGTCAGGAAGAAAGGTATTAAGTAGGATATTCCAAAGGGACTGTAGATATGATGAAATAAATGGGAGACAATGTAGATTCTTTACCAGTGGTTCATGTTTCCCAGTTTCTAAAGACACTATACCTATACGGTCCTATCATGGTTTTGTTATATGTTTTAATAAGTATGCTTCAATTATGATGTAATAACCATGTATGTAATGTATTGATCGTTATAAACATGGCTTATGTAACAAAACATATAAAAGGAAACGAGTAAGTTAACACCCGAAACGATGATAATACTAAGATATTATTAACAAAGAAATGTTAAAAGATCATATATGAAATCATATTAATGTATATGATTATTTTATAATTTAATAACAATTATTTCACCATTATACAGGAGGTTAACCTACCATCGACCAATGAAAAGTACAAGGTAATGGTTTATTTCACAATCACTTCATTATCTGAGGTTGTTTATACGTAATTATCTACTGGGACCTTTTTATCATCCACATCCATGTTTCTTAAAAATGTATTTCAAATCATTCTTACTATTTTATAGACTATGGTTTAATGTCATTTATACCCTTGTTGACTTTTTATAAGAAGTTTATAAAGGAATCTTTCTGTCGTTTTCCAAACAAGGTCCTTTTTAACCTTTTCAATAGAATTAAGGTAAGAATGTCTTTTTTAACTTATACGGCGGCTGTGGCTATTTTCCACCATTATAAAATCTTCAAAGCTTCCCTTACAAGCTTATAAAAATATTTTCAAAGTAAATTTTTTATTTTATAATTATGTTACTTTTAAATGATTTAAAAAAAGAGATATTTCTCTCAAATAGTTTTGATTTCATCTATGTCAACATCCTTTGATGGATTTTAAGCTTATTTGAATGTGATTATTATGATACAAAACTTACATATTTTATTGAATGTTTTGTGATATGTTTGACCGTGGATGTGTTATTTTTACACCATTCATGGTTTATGGATAAATTATTGACATTTCGTATGCTAGTTTTAATACAAATGTTTATGTTATGTTTAAACCTGTTCATATAAGGAATGAATTGGACTTAATAAGTGGCGGGTGGAGCCCTCTATAGCTCATCGATGCATTGGTAGGTCTCATGAGACAAACTAGTGTCTTCGCAGAAGGCCTTGAAAAAATCTTATTTGTAGTCTTGGCATAAGGACTTGACTATGTGGTTATGATAGTCTAGCATAATTCATTCCATCATTATGAAAGTGGTTATTGATATTGCATGTGATTATTCTAATAGTATAATATCAATGTGAATAAGTAAATGGCATTAATTAATTTTAGTTTTTCTATATTATGCTTAAGTTCATGTTTAAAAGGATTTGGTTTTAGTTATACATTGCCTTAAATGTTTATGATTATTTATGATAGTTTTAACTATATTGTTATCATTACTGAGCATCTAAGCTCACCCCTTTCTATGTTTTATTTTTCCCAGGATGTGAAGAAGTATTTTATGACTGACCTGTAGGGATAGTCTGAGGGGATATGAGTGCGGACTATGGAGACTATGTTGATATAGGTTTCATTTTATGATGTAATGTAAGACTTATGAATGTATAAAGTTATTCCAAGGCTACTAAACTAATTGGTCTTTTGAGACTTGATCTTTTGTGATCATGGCAATGTTATGTAATAATGCACCGAATCTGGGTAACAGGGGTCGGGGCATTACATGATTGATTTCCCACATCAAGGTAAATTATTTCATCGTATACCCTAGGGAGGACCATTAGAGAAGATGATAACTAGGGGAGAACCACCTTCTGGTTTGATACTCCCTCCATGAGGAGGGTTATTTCATTTCTCATAAAAATATCTCGTCTAATTATCAATCTAATTCATGACAAGAATTCGGCCATAATGTTAAGATATATAGTGAGGAACTTGAAAACTATGATATGTAATATTTTTTGGAGGAACTTCTCAATTGAAACTATTATTTTCAAATTTTGGTAATAGAGGAGTAAGATCCTAATCATTATTGACAAATTTATGAGGGCCTTAATAACATAATTTTTTAGAAGAGCTGCATGGTATAAAAAAATCTCCATTTTACATCCACTTTTGATGAGGCATCCTTTTATATTCTTTATTGCAGGTTACTAGGATGTATGTTAGTTGATATGAGATTTCATATATGGAATCTTGTTTTATTAGATCCATAATTGATATCATAATTTTATAGTAGTTTTTTTTTATTTTTGGTATGGATATTTTCAAATACTAATGTGTCAAATTTTATAGAACGATGAAATCTAGGTGGAATTGGGTTATGGTTCCAAACATTTTTCCCATATATTTTAGGATTTATCCCCTGACCCTCCTGGATGGGAGTAGAGATATGAGTGTACTTTAGAGTGACCTTAATATTTTGTTGATGTGTAATACTAATTTTGGGAATGGATCCCTGTGTACACACCTCCACCATTGAATCTATCTTTATTATATCCTAGAAGGTTCATAGGGTGTGGGAAAGAATTTGTTTCTTCTATTTCAAAATGTTTAGGATATGTTGGTTTGCATTAGTGGAAATAATGCAGATATAATCCCATTCCGATGTTGGATAAGGGGTGTGTGAAAACTCATATACTCCATTTACTATCATTATATACTAATGATAATAAGGTGAGGGGGAAGAGAATTTTTCTTCCCCCGATATTTTTCTAGGATATTCTAGTTCATTTCTGTAAAGGATTCTAGACTAAGTAGGAATGATAGATAAATGAGGCTATGTGTGTGCGTGTGTGTGGGTCTACTCTTGATATTCCACTTTATTTGGTTGGAAGGATTCTATGGAGGGTATAGAGGTTGTTCCTATTCCCCATTGACATGCTTCTACCCTCAGTTGGTTGTCCTAGGTTCCCAGGTGTAGGGGACCCGGGTTTGACTCCTAAGAGAAACACCCACATTATGATGAGGGATTTTTGTTATGCATGATTAGTGGAAGTGGAAACTGGAAGGAGACTAATGGAGGGAAAAAATTGTCTAGATGAGGCCAACAATGATATCTTTGTAATCCTTCCTATGATAACAGAATAACTTATTCCTATATTTCAGTCATAGGTTTCTGAATAAATTTGAGACAACGAATAGTTTCACTAACTTTGGGTCCACCACTCATTGTTGAGTGGATGGGTAGTGGGACTTCATGAGCTAGAGGGATTATAAGATAGAATCCAATGCTTGGATGTCACCATTTAGTTTGTACACCCAAACAAATACATTTTAGACTATAAATTGAAGATGTTGGGTTAGCGATGGTGACTTCTGATTAGATGAAGACCGAGCTTGTGAAGTAACCTAATAATATCTCTACATGAATTGGTAAGATTCCATTTTTATCAAATGGGTGTTTTAGTAGAATGTTCCATGATATATATTTCAAACACAAAGAATATAACATGTTCAAATAATGTTCATAAAAAATGAACACATGCACAATTGATTATTTTGGATCAATTGTTTCATATATAATTTTGTAAAATAATGAAAGGGTAATGACATGTGGGAAACTTAATATACATGTTTACATATTCACATGGAGTACACAATTTTTATCACTTATGGACATCAAAATACCGAGTTAATAGAATTTTTTAGTGTTGGTGGAATGACCATTGACATCCAAAACATATGTCAACATTTTATCAGGCAGTTTTCAATGAAATTTATACATGCAAGTGAAAAATACCAAATGGTTCCCTTATTCGAAATTATTCTTGAAACTTAATTTCAATGTTAGGTGGTCATCAAGATATGGTCCATTACCACTTAGGGACTCACATTGGTTGGGATTATTGTAGGTTGGGCTCATCACACCCTTTGGGGTGAATTGTTTCCTACTATGGGGATCATTTATTGATTTAAATCATTATCGTGAGTCATTTATTAAATTACATATATAACACAAGTCTACATAAGATAAAGATATATTATTTTCATGTATTTGATTTAGAATCATCTTCAGGTAAATGATGTTTTTCACCGATGGAAATATATTTATGTATATGAGGTTATCTTCCAATTATATTATTATATACATGGTTTACAAATTCATTTATTATATATTATTATCATGCAAGTTTTAACCCATAGAATTTGTGATTTGGAATTAATCGGCATATAAGAAGATGATATTATTTTTTATCAGGAACAGACTTATTAGATAGGATTACTATATATCCTTATTAAAGGAATCAAAACCAACCTAGTTTGGAGCCACATAATGGGAAATATCTCACCTTATAAACTAATCTGATAATGAACAAATAGTACAATTTAACATCATGCTGAAATGAAATCTCGGTGAATGTTTCAAATTCAATGGATAATATGAGAATCAGGTTGATAAAAGATCATGGAACCTAGAAGGGATGTTGTGTCCCAAGATTAATATGACCCTACTAGGAATAAGTCTCATTGATGATTATGGTGAATTTGTGTGTTATGTTTGAACGTTAGGGAGGATTCCATCATATCCTATTTGGATTGTAATCCTAACCCACATAGTTCAAAAGGATGGGTCATACACCTATGGAGGACCTCTAAAGGTTTTCCTTATTGGGTATATTACACTTTGATATGAATACATGGATTTGAGGAACCCTGAATATGGAGGCCCTATAAAGGTTTTTCTCCAATGGGATATGGCCATTTGATATGGATACATAGTTTTGATGACTTGAACCAAATAATAGTCCCTTTGGAGGTTTGTATCACAGGGATATGGAACATTGAGATAGATATATGTCTTTGAGTACCCATGCCTATGGAGTCTATCTTGAGGTTTTTATTTCTTGAGATATGTACTATTGGGATGCATACATGTCATTGATGACACATGTCAGATAAGAGGCCCTTGAGACATATATTTTATCATGTGGATTTCATGATCATCACTAACCTCTATGACCAAATGAGTCATGATTAAGTAGAGAAATAGGTCTTAGTGGAATTTATAGAAAATGAACAATCACCTTTGTCTGAAAATGGATGTGCCTTGGTCTACATGATAGAGAAATGGTTATGATTTTCTCATCTCCTATGTTGTTTTTCTAAACCTAGGGTAAAGACTTATGTTTCCAAGTTAGTTTTTCCTGCAAAAAAAGACTAGGATATTACACCAGGAGGAATTTTATTTTTTTAGTTTTATAGATGATTATATATCTATAACTCACTATCCCTCAAAAAAGGTAAAGGAATGTACTATAACTCACTATCTTGAGCAGGAAGGTCCCTAGAACTATCCCCAAGGTTTTAGTCCTCAATACCATTGGGATTCACAATTTTAAACACCCTGAGGACCCTAACCATAATGTAGAACAAGTGTTGGTAACTCTTATAAAGGGAATGTAAAATCTAATGAAATTAACTTTGGTGTGTTTTTCTCCATGATCGTAAATATATAGAGGCCTCTGGGGATATTTTTATTTGGTCATCGCTAGATGGTATTTCCAAGGAATTGGGTTCCCTGTCATATGATTTGAAGGAGATGGTTGAGAGGGTAGAATGTGTAGGTGAGGTCTAGGATACCCGATGGTGACATGCATAGGTAATACATATGTGTTCTAAACAGGTCTTGTGCAGGTTATACCTGGGAGAGTGGAAGGGGTCTCACACAAGGTAGACCTGGGGAGATCAGTTGTACTTGACACTGGGTAGGCCTGTACGGGCTAGGGGTTCCTTCTGGAGAAGTAAATCATGGGAAATATCACATGGTTTATTCCTTACTCTAGGTTACAAGGGATTCTCTAGTTGTTTCTCAATGTGTCTCCTACAGGTCAGATGTTTTATTTGAGACCTTTGTACTAGAACTCTTCAAATATTCGGGAGGTTTCTCCTCATGCAGGTTTATTTCAATTCACACACTAGAGGAGATATGATCCCTTTATACCCTTTAATTATCTCTTCACTCAGTTTTTTGAGAGGTTCTTGGATTGTTTTTAGGGCCTTGGTAAAGTACAAGGATCATCAGAGCTTCAACACTACTTTTCTATCTTCCATTCCATTTGATGTCTCTAATGAGGTGTCTAAGGGTCCTGTTTTTAGGAAAATTGGGACCATGGATGATGGTTGATTTTTTGGGTCTTACACTTAAGAGATTACAATATTTCTACAACAATTAAGTATTTCTTGACTCGTGGAGATTTGGAATGATAGGTGGGGTTGTATGTATCACCAACTAAAGCATCCTTGGACCGACCTTAAAGTTCACGGTGCGACACTTTATTTTTAAAAGGATCAAATATGGTAGTGAAGGGTTGAGGGTGGAGGATTTGGGAAATATCTTATAAATTATTCCCAAAGGGGGTGTAGGGAGAAATATGTTTTAGTATTGAATATCAATTATGAAGGGAATATAATGTAGGATGAAAATGGGAAAGGCTTATCTATGTTTTTCACTCATGTGGGGGCTCACCCAGGTATAGCTCACCTGGTTTTGGGTCTCCAAAATATAGGTATCCGAAGTATGGGGTTGCTGATGTATGGGTCTCCCAAGTTTGAGTTTCCATGTTATGGGTCTCCCATAAATGGATCACCCATGTATAGATTGTCTTGGTATGGTTCGCACAAGATTGGGTATTCTAAGTATAGAGTCCCCTGAGTATGGGTTTCATGGACAGAGATCAACCAGGTGTGGATTTCATATGTATCGATCTCCTAGGTATGGGTCACCATTGTTTTAGGTTGGGGGCCTCACCCTAGTGATAGTGGTCCATTTTTTGAGGTCCACCTCACTTTGTCATCTCGGTTTTGGTCCATCCTCAATAAATTGGAGGCGGAGAGGTCTATTTATAGACTATATTATGGAACTTGGTAAAAGGGATATGTGAATAGAGTCTAATTAGGGTGTTTCAAGAGGGATCTGTATGAATGGACCATTATTATTGGCATACATGAAGGCATTAAATGAAGGACTTGTGTGAATGGATTTCATCAGAAATAGAATTCCTTCATAAAATTTTCCCAATTTCCAAAAAACCATAACATTTAATTTGTAATTCTATATGGGCTCTGCAACCAATTATACTGAATCTCTTGAAGAGATATATTCTCATTGATGTGTTTTATATAACATTTCATTTTGTTTTATGATGACATAATGTTCCTGTAAAACACTAAAAAATTTAAGGCTTCAACACCTTTTCAGTAATTATTTCCAAAATTAATGGCCTACTATCAAATAGAGTTTATCACCACCTTTCCATATTATTATGAATCATTTCAAAGGAATATTCTTTCCTTATTCTGATATCATTCTTATTACACATAAAAATACGGTATGATTCTTCATGAATAATAAATATTCATTTATACCCAAACTCAAACTATAGTTCTTAAGTCGGGATAATATACTTTTTAATTCATAAATGTTCATGGAATGAATTTTTCACTGTCAATTATAAGATATGTTCCAATAACGAAAAATTGATACAAAAATACCCTACATATTTTGTAAAATTTGAACCATAATCCCCATGAAAGATAGATATTGAAAATTATATTTGAATACCCATAAAATTATGGATAACCATCATAAAATAAATTCATGGGTAATATTCCACATAAAATAAATTCATGATAAATATGACATTTTTTATTGAAAATAATAGTTACACAAAAATAGCTTACCTTAGGTCTCTTCTTCATTCGTACATGTTCAAAACTCAAATATAATAAATATTGTTTTATTATAAATCTATTATAGAACCATAATTATTTATATCATTAAATATATGATTTTATTATGATCCTTTTTTACCCATTTATTAATAATTTCTTATTAAAATCACGTTTCTGGTAAAAGGTGTTTGGTTTTTTAGGAATGTTTTATATTTTCAATACAAATACTACTAAATTAATCATTGTTCCATAATATCTATAATTTTTTCCATGAAATAGATATCATATATATTTTATATATATGTATTTATAGTAATCTATCAATGTTAGATGTCATAAATGACATTTTCTATTCATAGAGATGGTAGGTCATACATACTCATGAATGATGTTTCCATTTTTTAAGAGATAAAAAAAATAAAGTTAAATAATAATAAAAAACTAAAATATCATTATTCATACATATATATCACATATATTTATTATTCTATTCATTATTGCCTTCCATGAAAATTGTTAGTGAAAACAGAATCACATTGATTCACCAAATCACATCGACTCACCAAATAACATCGCTACATGAGGAAATAGACCAACATACCCAAGAATGTTGTTATTGTATCCCTAGTAGAATATAAAGTATGATGGTATATGTTATCTCCTAATTCAAAAAGTATAATTATATATTAAACAAAACATTTTTGTTTTAAATTCATCGTTATATTCATATGTGATAGGAGTTAATGGAAATAAATCACATCGATTCATGATTTCACAATTCATCATACACATGAATAACGATTTCGTATCCTCTTTGATGGAAGAGGATATTTATATTGGGTATTAAATCAGCATAATAAAATCTAATTATGTTTCAAAAGTGGTTTTTATTTTATTATAGTTATTAGTAAATTAATGGCGGTGGTAAGAGAATAATTCAATTGAATTAATTTATTGAAGAAAATTTACATTGCCTAGAACTACCCCCTTCAGACCTCTTATTAAGGACACAAGGTTTGGCCATTTTCTATGACCAGTAGCTCTAGGAAATGTATAAGGATGTTTTTGATGGGTTTTTTTCAGGTTTTGGTTGAGTATAATTGTTTATGATGAGTGATGGAGTGAGGGGATGAGGTGGCGTTTTATAAATGAGGTGGAGTGCTTTTTTTGTAAATACACAAACTTATTCAACATTGATAAGTCACTCTCCCCTAAGGCGCCTAAAAATAGATAATTAATGGTGTGGAAGGAATATATGTTCAATCCACACCTCCACCACACACAAAAACCACATGTATGAAAATATTTTGTCCCTTAACTTGTATGTTTTTTTACTTTTACCATTTTTGTTTTCACTATGAAAACTTGTTTATTTTAAAAAGGACATTTATCATTTAAGACTATAGATAAGTGAAATTAATTATATAATTTTTACTAACAAGTTATTAATATGAAACCAAATTTTAATAAGAAAACTATTATATGAGGGGAATATTGATTTTAACATAGGAGCATGTAACATGAAAAAATAATCTTTACCCTTGACCATGGTAACAATGTTCTTTCTATTTATGAGTCAATATAACTATTATAAAAGATAAAAATAGTCCATGATTGGAATGTATTTTATATTTTATATATTTATCAATCAATCAGAAAAAGGTAGGTTTTTTAGGAATTTTGAATCATTTAGTAAAATATTACTTATAATAAAATAGGATTAATGTCATTTTTGACAATATTAATTTAATTTGAATTTGAAATTTTCAATAAAATGATACAATTAAAACCAATTCCTATAACACATGACTAACATGTCATATTTTTCTAAAAAATATCATGAAATAGAATTATTCATTTAATTTATATTACTTTTTATATATTTTCCATCATTTATAATAATTTTATATTAATTAAATAATTACTACACTGACATTCCTTAAGCTTTTAATGAAATTATTCAATTAATAAATTTAATTAAAATATCCCTCATTTTATAAATTTCGATATTCAATCAATCCATTTTTTTTATTTTTTATGTATTCACTTTTTGAAAAAGTTGGAAATATACATAAACTTACACATATCACCAATACATACCCAACTTAGACGATCAACATACATAATACAAAATTCAAAATTCGAAAACCACTAAAGAGTAATATGACCACCACTACCATCTTCCAAAAATCCCCAATATTCAATATTAAATACACCATCATCCATATCAAAAAAACGATTCATCTCTGTAGACGCCGAAAAAAGTCCGTAACTCTTAGAGGAAGTTTCGAACTGACGAAGCGAAGTCATATTCGGACTCAGAGGCCCGGTCCAGAGGTCCCGGAAGTGGTGCGCAAAAAATTGGGTGAAGTGCACGAAAAAAATGTCCCGCACAAAAGGCAACCCGGGATTCGCGAAAAGTCCTGGCGCCGGCGCGAAATAATTTCGCGCCCGCATCCCGCGCGGTTGATATTTCATGCCGCCACCCTTGTCGCGCAATAATTTCGCGCAACCCTGGATTCTGTGCCACTAGGTGCCTATAAATAAAAGGATACCCCTTCCTTTTCGGGAGAGGAATTTGAACCGGCTCCTGTGCGCGTAATTGCGCGCACAAAACGATCTCGAGTTATGGTTCTTTTCCGTGCCAAGTCGCCCCGGGATCCGCCTTTGCGCGAGATCCCCCTGGCTTAGACTAAATTCCATCCCCTTCGGGGTCCGCCCCTTGCACACAATTCCTTCGTTTGCGCGTAGGCCGGCCAAGTCACGTGCAATCCTTCCTTTGCCGCACCCCTTCCCTTGCGCGCAATTCCTTCTTTTGCGCGCAATCCCTTTGTGCACCGACCCGACCATTTTTGCACACATCCCTGAATTGCGTGCTGACCCAGTGTTTTCCGCGCAGCAGCCTCAATTGCGCGCATGCCTGCCCTATTGCGCACAGGCCTCCCTTATTGCGCCCAGCCTATACTTTGTGTCGCTCCTATTGCGCGCAACAGTATACAGGCTCGCACCCTCTAGTCCATACCGCGGGGGCTGTGCCCCCACACCCCCACTCAGGGTCAGTGCCGAGCTGCGGTCCTGGCCCTCTGGGCCGGTCCCTTCGCTACTGTCACAGACCCCCATGAAAAATGGAGAGTCGCACCGCGGACTTTTTGGGCCGGGATGTCGGGATTTTCCATTGCGCCCTTATGCGCACCCACCTTCTACCTAGGGAATACCATGATTTGAGATACTCCTCCGCACATTGCGAAACACCTTGAGTTGACATATTCCTCTTGGTTTGTTTCCTATGTCGTGAGTTGAGATTCTCATCATCAATTCCCCTGAGAATAATTCCCTATCATTCAATAATAGGATGCCTCTTGTTCCAAATAAGAGATGCCTTATGCTCCATGCATGAGATGCCAGTAGTCCTATCTACATGACTATAAACTGTAGTAAACCCTGTGCTCCAAACATAGGATGCCTCTTGTTCTAAATAAGGGATGCCTTGTGCGCCAAGCATAAGATGCCTAATGCCATGATTACAGTGGCGTAGTTTCAAGAGCGTTGGAATCCATTCAAACATTCCATCACTCCACCCCACGCTTTGCGTGTCCTTCATTCGGATCTGCATCCACTTCCAAGTCTGGAGGGACCCCCTAACGGTATGGATGATTGACCTATGGTCCGCCTGCTGTCCTGGGCCAACACCCCGAAAGGCTTTGGGTGACACTTTGAGTCAGGTCTTGTGTTTTGAACACGGTCAGCAGTCGACCCCTCATTTGTCTGTCCCCATTCTAGGCTAACGTGGTAGGATGTTGTGTTGCGAACATGGTCAGCAGTTATCCTCTATCGCCACGCTGCTCTCATTGCATTACGAATGCCATTCATGTGATTCACACTTTTCATATCCCTTTGTTCGGGCCGATTCCAACACCCTTGGCATTATCCCTCTTGTGCGCTAGAGCATAGGTGCATACCTCAACCCATCAGTGATTTGGGATGCCCTCATGGGCAGACATGAGGAAGACATTGTGGGCAGCTTCCTTGCGTAAGCCCCATCCACCGTAGCCATGATAATGTGGACCCCTCAATTTTTCGCCCTGCGGCCCCCCTTCATTACGGCCTTGTCGATGCCTTCCCTCCCACAAGGGGTAGAGGGCATTGGGCATGTAAGCCCTAGGGGTGTGGAGCGAACCCACCTCGTCCGAGCTGCAGGATGTTAAACTGCTAAGCACCTTGTCCTTAACACACGACGTTAAAATATGGTCTGACCCCGTGCTTCGCACGCAGGGTCCCCCCAGCTCGAACATTTTTTACGCATCTCGTCTCCACAGGAATGGACTCTTCCTCGCATGGAATGAGATCCTCCTTGTCGGAGTGGCGTTTGTCCATGGGGGAAGGGCTGCCTCAGAGCGTAATCCCCTAGCCTCTCTTAAGGAAGGTTGCACCTGTGCATCTCCGTACTTCCCCCCTGCCAAGGCCAGTGGAGTCCCTTTCCCACTGTGCTTTGTCGCACCACGGGCCTCCACTCTGGAGTAAGCCCCGGTACCAAGGGCCGATAACCACGCGTAAGCCCCTGTTTCCTCTTTGGGCCGCTCAACGCGTAAGCCCCATTCCGCTTCTCACGGATGCACCCTTCGCGACGTGATCGTCTTGTCCCTACTGCCTCTTATTTCTCACACCGAGAATGACTCACGTGGGCTTAGAGCGCGCATCGACCATGAAATCCTCCTATGGGTCTCCTCAGAGTGTAAGCCCCATACCAACGAACTACGTGGACTTTGATCTGTGCTAACGCATGGTACGTAGGAAGCCTCCACGAGGTTCGATCCCACCACCCGGTCGTTCTGACCTCTCCACCATGGGCCGCCTCAGAGCGTAATCCCCATATCCACCATGGGTCGCCTCAGAGCGTAAGCCCCATATCCAACATGGGCCGCCTCAGAGCATAAGCCCCAGATCACTCGTCCCGCATGACATTAAATTGTATGCCCTTGTCCTACATGACGTTAAACTGTATCTCATCCCACATGACGTTAAACTGTATCTCGTCCCGCATGACGTTAAACTATATTCCCCATCTTGGGCCGTCTCAGATCATAAGCCCCATGCCTCACATCCACGTCTCATCCTGACTTCCCCCCTCAAGCCCACGTGCCTTGGGAAGCTCATGCCCTAGCCTGGAGATCTTACTTCCTCCAGGCTCCAATCCATGCGTCCATTCTCACGGGTCGCCTTTTCAGGTGTCCCACCGTATCACCGAACTACGCGGACTTTGATTCCCTGTCATGGGGATACGTAGGAAGCCTCCATGAGGTTCAATCCCGTCACTCCATCATCCATCATGATCCTTACCCGGGCCGCCACATCCCGGTGAGATCATGCCACTCCACCCCACTCCATAGTATCCGGGAAGCCGCCCACGTGATGGCCCCAACATCGGTGTTCCCCCTAGGGGGTCCTTCAATCTGATCCACTCTCAGTGTTTCAATCAGTCTGATCCGTCTCCGCAAGACGTTAAACTCGTGGCATACCCCGTGTTAAACATGGGAAGCTAAGGAAAACCTCAGATGGTACATATTCCCCGCGTTCGATGTGGGATGTCTCGGGCTTCCGCGCCCTCGAGAAGCCCTGTGATAAGGGACAGAAGACATACATGCTGATCCCCAGCGTCAAGACATGCCAACGACACCCCAACGCGACCGTTCTCCTCACCGAAGGTTGCTGCCCCAACAAGACCCCTTGGAGCGTCTCGACGGAAGCAGCGTAATTAATTGGTGTCCATGCAGAAATAGTGCCAGGAATGAGCTTCACGAACCCGTCTTAAATCTATGAGGGAGACCCGGATTAGGTGACGAGCTCCGAGGAGGAATCCACGGAAGGAGAACCAACATCTCATCATCCTAGTTTCGATCAAGGAGCAAACATCCCTGAATAAGGAACGGATGTCGCCCGCCTTTGGAAAGCGGGAATGCGGGGCTGCGAGCCGCGTGTCCTCCCATGCATGACGGACATGCACGTGCGCCCTGACGTAAAAGCGTCGGAAACAATCTCAATTATTGATCACCTCTACTCACTCACCCTACAGTAAATCACATTCCTAACACGAAAACTGTCTTTTCCACATCTAACCAGATAGAGAGGGAGCTACACATGAATTAGTCATCTCCATCACTATTGAAAGAAGCTTCATCGTCTCTATCATACTGGAATCATGAAACATCACACAATCATCTACTGATTTAACCAATTCTAAAAACCATACATTGCCATCATGAGGTATCAGTGGTGACATGGTTGGTTTAACACCCCCATCATCATCCTCCTCCGAAAACCAAACCATCATTGAGGAATGCTAAATCCATAACAAAACCTTACTAGATGTAGATGTTTAAAACATCACTAAAAAACATAATACAACTCTACCTCGTAAAATGAACATGCAAATCATTATCAAAACCAAGTGAAACATGTCATGCGAGAAGCATCAACTGCCGCCCAATCCCACCTCCCAAAACTGTTGAGGAACTAATTCTACAACTCCAACTCAGAGAGGAGAAGAGGTACATTAGTTTAGGTCAAGCATAAGAGTAGTGGATGCCTACATGTAATGAAATTTTACCTGAACTGATGTCATAATCCAAAACCAATATCATACCAACATAGGAGCTCTTGGAAATCCCTCAGCCACCATTTTTCTTATCCCAAAACCACTAAGTAACTATATTTCTAGATCTGACCAAGATGGGAGCAATGGAATTCAACGTTAGAGAGGGGATGAAGTGGTCATGGGATGCAGCAACCACCATCACATGGATCTACATCCTACATACCCAAAAAAGAACACAAAACCACACCTCTAGAGAGAATTATTGGAACTAAGAAGGTAATCAAGAAGATGCTAGGGATGCATGAGGACTAAAGAAAGGAAGAAACGACAGAATAGTAGGCGAGAACATTGTGCCCATATGCGCCACCAGCCCTGAAGAGAAGGGTAAGAGGATAAATCATAGTTGAAGCTGTGAGAGATAGGGGAAGAGCCAGGGAATATGGGAGCCATCATCTATAAATATTAAATGTAGATACACTTTACTTGTTATCTCTCATTCACCATTTCATTATTCTTAAAATTTCAATCAATTTTCATTCACATTTTTTTCTACCTATGTGCAGACATAAATAAAAATTAAAAGAATGTGGGCGAAATTTTGTATTTTTTTACATAAATGTTTTATATCAGTCACCTTCGTTGAAAATTTTCACACAAGAATAGAAAAATCTAACCTAAGGTAATAATTTTTGAGATATGGCCATCCAATAGGATTTTTGAACGTTTTTAGGTCATTTTTTAGATTATATGTTTATTTTAACCCCCTAAAAACTCATTTAAACATTGACTGTGGGGACTAATGTTTACTATTTCTAAAAAAAATTATTGTAAATATTTATGTTGACCTCATTAGAAATTTATTGGCAAATAAAAAAAAGTGCATGAACCATACCACAGGCTCAACAATACAATTGGAAAAAGCCTCCCTTGAATTGGTCGAGATGAACCCCCATACCTATCTCAAAAAGGCCCTACGCAAATCCCTCAATGCGGCAGGCACCACTTCCTCACGGATGGATCCTCGAGAGGCTCTATGGCACCCATGCCTGATGGGAGTCCGACCCGGCGGTGGCCCCTTCGTGACATCAGGTCCTTCGCGAGGTTCTCAACATCAGCCACATCCATTGAGACCTACACGACATCACGCCCCCTCCATGAGGCCCCCCATGGGTAGACAAACAGGTTCCATTTCGTGGTTCCACGTGGATCTACGGTGAGATCAGAGACCCTAGAGATTGGGTTTTCCTACAAATAGAATGCACACCCCCTCTTCCAAACCATTGTTACTATAACCTTTCACCTTCCTATTCTATCTAGACCTTTGCGAAGCCTTCACATGGATTCCCAAAGTTACTTGGACTTTGCGAGCCATCGCCCTTTTCTTCCTTTTCAAAATCCACCTACGGTGGAGATTCCCTTCACAAAGGCCCATTCCTTTCACAAAAGAAAAAAGGCCCATCAGTTTGATTGAGGTTTCCCAAAGTGTAAAGAATTCATGAAATTCTCATAAAACAAAGAGGTATTTGCTAAGGCGATGGCCTACTCCCTTAACGGTAACTCTTTGCGAAGACATATCATTTCATAAAGACCCCCCTCTTTGTGAAGTGTTTTACATTCATGGATCATGTATTCCCTTTGTAGTCCTTTCCCTTCGTGAGGTGCAGCTTCGTCGCAAAGATCAGTCCCTTTGTGACACTCGTTGTCTTCGTGAAGACCACCCTCTTCGCGAATCCCATCCTCTTGAAAAAATACCACTTTCTAACACCAGATATTTTACACATCCCTTTCATGTATGTCCCTCCATGCTAGTACAAAGAAACTTTAAAGACCCTTGGGTGGTTCCTGTGGTTACATTACTTCGCCTCATGCTTCTTTATATATACAGGATAACCACTATTTCTTCTTCATATAACCACGCTAATGTTGGCCCCTTAATGGATCACTCCACGACACCCCCTCACCACGACATTGTCGTTGCCTTCCCTTTACCAAGGGTTAAAAATTGCCGGTTATATAAGTCTTTGGGGTGCGGAATGAACCCGCCTCATCTGAGTTGTAGGACGTTAAACTGCCAAGCACCATCATCCTCAGCACATAACATTAAACTATGACTTCACCCCATGCACTTTACGTGGGTTTCCCCATCTAAGACATTCTTTAAACCAGATCATCTCCACAGTAGTGAGATCTTCCTCACATAGAATGAGATCCTCTTTGCTGGAGCGATGCTTATCCATGAGGAAGGGAAACCACCTTGGTGAAAGCCATGGTCATTTCTTGTGGGATGTAGCATCCCTACTCTTCCCCTATTCTTTAGTGGAAAAGACCAAAGAAGATATGGGAACTGGGACCTTTGTTATCTCATCCCTCTCCCATTGGGCTTTGATGCCCCCCGGGCCTCCATCCTGGAGTAAGTCCCAATATCCATCTTCCTGGGCTGCTAACCACACATAATCCCGTGTTTCATCTTTGGGCTACTAACCATGCGTTAGCCCCTATTTCCTTTTTGGGCCACTAACCATGTGTAAGCCTCATTAAACCTCCCACAAATGCACCTTTCATGACAAAATGATCTTGTCTTTGCTGGCTCTTGTTTCTCAAACCGATTATGACTCACGTGGGCTTAGAGTAAGAATTAACCTTGACATCCTTCGTGGGCCACACAAGAGTGTAAGGCCCAAACACTTCTGAACAACATGTACTTTGATCTTTTCCAAGTCAAGGTACATAGGTAACCTCCCTGAGGTTCAAGCCCAACACCTATTGTTCCCAACCCCCTTCATGTCGGTTCACAATAACCTCTTCTGAACTACATGGACAAAGATCCTTGCTAAGGCAAAGTATGTAGGAATCCTCCCTGAGGATCATGCCCAAGACCTATTGGTCTCAACACCCTTCAAGTTGGTTCACGAAAATCTCTTCTGAACTATGTGGAATTTGATCCTTTTGAAATCAAGGTACGTTGGAAGCCTCCATGAGGTTAATTCCCAACACCTATTGGTCCCGACCCCCTTCACATAGGTTCACCAAAACCTCTTCCAAACTACATGTACATTGATCTTTGCCCAAAAAAGGTATGTAGGAATCCTTCCTGAGGTTAAATCCCCAAACCTATTGGTCCTGAACCCCATCACATCGGTCCACCCTCGTCCTCCTTGACATTAAACTACACCCCCATTGTCATCCTACAGGACGTTATATTGTACCCATTCGAACTACGTGGGCTCTAATCCTTGTCTATTAGGTAGGGTACACATGAAGCTTCGATGAGGTCCAACCCCAATCGATGGTAAGTCATTGAAGATCCCAATCAAAGGTAGGCCATTGAAGTTCAAAATCAATGGTAAACTGTGGTGATCTCCTAACCAGCGGTAATCTATTGGAACCCCAATCGATGGTAAGTCGTTTTCAACCCCAACCAGAGGTATGCCATTGTGTTCCCTAGTCGATTGTAAGGCGTTGTGTTCCCCACTCGACGGTAAGCTATTGTAGTCCCCTTTGTTGGGACCCACACCTCTAGTCCACCCCTGTGGAGTCAGACCAACCCAGGCTACTAATCATGTGTGATCCCCAACATATCATCAGTTCGTTGTCCTCTACGCACACCTTGATTCTGTAACCCCATCCTGATCTACATGAACTTGGATTCCCCACCTTGTTGATTCATAGGAAGCCATACTATTGTTTAATCCCATTACTCATGTCACATCATGGCCTCTCTCCCTCGAGTCTATGTGTTTTGGGAAGGTCATTCCCCAACCCAGAGGTTCTACTTCCTCTAGGTCCCATCCATGCTTCAATTCTCACGGGCTTCCTCCTCAGGTGTCTCATCGTCCAACAAATGATGCATACTTTGATTCCCTGTAATAGGGATAAGTAGAATGTCTCTTCGAGGCTCAAGACCAAAACTACCATCACTTTCATGATGGTTCCATCTCATTCCCCCACCACTTCATTCAACTCTCCAACCTCTATCTTGACTCTTACCCGGGACACCATACCCCGGTAAGATCTTGTTACCCACTCTCTCACAGCTTCTAGAAGTTGCTGGGTAACAAACCACATGTTAGCCCTATCATCAACAATCCCTCTTGGGGTAGTACCCACCTGATCCACTCTTGTCAGTGTTCTGATTAGTCTGATCCATCACGGCTAGACGTTAAACCTGTAGCATACCCTGAGTTAAACATAGTAATATGAGGAAAACCTCAAAGACATGACCATGTAATATCATTATCTGCCCTCTATGTGGTATGCCTTGGGCTTCCAGGCCCTCGAGATTCCCTATCATAAGGGGAAAACACTAAGATGCACCGGTTTTCTAGCATCCAGACATGCTGGTGATGTCCAACATGACTACTCCCCTGACCGAAGCTTGTTGCCTGACTGGACCCCTTGGAATGTCTTGAAAAAAAAGCATCATAATTAACCAGTGTCCATGAAGTCATCACACTAGGAAGAGTTACATGAACAACATCTTCAATCTATAAGGGAGACTCAAACTAGGTGATGTGTTCCGAGGAGGAATCCATGGAAGGAGTAACTGATATCCCATCATCTCGTTTGGATGAAGGAGAAAATGTCCCTGAATAAGCAATGGATGTTGCCCGCCTTTGGAAAGAAGAAATATGGGAAAACAACCAGCGCGTCCTCTGAAACAGATTGATGCGCACCCCGAACAAAGCGTCCGAAATAGAAATGGTAAACCTGATGTGAGGTTATTATCCACAATGTGGATATTAGTAAAGTTCAAGATGTTAGTGGAGTAGTGTGTCAACAGATCCATGTATCTAGTGGTGGGTCCCACCAATCAAATAGTGGGCCTGGAATGAAACACACCATAAGTTGGAACAATTGAATGTTGGACATCATAGTCTGTGACATTGTTAGCATGGATCCTTCTTACCAACCATGGAACACGGAATAATGTTGGGGCACTAGGCGTCAATTTCCTTGTTTCTGGACTAATTGTTTAATCTCCCTCCCCTCCAGGACCAAAGATTACGCATCATGAAACCAATCACTACCCACCTACCGATGTAGGTGAAGGGAAAATTTCATCCAAACAATACCATGTGGCCTCATTTCCCCCATGAAAGCCACTGCATCCATAGCAGTTGGCTGCCTACTCCCCATCTCCCCATCTATGTTCATTCAGTGAAGGGTGATAAATGACCTTGTCCGATGATATGAGGAGAAGGGGATCATCCCAACCAAGGACATGGACAGACAGGACCTAGAGGCATCTACGCCTTGTCGCCACCGCCTCCCCCAAGGGCCGCGCATGGAGCCACTTCTCCCCACTCTGACGCACAACCGTTTCGAGATCCTCTCTCTGGAACTCTTTGATGACTCCCCCCTACGCCAATGAGGGGAAGGATGATCGGGCCAGCTGTGATAGGATCCCGTTCTAGGGGATCCCATGGAGGGCCCCCACTAGGCTGCACCAGTACCACCACCCGGCCCCATGAGCTGAGGAATATGTAAGTTATGCACCTGCACCACCAGCTCCAGTCTAGTTGACCCTATGCTTGCGTTGGACGCAGGCTGGGGAGAATGCCCACCAAGGGGTGTCAACTTCAACGTTTACTATAGCTCATTCCATCACCAAAACATATGATCAGCTCCCTGTCCATTGGGAGAAAGGGAATATAGACGCATGAACCAGATCGAGGCCGCAACCGCCCCACAGAAAGGCTGAGTTGACTCTCCTAGTTTCCAGTGCAGGTTGTGCCCACCGTGGGCCGACCCATGGTAACGACACCCAGTACCGAGGTTCTCCCCATACCACCACCATTGAGAATGCAGGTCCTCCCCACTTCCATGCTTAGTGTGGAGTTCTGCCCCAAGTCACATTCAATTTTTATGAGGGTCCTCTCCACAGTAGTGACACTCAGTATGAATGCCTCTTCTGTACTAAAGACATCGGGTATGGAGTCTTTCCTCCTGAAACAGGCTACCGACATAGATATGTTACACATAGGATCAATTTCCAGTGTGGGTCCCTTCCCTATGACCTTATAATAGCCAGCGAAGGTCCTCCTCACCCCAGTAATCAGAGGAGTGAAGGTCGGCATCTCTTCATTGGCACCCAGCACAGAGGTCCTACACGTGTTCGGCTTGACCAGTATGAGGACCCTCCTCGCACTAACACTGCCAGGGGAAATAATCATGAAGGCCCTACCCATGCCCTACCCCCTCTAGAACTTTCTGTATATATTCCCTCCGCACATCGGCCATTGGACACTGAGGTCCTTCCCTGGTTCCCCTTGACATCTGTCCAGGTGAACCTCGCACCCCAGCTTATTCAGGAGGATGTCCTCTCCGCCCCAGCACCAGTTCGGCCGAAGGACCTCCCCGAGCCAGAAATCTACCATGTCCTAAAGATCCATCTCAGGGCATAAAGGCAGGTCGTCATCGCCATAAAAAGAATTTTAGGAGGATTCATACCATGATTAAACGTGTCTGCTTCTCAAATTCTGAGGTAGAATAAGACTCGTCAATGGAACCCTCACCTCAATCATCCATGTCATGGGATAGGGTAGGAACGAGGCACATCAACCTCTTAATTCTGGAATGGGTGGTCCACCGGTCCCTACCTCCCTCCACAGATACATCTAGGAAGATTAAGATTTGGAATCTCCCCAGGGTCTGGCTAAGAAATCCCCACCATCATCACTTGGAGCATTCTCAACCTCGGCCAGATATCAAGGAGAGTTATTCTAGGGACTGATGGAGAACATGCAACATCACGGTCCACCGCCAGCTGCCATAGTCCCTATGCCAGAAACTGCAGTCACCATCCCATCTTATCACGATGTAGGGGCCATGTAATTGCACTCTTCAGAGGATAACCCGAGATGTGGTGGTTTTTCAGCCTTCTCTCCCTATTCTCCACCGACCATCCTACCATATCAGAGGTCTGATTTAGTACTACTACCGATTTCACATATGCCTCTAGTTGACATGTGGGTCAATGAAGGGCTATACCTTTAGTCTAGGCCGAGGATCTGGTGGGACATTTTTGTGGAAAACCATTTCCTGGAGAAGTTTTTGCTAGTTGTAGTGCTGAATTTCAGGGCATCAGAAGCACTCACCCAGGAGGAGGCTGGATGCTTTCTCCAGACCCTCTAGGTGACTCACTTTCCTCTTCATCATCAACGAGTGTATTATCCCATGAGTCAAGAAAACATCAAGATCATTGGAAAATAATGTCGTCTGGCCAATTTTGTCAGACTCCCCATGACCCAGCGCCCTGAATCACCAGGTCGCCATAAGACCCTCCAACAAAAATTCATCCAGAGCATTAATTTACACTGTAAGATTATCAATGAGGATTCCCCCACATGCAGATTTGTGGCTGGGCGAAGTATGATGCCCTCCACTTTAGTTCAATCCAGTGTTAGCCCAACTTGCTCAGTGATATCATGGATATTCCTCTAGGTAGAGTCATGGTTAACATGGCTGAACTATCAGAGGAAGAGACGAAGATAAAACTCCTTAGAGAAAACATACCCCCCCCAGGGGAGTACAACAACTTTTAGACCCATCAAGAAGGGTTACTCGCCAACAGAGAAATATACTAGGTCTTCTCGTACCCAACGAGGCACTGGTCCCTTGCCGAAATCCCAACATGGTAAGGAGCACCATGGAGCCGTCAAAACCTCCGACCCATCTGTCCTAGTACAAAAAACAGATGAAAATCCCAAGAAATCCTCATTGCGTCAATAGCTCATGGAGCATATGAAGATGTTCAATGACTTCCATATTAAGTATTCCATGGAGCGATATCTAGACTACGGTGATCTGTAACCGGGGTAGAAGGGGCAGGCACAAATTCCCCCTGACGAATTTCTTTTAGGTGAACCTATCCATCCTTCCCACACAGACAGTGTTTAGGATGGAACATATGACATTAGGGCATGATATGTGTCTCCAAATCCACCAAAGCGGTGAGAAAATCCTTGGGACCCGGGTTATATTCCCCCTACTCCTCCGCAGGTCATCCCACCATCCGCTACACGAGCCAATTGGCCAGCTTATCATGTTGAAGAACCTGCCAACACACTGGTGGTAAGGGATCCTCGTCAAGATAGGAACCCCTTCCCAGATGATCCCTTGGTTGTGTTCATTGCCTACCTCGAGACATTGGAAATGCGACATGTGGCCATCCCTCCTGATGGTAAGTCATATCCAGCATTTTTGGATGATATGACAGCACCCCTGGGATTCGAAAATCCCACCGTCTCTCCATTTAATGGGACGAGTGACCCGCTACAGCATCTGGACCACTTTATTTCAAGGTGTGGACCCATGCTGGGGACTCTGGTGTAGTAGGAGGCCGCCATACTCTGATGCTTCGTATAGACATAGGAAGGACTTGTGTTGGTCTGGTATAACCAACAACCTATCGGGACATTAACCAGCTGGGAAGATCCTTTTAGGAAATTTCATCACCTGTTCAGTTCCACCACTCAGAAGATGATTATTGTAGACATCTTCAAGTCCAAACAGAGGTCCCGCGAGCGTGTCGTAGACTTTTTCGCCTAATGGAAAGGACTCACCTACTCCATGGACATGTCGCTGACTCAGAAAAAGTTGTTGACAATGTGTTTGGGAATGCTAAGACCGAAATGGTCCCCTCTTTGATCACCCAGAATTACCCCAGGGGATTCCTATTGGATTGGTGTTGCCCAATCCATTTGGGTTGAATGCTTGTGGCCCGCAACTATCGCGGGTCGAGCTCCGCGGTGAGCTCGTTGGGGGTTGCAGGGGGCAACGCGCCCCTGCTCCGGGGGTCGAATTCCCCCGGCCCAATTTTTCGACCCTATAGCAATGTTGACCACTGTAGTAATGCTGACCACTATAGCGGAGCTGACCGACCGACATCAACAGGCACTGTAGCGGTGCGGAATTCGGGGTCAACTTCACTGTAGCGCTTTTGACTTCCAGTCGGCAGACACTATAGCACTTTTGAAAAGGTAACCTGTCGATCACTATTGCAACGCGGACAACTATTCGGAATAGTGGACCATCTTCTTCATATGTAGCCCATTTCGGGCTAGGGTTTTACTACTGAAAAAAACCCTCTGTAATTTGTGCTCCCAAATAGTGAATTTCTGCCTCTCCTGTGGATGTAGGGATTTTTCCCGAACCACGTAAATCGTTGTGTCCTCTGCTTTCTTTCTTTAGTTTTTTTTTGTTTTCTGTCGTTGTGTCTCTCGACGATTCCGCATCAATTCTGAGACTACTCTGATAAGGCCCAACATCTAGAAGAAACCTTATAGTGGGCCAGCTAGGCAAGTATGTTGCCTCTTGCAATTCTCATGAGAAGGGCTACTAAGGTCGATCCTACTAAGGTGGCCCAAAAAGAGTCCCCCAGACAACTGGAATTATTATCGGTGGAGCTGCCTTTGCAGCGTCGTAGAGGCCCACCACCGCAGGCACAGCCTCTGGCCCAGCAGCGCCCACCTTAGAACAGACAGGCACCCCTGGTAATGCGCCTCTACCAAACAAGAATGATGACCAGGTTCCACATCCTTGACAAGCTTCTATAGCCCCCATTAGGGTCGACCTCCACGATACCCCCTTTCCAAATAGAACAAACCAAACCTACTTATTAAATGAGGATCAGGTCCCCAGTTAATTTTGAAGTGCCACGGACCAGGAAATTATACGCTTTCCTGAATGCAAGAGGCCAAAAGAGGCAGATCTAACTGATCTCCCCAACTACTACCCCTATCGCCAGATCCCAAGACACACCCTAAAATAGTGCTATGTGTTTAAGAACTAGATTCATGACCACATTGATAAATACGTAGTCGGGTTTGTCCCAACTCTGACACAAGTGTCATGTGTATTCGTGAAGCCAGAAAGCGGCAGTGACAGCGAAGGCAAATGGCATAAGGTTTCTAAATGCGGGTCCTAGAAGTATGATGGATGAATGGATTGTAAGGCTATCACATGTGCCCATTGTATGTTCTATACATGCCTGAATTGAGCAGAGTATTCCAAAGCTACAACTACGACTCCTTCTTCGTCATCTCAGTAATCCCTTTCTTAGAAGAGAAAGCATCGACGGCGCAAGAGAAAACAAAGTCCCCCGCCAATTTTTTCATCATACCATACTCTCATATTCTTCATTCACACAGTGATGATGATCCCCCCCTGAATCCATCCAGTAGTGCATGAATCTTCATTTGACAGTCAAGGGTACACCTCGGTTAACACAGTAGATATGGTAAACCCTTACATGATTTTTGTCAGCGAGGAACCCCAGGAGGATCTTCCCAATGTTCCAAGCTATTTCCAGCATTGACAGAGCCGTTGAAATATGCTTCATCAGTTTACATTAGTTAGTACTTCTATCCAGGCCATGTAGGACACTGAAACAAGACAGTAGGCCCAGCGTAGAGCACAGCACGCTCAACCTTCTCATCTGGTGTCACCAGATCCTCCGTCTCTCCCATTTGTGATGCTTGATCAAGAAGATCAACCTCGACCATTCTAGGATCACCCATGCTCTCCTAAAGACTGGTCTTAGTCATATGTCCCTCCTCCAGTATTAACTCCACATGCATCTACTAGTGAGAAGCGGGGCATTCCCAGCTCCCGTCAACTGTCGGTCCAACCAATAGGGCATGTCATACCTCTTGTCACAGGGAGACCCTCTATAAGAAGAAACTCATGCATAGAACGGAAGTCTATTGTCCTCTATCATATTTACAATGTTATAGAAAGACTCTCCATCCTTGAAACCCTTCACCTATCAGTGGATATGCATAAAGCCCTCGCAAAAGCTCAATGAATCCCCCCTACAGTTTCAGACAGAGGTAGAAGACGTCAAAGCCTTCCATGAGGAGATAGTAGAGCATGCTGGATTCCAGACCATTATCTCATTCACTAGAGATGATTAATGCTCTCCCATAAAGGGTCACATCCACCCATTGTACATCACTGGCCACTTCAATGGCATTGATATCTGTCGATGTCTTATCGACACGAGCTATGTGATGAACCTTATCCTGAAATGGACAATCCGTAAGACGAGGCTATCTAAGGATGGCCTAATTCCCTCTGACCTAAAAATAAAATGTTATGATAGTACATAACATACAATAGTCAACAACATCCACTTAAAACCCCAATTAGGTAGTTTGGAAGCCAGTAATAAGTTCATGGTTGTTTCGTAGGACACCGCTTACAATGCATTAATGGGTATGTTGTGGAATCATCTTCATGTGGCAGTTCCTTAATCATATCAGCAGTGCCTTAAGTATTCCCTTAATGTTCGAGTGGGTATACTTCAAGATGATGCATCTCCCTTTACCTTTTTGAATCCCACTATCTAGATGCTGACTATTATAAGAGGAATGACAAGCAGATTCAGGCTAATGAGGTTGTACATCCTACGGCTGTGACCAACCTGTTGATAGATATAGATGATGCCTACATCATTCCAATCATCTTATTGGATGTTACAAACCAAGACATGGGACAATGCTTTGTTTTTTCTGGAATGTGGGGGGAGCACATTTCCAAGTCTAGGTGTTGTCGGAAGATCACCTTATACTCCAACACCAATCAGACTCGGGTGATCCCAAATCCCCCTACAACCATAATATATAGTGATGTCTTCCCCATGGAAGTAGTAATATTCCATAAATGCTTATTTCACTGGTCTGGGATAAACTGGATCAAGACAACACATCACTATTTCTTATATATCTTCAGGATTAGCCCCATGGCCCGAAGAACATATGGGATCAGATCGACAGCTTTCATCGCTATGGTTTCGGCAGCATGAAAGTCCTTCGATGTAGGGTCCACTGCCGCTCAGGCTTGTACTAGTCTCCCATTGGGATCTGTAAACTCAGAGGAAGATCCTCCCACCAAGGATCCCTCTTCCATTAGTGAAGAAGATGATTTATAGGATGCTCCTCCCACCTTTTAAGAGGGCGTCTCCATAACGGTTGATGAGTTTGTATAGGTGAACCTCAATAGCGTGGCGGATCCGAAACCCAAAATGATCAGTGTCGTTATGCCTCTTGAGGAGAAACAACAGTATGTGGAATTCGTGAAGCATCACCATGATGTATTTTCTAGGAGTTACAATGGGATTCTAGGGATAGATCCTCAGGTAGTCATCCACCACCTCAGTCTCCCAGCAAATCACCATAGGTTTAAGCAGCCTCCCAGAAAGATTCACCCTTCCCACGGTTCCATGGTCGAGGCCAAATTGGATAAGATCATAAAATATAATTTTGATAAAGATTTCCAGTACCATAGATGGCTAGACAACATTGTGCTAGTTAGGAAGAAGAATGGAT
This sequence comes from Viscum album, assembly GCA_963277665.1. Taxonomy (NCBI): domain Eukaryota; kingdom Viridiplantae; phylum Streptophyta; class Magnoliopsida; order Santalales; family Viscaceae; genus Viscum; species Viscum album. The sequence continues at coordinate 34,456,018 of OY728163.1, forward strand.
AGATTAGAGTCTGCATCAACTTTTGAGACCTCAACCTTCTTTGTCCGAAGGATGATTTTTCCCTTCCGATGATAGAGATGTTGATTGATACAATAGTTGGTTTCCATGCCCCCTCTTTCATGAATGGGTACTCTGGGTATAACCAGATCTGTTGGGAAAAAATCCCTCAAGGTAACATTGCAACATTTTTGGCTTGATTGTGTTTGTTGACAAAGAAGGTTTCCATGGAGAATTGTCGAGTTCCATAGAAGTTGTTGAAAATCCATGTTGACGAAGAATGATGAAAAAGGAACAGATGATCTGGAGGCGGTACAAAAAGACCAGTACAAGGTGGCACCATTTTCCAGTGTTTTCCAAATTTTTGGGGTCCAAAATTTGGGGTTTGGTGAGCATCGCGAAAATAGGATTTCCATGAAGATCATAATTAAATATGGAAAAGGCATGAATTTCGTGAAGAGAGGCTTCATGGTTTGTGTAACGACCCAATTTTTTTTTGAGTAGTATATTAACTTACTCTTATTGATTTAATAAGATGTTAATGGTTAATGCAGAAAGAGGAGTCGATGGCTTCATCCAGTAGACTCAACCCTTATGAATCCCACTTATCAGAGCTTGGGAAGGAGGTAGCATCTGTGGGCTTCGCTTTGGACCAAGCCCAAGCCGAACTCCAGCGTGTCAAGCTTAAACGGAAATTCCTGTGGGAGAAGTTCAAGTTAGTAGAGATTACTACTAGGGAAATGTTATCTGAGCCTCCCTCAGATTCTCTCACCATAGCACACCTTACACTCAGGTCTTATGCCGGTGTTATAAGGGGCTATGTGACGAGACCCTAGCTTCCTTGTGTAGTCCTTTCGGGTGAATAAATTGAGATTTCTTCCTTTAGTGATGTTTGTGAAATTTCAAATGTCCGGATAATTTTAGAATGTATTTTATTGATGAATTTTGAAAAAGGGATATTTTGAAATATTTATGTAAACCCTAAATAACTAATGATGTGTAATGATTTTCAAAAAATGGTCTTCTACAAAAGTGTTCATTAAGGAATTTGGAGTCTAATAAGATCAACTTAATTTTTGATGAATAGTAAATAGTGAATAGTGATTTTACGCTTAGGATTAGTAATGTGACCAAATGGATTAGTAATCTCACTTAAAGAAAGTTTTAAAATAATCTAGGCACCTTGATTAAGTAATGTGATTCAATAAAATGGGTAAATAACAGTTTCATAAATTATTATTCAAGTATTAGTTTTTTCGGATGAATAGTGTTTTTTAATTAAAAAATTAATTAAAAATAATTAGAAAATTATTTTTATAAAAATGACTTTATTTTTGAACTCAGAGCATCGATATTATGTTATGGTAATTTTTGGGGATTTTTCTGAAAAAATGAATTTTCGATGAATAGTGTATTTATTTAAAAATAAAATTAAAAATATTTAGAAAATTATTTTTATAAAATGGAGTTCATTTTTTAAATCATAGAATTGATATTTGGTTAAGGTGAAATTTTGGGATTATTCTGAGAAAGTTGAATTTTCGGTGAATAGTGAAAGTATAGTTTTTAAGTTACGGGTGTTTAATGACATCATTAAATGATGTATTAAGTATATATTCAATATGGTCGAATTATGAATAGTAATATAAGGTGTGAGGTGTCCCAAGTGGCCAATACCATGGGCAAATACCATGGGCAAGCCCATGGTTTTGCCAAAACCACTAGTGAGGTGTCCCTTGGCCATTAATGCTTTGTCCCCACACTTTCCCTATAAATACTCACCCTTTCCTCCTTTAGTTTTCACTCCCAACTCTCCCCCAACGAAGTTCTGGTCTTCTTACCTTCCAAGGAGTCCTCCCAAGGTGCCCCCAAGCCATCAAGGTCCAATCCTTTGAGTTTCAAGAGTCACGTTTTAAGGTAAGGGATCTGACCCCTCTCTTTCTTTTCATGTAATCTCTTTTATGTCATTCCTTTTCTGCTCCATGTTTTTATGTGAGAGGATGTTCTTTTATATTCCTCTTACTGCCCTTTCATGTTTATATGATGAGAGATCCCCTCTTACTCTCATCATTTCGTTTTATGAAAGTTTAAGTGACGCCGTTAGGCTGCCGAATTTTTAAGGGATTCTTTCACCCTTCTCATTTTTCAAGTTCGATTTTCATGTCAAGTCTTTCAAGTTCCTTTTTATTATGTTGGGGTATGATCTCTATATCTATCATACTGATCTCTTATGATCATATGATGAGGTACCCTATTTGATCTCGTCAAATCATTTTCTTTTGAAGTTAAGTGACGTCGTAAGGCTGCCGAATTTTCATAAGAGAAATCTAATCTTTTTTCCTTCCATGTTTTTCATTTCAAATGGTATGTCCCTAAAATTTCATTAACATGTCCATATGTCCTTCTTATTCTTTTACCCTACTGTTTTATGGATCATTTATGAGTGGGTGACCCATGTCCCCTCTCATTTCAATGTTTTCTAAAACCCCGAAACTTAGTCGTTATGCTGCAGAATTTTCCCCTCAAAATGCCTCTCTCTTTTCTCAAAAATTATTTTATGTTATAAAGTTAATACTCAAAGCTCTTATTTCTACAAGGGTATTCACATATATATCAAAATGTTCCATTTTAAATTCTGGGATTTACATACATGAGACCCTCTTTCCCTTTCTGTGGGTTTAAAGTGACGTAAAGATCATGTCTTTAAAGCAGTTTTTAAAACGTTATGATTATGAAATGAAACCCATTTATTTTATGCTATGTGGGTTATTTATGAAATGTTTGATGATGATATATGTGTCTCACATGATAATAAAGGCAAATTTAAGGGTGCGCCCTGATAGCGCTTCAATGCATTGGGTAATGATGTAACCACTAGAGATTACAATTTTCATGATACCTTGGTGAATAACCTTGGTAATTTTCAAATGACACCTTGGGGATGGACCTTGGTGATATGTTCATGATTGTCTATGTTAAATGATGTAGCCACATCTTCAAGTAATGGAAAATGTTATTTTTATTATGAAATGCCTCATGATTTCCTTTCTCATGCCTTAAAGTTCTTTTCATGTCCTTATTGAAGTATACCAAGTTCACATGTAAAATGTTCCTCTTGTTTCTCTTACTGGGCCTTCTGCTCACCCTTTCTTTTGATGTATGTCCCCAGGTTATGAGATGCAGTAATGAACCTAGAATGAACTTAAGGAGACGCCTTTCAAGTGTTTAAGAAGAATGTTTTTGTTGTTTTCATGTATTATGTTCCTGGTTTCCAAGACACTAGACCTTAAAGATCCTCAGTTTTGTGTAATGTAATGAAAGTTTATGTTATAAAATGGAGGGATGCCATAGTTGGTATCAAAGGATGGTTTAGTTATTTGTGGAAATTAGGATATAAAAACTTTTGTAAGAACCCTATAGAAAAGTTTAAATATAGGAAAACTTCCTGGTATTTTGGTAAGTATTGAGTAAGTGGTCTATCAAACAAATACATCCCTGTCTGGATACGAGCAGGTAGAGGCGGCTCTGGCACAGATGTACATAGGGGTAAAACCCGAAAACACCGCTTTGAGCTAGACTCGAACGGGAACTGGTGCACGATAACGGGCCTTGCTGCACTCTTGGTTACGACACTCCCGGGGGATATGTTTGGTTAATCACAAGCTTTTTATGAATCATTATGAAGGAATTATAGAGAAGTATAATTGTTTAAGCATGAAGTCTTAGTTAAAAGATTCATAAATGAAATAAGTTTCTCACTAAGGTTTTATTCTTTTAGAAGATGGCGGGCAATAGGAGGAACCGTGCCGATGGTGACCGCAATGCACCATGTGCTGATGGACCTCCGATGGAAGCCGGAATGGAAACATTCATGCGAATGATGAACCAACTGACTCAAGTTATGAGTAATAACTTGAATCAAGCTGAGAGGCTGACCTCACCACGAAGGGAACAACACTCTGTTGAGTCCTTCATGCATCAACGACCACCAACATTCAGTGGATCTACTGACCCATTGGTTGCGGAACAATGGATAAGCTCCATTGAAAAGATCTTTTCTGTACTTCATTGTTCGGAACAAGAAAAAGTCACCCTTGCTGTTTACCGCCTTGAGGGAGAAGCTGATCAGTGGTGGTCACTGATCAAAAACACGAAGCCACGAGGAGAGATGGAAGCTATGGAGTGGGAAGAATTTCGGGGGATTTTCTTTAACAAGTATTTCCCTCGTTCCATGAGAACGAAAATGGAGAAAGAGTTTCTCGAGATGAAGAAGAAGGAGAACGAATCTGTCGGAAGCTATGAGATGAACTTCACAAGGCTTTCCCGTTATACCTCAAGCTTTGTCATGGACCCTAATGGGAAGGTTGATAGATTCTTTGGTGGACTACGACCTCATCTGCGGAAGAATCTAGCCAACAGGGACTATGATAGCTATGAAGAAATAGTTCAAAGTGCCATGAAAGTTGAACTAGAGTTTGGGGAGACACAGTGGTCTCACAAATCTAATGAGAAGAAGAGAACTCTAGAACCGAGCCTGGGAAGAAGTTTTGATCAGGAAGGAGGTGGAAAGCATATGCAACATCCCACATGCAATAAATGTGGGAAGAAGCATTCGGGGAACTGCTTGATCGGAAGTGGAAAGTGCAATAGGTGTGGAAAAGAAGGCCATATTTCTCGGAATTGTCGTTGTGATGTGAAGCCTCAACTTCCCAACACTAACGAAAGAGGAAAGATGGTTCTGGACCTACCCGAAGTCACATGCTTCAAGTGTGGACAACTTGGGCACTTTGCTAATCAATGTCCAAATCTGAGGGCGGTGGGGGGGAATCACCATCAACCTCAGCAGAGGCCAAGGGAGCAAGGTCGTGCTTTCGCTATCACAACAGCTGAAGTTGAAGTTCCGAACGATGTGGTAGCAGGTACTCTTGTTGTCCTCTCAAAACTAGCAAGTGCTTTATTTGATTCTGGTTCTACGCATTCCTTTATTTCCTCCAAGTTTGCAAGGAATATAGAATCAATCCCCGAACTGCTAGAGGTAGAGTTGTCAGTCAAGACTCCAAGTGGGATTATCCTTGCATCAAAAGTATTTAGAGACTCTAGTGTTTACTTTGGTGAGCTCAATCTTATCGCAAATCTAGTAGTCATTCCCATGATGGAATTCGACATTATACTAGGGATGGACTGGCTCTCAAAGTATAATGCTAAGATCAAATGAAGAAGTAAGGAAATCTCAGTAGTCTTGAATGAACGACCTACAGTTATCTTCCAAGGAGAGATATCCCGAACTGATCCCTATCTAGAAGCACCTCCCATAGCTTTCTTTATGGAGTTAATCAGTGATGATGAAGAAGGGAAAGGGAGCATACAAATTGAAGATGTTCCGATTGTTCAGGAATACATGGATGTATTTCCTGAGGAGTTACCTGGACCTCCCCCAGAAAGAGAGGTAGAGTTCTCCATTGAACTCGTACCTGGGTCTCAACCGATATCAAAGACTCCGTATAGAATGGAAAATGTGGAGCTAGAGGAGTTAAAGAAACAACTCCAAGACTTGTTGGAGAAGGGGTTTATCCGACCGAGTGTGTCTCCTTGGGGAGCACCAGTTCTCTTTGTGAAGAAGAAGGATGGATCAATGCGGTTATGAATTGATTATAGAGAACTGAACGGGATCACAGTGAAGAACAGATACCCTCTTCCAAGAATTGATGATTTATTTGACCAACTTCGTGGGGCTCAATTCTTCTCTAAATTGACCTTCGATCTGGTTATCATCAACTGAGGGTGAAGAAGGAAGATATTCCAAAGACTGCCTTCCGATCAAGATATGGGCATTATGAGTTTACTGTTATGCCCTTCGGCTTGACTAATGCTCCTGCTATTTTCATGGATTTGATGAATAGAGTCTTTAAGGACTACCTTGATAACTTTGTGGTAGTTTTTATTGATGATATTTTGATATATTCAAAAAGTCACGAGGATCATGAAGATAATCTGAGGGTTATTTTGAAAACTCTACGGAAGGAGAGGCTCTTTGGGAAGTTCAGAAAGTGTGAGTTTTGGTTACAACAAGTGGCTTTCTTGGGGCACATCGTAACCAATGAAGGAATCTCAGTTGACCCTGCAAAGACAATGGTTGTGGAGGAGTGGCATCAACCCACAACAGTAACTGAGATTCGTAGTTTCCTTGGTTTAGCGGGATATTATAGGAGGTTTGTGAAAAACTTTTCACGGCTTTCTAATCCACTAACCAAGTTGACTCGAAAAGGGGTTAAGTTCATCTGGACAAAGGAATGCGAGGAAAGTTTCCAAGAGCTGAAGAAGAGATTGGTTACTGCACCTGTGTTAACACTACCCTCTATCGGAGAAGGATTCGTTATTTTTAGCGATGCATCTCTAAAAGGGCTTGGGTGCGTCCTCATGCAAAATGACAAAGTAATTGCTTATGCATCTCGACAGTTGAAGATTCATGAGCAGAATTATCCTACGCATGATCTAGATCTGGCGGCAATTGTTTTTGCTATAAAGATATGGAGGCACTATCTTTATGGGGAGAAATGTGATATATACACTGACCACCAAAGTATAAAGTATATTTTCACTCAGAAAGAATTGAACATGAGACAAAGGAGATGGTTGGAGCTTATTAAAGACTATGATTGTTCAATTCATTATCACCCTGGAAGAGAAAACAAAGTCGCGGATGCGTTAAGCAGGAAAGATCCTGTTGTTCTGGCAACAATGAGGATCCTGGGAGATCCCTTGATTAAAGATCTAGTAAAACTGGACATGGGAATTATAAGGAAAGGGACATCATCAACCCTATCCCAAATGATTTCTCAACCTTCATTACTAGAGAAGATCAAGAAGGCTCAAAAAGAATATCCTTTGCTTCAGGAGAAGTTTGAGGCTGTAAAGGATGAGAAGTTCCCTGATTTCAATATTGATCAAGAAGGTGTATTGAAATTTCGTACAAGACTATGTGTTCCATCTATTCCGGAGATAAAGAAAGAACTGATGGATGAAGCTCATAGCTCTACTTTCTCTATACATCCGGGAAGCACTAAGATGTATAGAGACCTTCATGATCATTATTGGTGGGATAACATGAAGAGGGAGATTGCTGATTACACTACAAGGTGCCTGGTGTGTCAGCAAGTAAAGGCAGAAAGACAACTTCCTAAGGGGGTATTACAACCGCTACCCATACCAGTATGGAAGTGGGATAATATCACCATGGACTTTGTAACTGGTCTTCCAAAAACATCCAAAGGAAACAATGCGATATGGGTTATTGTGGACCGTCTCACCAAGACAGCCCATTTTATCTCTATTCGGGAATATTTCTCTCTGGATCAACTTGCCAAGATATACGTGAAGGAAGTGGTAAGGATGCATGGGGTACCACTATCCATCGTATCTGATCGTGACCCAAGATTCACATCAAAATTCTGGAGAAGTCTTCAACATGCTCTGAATACTGAATTGAATTTTAGTACGGCCTATCATCCTCAAACTGATGGCCAATCTGAAAGGACTATTCAGACACTCGAACACATGTTGAGATTATGCTCAATGGAATTTAAAGGTGGATGGGATCAACACCTCCCATTAGTGGAGTTCTCCTATAACAACAGCTTCCATGCGAGTATTCAGATGGCACCCTATGAAGCTCTGTATGGAAAGCGGTGTAGAACTCCTACTTGTTGGGATGAAACTGGTGAGAGGAAGCTTCTTGGGCCTGATCTTGTGCAAGAAATGACAGAACAAGTTCATGCCATCCAAAAACACATAAAAGCTGCTCAGAGTCGGCAGAAGAGCTATGCTGACAATCGACGAAGAGACTTGGAGTTTGGTGTTGGTGACAAAGTCTTCCTTCGAATCTCTCCATGGAAGAGAGTCATGCGGTTTGGGAAGAAATGGAAGCTCAGCCCTAGGTACATTGGCCCCTATGAAATCCTTGATCGCATAGGAGCAGTGGCCTATCGTCTAGCACTTCCACCAAACCTAGCTCAAGTTCACAATGTCTTCCATGTATCTCTCTTGAGGAAGTACATACCCGACCCTTCGCATGTACTGAACCTAGAGGTGGTACAACTGGAACATGACCTCTCTTATGAGGAGCAGCCAGTGGAGATCTTGGACCGTAGAGACAAGGTCCTACGAAACAAGACTACCCACCTTGTGAAAGTGTTGTGGAGGAATCATAAATATGAAGAAGCGACTTGGGAGCCTGAGGAAACAATGAAGCAAAAGTACCCTCACCTTTTCGACTAGGCCTCAAGTATAAATTTCGGGGACGGAATTTCTTAAGGGGGGAAGAATGTAACGACCCAATTTTTTTTTGAGTAGTATATTAACTTACTCTTATTGATTTAATAAGATGTTAATGGTTAATGCAGAAAGAGGAGTCGATGGCTTCATCCAGTAGACTCAACCCTTATGAAGCCCACTTATCAGAGCTTGAGAAGGAGGTAGCATCTGTGGGATTCGCTTTGGACCAAGCCCAAGCCGAACTCCAGCGTGTCAAGCTTGAACGGAAACGCCTGTGGGAGAAGTTCAAGTTAGTAGAGATTTCTACTAGGGCAATGTTATCTAAGCCTCCCTCAGATTCTCTCACCATAGCACACCTTACACTCAGGTCTTATGCCGGTGTTATAAGGGGCTATGTGACGAGACCCTAGCTTCCTTGTGTAGTCCTTTCGGGTGAATAAATTGAGATTTCTTCCTTTAGTGATGTTTGTGAAATTTCAAATGTCCGCATAATTTTAGAATGTATTTTATTGATGAATTTTGAAAAAGGGATATTTTGAAATATTTATGTAAACCCTAAATAACTAATGATGTGTAATGATTTTCAAAAAATGGTCTTCTACAAAAGTGTTCATTAAGGAATTTGGAGTCTAATAAGATCAACTTAATTTTTGATGAATAGTAAATAGTGAATAGTGATTTTACGCTTAGGATTAGTAATGTGACCAAATGGATTAGTAATCTCACTTAAAGAAAGTTTTAAAATAATCTAGGCACCTTGATTAAGTAATGTGATTCAATAAAATGGGTAAATAACAGTTTCATAAATTATTATTCAAGTATTAGTTTTTTCGGATGAATAGTGTTTTTTAATTAAAAATTTAATTAAAAATAATTAGAAAATGATTTTTGTAAAAATGACTTTATTTTTGAACTCAGAGCATCGATATTATGTTATGGTAATTTTTGGGGATTTTTCTGAAAAAATGAATTTTCGATGAATAGTGTATTTATTTAAAAATAAAATTAAAAATATTTAAAAAATTATTTTTATAAAATGGAGTTCATTTTTGAAATCATAGCATTGATATTTGGTTAAGGTGAAATTTTGGGATTATTCTGAGAAAGTTGAATTTTCGGTGAATAGTGAAAGTATAGTTTTTAAGTTACGGGTGTTTAATGACATCATTAAATGATGTATTAAGTATATATTGAATATGGTTGAATTATGAATAGTAAGATAAGGTGTGAGGTGTCTCAAGTGGCCAATACCATGGGCAAATACCATGGGCAATCCCATGGTTTTGCCAAAACCACTAGTGAGGTGTCCCTTGGCCATTAATGCTTTGTCCCCACACTTTCCCTATAAATACCCACCCTTTCCTCCTTTAGTTTTCACTCCCAACTCTCCCCCAACGAAGTTCTGGTCTTCTTACCTTCCAAGGAGTCCTCCCAAGGTGCCCCCAAGTCCTCAAGGTCCAATCCTTTGAGTTTCAAGAGTCACGTTTTAAGGTAAGGGATCTGACCCCTCTCTTTCTTTTCATGTAATCTCTTTTATGTCATTCCTTTTCTGCTCCATGTTTTTATGTGAGAGGATGTTCTTTTATATTACTCTTACTTCCCTTTCATGTTTATATGATGAGAGATCCCCTCTTACTCTCATCATTTCGTTTTATGAAAGTTTAAGTGACGCCGTTAGGCTGCCGAATTTTTAAGGGATTCTTTCACCCTTCTCATTTTTCAAGTTCGATTTTCATGTCAAGTCTTTCAAGTTCTTTTTTATTATGTTGGGGTATGATCTCTATATCTATCATAATGATCTCTTATGATCATATGATGAGGGACCCTATTTGATCTTGTCAAATCATTTTCTTTTGAAGTTAAGTGACGCCGTAAGGCTGCCGAATTTTCATAAGAGAAATCTAATCTTTTTTCCTTCCATGTTTTTCATTTCAAATGGTATGTCCCTAAAATTTCATTACCATGTCCATATGTCCTTCTTATTCTTTCACCCTACTGTTTTATGGATCATTTATGAGTGTGTGACCCATGTCCCCTCTCATTTCAATGTTTTCTAAAACCCCGAAACTTAGCCGTTATGCTGCAGAATTTTCCCCTCAAAATGCCTCTCTCTTTTCTCAAATATTATTTTATGTTATAAAGTTAATACTCAAAGCTCTTATTTCTACAAGGGTATTCACATATATATCAAAATGTTCCATTTTAAATTCTGGGATTTACATACATGAGACCCGCTTTCCCTTTCCGTGGGTTTAAAGTGACGTAAAGATCATGTCTTTAAAGCAGTTTTTAAAACGTTATGATTATGAAATGAAACCCATTTATTTTATGCTATATGGGTTATTTATGAAATGTTTGATGATTATATATGTGGATCACATGATAATAAAGGCAAATTTAAGGGTGCACCCTGATAGCGCTCCAATGCATTGGGTAATGATGTAACCATTAGAGATTACAATTTTCATGATACCTTGGTGAATAACCTTGGTAATTTTCAAATGACACCTTGGGGATGGACCTTGGTGATATTTTCATGATTGTCTATGTTAAATTATGTAGCCACATCTTCAAGTTATGGAAAATGTTATTTTTATTATGAAATTCCTCATGATTTCCTTTCCCAAGCCTTAAAGTTCTTTTCATGTCCTTATTGAAGTATACCAAGTTCACATGTAAAATGTTCCTCTTGTTTCCCTTACTGGGCCTTCTGCTCACCCTTTCTTTTGATGTATGTCCCCAGGTTATGAGATGCAGTAATGAACCTAGAATGAACTTAAGGAGACGCCTTTCAAGTGTTTAAGAAGAATGTTTTTTTTGTTTTCATGTATTATGTTCCTGGTTTCCAAGACACTAGACCTTAAATATCCTCAGTTTTGTGTAATGTAATGAAAGTTTATGTTATAAAATGGCGGGATGCCATAGTTTGGATTTCACAAAGACCAGAAAAATGATGGCGGTGATTCTTCGTGATCACGTCAAGCTTTGTGAATGGAAGAGTTTGAAGCGCATCGCGGTGGGGAAGGGCTTTGCGAGGAATCTTCATGGAGAAGGCATGAAAGAATGTTGACGGTGATGCTCCGCGATTACGTCAAGCTCCACGAATGGAAAATTACCATAGTGCTTCACGAGATTGAGAGAATTTCGGCAGAAACTTCGGAGCTTCACGATTTTTGATGATAGGTGTTGACTTTGCGTGGAAATTTCGAGGGTCGGTGGAATTTCCAATAAATAGGCCTTGACCCCTTCAAGAGAAGTAGAAGTGAAGAGAGAGCTTTCAAAGAAAATCCTTTGCTCTCAGTTCGCGAAGGTAGTTCGCGTAGCCAGTGTGCTTCGCGAAAGAGGAGCTTTGCGTCGGCTATTTTAGCTCCGTGAAAGTTGCAAGCTCTGCGTTGGCTCAGTGAGATTTGTGAGGGAAGTACCTCTGCGAAGACTTGAGCTTCGCGAGAGTACTTCACGAAAGTGCTTCGCGAGAGTCATTCACGAAAAGGCAGAAGCTTTGTGAAGGCTTGTTTGAGCTTCGCGAAATTAGGAGCCTCGCGAAGTAGGGTTCTTTGCGAAGGTATTTCCAAAGGAATTTCCTGGTGTTCAGGGGCAAAGGGGTATTCATCAGTGGATGAAAGTTAGACTTCAACAGAGCATCTATCTACCATTGAGGATGCATGCATTCAAGAAAATGAAGAGACCTACAGGTCTATAAACTGTGAGTGGATCCCTTCCAAGTGCAGTGAGCCAAGGAAGAGGAGGAAGGTAATCCTTTCTGCCGACAGTGAGCCAAAGAGAGAAGAACAGGGAGTGACCCTTGGGAAGCAGTGTTCTAACCCTAAACTTTGTAAAGGCAGTGATCCTGGGCATATAAGTGATCTAGCCCGAACATTATTGGCAGTGAGCCTTAGTGAATTTGGTACAGTGGCATATCGTCGTTGAATGCTCCTTGGACATAGCCCAGTAAGGGTGAACCAAGTAAAAATCTCTGTGCATTCCTTCTTGCTTTCCTGCATTGCATTTAATGCATCATCATCGGATAAAGAAGAAAAGAAGTGGTCATAATGAACACACAAGTGAAAAAAAGTGACCCTCGTAATAAATAGGTCAAGATCTAGTGGGGTAGGAATAATTTAGAATAGAATATCCATGCCTTGATTCACCCCCCCCCCCCCTCTCAGGGTATATAGGCCCTTATTGGTCCTTACAATTAGTATCAAAGGCCAGTTTCTTTTATCAGATTTGTTTTCTCTGACTTGGGTTAGTCGATATGCATGGTTAATTCAGTCTATACTTATCTTGGAGTACCATGGAAAAGGGTAGACCGTCAAAGAAGAAGCAGAAGTCAGGTGGTATCCCTCAATGCGGAAGTGTTTGTGGAGACTGCGTGATTCAGTTAAAGGAATCAAGTAGTGAACCAATTGTTGATTTGGATAAATTTTACAGTTAAAATTCATACTCATTCAATGATGCTGAAGGAATGAGTGAAGAACCTGATATTCCAAGTGATGTTGGAACTACTGATGATGACGAAGCTCCCAGATGTCGAAAAGTGGAAGTTTTCCACCAAGAGAAAGAACAGAATCATAGATTCCCTGATGAAATGAAATCTAAAGATATTAGGATCCATGCACTAGAAACTGAGATCAACAAGCTAAGAGGTTTGAATCAAAGGCTTATTGACGTAGCTACTGATCTGAAGAAGAAAAATTATTCTCAAGATGAAGAATTGCGAAAGAGATCTACAAAGGTAGAAAAATAAAAAACTGGTGTCAAGGGGAAGTATCTGAACTCATATGAGATTCAAAATTTGAAAACCAGAAATGATGATCTTTCTACACAGCTATCTGAACTAGATCAAAAAAATCAAAGGCTAAAATAAGATAATGCACCTGTCTCTGAATCTGTTGCTCAAGAAAAATTGAAATTAAAGGAGCAGAGTGACATGGTGGATAAGCTAACACGTGAATTGGAAGATGAGATGAGTAGGGGGAAGATTATCAAGAGAGAACTTGATGTCCAACTTGAATCAAGGGATATGAAGATTCAAAAGATGGAAGAAGAGCTAGAATCAGTAAGGAAGGAAGTAGAGAAATACAATACCAAATGAAATTCTAAAATGAAGGATGCATTGCACTTACTATTTGATTATCCTTCAACAAGTGATGATAAAATGAAGAACAGATGTGCTATTTTTGAAGAGAACCAACAGAATATTTTCTCAACTCAAAGACCAACATGTTTAGGAAAATATGGTATTGGATTTGATGAATCCCCTACCATTCATGATAGAAAGGGAGCTGTGAATAGTCCTAGAAATGGAGAAAATCTTGTAGGTGATGGAGATAGACCTATGAGGACAGTTACAAGAAGTAGTAATGACATGTGCTATTTCTACGGGATTCATGGACACACAACAAGCTTCTGTTCAGAATTTCAGGAATGCATTTCAGGGTGTGAAAATAGAAACTGTAATAAATCTGAAAATAAGAATAAGTGTCATGAGAAATCAGAGAGAAGAGTCTCTCAGAGGAGAACATTTATCAGATGATATTACTGTGGAAGAATGGGACACACTTTGAGTATGTGCCCGGAAGCTTAGGAGCTCAATGTCAGAATAAGAACACAAGCTACATCAATATCTCAACAGAGAAATGTTGAAATGTGGTATGCCTTTGATGGAAAATGTTTTATATGTTCTAATTATGGGAATTTGGCAAGACATTGTAGCAAGAAGAAAGTAGGAAAGGAAAAGGAACTCGGAAGGAGATTCATGACTCTAGTGGTGCATAATGAGAAATCCTACACAGGAAGAGAATGTGGTAGATTGAAAAATAGGTTTACTACCTCATGGGAATCACAAGGATATGAATGAAAGGTGTATCAGTCACCTCCTCTATCATACTCACAACCGCTCTCTAAGAAAGAACATAAACAAATCTGGAGGAAAAAGGGAGTAAATACTACATATGTGAGTAAAAAGAATGTATGATTAGTTGAGGACTCACCACCAGTGCAAAAGAGTGTGGTGACTTGGATATTTGATAAAAGAAATGTGAACAAAGAATGCATTGAAAAATTTGCAAGTCGTGTTCCGCAGTGAGAAGTTGAGGAAAAAGGAAAATCCCTGCAATGGTGGAAGAAGAAAGGGAAGATGCCAAACAGAGAGATTCCTACCCAGATATGGAATCAAGGGAAGTGACATATTGGTGGTACATCAAATATGGATGTGTGTACAAGTGGGATTAAGCCTCAAATTGTGAAAAATGTCAAGCTTGTAGAATCCACATATCAGAAAAAGGATCAGCATGTGGGTAATGAATGCTTAGTCATATGGCTAGAGCATTTGAATTTGGCTAGGCATATAGAAGAAGCAAGGAAGGAGTGTGATGATCTTCAAGAAAGAATCAATGGGTTGACCCATCGGGATCAACCACAAACCTCTTCTTGAGGATTCTAGAAACACCCCTCTCCCTATGCATATAAATGTTATTAACTGATGATTCAAGTGTTTCAGGTTTTAGGGAGATACGATCCAAGGGGAAGTGGCATCTAAAGATGCAAAGTGATGAAGTGATATGCTCCAGGATTTCAATTGCCTCAAATCAGGTACCAAAGTTGAAGAAAAAAAAGGAGAAACAGAGCAGAATAATAAGTGATTGTGTTATTAACTTTGTCTCTTGTTTCCTATACCGAGTTCCAACTCAGTAGGCTTAGAGATTTCGTTAATCGCTCAATGCTGAGTGGCAGATTGGTATAAATGATGGAGGTGGAGAAGAATGATTATGAGTCTAAAGAGGGGTCCTAACCCCAGTAAGTGTTTCATAACATAGGGGGAGAATTCAATAACCAAATCAGATGCAAGATCCATAAATGCAATAATTGGATGACACAGATCAGGTGTTGTCTATCAAGGGAAGCAATATTGTGGGAGAAGCAGCAATAATCAAGCATTTCATGCTTATCTATTTTATTCTATCAATATGGTATTAACTGACTGTTTTCAGGATACCAAGAAGCTGCAAGAGAATGTCAACCCAGTTTCCACAAGTAGCTCATAAAAGTGGCTAAAAGAAATGATTCCACTAATCAATGAAATAGTGAGAAACTTCCAGATAAATTTTATGAGGTGGAAAGTAACAAAGGGGGAGCAGAAGTGGATGATTCAGATTCAGAAAAGAATCAAACATGGGAGATTTTTTCGAGGCCATCTGATGAGAATTTCAACAGGACTAAATGGGTCTATCGCAACAAGATCAATGAGATGGAAAAGTGATTCAGAACAAATCACGACTAGTGTGCAAGGGATACTCCCAGATAGAGGGAATATATGTGGATGAGACATTTGTACCAGTTGCGATACTAGAGAAAATCAAATAATTTCTAGACATTGCAGTGCAACGGAAGTTCAAAGTGTTCCAGATGGACATCAAATCTGCATTTCTAAATGGGGATATGGAAGAAGAGATGTACATTCAGCAGCTAGATGGTTTTCTCATTCATGAGGATGAGAACAATGTTTGCAGGCTGAAGAAGGCATTGTATGGACTGAAAGAAGCACCAAGAGCATGGTACTCAAGGCTTGATCAGTACTTGAAGAAGCTTAGTTTCTAGCATGGGGGAGTTAATTACAATATCTATTTCAACAAAAATAGTAATCAAAGGATTATGGTCTTGGTTTATGTCGACGACATAATATTTGGCGGATCGGATGAAGCTCAGTGCAGACAATTTTTTGAATTCATGAAAAGTGAGTTCGAGATGTCAATGATTGGAGAGCTAACATTTTTCCTTGGTCTATAGGTTACACAATGAAGGAATGGAACATTCATTTCACAATCCAAATATGCCATGGAGGTTTTGAAAAGATTTGGAATGGAAAATTCCAAGGAGATGAAGACTCTGGTAGATACTCGGATGAAATTTTTCAAAGATGAGGATGGAAAGGAAGTTAATATCATAGAACACAAGAAAATTGTTGGAAGTTTGTTGTACTTGATTGCAACAAGGTATGATATTGTTTTCGCCACATTCCAAGCAGCGAGATATCAGAGTAATCCCAAGGAAATACACATGCTTGCAGTGAAAATAATACTTCGGTATATCAAGGGCACGGTGGACTTAGGCTTGATGAATAATGGAAAATCTCAGATAGAGTTATTTGGGATATACTGATGCAGATTATACCGGTTCAGCGGATGACAGGAAATCAACGTCAGGAGGTGCATTCTATCTTGGTGTCTTGTGTGTTTCTTGGCTAAGAAAGAAGCAAGATTTCATCTTATTAAGCACCACAGAAGCTAATTATATTGTGTCCACCCAAACATGCACACGGTTATTGTGGATGAAGCAGCAGGTTGAGGATATGGGAGTAGAAGTGAAGTCTCTGATTAGAATCCTATGTGATAAATCAAGTGCTATAAATCTCAGCAAAAATCCCTTCAATCACTCAAGGACAAAGAACATTGAGATAAAGTATCATTTTATCAAGGAGAAGGTTTAGCAAGGAATCATGAAGTTGGATTATGTGCCTACAAAACTACAGGTTGCAGACATTATGATGAAGGCCTTACCCAAGGATGCTTTTGAGAGGAATCGACTAGCTCTAAGAGTTTAGTCGACTCCCTACACTTAAAAGAGTGTGGATGTGGAGAAAACCCCCCCCCTCTCCCTGAGGTATGATATGTTTTTCCCTAATGTGCTGATAATTGTTATCTACTCTGTTACAGACTGCAAAGGAGTGACCTATGGGTTCATTGACAAAGGGGGAGAAAATAGTGATTGTTCAAGGGGGAGACAATGTGGTTATTTGAGAAATCATGAAAGATACGGGGAGAAGCTGACTGGTGGTTCAGCGAGATAGGGGTAGAGCAATGAGATAGGGGGAGAGTATTAAATCTGACGATACTAGAAGTGATCGATCAAAGTGTAGATATCACGATAGCTGAGGATCGTGATAAAAGTATAAGAGTGGTTTTGGAATGGTGAGAGAAGGATTCTAGCTATCACCAATTGGTATTAGTGTTGTTAAAAAATTGGTATCAATATTGCAATTGGTGCCAGTTTGGAATCGACAATTGGTGTCTAGAATGAAGTGATTCATTGATGCACTTCTCATACTACTCTTGTTTCTCACGTCGATCATTGCTCATGTGGGCTTAGAGTACATGTTAATTGAATCCTTGAATGCTATCTGAATCGCAAGAGGTGAATGGTGGTAGATGACAGAAGGAGACTCAGTAAGGTACCAACGTGGAGAAAATCATTTTGAGAAGAGTTGTGAAGAGTTGTCAACAAACCCAAAGGGGGAGATTGTTGGGAAAAAATCCCTCAAGGTAACATTGCAACATTTTTGGGTTGATTGTGTTTGTTGACAATGTAGGTTTCCATGGAGAATTTTCGAGTTCCAGAGAAGTTGTTGACAATCCATGTTGAAAAAGAACGATGATAAAGGAACGGACGATCTGGAGGCGGTACAAAAAGAGCAGTACAAGATGGCGCTGTTTTCCAGTGTTTGCCAAATTTTTGGGGTCCAAAATTTGGAGTTTGGTGAGCATCGCGAAAATAGGATTTCCATGAAGATCATAATTAAATATGGAAAAGGCAGGAATTTCATGAAGAGATTCTTTATGGTTTGTATTTCACTTAGACCAGAAGAATGATGGTGGTGATTCTTTGCGATCACATCAAGCTTCGTGAATGGTAGAGGTTGAAGCACATCGTGGTGGTGAAGGAATTTGCGAGGTAGCTTCACGGTGAAGGCATGAAAGAATGTTGACGGTGATGCTCCACAATTACTTCAAGCTCCACGAATAGAAAATTTCCAGGGTGCTTCGCGAGATTGAGAGAATTTCTATAGAAACTTCAGAGCTTCGGGATTTGTGATGACGTGGTTTTGACTTCGCATGGAAAGATCGGGGGTCGGTGGAATCGCCTATAAATAAGCCTCGACCCCTTCAAGAGAAGCATAAGTGAAGAGAGATCTTTAAGAGAAAATCCTTTGCTCTCGGTTTGCGAAGGTAGTTCGCATAGCCTGTGTGCTTCGCGAAAGAGGAGCTTCGCGGCAGCTATTCTAGCTCTGTGAAAGTTGCGAGCTCCGCGTTGGCTCAGTGAGATTCATGAGGGAAGTTTCTCTGCAATGACTTGAGATTCACGAGAGTACTTCGCGAGAGTGATTTGTGAAAAGAAAGGAGCTTCGCGAAGGCTTATTTGAGCTTTGCGAAATTGGGAGTCTCGCGAAGTAGGGTGCTTTGCGAAGGTTTTTCCAAAGAAATTGCCTGGTTTTATGGGGAAAAGGGGTATTCATCAGTGGATGAAATTTGGACTTCAACAGAGCATCTATCAAGAGTTGAGGATGCATGAATTCATGAAAATGAAGAGACCTACAAGTCTATAAACTGTGAGTGGATCCCTTCCAAGTGCATTGAGCCAAGGAAGAGGAGGAAGGTAATCCTTTCTGCCGGCAGTGAGCCAAAGAGAGGGGAACAGGGTGTGACCCTCGGGAAGCAGTGAGCTAACCCTAAACTTTTTAAAGGCAGTGATCCTAGGCATAAAAGTGATATAGCCCGAACATTATTGGCAGTGAGCCTTAGTGGATTTGGTACAACGTCATATGACCGTTTTATGCTCCTTGGATGTAACCCAGTAAGGGTGAACCAAGTAAAAATCTATGTGTCTTCCTGCTTTCTTCCCTGCATTGCATTTAAAGCATCATCATCAGATAAAGAAGAAAAGAAGTGGTCATAATGAACACACAAGTGCAAACAAAGTGACCCTTGTAATAATGAGGTCAAGATCCAGTGGGGAAGGAAGAATTTAGAAAAGAATATTCATACCCTGATTCACCCCCCTCCCAGGGTATATAGACCCCTATTAGTCCTAACAAGATTTGAATGGCTCCTGAGGATGCATAGTCTACAGCCTTTAGGCCACTACAAGGTACTTTGTGTTACCATGTAATTCCCTTCGGTTAAAAAATTGCAGGTTCCACCTATCAGTGTTCCTTGCATTGCATATTTAATATGATCTTTGGGAATTAGTGGAATTTTACGAGGTCGATCTAGTGGTCAAATCTCTCCAGCAACAAGAAAATCTAAAATATCTTGAGAAAGTGTTCGGCTTCCTCCGTTCTCACCACCTGAATATGAACCCACTAAAGTGTTCCTTCGAGGTCACCTATGGTACGTTTCTAGGATTCATTTTTAGATATAGGGGCATCGAGATTAAAAAGAAGGAGATCAAGGCCATCATCCAGATTCTTCCCCCAAGCAACATCTGGGATCTTTGAGGTTTCCAAGACTATTTAGCCTACATATTCTAATTCATCGTGAATTTTTCTAGAAAGTGTTAGCCCTTTTCTTATCTCATGAAGAAAGGAATTTTTTACCAATGGGATGAAGAATGTCAGACTGCTTTCAAGGAAATGAAGCAGTATCGGTTACAGCCTCTGTTCATGATGCCACCTGTCTCTGAAAAGCTATTGGTCATTTTTGTGACCGCCTTGGAATAGTCTCTTGGCATCCATCTCACCTCGAAGAACAATGAGGAAATAGAGAATAGTCTCTATTATCTTTGTCACATGCACCTCGATACAGAGACTAGATCCTCCCCTATCGAGAAGAGTTTTCTTGTGTTGGAATTCGCAGTACAGAAATTGCAAGATTACATGAAACACCATATGGTATAGCTGGTGTCCTGAGTGGATCCAATGAAGTACATATTGAACCTCCCAATGTTGACAGGCTATCTAGATCGGTGGGAAATGATATTCTAGTAGTTAAACATTAGGTTCATCCCTCAGAATGCTATTAAGGGGCAAGAATTTGTAGATTTCCTCATCTCCCACCTATCTCCGGTGGACCTGTATCTGGACCTCGGTTTTCCTGATGAGGCAGTTCTCTCAGTAGACCAATCCATTCCGTGTGTGAAAATTCACTTTGATGGTGATTCCTAGAGCTTTACCGACAGAAGGGTTAATGACCCCATGCTCAATATAGTAGGCGTGGGTATCATCTTCATTACCCCAACACAATCCATTCTACTGTATTTATTCATGTAGTCAGAAGGCTGTATCACCAATGAAGTAGAATATCAGGCTCTCAATACTATCCTCGAGTTGTCCCTAGAGATTGAAGTTCACCATTTTAATGTGAAAGGGGACTCTGAACTAGTCATCAAGAAAATCAACGGTGACTATGTTGTCATAAATCCAGAACTCGTACCACTATTGGAACGAACCCTTTAGCTAATGGCCCTGTTACCATCTCGGTCAAAATTCACTCATGTCCCTCGATCCCAGAATGATCGAGATGATGCCTTGGCCATCCTAGCTGCATCACATACAAAGTCAAACATTATGATTTGATTATCCACGTGGCACACTAGAGAGTCATCACTGTCATCACTCTAGATGATAATAACATCCCGCAGGTAAGAAACCTTACCACCGACACCTCAATGTGAAGACCTATAGGTCCCCCTAAGGTAGTGATTGAGGTGACTCGAGACTGTAGAACCTCATTTGTCAAATACCCCCAAAATAGTAATCTCCTGGAAGATTGAGTTGAGTGTGACCGAATCTAATGTCGTGCACTACAATTTACCCTCCAGAGTGGTCCTGGTATCGAGAAGATCCTCTACAAGAGCGGGTTTGATGGGGTTCTCCTCTGTTTCATTCAAGGATATGAGATTTCTAGTGATGCAGGAGGCTCATGTCGGTTCCTACGAGGATCATCAAACTGGGATGAAACTATCTCACCATATCCGGAGTCTAGGATATTTTTGGCTCTCCATGATCTGGGACTGCATTGAGTTTTATATGAGGTTCCATGAGTTCCAAATTCATGACAACTTAGTGCATCATACACTAGAGCTCTCTACACTAACAAGTACTCATGGACCTTTTCATTCTGGGGACTCAATGTCATGGAACCATATCCACTGGCCATGGCTCGCCAGGGCCAATTCATCCTGACCGCCACAGATTTCTTTTCCAAGTGGGAAAAAGCGGTTCCACTCAAGGAAGTCAAGGTCCATTCTATCATTTAATTTTTGAGATCCGATATCATCTACCAGTTCAGAGTCCATCATGTCGTCCTCAACGATAACGACACCAACATTCGGGAGGCCGAGTTGATGAAATTTTATGCCAAGTACAATTTTCGTTCAAACCATACCTCCCGCTACCACGCACATGAAAATGGGAAAATCGAGGTGTTCAACAAAACGCTCTCTGACATTCTATAGAAAATTCTTGGTCAGAATAATAAGTGTTGACCAGACAAGCTCCCCAACTCCCTCTAGACTTATCAGACGATAACTCATAATTCCACATAGGTGACCCCATACTCCCTGGTGTATGGAAAAAAGGTTATCCTGCCTATCGAGATTCAGTTTTCTTTATTAGGCACAACTATCTATGATCAGTAAGCACTAGATAAAGTAGAAAATATACATCTTGATGAATTGGAAGCACTAGAAGAGAACAGGCTTCATGCCTTGCACAATTTGGAGAAGCATCAGAATAATATAGCTAGAGATTTCAACAAGAAAGTTTGCCTCTGATCTTTTTTTCAAGGTGACTTGGTGTTGGCCTTGAGATCACCAATGATACCTGGGTGAAAACTACCCAAATTAGAGACAAAATGGGAAGGAACTTACATAATTCACAAGGAGTAACCCAATGGTGCATTCATTATGGTGAACATGGATGGTGAGCCTATATCCCCTCCCACCAATGCAAAATTCCTCAAGCAATACTTTTCTTGAGCACCACAGTCCTACATGACCTTAAACTGTATGTCGTACCGCACAACATTAAACTATAGATAGTCCCACATGACCTTAAACTATCCAACGTCTTTCATGCATGACTTCACAATGCATAGAACCTCTAAGAACAATGTATGGCATGATTCACATCCTCGTGGGATACGCATGAATGCTTGGACGCAAGCCTAGCCCCAATTTTTCTAATTGAAAACCCCTGGGTCTAGTTATCTCGGAGGATCCCGTACGGGGTAACATAAACTTCTTTGGATCCATTGGATCTAGGATTACGATGATCGCCCCATGTTCCCCTATCATTCTTCAATTCTCCTTATTCCTCACCATATGATGTTAAACTACATGGCCTTTTTGGAACTATTTACAGCTTGATTTCTATTCTCATGGGATACGCAGAAACACACAATTATTTTTATCTACAGGCCCAGTCCCAATCTCCAAGATCACCCCCTTTGGTATGGAATTTTCATCCTAGATACCTCCCCAAATGCATGGTGCAATGTGGGCTTATGTCCTCATTTCACAGAATGATTATCATAACTGCACCATGTGTTCCCCTTCTTGGAGGTCAACACCTGTCATCTTCCTCACCACACGATGTTAAGTTGGATGGAATTTTCAAAACTACATATGGCTTGATTCTCATCATCGTGGGAAACGTAGGACCGCCGAATCATCTAGTCTTATGGTCCATCCCCATATCTTAGAAACCCCCAAATCATTATGGCCTCTTGTCTTGAGTCCTTCTAGGGGAGGGGTATACAGTGTGGTATGGGATTATAACCCCATTTACCACAGGTTTGTAACAACCATGCCACATACCACTTTCTACTGATATCCCATTGCTCCCCTTTTCTATGATCATCATTTCGAGTCGGCTTCTCTAATGATGGGCCCATTGACCCTCTCCAGTGATTCACTAATGCGCTCAAGAGTACTCTGGTTCAGAACCTAGAGTGTCATATTCTACCTAGACAAGATATCACCCATTTTTCTGGCATCATTTCCCCTTTATTTGGATTTTCATCATCTTTCACATTCGAAAGGACCCCCAAATGGCATGTATTCTCAGCCCTAGGGTTATCTTACCATTTCAGGCCAACGTTCTTGAGGGTTTTTAACGACAAATTGATTCAAATCAGACGTTACAAATATGGCCAGCGATTAAAACTTGTTTTTATTCCCATTTCAGGACACATGATATGGATACTATGTTTTGAATATGGTTAACAATTATACTCCATCATCACATGAACCCCATCAAGCCCTAAATGGAAGTTTCATGATTCATATCGTTTTCCACCCCATAATGTCTAAGTGGAATTTTGACACTCCTAGTACTATCCCTCAGTGTGTGTTTTCACGTTAGGAGGTCAAATATACGGTAAGGCACCATTTGGGGTTCCGACCGATTTCCCCTTTATGTGTATCCCATGTGTTACAAAGACCTATGCCACCCTTATTTCCCACACTGATTTTGACTCATGTGGTTTTAGAGATCGGATCGAGGTTAGTGCTAACTTGGAAGAGTTTCACATCACCATGGTCCGAGCTCTAAGAACTTAAACATAGATCTCATTATATGTCATCTCTATAGAACAATGACTAGCTTGATTCCCATGCTCATGGGATACGTAGGTACTCCCAGTCATCTTGTCTTTGGGTCCAACTCAGGTTCCACTAATTATCTATTTTGTTTATCCTTTTAGGCCCCAACTCTTATAGGATTCCATGGTGTGGAATGTGTGGGCTTATGTCCTCATTTATGTTGGGTTTTCAATAGCTACACCATATACTCCCCTTTAAGGAGCTAGTCTCACCTACCTTCTACCCCGCATGACATTAAACTGTATGATGTCCCACATGACGTTAAACTATATATGGTCCTACATGACCTTAAACTATTATGTCCTACATCATGTTAAATTGCATTCTCAGAACTATGCATGACTTGATTCTCATCCTCCTGGGATACATATGAACACCTATATGTTTTGTTAACAGGTCCAACACCATATTGTCTAACCTCGGATGTCCCCTCAACCTGAGGTTTCTTCCTCGGAATTGCACGTGGTGTGGTGTGGACTAGGTCCTCATTCATATTGAGTATGCTTTATCACGCCATGCACATTATCCTCTAAAACTGCATTCTATCAGTGTGTGTCCAAGCCATATGACGTTAAACTATGCCACTTGGTATCACATGACTTTAAACTGTTGTGTGTTTATTGTACAACGTTAAAATACATGATTGGTCCTATCATACAACCCTAAATTATGATATTTTCGTCCTATACATATGAAAAAAACAGAACTTCATTGTGATGTCCTCACTCGGGGGGACATCGTGTTGGTTATTCGTCTTCTTCCATAACATTATCCATTGCCTACATGTCGCTTGGTTTCTATAGAGACACCAGGATTCAGTACCCTTGATTTATCACTTCACTAAAAATCACACACACATCTATCCAAAAGGACAAACAAGATCTATCAAATTCCACATCTGTTGGTGCATGGACAAGACCCGTACAACCATATTATCTCTGACACTAGTACCCTACCATTCCATTTCCAAAACTATGTATGGAATAATCCCCATTATCATGGGGTACGTAGGAACTCCCATGATCTTTTATTCAGGCCCAACCTAACTTTCACTTTTGTTCCATTGACCTAAAAGCTTCCGGGGAGCACATAGTGGTTTGGGCTTACATCCTCATTCACGTCGGGTTTTATACCTACCACACCATGAATCTCCCTCAATCATTTCCATCTATGGTTCGAGCTCTATTCCCATAAACTAAGACCACTCTGTGTCCTTTCTGCAAGATGTTAAACTACACGAAATTTTCTAGAACTACGTATGGATTGATTCTCATCCTCATGGGATACATAGGAATGCCCAGACATATTTTCTTCGGTTCCAACCCAGGGAATCTAAAAAACTATCCCTTTTTGGCCCCTTTGTATGAACCCATTCAAGAACACATAATGATATGGACTCCTACTGTCCTTATTCGTGCCAGAATATATACCATGCTGCACGTTCCCGTCCTGAGTTTCCATGTCATCAATGTATGATATTAAACTACAACTCTACCCTAAACAAGTTCATGATGCCCCATGATAGTTGAGGGATGCATCATCATCCACACCAGAGAGGTTCTGTTTGGAAGTAAATTTGATATTTGATCAAACTTATGTGCTCACCTAATGCGTTTTCATCATAGTGGTGTAAATTCAAGATTGTTGGACTACATATGAACAACCAATCACCCCACTCTCCATGCTTTTCAGACCATTTATTTGGATCCTCATCCTCTATCATGCTTGAAAAAACCCCCTAATAGTACGGATGCTCGGCCTTTGGCTCACCAACTGTCGTGAGCTGACATTCTGAAAAACTAAAAGATGACATTTTGAGTCTGGCCCCATGTTTCAAACATGGTCAATGGTCAGCCTTCATTGATTTTCCCCATATTAGGCTAACACAACATGGATGATGTGTTTTTAACACAGTCAACAGTTATCCTTCATTAACCTACGACCCCCCCCCACAATGTTCTGAATTTTGGGTATCATGAATCTCACTTTCCACTCCCCTATTATAGGAATTATTCTAACGCCCCTAGCATCGCCCCAATCGTGCACTAGAACATATTTGGAAAAAGGAAATCTGACTATTTTTATAACACTATCTTCTAATCGGTCCTTCCTCTTTCCTCCAGGAGATCTAGATTGGTTGTTCAAAACTCAGATGCCCGAAACGTGGTCAACACCATTACATTTGGATGGAATAATAAGGTGATCATCCCTAGTTACTCGCATCAGGACGACCCACGAGAGCTCAGGGGTTGATCGTTGGATATTTCATGAATGTAATGGGTATGTGGTTGAAAAAAACAAATAACATAAGCCACACATAAACCTGACATAAACAAGAAAACCATACAAGTACATTTGTTGGTTTACATTAGTTATAGCTCCCAAGGATCAGCCCCTCCCATGGACTGGTTGGCCTCTTCAATGGCGCATTTCATCCCTTCCACCCTCTGCCTTGTGGCATCCAATATTCATTGTCTTCTATTTATCCCTTATTCCTCTTTTTCGGTGAGAGGGCGTAGTTCATCGAACTTGTTCCGGGCCCAATATTCGTCAGCGAGGATAGTGGCCATCTCTTTGGAGGTGTGATTCATCTGTTCTTCAGCCCCTTCCATCTGGACATTCAGGCGCGATATGATCCCTGATTGGGCCTTGAGGGAACGAGACTGCTCATTCATCTACACCTCTAAACAATGTAATTCATTCTATGCCTCCCAGAGCATTTGAATGTTGACATCCCTTCTGTTGGGCGCAGTGGAGGTGTGTGGTATCTCAAACACACAGAACGAGGATCAAACAGAGCAACACAGTATTTAACGTGGTTCGGTCGGATGACCTATGTCCACGGGAGAAACGTTTCTCTATTTATTCTCTCCGGTTCTCGTCGGAGGATCACACAATCACATATTACACCATATCCACCACCTACAAACATGGGATTACATCCCATTAAATAGAGAGAAAAAAACAGGTTGTTCTCCGGTGGTTGGGGTTGGTTTATCTACCCCATATTTTTCTCCTCCTACCGCATGCTGCTTCTACGAGGGCTGCCCATCAAGAGAGACCCGCTGCGCACCAAGTTACTGCCGATAGAAGACTCTCCACCGCTGAATCCTCCCAAATTTGGGAGTGGCCCCTACAAATCTCCCCCTCACGACCAATTTGGGGTAGAAGCTTGACCTGCAGTCTCCTTGCAGGTGTTGAAAACTTCATCAGCAAATTGAACATGCTTCTTCACGCCAGAAGACGTGGCACTTCCACCATCTTCACTCGATCTTGGGATGACTGCGGTCCCCATCAAAAGATACAACCCTTGGGACTCCTTCCCAGTAAACTTCGTTGCATCCCCATGTGAGACTTCCAACACTCCACCTGCTACGGAAATCTTGAACCCTTTCGCATCGAGCCTGCTCAATGATATCAAGTTTCGCCTCATCCTCGGAACGAATTTCACATCAACCAGTTTATGAACTCCTCCATCAGGTGTCTTCAATTTCACTGTCCCGACACCTCAAACCTCACATGTTGACCCATCACCAAGTCTCACCGAGTCTCGTACCTGCTGAAAAGTATCAAATGTACCTCTCGTCAGACATATGTGTGTCGAGCTCCCCGAATCCAAAACCCATCTGTCTTCTTTTGGATTTTGAGCCCGCTCGTTCTTCCTTCTCAGAAAACGACATTCCCGCTTCATGTGCTCGTATCGTTTGTAGTAATGACATTGCACTTCTTCCCGATCAACTCGCTCATCTGAGTGCATGCTTCCCGTTGTCACACAAATTTCACCATCTGCTGATAAACTTGTGATGTTCACATCCTCCTCTTCAAGTTTCTTCTTCCCAACAACGTACCGTTTGCGCTCTCCACAATCACTTTTATAGTGACCCTTCTTCTCGCACCAGAAACACGTGATTTCACTCGGATCACGCCCCCTGGATTTTGGCCGCCATTCTTTACCTCTTGACTTCCGATGTCGGCTCCTCCCACGCTGATCATCTCGCATCGCCATGATTTTCCCGCCTGAATGCATCACGAGTCTTCGAAATGCTTCCGAATCTTGAAGCAACTTCATCACCTCATCCAGCTTCAATGTCTCATTCCCCACGAGCAATGCAGTCACAAGCCCATCAAATGAGCTTGGAAGTGATGACAAAAGAAAAATCACTTTATCTTCCTCTCCAACCTTCACACCGAGCCCCAATAACTGCGTCAAGATCTTGTTGAATTCATTGGTGTGATCCAAAAAATTCGTTCCCTAGTTCATGCACAACTGGTACAGTTTCTTCTTTAGGAACAACTTGTTGGTCAGCGACTTCACTATATATCGCTGCTCCAACTTCTTCCAGATCTCCTTCGGTGATGTCTCGTCCAACACCGAGTATTTTACCTCATTCACCAGACATAGCCGAATTGTGATGACGACCCACGTCTCGAGCTCTTCCCAATCATCTTTTCTGGTTGCATCGGGCTTTTCTCCGATCAACGGTCTGATCATGCCCTACTGCACCAAAATATCTTTCACCGTGCTTTGCTACAAGCCGAAATTATTTCGACCATCGAACTTCTCGATATCCAATCTTGGTAGTGTTCCGCCACCCGTCATCGTCGTTGTCGCAAAACGTGATCACCACCATCGATACCGCACCCTTCTGTAACC
Organism: Viscum album; assembly: GCA_963277665.1. NCBI lineage: Eukaryota > Viridiplantae > Streptophyta > Magnoliopsida > Santalales > Viscaceae > Viscum > Viscum album. The sequence continues at coordinate 34,484,318 of OY728163.1, forward strand.
ACCTGATAGAGTGTGAATTTAGAAAAACTAACCATAATGATGCATCCAGAATGGTCAAAATAATTGGAATCGACTCCTGGATCATCGAAATCAGACACCAATTGAACGAGATATGGTCAAAACAAGTTCAACGGTCCAGATCGCCCACTGACGTGGCGCTGACGTGACACGCCGGAGTTCCTGCCGAAATCTGGCTGGAATTGTCGCCGGCGGCGTGAACAGTGTCGTCTTCTCGGGCACGGGGTACTGTTCACCCGCAGGTTTGACCGAACTTTGACTGAGCCTACTGGGCTCGTTTCAACTCCGTTTTTATCGCCGCTTGCACCGTTGGAATCGTCTCGCCGCCCTCTTCACGGATCTGGCCTCGGAAAAAAATTTCGAGCACTTTCAATTTTCCGGCCACCGGAAAATTCATCTCCACCTCGCCGTCTCACATCTGTTCGCTCCGACTCCGCTCTGATACCACTTGTTGGGGCGCAGCGGAGGTGCGTGGTATCTCAAAAACACAAAAACGGAACAAGAACGGAGCAACACAATATTTAACGTGGTTCGGTCGGATGACCTACATCCATGAGAGAAACGTTTCTCTATTTCCTCTCTCCGGTTCTCGTCGGAGGATCACACAATCACAGATTACACCACATCCACCACCTACAAACATGGGATTACATCCCATTAAATAGAGAGAGAAAAACAAGTCGTTCTTGTGGTTGGGGTTGGTTTATCTACCCCATATTTTTCTCCTCCTACCGAATGCTGCTTCAACAAGGGCTGCCCGTCAAGAGAGACCCGCTGCGCACCAAGTTACTGCCGACGGAAGACTCTCCACCGCTGAATCCTCCCAAATTTGGGAGTGTCCCCCACACCTTCTTCGCTGCCAGCCAAAACTGAGACCCCAAGTGTCCTCCGGCGCCCTCTCAACTAGGTAATCCCGAATAAGCACATGAGGGCATTGGTAATTTACACCTCCATTGTATAGTTCATGCATCCGGGTATGAAGCCTCCCCATATGATCTTCCCATTGTGTTGTTGGGGTCTCCATGATAATGTGATGGATCATCTTCCATGATCGTCGATGAACGGACTTGCTGTCCACTTCATCGGAGGCAATTTCATCCCAATCCAGTGGGTTGGCATGTTTGTATGTGGGAAATGCCTCCAAGAGATCAGCAGTAGGATCTTCCCTGAGTTCATCCTCTTCAATAAATTCCACTTCGTTGATGTCCTCCCTGTACGTCTTTAAATCATTCCCACCAGCTACATCTTTCTCTGGCATTGGCCATTCATAGGGAACTATGGGATGGTCTTCTAGGGTGCTCAACCTGGCCGGGAGCGACACTGTGATTTTTATCGGATCCTCGGGTCTTCCATCCATCTGCATTATTAACATACAAACCATCCAGGAAACTTTGTACGTAAATATCATGTTAACCATTTCGACCGACCAGGTGATAAGTACAGTTATAGAGTTTGAGACTCACCTTGATCTGCCCCTAGGTCTTTCCTCGATTCATCCATCCCTGGGAGGCTGGGGCATGACCCCCTGTATACAAATGCGGGCTCTGAGGCTTCTAAGAATGTCGCCCCTGCTTCCCCAGTGTCGCTGGACTCTATCACGACCTTCTCCTCGGTTGCGGCCCCTGGCGTAAGGTCTTCTACGACTGACACACCCTCTTCCTTGTCTGCAATGGTGGCCGACTAAAGGTTATCCTACACAGATTCATGTTAGTTAATAAATCAGGAAAAGAAAGGGATCACATTAGTGCCTTAAACAGAAGTGGAAAAATACTTTAAAAGTTGCGGCAAACCTGCCCAAGGAGATTCTCCCCCGAGGCTTGAATATCTCCTTCTTTAGGAGAGGCTTCCCAGGAGGCCCCCTCCAATACTCGATGGGGGTCTCCCATATTGGATTCTTCGGGCCTCGATTCTTCTACATGTCCAGGCAAGGGGAAGCACTATGCCAGTTGCGCTGTTGTCTGCTCTTCGAGAGTGGTCATGTTCAGCAACACCCTTTCCCAGTGCGACATCAGCCACATGTCGCAGCAGGAATAAATTACCTCCTCTAGCTCGATTACACATTTTTTCCCCTCCAGAGGAGTAGCATTGAAGCCTCCTTTCACGGGTTCAGGCTCCCCCCAGCAACATCTCGTGTGGGTTTAGGTTCATCCATAAACTATTGATACCAAGGTATTGATTTATATTTTCCAGTCCTTCCATGCCTCTGGGAAGATGACATCGAAAGGGATCGATACCGGGCGTAGCTGCTTCCCATGAGCTTGAGGGGTGATTATGTGAAATCCCCAAGATGACTCGCCTCCCTCCTAGTGATGCGGAATCGTCAGGAGACACAACGACAGAAAACGAGAAAAAACAAAATAAAGAAAGTAGAGGACACAACGATTTACGTGGTTCGGGAAAAATCCCTACGTCCACGGGAGAGGTAGAAATACAATATTTGGGACCACAAATTACAGAGGGTTTTTTCAGTAGTAAAACCCTAGCCCAAAATGGGCTACATATGAAGAAGACGGTCTACTGTTCTGAATAGTAGTCCGCGTTGCAAAAGTGATCGGCGGCTCACTTTGTCAAAAGTGCTACAGTGTCTGCCGGCTGGAAGTCAAAAGAGCTACAGTGAAGTTGACCCCGAAGTCTGCACCGCTACAGTGCTTGTCGGTGTCGGTTGGTCAGTTCCGCTACAGTGGTCAGCATTGCTACAGTGTCAACATTGCTACAGTGTCAACATTGCTACAATGTCAACATTACTACAGTGCCGAAAAATTGGGTCGGGGGCATTCGGCCCCCGGACCCCCAGAGCAGGGGCGCGTTGCCCCCTGCAACCCCCAACGAGCTCACCGCGAAGCTCGACCCGCGACAGTTGCGGGCCACAAGCATTCGGCCCAAACAGATCGGGCAACACCAATCCAACACCTAGGACCTCTTAAGTGGAGCCACTGAGCCTATAACTATCCCATCACCCTCATTATCCCTAGTCTACACCGGACCTTGATTTTCCGGTTCGTGGCCAATCACTCAAACTATCACAGCTTCGCCACCTTGGCGAGTGTATGCACCCCCTTCTCTGTGTACCACCATTGCCACTGTCTAGCGTTGTGGTATTGGGACCACCTTAATGGCTTCTATGGTCACATACATTAGCATCTTTCCAGTCCAGGCTGCCTCCCAAATTTGTGCATACTCATAGCCCAATCCAAATGCAGCATTGGAAGGGGGAATATCATTCAACATCCTCCTATCCTCCCTTGTAAACATCACCCAGAGTTGTCACATCATGCATGGGTGATTCTCGTGGTGCGCGGTCGTATACACTCGGGGATTCCGCCTCTGCAGGCAATGGAACTGTCTAGAAAATCGGTGCGGGGTGTATGGTTCACATATTGTTTTGCAATCCACTTGTGCCACCAGCACACCACCATGAAAGGGTAGTAGATACGACCATTTCTCTATCGTATCTATTCTGTTGTCAGAATAGGCCTTAGTTGGCAAAGGGAATGGATGAAATATAAACTATTATGCTCACCCCATTTTACCAAGCAAGGTCACAACATCTAGATTCAGCGGGGTGCTCCACGCAATGTTCAAAATCATTGGGCGAGAATGTATCCCTGGTGGAGAAATGGGGTTGATTTATTCGTAACACCCCATGTGTGTCGTGATCCAGCTGTAAAAAATGGAACTTCTCACAGACTCGCAGTGGAATATTCCCCTCATTAACATGTCGAAAAATATGGCAATACTTTTCCAGTGTTGGTATGCCTAGGTTGATGCGATTCCCACAGACCAGCTGAGCCACCATTAAAAATGTTCTTGGATGCACCCCCATGTGGGCATACCTTACCGGTAATATCCACCCACAGATCAGCGCTGAAATAAACCCGGAAATCTTGGCTATAGGCCACTGCTCCTTCTTGACAATGTATCCCTACAGATTACACTGGCTGTCTTCTAGGGTTCTCCAGTACGAACCCTCCTTGCCATGCTAAGCTCCTCGTGAAAGAATAGCGGTCCTCGTCAGTAGTGTCCCCTCTTCTGAGGGAATATCGATGAAGTAGCCAAACCACTTCTTGAAATGGATGTCTCGGGTGTTCTTTTTTTCCTCATCTATTTTTGGCACAATTCACAACAATGCCAATACCAAAGGCATTATTTTCTCCCCATATCCCAAAGAATTCATGATAGGGATGAACTCGTCATACATTCCCCCTAGCATCGGGATGCCAAAAATCTGGTAGTGGTACCAATGGATGATGCCATCCTCCCTGTGATTTAGGTAGAATATGTTGGTATCTGGTGACCACTGGCTCAACAACTCAGATATAAATTCCTTTGGCTAGTAGATGCTAAATTAGTAGGCCCAAGATGCTTCATATAGGCCAACCCGCCTCCAGACATTCTCGAACACCTCACCGGATGAGCATGTCCAGTCATCCCAAGACCAGTCGTCTATAATGTTTCCACCTTGGTGCAAGTCCCACCTCATGATCCACCCATTGCCTGAATTTCTAAGCCTGGTCTTGAGGATTGTCTTATATAGGAGTGGGGACCTCTTCAGCACCAGTGCCCTGCCATCGACGCTATTGACGTCATTGAACTGAAAATGCGCTGTAATCGGGGTATGATCTTTCCTAATGGGCCCATCTGCGGCCCTATGCCACTGATAATTCTTGGGAGTCCCCCTGAACCAATAGGTTGGCTCATCTTTGCTAGCAATAGAAAGAAATACCTCATCCCACAAACCAAAACCATATAATGGCATGCGCTTGCACAGAGGATATTCCTTTTGCACCCGTGTCAGCCGCTCCATCAATGATGTATGATCGTAAGTAATCCGGATGTACTCACCTATTTTTAGGTTGTTGTTCGTGGTCTCCCTCCGAGCAGCATCAGCACGAACATCTCGTGTGGCCTACTGAACGATATTGAATCAAAAGACTTTTGAACTTTTTTCTTTTGGGAACGAGAGCGTTCGCAAAGGCCCTTCATGAGGACCCTTCACCAGGACCATAGCTTCCATATTTTCACCACAAAGAGATGTAGGGGTTCAACTCGCCTGACCAAGAAGGTAGTGGTTCGCGATACTTTGGTTTGCAAAAAAATATTTCGCGAAGCACCGCACCAATGAATCTGGTTTGCTAGGGATTTTGCAGAGAGGATCGGTCGTGAATAGGGCTCAAGCACCAGCATTCACAATGATACGGGTACACAAGGTAGTCGAACTCACGAGGCAACTCATACAATCGTATGAGTCCACAGATCCACTCACCCCCTTCGAGTGAACTCGGCTAGAGAATCGATTTGCTGCAGAATCAGCTTCAAACCCGGAGACTCGTAGTGAAATCGGTCACCCGGGCGGACTCGTCGATTCCATCAGGTGAGATCTTGTTTAATTTTATTTTCAAATTTGAGTGTTTTTAAGGAACCTGACGCACCTCGCATCATCTAGGGTTCAATTTCTTCCCCTTCGCTCCGCCATTGCATCCCTGCGCCTCCGGCGTTGCCTCGCACGACGCAAACCAACCACATCCGGCGGTGCCTCGCACGGTACAAACCTTCCAATCTTCTTCACAATCTGAGGATCCCTTGTGGCTCCGAGTCCAATGTTATATGTGGAAATATCGTTGCCTTATACACTCTGTTCTGTCCATGGACAACTGTTATCCCATAAAGCATTGCAATTCTTAGAGGAGTTGATAATGAACCCTTTTGAAATTCATTAACCGTGTCTACCCAAACATCCAGAGAGGCATGTGGTTTTGGGGCACTCCCTCCACCACTGTGAATGCTGCAAATTAATTAATCTTTCATCACTTGAGCTGATGCAACAGTCCGGTCAATCTGCACCATTTTCCCAATATTTTTCTTTGTAGTCATTCTCTTCATCAAGTCATCAATTCTTTTATCTAATCGTTGTTTAGGGTCCCTATACAGCAGTTACTCGCATTCTCCGTATCATTGAGTAGATTTCAAATTTGGTAAGCTTGGCCATTTATATGGGTTTTGTTTTGCACGTCGAAAAAGTATTTTAAATCCAATATCAATGTTTATAATTTTTCACGCACTGTTTTTTGGATTAATTATTGAAATTCATATTTTTATTCATAAATTTAAATGTAAATTAGATGACATTTATTCTTTCAAAATTTATATATCATGAAGTAATTTAGAGTGATATTCCACAGGCAGAACCCCAATTAGATCCAACTCTTAAAAGGCATCAAAACTAAGGGGAATATTTTCATTTCTCTAAAATTTTGAGAATCTTTTACTAGTGTTCGCGCATTGGGATTTCTTATTCCTATTATTTATCTTAATACCATGTTTGATTCTCATATCACAAGGTCCGATGATGAGTTTTTCTTTATGTAAAATCTGTATTCTAGAGGAATTGCAGGAGCAAACTATTCAAGTGTTTTCTTTTATCATTCAAACTATCAAATGAACCACTTATGTGTTTGAGTTCATTTTGTTTATGGTTTTGAATGGAAATAGACAATTTAATCTTAATATTCCTTTCCTTATTTAAATTGCAGACACATTGCTGTGAAATACTTCATGCCGATTTGAATTAATTTTCCTACTGCCATTCTCATATATTTTTGTCAATGATAGCACCCGAAAATATTTTAATTTGAATCTTCATTTCACCGCATAAAGAAAACCAATGATTTTCATTTAGCTGGGTGTTCTCTATAACCTTCTTTATTTGATCAGGCATCTTTCCCATTTTACATGATACAAATTATTTCAGTTTTGATGCGTCCGTTTCTGTTTTATTGTCTTGTGTGGATTGATAGATGAAGAACCAATAAATAGAATTGCCATGGCAAGGGACACGGCCACATCAAACACTTTCTCCAATGACCTGTAGGAATTTTCTACCTAAGTCGTGACCTTCCTGGAAGAATGTGCAACCCCTGATTGCATAGAGAAAGCTGGCTGGCCGAATCCCAGCCATTTTGCAACTGCTGAGATCACGCCATCACAGCTAGTTAACAACTTGGATTTGAGGTTGGACCCATCAGCAAGATGCACGAGTTTCAAGGGGCCAGATTCATCAATGGAGAACACCTTGGAGGAGTACTTGATGGTTCCTTCCAGTAATTCAATGACCATTGTTTCTATTAATGTCTTCCTATGAACACAACGATCTTTATGATTGTTCACCCTTTTTTTCCTTCAGCATCTTTAATAGACATTACTGCAGTTGGAAGTCATGATACTACCAATGTAACAAGAACCCCAAAGAGGGTTTGATAGTGTTGGAAAATGCATTGGGCAATGGATAGAGCATTCAAAGCCTTCCAAGCTTTCCTCCAAAGGGTCAGTGCAAAGCCTAAGACTCCTAGACTTTCTGATGCTTCAAACACCAAGCACTTGTGTCCTAGCCTGTGAAGGCTTAGAGTTGTGGCCAAGCCGACGATACCTGCTCCCACTATCACAACATCCTCCGCATTTAATCTCCCATTATTTTGAGTAAGCTTCATATTTAAATTGGCACTTCTCAGTATGCTACAAATTGAGCTGATAACCTTCAAGCTGTAAGGGAGTTTCTGATGGTTGTGCTGGATTAGGTTGAAGTGGACTCTTACGTGTCTACCAGTTGAGTTTACGAGTCGAGTTTACAGACCTCGAACGAGTCTAAGTGGACTCTCGAGTTTAACTACCTTGCTGGTACATACAAAATAAATTTGAACCCCTATATATATGTGGAAGAGGCATCGGGCTTCACGGCACCCCCGACTTCGCGGAGACTCCCCTCTTCACGGTGCCCCCAGGTTCGCGGTGCCTCCCATCTTTGCGGCGCCCCTGGGTTCGTGGTACCTCCTTGCTTCGCGGAACCCCAAGCTTCACGGCTCCCCCACTTCATGGCGTGAGCGGCATTGGACGCGCCGATCCTAAAGCACCATGTGGCCCTTCTCTGTCCTGCGTTCTGTGCACCCGATTCGCAAAGACCACTTTGCGAGAAGAGTAAGGCATCTCCTTCAGCGAACTAGCTTTGCCCCTAATTTCTCGTTCCACTGAGACTTCCAAAATCCCAGTTTGTTCTGCATTTCGCCCTCAGAATTCTACCCTCTTCTTCTATTAGCTCCAACTCTGGGAGGCTGGGCATTTGTTGGCGCTGAAAACACACAGGTGCCCGACTTATCCCACAAGCTCAAAAATCTGATTGGACAAAGCCCCCCTTGAAGAGGTTTAGGTGAACCCCTGACCTATCTCGAAAGGGCCCTGCGTGAAGCCATCCACGCGGCGGGTGCCGGTTCCTCACGGACGGCTCCACGAGAGGCTCTACAATGCCCCTGCATGACGGGAGTCTGAACCGGTGGCGACCTCTTCGTGGTGTCAGGTCCTTCGTGTGGTGCTCAGCGTCGGCCACATCCTTCGAGCCCTATGCAGCGTCTTTCCCACTATGTGAGGCCCGTCGTAGGCCGATGAACTGGCACCTTTCCGCAGCACCGCGCGGCTCCGCAGTGAGGTTGGTGCCCCCAAAGCCGGTGTTTGCCTATAAATAGAAGGCGCACCCCTCTCCCAAACCATTTTTACTATGATGTTTCACCTTCCTATTTCACATAGACCTTCACGAAGCCTTCACAAGGATTCCCAATGGTACTTGGCCTTTGCGAGCCCTAGCCCGTCACTTCCATTTCAAGCTCCGCCTATTGTGGAGATTCCCACCGCAAATGAGTATGCCCTTTACAAAGGAAGGAGCCCCTTTGGGGTGCTCGAGGTTTCGCGAAGCGTAAATCCTTCGCAAAATTCTCCCAAAACAAAGAGATATTCTCTAAGTCGAATCCCTTCTCCCTTAATGGTAGTGCTTCTTGAATCCTTGATGTTTCGTGAATACCCTCCTGTTCATGAAGTTTTTTACCTTTGCATGTCCCATCTTCTCCTAGTGGTACTTTCACTTCACAAGGAGCAACTTCTTCGTGAAGACCAGTCCCTTCGCGATGCCCATTCGCTTCGCAAAGACTAGCCTCTTCAAGAAGCCCATCATCATGGAAAAACCCCTCTTTCTAAGACCAAATTCTTTACACACCCCATTCCCATATATCCCTCCAGGATAGTATGAAGCAACGTTAAAGTCCCTTGGGTGGTGCTTCCTGTTACCTTACATCGCCTCATGCTTCTTTGCATAGTCACAATGATGACTAATTTTTTTTTCCGCATAGTCACGCTAATGTGAGCCCTTCAATGGATCACTCCATAACACCCCCTCACCAGGACATTGGTGGTGCCTTCCCTTCACGAATTGTTAAAGTGTGCTGGTTATGTATGTACTTGGGGTGCAGAGTGAACCTGCCTCATCTGACCAGCAGGATGTTAAACTGCCAAACACCATAGTCCACATCACATGACATTAAACTATGACTTCACCCCGTGCACTTTACGTGGGGTTCCCCATCTCGTACATTCTCTACGCCTACTCGTCTCCATGGAAGTGAGATCTTCCTCCCATGGAATGAGGTCCTCTCTGCTGTAGTGGTGCCTATCTGTGGGGAAGGGAAACCACCTTGGTGTAAGCCCCCATCCTTTCTTACGAGAGGTATCATCCATGATCCTCCTCTATTCTTCAAGTCCAAAGACCAATGACGATATGGCCACTGGGAGACTTGTTATCCCATCCCTCCCCCATTGGGCTTTATCGCCACCCATGCCTCCATCCTGGAGTAATTCCCAATCTCTGTCTCCCTCGGCTGTTAACCACGTGTAAGCCACTATTTCCTCTTTGGGCCGCTAACCATTTGTAATCCCGGGTTTCTAACCATGTGTAAGCCTCGTTCCACCTCCCACAGACGCATATTTCATGCCGTAATCAACGGTTCTTTTCTACCTCTGGTTTCTCACACTAAGCATGATTCACGTGGGCTTAGAGTAAGCATTGACCATGACATCCTTCATGTTCCTCCCTAGAGTGTATGCCCAAAACACTTACGAACTATGTGAAAATTGTTTCTTGATGAGGCATGGTATATAGGATGTCTCCCTGATGTTCAATCCCAACACCAATTGGTCCTGACCCCATTCACGTTGGTTCACAAACACCTCCTCCGAACTATGTGGACTTTGATCTTTTCCAGAGTAAGGTACGTAGGAAGCCTTCCTGAGGTTCATGCCCAACTCCTATTGGTCCCGACCCCTTCACGTTGGTTCACCAACACCTCTTCCGAACTATGTGGACATTGATCCTTTCCAAGGCAAGGTACGTAGGAAGCCTCCTTGAGGTTCAAGCCAAACACCTATTGGTCCTGTCCCCCTTCACGTCGGTTCACCAACACCACTTCCGAACTACATGGACTTTGATCCTTGGTAAGACAAGGTAAGTAGGAAGCCTCCATGAAGTTCAATCCCAACACCTATTGGTCCCAACCCCCTACACATCGGTCCACCCTTGTCCACCATGATGCTAACTTGCTCCCCCCTTTTCATCCTACAGGACGTTAAATTGTACCCATTCAAACTACGTGGGCTCTGATCCTTGTCTCTTAGGAAAGGTATGCATGAATCCACCATGAGTTCCAACCCCAGTTAATGGTAAGCCGTTAAAGTTCCCAATCGACGGTATGATGTTGAAGATCCCAATAGTCGGTAAAACATTGTGATCCCTTAACCAATGGTAAGCCTTTGGATCCCCAATCGACGGTTAGTCGTTGTCAACCCCAACCATTGTTAATCCATTGCGTTCCCCAAACAATGGTACGCCATTGCGTTCCCCAAACAATGGTACGCCATTGCATTCCCCTTTGTTGGGACGCACATCTCTAGTCATCCCCTGTGGTATTAGACTAACTCGGGGTGCTATTCTTGTGTGAGCCCCACTATATCATTGGATCGTTGTCTTGTGTGCACACCCTGATTCTATAACCCCATCATGAACTACGTGAATAGAGATTTCTTGCCTCATGATACATAGGAAGCCTCCCCCAAGTACAATCCCATCACTCATGCCCCATCATGGACTCTCTCCCTTGAGCCTATGTGTTTCTGGAGGGTCATACCCTAACCCAGAGGATCTACTTCTTCCAGGTCCCATCCATGCATCAATTCTCACAGGATTCCTCCTCAGGTGTCCTATCGCCCAATGTACTACACAGACATTGATTCCCAGCCACGTGGATATGTTAGTAGTCCCTTCGTGGCTCAAGCCCAACACTACCATCACTTTCACGACAGTTATATCTTATTCCCCCACCACTTCATTCAAATTTCCATCATCCATCTTGATTCTTACCCAGACCGCCACACCTTGGTGAGATCATTTCACCCACTCTCTCACTACTTCTAGCAACAACTAGTTAACTACCATGCGTTAGCCTTAGCATCCGGTATCCCTCTAGGGGTTTCACCCACTTGATCCACTCTCACCAGGGATCGGATCAGTCTGATCTGTCTCTGCTTGATGTTAATCCTGTGACATACCTTGTGCTAAACATAAGAAGCTGAGGAAAATCACAGAGACATGCCTATGACATATAATTCCCCACACTCGAAGTGGGATACCTCGAGCTTCCGCTACCTCATGAAGCCCCATCATAAGGGGAAAAAACCCAGATGCGCCAGTGTTCGAGCGTCCAGACTTGTCAGTGATTTCCAACATGAGTACTCCCCTGACTGAAGGTTGCTGCCCGGATTGGACCCCTTGGAATTTCCTAACAGAATCATCCTAATTAACTGGCGTCCAAGAAGACATGACACTTGAAATAGTTTCACGAACAACGCCTTCAGTCTATAAGGGAGACCCTGACCAGGTGACGAGTTACGAGGAGGAATCCATGGAAGGAGGAACCAACATCCCATCATCCCATTTCGATCAAGGAGTAAACATCCCTGAATAAGCGATGGATTCCACCAGCCTTTGGAAAATGGGAATACAGGGAAACAATCAGTGCGTCCACTAAAACAGACGGATGCACGCCCAAACAAAAGAGTCGAAAACAATAGTATTGGTAATTATGATTCCAAATATAGAATAAAATTTCATATTTTCATTACTTGTATTAGAAATGTATAATTTAACATTAAACCCATAGTTTTGATGAACTATGTGGGTTTCCAAAGAGAATTGTTTGAGAAGTATTCAAAATATTATAACAAGATTCAATATGAAAATGATTCCAATATTTTAAATTGGATATATATATACATATAATTGATCTAATTTTACATTTAAACCCATATTATAATAAATTTTTTCTTATAAATTCTTTGAATGAAAATGCCAATTTTTATAAAACCCATTATTCATCAGTATGCAATGAATATTTTACCCTTTTAGACAATTCTAAAAAAATTAACTCCAATATAATTTTTAATTTTTAATTTGAAAACTCTTTTTATTTTTTGCAAATAAATTTTATAAAAGTTTTAGCATTTAATATTCAAATTAGTTCACAAAATGAAATAAACAATATCATAGAAAATCATGTTTTTATTTGTAAAATTAGATTTATTCATATATTATAAATAGGAAAATATTATATGGATGTTAGATATTTGAATGGATTTTATGTAAATGTATAATTAATTTAAATTATTATTGAAATGTTTTTTATTTTATTTATTGAGATAAAACAGGTTTATGTTAATAAAAATAGTATTTTTTCTAGAAAAACATTTCATATATTTTCAAATGATTTTTATTTTCATTTATAATAAAATAAACACTATGGAATTAATTGTGTATAGATGTGAAAATCATATATTTTCATAATTTAGTTAATAATATTCATACCTACCATTCTAATTGATTGTAGTTAAATACATTTTAAATAATAATATTTTAACAGTATGTCATGTTTTGTTAAAATTTTGTGTTGTGTGTGATACAATCTTTCAATGAAAATTTATTTAATTAGAAAAAAAACTTCTCAAAATCATTGGTTTTTATATTCTATCCCATTTAAAATGAATTTCACCCTCAAAATTCACAACTTTGATAAAAAATTACATTACTTTAACCTCTTTACATCCTTAGGTTATCACATAGCTTCCCCAAGCTTATGGTTTCTCCAAGAATCATTGACCACATGAGTCATAATATTTAATATAATATTATTTATATGATCCAGAATCTTCACCAGTAATTCCTCATAAGAAAATATCATGATCAAATTGAATGACATCTATGTTTATTACATGTGAAGGGTTGGATAAATACGTTCTCAGAAGAGATACATGGAACACATCACAAATATGAGAGATGTTTGGTGGAATCACAAAATTATATATTACTATCTTGAAAAGATCAAGAATTTTAAATGGACCAATATATATATTGCTCATATTTTCATTAAATATTATGAACAATTTTGTCTTTTTGTTGTTCTTTGACCAATCTCTACTTCATCACGTTCTCTAAGAAATAAATACGATAACGTTTTTCTTGAATCTCTAACAGATTACATGATCCATAATGGAATAGTGTGTAATTCTTTATATCGCTTCTTATCCTAACAAAAAATGGTTAGAAAATATTCTCCAATTTTGGTAAATCATTATATGATGAAGTAATACATTAATATCTAAAGTCATGGTAACAACAAAAGTCTATCAAACCCTATTCTAAAAATAGTTAACATTAAGTATCCTCCAAAATATTAAAATCTTGAATACTATAAATAAGGTCACTAAATTTACAAAATAAACGTATCATAAATACCCTAATCAAGTTGTATCTCTTAATATCACATACCAAATATGTGAATACCATGGTCATATATACTCCTTACAGATAGAAATAAACATATTTACCATAAAACTACAATGAAAAAAATACATTATTCCTTATTAAATAAAAAAAACCATAGATTAATAAGTATATTCAATAAATCCAAATATTCGATAAACTCCATCATGTATAACATAAACCACATAGAGATCAAAACATTAATCAATTACATGGTCAGTAATACAATCTAATTTATTTTATCCATAACAATGAACATTTTATCCCTACTAAACAACATTAAGTCAACATCATAAACATATTAAGGGTTATTTTTCCCTCATCTTGTGTTTTACATAACATATCACATTTCCATTATATAAAGTTTCTAGGACATCAGTACCATCCCACATATTCTTGCAAATCCTTAATGAGGGAATTATTCAAAACAATCCTTATATATTTCAGGATTCATAATTAATGAATTCCTATATAAATACACATTAATATTTACACTTTATTATTAAATCATTAACTAAGATTCATTTTATTTCATTGTACCTCAATCCTTTCATATGTCATTCATAGTCTCTTCATCATCAATAGTAAAACCTTTACGCATACAACCATGGTGATTTTCTTCATTAGCTTTTCAAATATGAAATCTTTTTACATAATTCACATTCCTTTTATATATAGCATTAAACAATTGATGACTACTTAGAGAAACTATTATTATCTTCTATTGTGTTTATAATTATTTTCATTTTTCCTTAACAATTCCTTACTTTGTTCCCTTCTTATCAAAACATAAAATAACTTCTGAATCCTTTGAAAAATTATCAGGAGTAATTATTCCCACATTCTTGACATATAGAAATCTAATTATTCTTTACCCATTGGTTTCCACTACCAAATCTCTCATTGATCTATTTCATTGTATTCTCTTGTGTCAATGATTTTGGAATGATTCCACTTGTTAAGAATATATCATGAAAACTGATTGGCAATAATCACAATATCCATCACTCTTATCATCATCCCATTTAATTTCAAATTAACACATTTCAGGTGGAATTTAATGTAAACAAATTCCATCTACTTCCCAACATTGACTAAATACCAATATCATACAGTCAGACACACTAATCATAGTGGGGAAACTACATAATCAGGAAAAATCATTTATAGGATGTCTAAATCCAGAAACATCATTTTCAAAATATGAAACATTTTGTTTAACCAAATTCATTTATGGTCATCATCTCTTTAAATCCATCATGTTGTCTTGTAAATAGTTTCTAAATACACAATGTATATCCCATTGGAGTTTCAAACAAGTTGTGAAGCAAGACCCATTTTCATTAAATAGTTGATGATTGAGTCCAGCTCAATGCACCATTTGTATAGTTATTTCCCCTATGTACCTCTAAGCTAGAGGCATGTATACTTGTAGTGTATAGATAGAGAATTAAAATATTTATAAACCACACTCTCTATACTTTAAGAAAATTCTAGGATATTTCCCAATATTTTGACTTATACTTGTGGTTCTTATTAATGTTTTCTCATCCGTGTATCCAAAAGTTTAACTAAACTATTTCTCTGATACCTACAATAGAGACCCCAAATTTGTCATAAATTAATATTAAATCCTAATTGATGAATATTTAGTACATCTCATAATGATCCATGATATAATAATTTAATTATTTTTCTATTAGAAACAAAAAATATCTAAAAAATTGGATCATAGTTGAGCTACATCATCTCCACCAACTCCTTCATAACTAACACCATTGTTATAAATATAATAAATCACCCCATTCATCAAATAATTGGGAATGTATACATAAGAACGGGTGAGATAATATGCTTAATATTAATTGCGATATATGTTTCTTCATCCTCCATTTCTCTTTGATACCAATATCATAAATTTTAGGAATGGAATAAAATTGAATAACTCATCTATATGTACCATGTTTTCATGACGTATAACAAAGAAGTATTCAGTGTGTAACTGGAGTAACACATCACATACTTGTGTCCAATGCTTCAAGAATTAATTCAAACGTTGTGCATTAATGACAAACAATGTATTTATTTCATAAACCATGTGTTGACCGAGCTGGGGTGGCGCACTGTCAGCCGGAGTACATGATGTGTATCCCATGTATATAGTGTGTAGGCCCATTGAGTCACATACAGTACTTGTATTACTAGACATGGCCTACCTGACTAGGAACCATGTAACTCAGATACCACATGCCAAGTATTCTATTAAAAATCCAATTTAATCCAGTTTTTTGGGGGCACATTACACATTCAATGTCCATAGGCATGTGCCCATGATACAATAATAGAGATGTACATGCCATGTATCTTGTTTGTACTCACCATGTACTTATAACAAATTATGCAGATTTAAAATTAATTTACTACACAACGTAAACCATATCAACACATTCTTTGTTTCAGTCATTATGATGACAGGACACACTGTGTGATTGGTTTTTAATATATATATATATATATCTAATTAATATTTGTGTAATGTTTATATTTTTATATCATATATTAATCATATTACTCTTGTTACTCTACGTGCATTAATGCATGAAACATTACAAGAAAATCATGTCATTTGTGTAATCATTAAGTTGATACCACACATCATGAAAGTACGTGATAAGTCTTGTTTGTTATATGTCATAATAATAGACTGTATAAGAGTAGAATACTTGTTTGGTAGACTTGGATGGGTATTCACCATGTTCCCTCCAAGGTACATTAATGTTCACAATTTATTTTATATAAATTTATTTAATTTGTTTAAAATTATAATGGAAGAGAACTTCAAGGAAATTGGTATGAGAATTAAGATATAAGAATTTATTAAATAAATATGAAAAGTAATTGGTTTGAGTGAGATTTATCTTAAATAATAATGATTAATAATTGAATGATTGTTTTTTAAAGGATTAATTTGTTTCATGTATGTGGATGATCATGAGAATAGACCAGACCATTATATGTGATTGGTTTCATATAATTTATTATTATATTAAAATTTTAACCTACATGACTTCTCTCATCTTATTATGTAAAGTCATTCATTCCCATTCTTTATTTAATGTAAATTCTTATTTACCTCACTTGCGTGTTAGTAGAATCCTATGTATTGGATGGATATCCCAAACTAGTAGAGGATTTGATGATTTGAGATGAGAGGAAACCAATCCAAGAGGAATAAATAGGTGGACATGTGGAAATCTATAACACACACCTTAATTGGTTCAAGGTGTTTTCCCCCAGGTCAATGGTTAGTGTATCCACCGCTTGATAAATTGACCAATAGTAAAATCTAGTGATCATACTAATTAATTAATTTACTTCTATCAAGATTCATATTTGTTTCTTTGTGGATATTTTTTTTATGATATAAATAATTAATGATATGAATGATCATGCAAGATTGAATAAAAATAAATTGGATTATGCATAAATATTTTTTATGACATAATTAATCACATTAGTAAATCCACTAAATATTTAAAATAATGTGACCAAGATAATAATTTTAAATTTACACATAGAAAGATAAAATCCCTAAATAATATATATTAATTTTTTATAACCTTCCCACACATGAATTAAAATCGAACAATAGTTAAATGTTCCCGACCAACCAATGTTGGCGTGCTTCCAATTATCAAGAAAGTATACCTTGATGGTTTGGGTTTACTTAAAATTTATCACACCAGGGATTGAATTCTAAAATAGGACATTATTTAACTAAGATATAAGGTTTTTGGAAATAAAATATAAGGATTTTAGGATTGGGTATTCCACTCAACAGATTAAGGAATTGTGAGTTAATGTAGTCAGATTTTTGAATGCCTACAACAAACCATTCATGTTTATTGACCAACATATTTCAGGATAATGAGAAGGGGTATATGGATTTGTTCAGCTAGAATGTTCATGTAATAGGATATTTCAAAGCCAATGGTGAGGGGTATTGGGTTTTGATAAAATAATGGGAGGTTAGTAAATATAATATCAATATATTTTGGTATCTTTTTTTTCAGTTAATGTACTAAAATTATTCTCATCTTATTTATAGAAACAAAATATAAATACTTCAAACATATCAATGTTATCCATACTTTAGAAGGATAACCTTCTCACCGTGAAAAATTTATAAGAGTGGAAAATACACATAAGCATTATCCATCTCCAAGAAAGTAAATTGTACGTGATGGAAGAAGATATCCCTAATGTTCCCAATAATGAGGAAAGTTATGAAGAGTTACCACTCTAAGTGAAACCTTTGTATGATTCCATAGATGTTCAACATTTCAGGCTATCATCCATGACCAATGATATTCTGAAGGAATTAGAGGACATGGATGTGTATATAAAGAGGTATCACTTTCAGGATCTCTAATAAGAGAATATAAAAACAAGAGAGGTTCGAGATCTCTAATTATTTGTTTATAAATAATATAGGAGTGTCTATGCCAGCTGAGCCTCATTTAGTATTACATATTGGCTACATTGAATTCTTGTACATATTAGGGATTAAAATCACATATATGTTTCTTAGAGATCTTATGCTTTCACCACATTCCAATACCTTCTATAGTTTAAATTTTTAATTACAATATAAGAAATAAAGAGAAGAGTCTTTTGTAACTTCTTACATTAATTATAAAAATGGAAAAGGACATGTGTAAGGATAAACTCTTGGTCCTATAAGTGAATAATAAAATTTAGAATAAGGAAAATGGGACCATGATTCATAAGATGTCCAAATAACCAGAGCAATGTCCTTCCGTGAAGAAAAAAATCTGCTGGTATGAAAAGGAAAAGAAGGGAGTATGTTTTTCACGTTGTAATATAAGACACTTAGAGAGGAACTATTCCCAAAAGAATGAGGAAGATAATAGTTCATTCATTATTGAATGTAATATTTCAATATCTACACATTTGGTATTAGATACATCTTGTGGACATCACATCTGTATCCAAATGTGGGAACCAAGTAGATTTGGAAATACATTTAGATGATAGGTGAATCTGCGAGGTGCTAATTGTGTGAGGATGGTTTCACTATCCATTGGTGACTTCAAAATTTCATTGCCAATATGAATTATTTTGGTGTTAAAAGATTGTTATTATGTACCAACGGTTACCAAGAACATAATTTCTATATCATTCCTAGAAAAAATAGGTTTATTTTATTGTTTTGAAATAATAGTAGTTTGGATATATTAGGACAACATATGTTATGGTATATATCATTTAAATAGTGGGATTTATACATTAAATTATTATATCAACGTATTTCATATAGATAATGAATCATGTTTACATAACTCATATAACAACTAGCTATAGAATCCCCATATTGGCCATGTAAACAAGAAGCATATGAAAAAACTCTTTCAAGGAGGTTATATAGACTCTTATGATCTTAGACTACTTGAAAGATTTCATGCTTGTTTATATGAAAAAATGACCAAACTGACACTAAGTTGATAGGGTTAAAGGGCCATAGAGCTTCAAGGATTGGTACACACCGATGTGTATGTACCATTTCTGGTAGAAGCTATAGGTGGGTATTCTAACCTCCTAAATGTTACTAAATATTCAAGTAGATATGGATATATATACTTGATGAGGTTAAATTCAGATTCCTGTTAAAAATTAAAAGAATTCATGAATGATTTAGAGAATTGACTTGGAAAGAAGATAAAGAAACATAGATTGGATCAAGGTGGTCAATATCTTAACAAAAAGGTTATTGACTTCTTATGGGAGTTTGGGATTCTATCTCAACTCACACCACCTAATACACCATAGTGTAATGGTTTTTGTGAAATGATGAAAAGTTCCTTATTAGACATGGTATGGTCAATGGTGAGTCATGCATATCATCCATTGTCCTTTTGGGAATTTTAATTAAAAACTATGGAATGCAGATTAAACTGAGTACCAACTAAAGTGGAAAAAGGAATTCCCTTTGAGTTATTAAGTGGAAAGAAGCATCTTTTTTGTATACACATATATGGGGTTGAATGGAATTTTTTAAGGCCTTATCAGGATAAAAACATGATGGTCCGATAATAAAGTGTATCTTTATTGGGTTTCCAATGGATGCAAAGGGTTACTACCAATATAACCACTCATGTAAGAAATTTATTGTTTCCAGAAAAGACATCATTCTTGTGAGGGATCACATCCTCATAAATGATAGTTGGATAGAGGATTAATTTGATGATGTTGATGATCAAAATACAAAATACTATTGTACAAGAACATATTCCAAATGACTCTATATTAAAAGTAGATCATGAAACACAAGTACTAATTAGGTGTGCATGGAACATTAGAGAAAATAGATATATGGTTTTCAAGTCCCCAAAGATGGTAACTCATTTTTGCTGGACAATGATGAATATCTATCTTACAAAGAGGTAGTATAGAATTAAATTGATAAATATGGAAAGAATACATGAATTATGAAATGGATTCCATGTATCAAAACCATGTTTTGGTTCTAGTCAATGTTTTAGTTGATGCAAACCTTATTGGATGAAATTTGGTATTCAAGAGGAAACTAGACATGGAAGGTAATGTAAATATCTATAAATAAAGGATAGTATCTGAAAGAATGAAAAAGCATCATGAAATGGAATATAATGAAACCTTTTAACAATTTTCCATGTTTAAATCCTTAAAAATTCTATTTTAAATAGCATAATACCAAGAATATGATATTTGGAAGATGAATACCAAAACAACATTCCTTAATGGGAACCTTCTGGAAGAATTTTATATGACACAACCAGAAGTGTTTGCGACTCTTTGTGATGCTGAAAGGATCTTCATGTTGAAGATATCCATTTATGGATTGAAGCAGGCATCCTAGTCATGAATCACTCAATTCTATTTATCTGTAAAATAATTTGGTTACATTTCAAATGAATGTGATTTGTGTGTTTACAATTGATTCAGTGGGAATGTGGAAGTTATACTATTAGTGTATTTTGTTTACAAAATACATATTATTATTGGAGAAAATGTCTTATAGTATTTTTAGTACTTGTTAAACATGTGTTTCTCAAATAAGGACTTAGGGGGATAATCCTATATTTGAGGGATCATGATCATTTCTGATTGATCAATCATGATTGTTGGACTAGGTCAAAGTACATACGTTGATGTGATACTAAATATATTTAGTATGGAAGAATCCAAGAGTGGATTTGTTTGAGTGACACATGGTTTACATATTTATATAAAAAAAGTTCCTCATAGACTATAACAGAATGATAGAATGATTATGATCAAATATGACTCTGTGATAGGATCAATCATCAATGTCATGTTATGTACTATACTATGTTGCATATGCATTGATCATGGTTATTGGACACCATGCTGATCCAAGATAACAAAACTGTTCTGATGTTAAGGATATCCTTAAGTCTTTGAGAAGAACTAAGGATATGATCCCGCTATATGAATAAGATCAGGAGTTGTTCATCAGTGGTTATACTTATGCTAGTTTTTAGATAGATTAGAATGGTTAATTTTCACAGTCCGAATATGTTTTCTTTCTCAAAATATGAGTTCTGAACTAGAAGTGTTTGAAGAAGCATGTTTTCACTAATTATACAGTGTATTCAAACTATATAATGGATTCAGATGAAACCATGTAATCAATATGGATATGGAAAATTGTCCATGAGTTTGATATTGTACATAGTAGTGAATATCCGATCACTTTTTATTGTGATAATACAAAAGTGGTGGCTCCTAAAAAGAGAAAATGTCACATCAACAGATAAACCACATATATAGTAGAATCACCTCTTGATGGATATTTATCTGGGGTGAAGTTATAATAATAAGATTACCCATGTAAGAGAACATTTGTACCCCTTTACTTAATTCATGTCTCAGAAGATGCATGAGTATAATATGAGATGAAGATAATTTACTGTTTTTTGTAATGGGATATAGTGAAAGTGGGAGTCTTATAAAGTTGGTTCCCTAGAACCAACATCTATGTACTTTGTGATAACCTTTATTCAATGTATTTAATTTTATTAAACCCTTTTCATGTCATGATTTTTCTACAGCATAACATAGTAAGTGATAATGTCCTTGGAGTAGATGTCACACTAAAAGGTTATATTAGTTCCCTAATATGATGAGAACCCAAAACTGCAATGTATGTATTATTAAATATAAGTTCTATATCTAGATTATAACATTATAGAGACACAAATGATAAAGGCTACCAGGGGTGGAGACTCATAGGAATTTTAGGCACCTTATAATGTTATACAACGTTAGTAATATAGAGTGTACGATATTATGGGAACGAGACCCGCTAGTAATAAATCCAATGTTATATGTTCCATTGGATGTTCTCATCTACAAACATGTGGATGAGTCCTTAGACGTTATTATTATCATTAATCAGTATTATGAGACGAGTACTTTTATGTATTGATGAAAACTATTATGACATATATTCGTGATGAGGTAGGATGCGTTGGGTGTGTCCTATGTGATATTCCATTGATGAATAATTTGATAAACGATGTTTCCCTTCGTTTGTATGATAGATGTTTATATCTCACATCCTTTGATGGAAATGATTTATCATAAATAAATACATGGCCATTGTGTTATATAAGAAAGTACAATTTCTCATTAATCAACAAATGATACATCGAGTACATAGGTTGATAGCACCAATTACAACCTATATGATTAGATATGTCTTAATAAAGGGATTATATTACACTGTAAGCATCTATAGGATGTATTATGTCATTTTGAAATTTAGTTCTTTCTCTATGGGTTCCATGGTATATTTCTAAACTCTAATCTTTAACTTTTGGTTGCTTCACCTAATTCCACGGAGAAAGAGGTCTAGATGGTCAGACATTATGTGTATCCAGAATATTAGTTAAAATATTATGTGTCATTTAATAAGGTCAATAATTTTTTTTCCTATACATGGTTTAATAATTAATCATGTTTGGTTGATTTCATTTATTACACCACCTGTTATTTGAGGGCATATAATGTGAGTGTAATATTTAATATATATTAATTTTCTATCTAGTGAATATAATATTTATTTATTTATTTGTGAAGATTTTAGTGATATTTTTTAACAAAGAAATAGTCATTATTCAAGAGATGATAAATATTGTGGAGGAATGGTGGACTGATTTTAATGGGTCCTATAATAAAAAATAAATATTGATTATTATTTAATAAATTAATATTAAATTTAATTCTCATGTTAAGAACATGTCGTGAAATATTATTATTGTTATTGTTATTATTTTACATGGAATTACATATGGGTTAAATAAATAATAATGGGAACTTGTGAAATTATTTATTTCTGATACTAATGATATATAAAACCAATTATATTATTAACTATCCAAGACAATTAATTTATTTATTATGTACAAAAAATTTGGAAAATCCTCTCAATACCTAGAGTGGTCCATTAAATAAGAATGATCACCAAAATGGAGGGAGTTATTCCTCCACCTAACACTCCCAAGTCAAGAGAGATCAATGAGAATCCTTTGGAAGCATGTTTAGAGGCAACAAAAGGTAGACGACACAAGTGGTAGGATCTATTGTGCTAGCCCCTAGAGATTCTGATGATGACACTCAATGATTTTTGGAACATGTGTAGATTACCACCAGAGAGAATCAACATTGATTTATATAAAATTAATGATCATAAAACCAAGATATGTTTTCAGATTCATCAACCAAGAGTTAATTCTAGAATGGTAATTCCTTAATTAAACAATTTAATTAAAAATAACATGTGATGATCCTCCATCTATTTCTAGCATATTATCCATTGTCTAGTTTATTTTTTTTAATTATATTGATCATGATGTTTGTCATTGTGTAAAAATCTTATTGATAATCTATCATGAAAAAATGTTTGGCACAAGCCATCATATGATTCTTCTATGTCCATAACCTAAAATAAAAAACCGACACTTGGTTCTCACATTCCAAACATGACAATAAATTTACCATGTATTTTCTTGAAACACTTTAAATACTAAAATAACATTAAATCCTTATTGAAAACATGGATGATTGTTAATTTAAAATTTTATTTGATATATTCCTTATTTCCACAATATTGTAAACACCATAAATGATAGCATAAAACACTTTGTTAAAAATCAATAATCAGTTACAAGGTAATCATTATTTTCATTTTTACTTTATCTAAACATAAATATCATTACATTGGGAACATATTGAGGTTAATATTTATATTAATAATGTATTTCCCATGAATATAACATGTATATTAAATCAAATTTCAAGTCCATCAAAACCATTAAACATATTCATGTAAATAGATAGTGGAAAACATGAACTGAAAAATCCTTTTATATTTCATTATTCATAAAATATAATTCTTGAAAATAAATGCATAAAAAATTATGTTATTCCACTACACCCTTAAAATATTAAACAGATTCCACATCCTATTCCAAAATACCTATTTCTATTCACGTTTCAAATATATTATCTTCATCATCAACAATATTACAATTACTCGCACCACCTTGTTGGTTCTCTTCATGAGCATTCCACATAGGAAATTAATTTGAATAATTCCCATTCATTCCACATTTAAATCATTCAAATGATGATTAATTCTTAGGGGTTAAATTATTATCAATCATTTTATTAACCAAACATTTCATTTTAAATTTTGAGTTATATAATTTGTGACATTATTTTCTACATTTAAAACATCTTTTCATTCCTATAATACATTCAACTGGGTTCTTATACCCATATTCCTGATATGTAGGAAACTAAATATTCATTTTTTATGGTATTCATTACCTTAATTCATAGAGATATAATTTCTTCTCTTCATGTGTGAGATTTATATTTTAATATGGTATATTTTTTTAATCATTCTCCATGAAAACTAAATTGGCATGATTGCAACGTCCTTCACTCCAATGGTCATCCAATTTGACAATACATCAGAAAATCATACACCATATTCAACATTAACTCAATTATTTTTTGTTTTCACAATTGAATAAAACTATGATTCATAGTGTGATAAACACATTTCATAGAGGAAAACCGAATAAATATGACAAATCGATTATATGATGTCTAAATTATGATTCCTTCTTTAATCTATGGAAAATTTGGCTTATTCTTAGAGAAATCCAAAGACATATCCTTATAAATATCCATAGGGATCTCACTAATGTTTTCTCATCCTAGTTTCCAATGTATGAATATTCCTTTTCTATGAAACCAACTATTATTACCCTCTCAATTAAAACAAATACATTACATAATTGTTTGCAAAATTTATTAATTTACAAGAACACACGCCCCATCACCATATTAGAATAGTTCATTTAGAATCATGGAAACATAAAAAATGACCGATATGTGAGATAAATCATCTCCCAATAGGTTCATTATTAACAACACCCCTCTTATAAACATCATACATAATACATGCCTTTATAGAATTGGGAAAAGCAATATAAGAAAGGTTGAGCTAAAAAGCTCATTAAGGGTAAAAAAGGAGATATTTAAGCATAACCATGAGCTCAAGGATATGATAACATGATCATAACATTAGAGGATAATACACTACTTATCAAAGATTATAATCAGCATTCATGGCATAAATATTGTTACTTCATAAGAAATGAATCAAAATGGAATCAAGAGAATTAGACATCAAAAAATAACATAGGAATACGAAATAAAATTGTGGAATCTAGATAAAAACATAAAATTATTTCTATAAAAGTCATGTTTTACAACCAAGTATATCATTGTTTAATGGGTTCACTTTCCAAAACATCTTACTAGTCAAAGTTCACTCCCAATACCATCACATTGAACAAATTCCTTTACTAAACTAAGTTCACTCCCTGTTTCATACATATATATCTCTGGGGATATAAATATGTACTAAATGCATTGGAGGGAGATATCGGTCCTACTCATTATAAAATGAAATCATACATACATGTGCCACAAGATTATACACATTCATCATATCATAACCCATGCATTTAAATGGATATCATTACCATATCATCATATCATAACCAATTGAAAAGATATAGGTTTCAGTATCAATTTATCAAATCCTAAATCATGAATATAAGTTGATGTGATAATAATATAACTCATAAATTATAAACGAGTCACAAAATCATATATACCATGATAGAGAAACTTGTTTAAAAGTTTATAACTCGTTAAAATGGATCATGTTTCATAAACATATAACTCGTGAAAGAGAAATGGTTTTCATAAAAATAATTCAGAAAAACCTAAATCATTTAGAGAGAGAATATTAATGGTAACCTGAAATAATATCTCTACAAAATATTGAGTAATAACAAATAATGTCACCAAATGTGGAAAATTATTTTAAATGATCCATTAAAAATATTTTTAGAGAAAAATAGATCTTTATTGAAAAACACATTGAATATACATCTCCTTGAAAATTAGAATTTTTAAAACATATAAAGGTATCATTGAAAATCATTTAATACCCAGGAAAATAATTTTATTTAAAACCGTTTTCTATGAAAATATATTCGAAAACTTATAAAATAATTGTTGAAGTCATTGAAATCCTTTCCATTGAAAATAACCTTTTGAAAAAATATAAATAATGAATTTGAAATAATTTTAATATATTTCTTAACATAAAAAATTTATGGAAAACATTTTTCCTTTAAAATATCTTTAAAAACATGTAAATTAATCTTTGGTATCATTAAAATGTTTTCCACTAAAATTTACCTTTTGAAAGCTTATAATTGAAGCATTGAAAATAATTTTAAACAGTTATTGAACATGTTACATTTTTTCAAAACAAATTATTTTAGAATAAATTTTATATCATATTAAAATTATTTGAAATCATTTCTGTAACACCCCAAGCATCCACGGTACGCTTCTCTTTGAATAATACAGTAGCGTGTGTTGTACGCAACTTCAAGATTCTAACACGCCGCGACCAATCAAAGTAACCGTTATGAATAGTAATACCCACTTTTTGAAATTTTATACATTTTATCTTTCAAAATAGACTTCATTTTTGGATTCATAATATCGAAATTATCCTAGGATGAAATTTTGGTACTTTTCGGATAACTTTTATATTTTGATGAATAGTGAAAATTACTAAATTTTTATTAAAAACAAAATTTTTAATCGAAATAATTAATAGTGATAAATTATGAATTTGGGTGGTTTTAAAGTATATTTAGAAAATATTTTTACCATTTAATATGATGTTGGTCATTGGACATAATTTTACAATTAAACCGAACATAAACAAGCGTCAATCTTTTGATAGTTATTATCTCTTAAAAACACGCTTTTTGTTTTAACGACGGGAATTAATTTTATATTAATTTCTGCCACTTCTATGTTTTGAATTTCGAAAAATGGATTCCATATTTGGAATCAGCATTTCCAAATTGTGTAAATAGGTAACTTTCATTTTTAGACATTTTGAATAATTACTTCGGTAAATATTTTATTTACCATGGTTAAAGGGTAAATCCGATAAATAAGGGTAAAAAATAATATTATAATAATAATAAATTACCCTAAAACGTGTCCAAACCTTATTGGTAGATACATTCCTGACAATGGGCATCTTTGGGTCAATTTTGGGACCCCATGGAGCCACTTGTTGGTGATAAGGACACTTTATATTAATTAAGTTAAAATAAATACAAAAAAGACATAAGCATATATCTTTTAGCAAAACAATTTTTACATAGGGTTATATATGTTGAAAGTACGAATATAAATATTAATTAGAAATCTAAAAATATTTCCTACATAATGGTATTTTATTTATAATTTTTAGACATTTTAATTTATTTATGACACAATGATGATGCAGTAATTACCGTATTATTGAAAGATTAAGATAATTGATATTATAAATACCCAAATAAATGTAATTTGAGACTTTTTATAAATTCCAATAATTTTATAGGTTACTATGCCATATTAGGATTATATATATAAATTTCTTTCGAAGTAATAATGTTGTTATGAATTTATCAAAAACAAAATACCCAATAGTGTCAAAATTGACATAAAAGAGTTTTTAAAACAAATATTATATTATTAATTGATATTCAATTCCTAAAAATATAAGGTTAGGCCAAGAGACTTATATCATGATAGGTGTATCATTAATGGACCACGTGGGGGTCGCTTGGAGGTATATAGTAAGTTTATTAACTATATAATATAAAAATACAAAGTGACATGGTAAGTGTCAAACTAATTAACTAAGAGTTAAAACTAATAGATAAGGTTAATATAATGACCCAAACCTATCTAAATTATATTGGATTAGTGGTTTTCGACCCATCCCTACCTTAACCTTTAAATAATCCACTTTGGATCCATTAAAACCGAATATTAATTTATTATAAAATAATATTTCTAGATTTTTCTAAGGTGCCCCTCCTCCCCCTTATAAAAGGACACCACTTCTAACCAATTCTCCACACCTTCAAAGCATTTTGGTTCAGCCATCCCCTCACAAAATACTCTCTCAACTTCCCTTACTTCAACATAGAGGCCATAGTTTGATCAGAAAGCCAACCTAAGGATCCCTTTTGATCAAATCAAAAGGAAGAACCCGAAGAAGAGGAGGTTAACCTACCATCAACCAAGGAAAATTACATGGTAAGAGTTTATTTCACAATCTCTTCATTATCCGAGGTTGTTTATACGTAATTATCTTTTGGGACCACTTTATTATCCACATCGATGTTTCTTAAATATGTATTTCAAATCATTCTTACTATTTTACAGAATATGGGTTAAAGTCATTTATACCCTTGTTTGACTTTTTATAAGAAGTTTATAAAGGAATCTTTCCGTTGTTTTCCAAACAAGGCCCTTTTTAAACTTTCCGACAAAATAAAGGTAAGAATGTTTTTTTACTTATACGGCGGATGCGGCTATTTTCCACTGTTATAAGATTTTCAAAGTTTCCCTTACAAGCTTATATGAATATTTTCAAAATAAATATTTTCTTTATGTGACTCTTAAATGATTTCAAAATATAAAGAGATATGTCTCTAAAAAGAGGTTTTGATTTCATCTATGTCAACATTATTTGATGTATTATACGTTTATTTGAAGTTGATTTATTATGATACAAAACTTTCATATTGTATTGAAGTTTTTGTGATATGTTTGACTATAGATATGATATTTTTATACCATTAATTGCTTATGGTTAAAGTATTGACATTTCGTATGCTAGTTTTAATACGAATGTTTATGATATGTTTAAACCTTTTCATATGAGGAATGTATTGGACTTAGTAAGTGACGGGTGGAGCCTGCTATAGATCCTCGTTGCATCGGTAGGTCTCATGAGACAACTAGACGTGGAATTGGACGAGGCCCTTTACCAATTTGATTTATGGTTTTGGCTGAGGCCTTAATCATTTTAGACATCTTGGCCGAGGCCTAGAAAAAATGTTTTAGAATGTCTGGCATTATACATTCCCTTATTATGGAAATAATATTGATGGTTCATGTGGTCATTCGACTAGTAGAACACCCATGATTATGTTTTATTATGGAATTATTTACTCATATCATGTTCTTTACATAAAAGTATTCATGTATATTATTGGTAAGGGCATGTGGTTTCAATTATTTACCATGCTTAATATTTATGTCATTTTCCACTGTATTACTTACCCTTACTGAGCGTTTGATCTCACCCCTTTCAATGTTTTATTTTTTCCCAGGATATGAAGAAGTTAGTTATGAGTGACCTGCAGGCATAATCTAGGAGGCTTGGAAGCTTCTAATGAAATATATATTGTTTTATTTCTCTTCAAGTTGTAAAGTTGAACATATGTACAAATCTTGTTTCCAATAATACTAAAATGATCGGTCTTTCAGGAAATGATCTCTTTGTGATCATGCCAATGCTATGTAATAATGCACCGACTCTGGGTAACTAGGCTCGAGGCGTTACAGTTGGTATCAGAGGTAGTTTAGTACAATCCATGGAAACTAGATTCAGATAAACTCTGATTAGAGAACATAGCCCTAAGATAGACATTGGAGATTAGTATAGAAGAACTTCCTAGAATTTTGGTATTGTAGAGATTTTGTGAGTTTTTCGAGCAATACATCCATGTCTGGATACGATTAGGTAGAGGCAGCTCTAGCACAGATGTACCTAGGGGTAAAACCCAAAAACACAGCTTTGATCTAGACTCGAACGAGAACTAGTGCACGACAACGGGCCTTGCTGCACTCTTGGTTATGACACTCCCAGGGGATATGCTTAGGATAATTCTCATTTTCTTTACAAACCATTATGAAGGGTTATGAGTATATACTTACTCAAAGAAAACTTTTTTTATGATTATGGATTATATCCATATACTGTTGAATTTAAGTTAAGTGTTTTAGAAGTTTGGAATTATATATTTCAATTCATAAACTAATCTACTTTACGCCATTGTTTAGAAATGGTGCCTAGTGGAAGGAATGGAAACCATATCAATGCACACACTCTATGTTGGGATTTCCATCCTGCTCAAGATAATTATAGTGGAGCTAGTGATGCAACTGGTGCTGATCATCTTATCACCATACTGGGACAACTCACTCAGGTTATGAATAATAACCTTACTCGTATGGAGCACCCAGATCCACGGCGTGGAGGATCAATGTTAGATCGCTTCATGAGGCAACAACCACCAACATTCAATGGGAGTAAAAATCCCATAGTAGATGAGAAATGGATAAATTATTTAGAGAAAATATTCAATGCCTTGGGGAGTAGTGAAAAGGAAAAAGTTTTCATGGCAGTTTATCATCTCACTGGAGATGCTGATCAATGGTGGTCATTGATACAAAAAACTAAGGAAGATGATGAAGTATCAGATATGGAATGGAGGGAGTTCAAAGAGATGTTCTTAGAAAAACACTTTCCTCGAGACCATCGAGCAGATATGGAAAGGCAATTTCTGAGTCTGAGGTAGAAAGATGATGAGAATGTCGCAAAGTATGATGCTAACTTTACAAGGTTAGCAAGGCATGCTGCTGATTATATATGTAACCCAAGGAGTATGATTGATCGTTTCTTTGATGGGTTAAAACCATTTCTCCGTCAAGCATTAGTCTCGCAAACCTTCTCATCATACGAAGATATTGTCTCTTGTGCTATTAAGACATAAAAGGAATTCTCTAAGTCTTATGACTTTAAATCAAAGAAAGAGAAGAAGAGATCTGCTAAACACTCTAGAAAAGGAAATAAGGAAACATGGGAGAAGGGTAGAATTGAATTTCCACCCTGTGATAATTGTGGAAGGAAGCACCCTGGTTCCTGTCTAAAAGGAAAAGGAGTATGCTACAAATGTGGATAGAAAGGCCATCTTGATGGTGATTGTAAAGGAAAGAAAGACGCTACCGATGTTCAATGCTACAATTGCAGGGAGATGGGAAATTATGAAAATGAATGTCCTAAGCATCAAGGAAACTTACCTCAGAAAGGCCAAGGGATCAAGGCCAAGCTTATGCAATCACTACTGCTGAGGTTGAAGCCCCGAAAGATATGGTGGAAGGTAATTTAATGGTTTCCTCATGTTTAGAAAATGCATTATTTGATTCTGGATCATCACATTGTTTCATATCTCCCCAGTTTTCTAAGAAAATTAGATATTTCCAATTTGATTTAACAATGGATTTATCAGTTAAAACTCCTAAGGGAAGTATCATTGCATCTATGTTTTGTGAATCAGTCCCTATTAGAGAACATAAATGTTTTTTATCTGCTGATCTCATCGTCATAACTATGATTGAATTTGATATAATCCTCGGTATGGATTGGATTTCGGACCATGATGTGAAGATTTATTGTAAGAAGAAGGAGGTTACGATTCTTGATGATGATGATAAGGAACACCTTATCTTTAGAGCAGAATCGTCGCAACCTAATTCTTTATCTAGATCCACCCCCAGTAGCTCAACTAAATTCAATTATTGGGGAGGAAGAGAATGAAATGACTATGGGTGAGGAAAGGAATGTTCAAATAGAGGATGTACCTATTGTGAAAGAATATGTAGATGTGTTTCCGGAAGACTTACCTGGACATCCTCCAGAACGAGAAGTTGAGTTTTCCATTGATTTAATTCCTAGATCAAGGCCTATATCGAAGACCCCTTATAGAATGGCCACTATAGAATTAGTTGAACTAAACAAACAACTAGAGGAATTGAGTAATAAGGGATTTATTAGCCCTAGTGTTTCTCCATAGGGAGCCCCTGTCTTTTTTGTTAAGAAGAAAGATGGATCTATGAGGTTGTGCATTGACTACTGGGATATCAATGCTATAACAATAAAGAACAAGTATCCCCTACCTCACATTGATGATTTATTTTACCAACTACATGGAGCTCAATAATTTTCAAAGATTGACCTTTGATCAGGATACCATCAATTGTCTGTGAAGAAGGAAGACATTCCGAAGACACCATTTCGAACAAGGTACGGGCATTACGAGTTTACCGTAATGACTTTTGGATTGACTAATTCACCCTCTTTATTCATGGATCTAATGAATAGAGTTTTCAAGGAATATATCGATGATTTTGTGGTGGTATTTATTGATGATATCTTGGTATACTCCAAAATCTACGAAGATCATGAAAATCACTTGCGCATTATCCTGAAGACTCTTAGAAGACATGAATTATATGGGAAGATTAGCAAGTGTGAATTCTGGCTTCAAGAGATTTCTTTTCTTGTCCATATTGTCTCTAATTATGTAATCTCTGTTGATCCTTCTAAGACCAAGGCAATCCAAGAATGGCCAGCACCGATGAATATAACTGAGGTACGCAGTTTTATTGGTTTGGCAGGTTATTATCGACACTTCATCCAGAATTTTGCCCGATTAGCTAACCAATTAATGAAGCTCACACGTAAAGGGGTTAAATTTGTCTGAAAAAAAGAGTGTGAAGAATGTTTTTAAGAACAGAATAGATGACTATTCAATGCTCCTATATTGACTCTACCATCAGGGAGTGATGAGTTCGTTATTTATAGTGATGAATCGAAGAAAGGACTTGGTTTTATCCTTATTCAGAATGATAGGGTTATTGCCTATGCATCACGATAGCTAAAAATTAATGAGAAAAACTATCCTAGTCATGATCTTGAGTTATCCGCTGTTTTCTCTGAATATTTAGAGACATTATCTCTATGGTGAAAAATGTGAGATTTATACTGATCACAAGAGTTTGAAGTATATTTTCTCACAGAAAGAACTCAACATGAGGCAAAGGATATGGCTTGAACTACTCAAGGATTATAATTTTACAATACACTACCACTAGGGGAAGAAAAATAAGGTGGAAGATGCTTTGAGCAGAAAGGATCATGGAGTTTTGAACAAGATGAGAGTTGAAAAGGATCCTATTTACATGGATCTAGTAAAGATAGATATGGGAATAACCATGGAAGGTGAAACATCGACACTTTTTCAAATGGTTGCCAAACCATCTTTACTAGAAAGAATAAAGAGTTCTCAAGCCGATGATGAAGCATTTAAAAAGAAGATTAAAGCTGTGAATGATGAGAGATTGAGTGACTTTGTGTATGAAGATGGAATTTTGAAATTTGGGAGGAGACATTGTGTTCCCAATATACCTGATTTAAAAAGGGAATTTTTGGAACATGCTCATAGTTCTAATTTCTCTATACACCCTGGGAGCACCAAAATGTATAGAGATTTAAAGGAACATATTTGTGTTGTACCCCACACTCTTTGATTTTCATGATCACAATCACTTTCATATGTGTTTAACATTGTGTTTTAAGTGTTTGTGTTGATAGGCATTTGATTGCCAAGAAGTTGACCAAGGAAGAGGCAGAAATGGACTGAAATTCAGTCCACCGGCCGACCGGTGGCTTCACCACCGGCCAGCCGGTGGCATCCAGACCAAACAGTGGAAGCTACTGCCTTCCCACCGGTCGACCGGTGGCTCTGCCACCGGTCGACCTGTGGCATCCAGCCCAAATAGTGCAATCTACTGTCTTTCCACCGGCCAGCCGGTGGCTCCTCACCGGTCGACCGGTGGAGCCTGGATCAAGACTCTTCTTCTCTACCAAGGCACCGGCCAGCCGGTGGAGATGTACCGGTCAGCCGGTGGCCCCTGGACCAGACTTCTCCTCCACTGCCAAGGCACCGGCCAGCCGGTGGAGCTGTACCGGCCAGCCGGTAGCACTGGTCAAACTAGCCGTTGGCTTTGACCAGTCAACTCCAAAAGCCTCCCAACGGCTCCGAGGCCTTTTCCAACGGCTCCAAAGCCCTCCAACGGATACTTGAAGGTTCCTAGCCTATAAATAAAGGCCTAGGAAGCCCCGGAACAACATACAAGCCACCGGACACATTGTTGATCATTTTGGCGAAGCTCCGGCGGACTGTTCCAAGAGAACCCCAAGTGCTCCATCCATTTCCACATCCAAGAGCACCACTCAAGAAGCTTGGGAAAGCACGCTACATCAACTCCATCATCCAATTGGCGCCCAAGTCTTCCCAATCACGGTTTTTCTTGTTTTATATATTTTGAGCTTAAAATTGGGTTTGTGCCTACAAACCCCAACCCTTTTCTCAACCTCCCTTTCTTTGGGTTCTCACACCACCACTAAGGTGTGAAGAGGTTGTCAAGCTTTACAAGGTAAGGCTTGACAACCTCTTCACACCTTAGTGGTGGTGTGAGAACCCAAAGAAAGGGAGGTTGAGAAAAGGGTTGGGGTTTGTAGGCACAAACCCAATTTTAAGCTCAAAATATATAAAACAAGAAAAACCGTGATTGGGAAGACTTGGGCGCCAATTGGATGATGGAGTTGATGTAGCGTGCTTTCCCAAGCTTCTTGAGTGGTGCTCTTGGATGTGGAAATGGATGGAGCACTTGGGGTTCTCTTGGAACAGTCCGCCGGAGCTTCGCCAAAATGATCAACAATGTGTCCGGTGGCTTGTATGTTGTTCCGGGGCTTCCTAGGCCTTTATTTATAGGCTAGGAACCTTCAAGTATCCGTTGGAGGGCTTTGGAGCCGTTGGAAAAGGCCTCGGAGCCGTTGGGAGGCTTTTGGAGTTGACTGGTCAAAGCCAACGGCTAGTTTGACCAGTGCTACCGGCTGGCCGGTACAGCTCCACCGGCTGGCCGGTGCCTTGGCAGTGGAGGAGAAGTCTGGTCCAGGGGCCACCGGCTGACCGGTACATCTCCACCGGCTGGCCGGTGCCTTGGTAGAGAAGAAGAGTCTTGATCCAGGCTCCACCGGTCGACCGGTGAGGAGCCACCGGCTGGCCGGTGGAAAGATAGTAGATTGCACTATTTGGGCTGGATGCCACAGGTCGACCGGTGGCAGAGCCACCGGTCGACCGGTGGGAAGGCAGTAGCTTCCACTGTTTGGTCTGGATGCCACCGGCTGGCCGGTGGTGAAGCCACCGGTCGGCCGGTGGACTGAATTTCAGTCCATTTCTGCCTCTTCCTTGGTCAACTTCTTGGCAATCAAATGCCTATCAACACAAACACTTAAAACACAATGTTAAACACATATGAAAGTGATTGTGATCATGAAAATCAAAGAGTGTGGGGTACAACAATCTCCCCCTATTTTGATGATCACAATCACTTATCAAAGCAATGTAAAAACTTAAATGAAAGGCATGCCTAAATGATAAATTGAAAATAAATACTAAGCATGAGAGAAAAGATTCTCCCCCAATCAATCAAGAAATTTCTCCCCCTTTGTGATTATCAAAATAGAATGGGGCATAAAACTTGATTGAGGGATAAGTTGAAAAACAAGATTGAGATTTGAAAATCAATTGAGATTTTGGAAATTGAGAGATTGAAAATTTGAATAACAGTTTGAATTGAAAGTTTTGAATCAAAAACCAATTGAAACCAAGAGTTGAAAATGAAAGATTGAATCGAAAAATTTTGAATAAAAAATTTGAAATGAGAATTTTGAAAGAAAATTTTTAATTCACAAAAAGGCTTAAAAGAACCTAACTCCCCCTAAATAAAAACAACTAATCACCGGGGAGCGGTTTTTGAAACCGTGACAAATTTTGGTCCTGTGAGACTCGCCAAAAGGGATTTTTCAATCCAAATTTGTTTCATGGCGGGTCTTCTCCTATAAAACTCATCGGAAAAGAAAATACTTTTGATACCAATTGTTAGGTCGGAAAGAACAAGCGCGAGGAAGGATGGCAAGAGGGGGGGTGAATTGCCTTTTAAAAAATTGATTAACAAATAAAAAATCAAAGTGAAAGTGCAGCGGAAATAAAGAGGCAAGACACACAAAATTGATAACGGAGTTCGGCCAAAACCCGGCCTACGTCTCCGCTCCCAACTTAACCGTTGAGAGATTCCTACCGCTTGCTTTTCAATGGTTTTAGCAAGAAACCCACTAGGCTTTGAGGTAGCACTAGGACCTATTACAGCTTGCTTTTATTGGTTTAGCAAGAACCCAATGCTTTTAATGGTTAAGCAATAACCCACTAGTCTTTTTACGGGTGAAGACTAGCTCACCGATCTCAAGCCTTTTTACAAGGTAAGGCTTGACAACCTCTTCACACCTTAGTGGTGGTGTGAGAACCCAAATCGGATTGTGTCCTGGGCCCAGGATTGTTGGGCCCCCGCCAGGATTGTTGGCGCCTGTGCCCCGGTAACCAATCCCACATCGGTTGTGGAGGGAGATTGGTGGGTGCTTGAAATTCCCGTGCCTACCTTCCCCTCAGCAACGCGTTTTAAAGCCGTGAGGCCTGGGATAGCAACTGGGCCAGAGCGGACAATATTGCTGGGCCGAGGGATCCGATCTATCAATTGGTATCAGAGGGTGGTTGGTCTCGGGACCGGTGTGGGCTTGGGGGGGGGGATGTTGTGTCCTGGGCCCAGGATTGTTGGGCCCCCGCCAGGATTGTTGGCGCCTGTGCCCCGGTAACCAATCCCACATCGGTTGTGGAGGGAGATTGGTGGGTGCTTGAAATTCCCGTGCCTACCTTCCCCTCAGCAACGCGTTTTAAAGCCGTGAGGCCTGGGATAGCAACTGGGCCAGAGCGGACAATATTGCTGGGCCGAGGGATCCGATCCATCAATTTGGTGGGACAACATGAAGAGGGAGATTTCTGATTTTGTGTCAAGATGTATAGTCTATCAATAAATGAAAGCTGGGAGGCAATAACCTAGAGGAGTCATGCAACCTCTTCCCATATCTGAGTGGAAATAGGATAATATCATGATGGACTTTGTCATGGGACTACCAAAGACTCTTAGAAGGAACAACACAATTTGGGTCATTTTTGATCATCTTACCAATTCAGAACATTTCCTTGCTATAAGGGAGGATTTACCACTTGAACGTCTAGCGAGAATATATATTAATGAAGTTATGAGACTTCATGGAGTACCCTTATCGATTGTCTCAGATCGTGATCCCCGTTTTACATCAAGATTCTGGAAAATTCTTCAGAAGGCCTTGGATACTGAACTTCGTTTAAGCACTGCTTACCACCCTCAAACAGATGGATAATCATAACGGACTATTCAAACCTTAGAAGACATGTTTATATCATGCTCACTTGACTTTCAGGGTATGTGGGATCAATATTTACCTCTGGTGGAATTTTTCTATAACAATAACCTCCACTCAAGTATTCGGATGGCACCATATGAAGCGTTGTACGGAAAGAGATGTCTCACACCAACCTGTTGGGATAATGTTGGTGAAATAAAACTTGTTGGCCCGGAACTAGTGGAGGAAACGATGGAAAAGGTAATGGTAATCCAAAACCACATCAAAGCATCTCAAAGTAGGCAGAAGATCTATGCCGATAATCGAAGGAATGATTTGGAATTTCATGTAGGAGATCATGTTTTCTTGAAGGTATCTCCATGGAAGGGAGTCATACATTTCAGTAAGAAAGGTAAATTGAGTCCCAGGTACATCAGACCTTTCAAAATTCTAGAACAAATTGGGGCTGTAGCTTACCATTTGGAAATGCTGCCAAATCTCTCCAAAGTTCACGATGTGTTCCACGTATCACTGTTGAGAAAATACATGCCTGACCCAACCCATGTACTCACCTATGAGGAATTAAAACTGGAACCCGATCTCTCTTATTGTGAAGAGCCTGTCAGGATTCTTGATACGAGAGAACAAGTGCTCAGAAACCGGACGACTCGTTTGGTAAATGTTCTATAGAGAAACCATAAAATGGGAGAGGAAACATGGGAACCCGAGAAACTTATGAAGAAGAACCACATGAGTATTTTTATGCAGTAATATTCTAGAAATTTCGAGGACAAAATTATTTGAAGGAGGGGAGAATGTAACATCCCAAGCTTCCACAGTACGCTTCTCTTTTAATAATACAATAGCGTGTGTTGTACGCAACTTCAAGATTCTAACACGCCGCGACCAATCAAAGTAGCCGTTATGAATAGTAATACCCACCTTTTGAAATTCTATACATTTTATCTTTCAAAATATACTTCATTTTTAGATTCGGAATATCAAAATTATCCTAGGATAAAATTTTGGTACTTTTCGGATAACTTTTATATTTTGATGAATAGTAAAAATTACTAAATTTTTATTAAAAACAATTTTTGTAATAGAAATAATTAATAGTGATAAATTATGAATTTGAGTGGTTTTAAAGTATATTTAGAATATATTTTTACCATTTAATACGATGTTGGTCATTGGACATAATTTCACAATTAAACAGGACATAAACAAGCATCAATATTTTGATAGTTATTATCTCTTAAAAACACGCTTTTTGTTTTAACGACGGGAATTAATTTTAAATTAATTTATGCCACTTCTGTATTTTGAATTTTGAAAAATGGATTCCATATTTGGAATCAGGATTTCCAAATTGTGTAAATACGTAACTTTCATTTTTAGACATTTTGAATAATTACTTCGGTAAATATTTTATTTACCATAGTTAAAGGGTAAATCCGGTAAATAAGGGTAAACAAATAATATTATAATAATAATAAATTACCCTAAAACATGTCCTAACCTTATTGGTTGATACATGTACGACCATGGGAATCTTTGGGTCGATTTTGAGACCCCATATAGCCACTTGTTGGTGATAAGGACACTTTATATTAATTAAGTTAAAATAAATACAAAAAAGACATAAGCATATATCTTTTAGAAAAACAATTTTTACATAGGGTTATATATGTTTAAATTTAGACTATAAATATTCATTAGAAATCTAAAAATATTTAATACATAATGGTATTTTATTTATAATTTATAGACATTAAATAATTTAATTTATTTATGACACAATGATGATGCAGTAATTACCGTATTAATGAAAGATTAAGATAATTGATATTATAAATACCCAAATAAATGTAATTTGATACTTTTTATAAATTACAATAATTTTATAGGGTAATATGACATATTATAATTATTTATATAAATTGTTTTCGAATTAATAATGCTGTTATGAATTTATCAAAAACAAAATACCCAATAGTGTCAAAATTGACATAAAAGAGTTTTTAAAACAAATATTATATTATTAATTGATATTCAATTCCTAAAAATCTAAGGTTCGGCTAAGAGACTTATATCATGATAGGTGTATCATTAATGGACCACTTGGGGTCTCTTGGAGGTATATATTATGTTTATTAACTATATAATATAAAAATACAAAGTGACATGGTAAGTGTCAAACTAATTAACTAAGAGTTAAAACTAAAAGATAAGGTTAATATAATGACCCAAACCTGTCTAAAATCTATTGGTTGAATGTTTTTAGAACTATACCCACCTTAGCATTTAAATAATCCACTTTTGAGCCATTGAAACCGAATATGAATTTATTATAAAATAATATTTCTATATTTTCCTAAGGTTCCCCTCCTCCCCCTTATAAAAGGACACCACTTCTAACCAATTCTCCACACCTACAAAGCCTTTTGGTTCGGCCAAACCCTGCCCAAATACTCTCTCAACTTCTTTCACTTCAACATAGATGCCATAGTTTGATCAGAAAGCCAACCTAAGGAGACATTTTGATCAAATCAAAAGGAAGAACCCGAAGAAGAGGAGGTTATCCTACCATCAACCAAGGAAAAGTACAAGATAAGGGTTTATTTCACAATCTCTTCATTATCTGAGATTGTTTATACATAATTATCTATTGGGACCTCTTTATCATCCACATCCATGTTTCTTAAATATGTATTTCAAAACAATCTTATTATTTTACAGAATATGGGTTAAAGTCATTTATACCCTTGTTTGACTTTTTATAAGAATTTTATAAAGGAATCTTTCCGTCGTTTTCCAAACAAGGTCATTTTTAACCTTTTCAACAAAATTAAGGTAAGAATGTTTATTTTAACTTATACGGTGGGTGCGTCTATTTTCTTCCATTATAAGATCGTCAAAGTTTCCTTTACAAGTTTATAAGAATATTTTCAAAATAAATATTTTCTATATGTGAATCTTACATGATTTCAAAATATATAGAGATATGTCTCTAAAAAAAAGGTTTTGATTTCATCTATGTCAACATCCTTTGATGGATTTTATGTTTATTTGAAGTTGACTTATCATGATACAAAACTTCCATATTGTATTGAAGTTTTTGTGATATGTTTGACTGTGGATGTGTTATTTTTATACCATTCATTGCTTATGGTTAAAGAATTGAAATTTCGTATTGTAGTTTTAATACGAATTTTTATGATACGTTTAAACCTTTTCATATGAGTAATGTATTGGACTTAGTGAGTGATGGGTGGAGCTCACTATAGCTCCTCGATGCATCGGTAGGTCTCATGAGACAACTAGACGTGGAATTGGCCGAGGCCCTTTCCCAATTTGATTTATGGTTTTCTCCGAGGCCTTAATCATTTTAGATGTCTTGGATGAGGCCTTGAAAAAATGTTTCAGAATGTCCGACATTATACATTACCTCATTATGGAAATAATATTGATGGTTCATGCGGTCATTCTACTAGTAGAATACCCATGATTATGTTTTATTATGGCATTATTTACTCATCTCATGTTCTTTCCATAAAAGTATTCATGTATATTATTGTTAAGGTAATGTGGTTTAAATTATTTACCATGCTTAATATGTATGTCATTTTCCACTGTATAACTTACCCTTTCTGAGCATTTGAGCTCAACCCTTTCAATGTTTTATTTTTTCCCAGGATATGAAGAAGTTAGTTATGAGTGACCTGGAGGCATAATCTAGGAGGCTTGGATGCTTCTAATGAAATATATATTGTTGTATTTCTCTTCAAGTTGTAAAGTTGAAAATATGTATGAATCTTGTTTCCAATAATACTAAACTAACCAGTCTTTCGAGACATGATCTCCTTGTGATCATACCAATGCTATGTAATAAGGCACCTACTCTGGGTAACTAGGGTCGGGGCGTTACATTTCAATCCTTTTCATTGAATATAACCTTGAAAACATATAATGTAATAAAAAAACATTTTAAAAACTTTTTCATTCAAAATATGATGGAAAACCTTGGAAGAAATATTGAAAGATTTTTGAAAAAATATTTAAAAAATAACACACATTTAAATTCGTTTTCCTTGAAAATGATCATAAAAAGTCATTTAAAAAATTATTAAAAAATTTAGGAAACATGGGTTTAAAAAATTATTTTTCTAACCAAAGAGAGAAATAATGTCTGATTTTATTAAATTTTTTTCTAAATATCTTATATAAAAAAATTATATGTGATCCCATTACTTGAATATTTCATGAATGACATGAGGATAAAAAAATTCCTGTGAATAATTGATAAATGTATCATAAGATGTCATCAATAAAAGAATAATCATAAATAAGCTTGATATATTTCCTTTTTGAGACATCAATATGCCTAATTCCAATTTTTTCACATTTGATACATTCAACCTTTATTTATTTATTAGGTTTTCCATTATTCTCAATAATTCTATAAACCAAAATTTTCAGTTTTACATTTTAGATAATTTATTTGTGTATTTATTTTCCAAAGTCAAAACATATGCGTGTTCCTCTAATACATTCTCTTGGTGGCTTCTTCCCACTTTCTTGACATGTTGGAAACTAAATATTATTTCCTCTATGGAATCCATTACCCATATCATCATATATATCTTTCCTTGTGTTCAATGGTTAGTTTTAGAGATGACTAATTTATAAATTTTTAATCATGTTCTGTGTAAAGTGATTAGGTATGATCACAATGTACTTTACTCTCATTATTACAACAACTTTCAATGTTATACCAGTTCTTCTCATTAAATCAATTTACTAAAACTAGAATTAATAGTGTGATCAATACTAATCATTGATGAACACATTATATTCATGAAAAATAACTTATACAATGACTAAATTATTACACATTTTTTAATCAATGAAGACATTGGATTATTCGTAGACACATCCTGAGACATATTCATAGAAATATACC
Organism: Viscum album; assembly: GCA_963277665.1. Taxonomy (NCBI): domain Eukaryota; kingdom Viridiplantae; phylum Streptophyta; class Magnoliopsida; order Santalales; family Viscaceae; genus Viscum; species Viscum album. Next base: position 34,526,651 of record OY728163.1, read on the forward strand.
TATGGATATGACTAAAATTTTCTAATCCTAATTTCAAATGGTTGACTAATATTTTTCTATGATACCAAATAATATTGTTCCTCGCTTTTCATATATATTAATTTCATCATTTTATGGAACATTTTATACTTTACATGAAAACATGACTAAAGACCGTATTAGTATAGTGCCATTAAAATAATTGATACATAAAACCTATTACATAAGTGGGATAAATTATAACCCACAATGTTCTTCATGACTACCACCATTTATAAACAAATCATACATAATTCACATCTAAATAACCTGGTTAAAGGAAACATAAGAAATGGTGAGCCAAGATTCTGGGTAATGATAAACAATTGAGATATGTAAGCATAATCAAAATCATAAGGGTATGAGAATAAGATCATAAATTTATAAGATAATAACTTGAATATAATATATCATAATATGTAGTTATGACATAAATATTGGTAGTTCATAATACACGAATCATAATGGAATCATGATAATAATCCATAAAATAATAACAAAGTAATAATACATGGATTATGGTAGAAACATATACATATAAAATGATTTCCAATGTAGTCAATAATTATAGAAAATTCCATATTAGTTGAATAGTTTCACTCCCCAAACCATCTTAGTAATCAAAGTTCACTCTAGAGACCATCATAGCAGAAACATTCCTTTATTGAACTGAGATCACTCCCCATTCTATTCGTGTCAATATCATGAGATATAAATCTATACCAAATGAATTATAGAGAGGTATAGGTCCCACATTTCACATAATGAAATCATGAATACATTTTATACGATTTTGAAATATTTCATCATTTCATAACTCATGACATGAAATGGGAATAAAAAACATATCATCATATCATAAACTGTTGAAAAGAGATTGATTTCAAAATTATTTCATAAAATCCTAAACCATGAAAAAAAAATAGTTTCATAATTAGATAACCAGTTAATGATAAGAAAGATTCATATGCATTTAATATAATAAATAGAGACAGATATCATAATAATATATTATGTGAAATAGAAATGTGTTCCATAAAACTATAACCCGTGAATGAGAAACGAGTTTCATTAAAATCATTCCATCAAAACATAAATCATTCAAAAAAATAATAGTAATTGTACCCTTGGAACATATCCACAGTAAGGAATGAGTAACACCAATGTATGTCATCATAGATGGAATATAATACAGAAATATCTTTTTAAACAATTTCTTTATAAAAATAGAAATTCTTTGAAAAACACGCTGAATATACTTTTCATTGAAAATAACCATTTTAAAAAAATTATTGTGTGATTTAAAATAATTTATTACACATGATCATATATAATTTTTTAAATAATTTTTCTTTTAAAATATCTTTGAAATAATATAAAATAATCTTTGAAATCATTGATGTAATTTTCATTGAAAATAAAATTTTGAAACATATAAAAGAAGTAATGAAATTCATTTAAACACACCTATTGATCAGAAATTGTCATTTCAAACCCATTTTGATTTAAAATAGATTTCAAAATGTATAAAATAATCTTTGGATTCATTTAAATACTTTTCTTTGAAAATAAACTGTTGGAAATACAAAAAGGATGATTTTAATATCATTTAACGCACATATTGAACATAAAAAAATTATGAAAACCATTTTTATTTTAAATTTATCTGATAATAAATAATATAATTTTTTAGATCATTGATATTATTTTCAATGAAACTAACATTTAAAACTTATAATGTAAACATGAAAAGATTTTGAGGATATTTTATATGAAAATAACGTTGAAAACATCATATGGAAGTTTGAGAGGATTTTGATAACTTCTTTAGAACATAACACTCTTTCAAAATATTTTTCTATGAAAACGATCATAAAATCTAAATTAAAAACAGTTTTTAAAACATTTATATGAAACATGGTTTTTGAATAAAATATATTTCTTATAGGAGAGGGAAATAATGTTGGATTTTAAAAAAAACTTTCCTATATATATTCAGTCAAAAAAATGAAAAAATGGTACCATTATATGAAAATTTCATGAATTAAAAAGAAGATAAGATTATTCATTAAACCTTTTGAGAAAATGAACAAAATATTTCATCAATAGAATCATAATTAAACAAATCTTGATTAATAATGGGATTGTAGCACAAAATTTATACCACCTTGGTAAGTTTGAATATAAATCCCCATAAAATAATAACATTACATGAAGCATAAAATATCAAGAAAGGAATTAGATTCATGATATAACATTTAAAATGGAATTATATACAACTCATAAAATATTATATGCGTATAATAAAACCTATCTCTTAAAGAGTCCAATTTGAGACAAAATTACCTTAATGATTTAGTAACTTTTTAACCATAAATACCCATGAAATAATGACTATAAAATGAATTTTTAAATATAGAAATATATAAGGGTATCATTTAATACAGTCATGTGAAGTATATACACCCCAAAAATGAAACTGGTGGGGAATAAGGCATAAGTCTCACATAACTAAAATTGATACTACAAATCCCCTTAATTTTTTAGTAACAATTGAATCGTGAGATCCGTGATAGAATAAAAACAACTGAAATATTTAATATAATGAATTAAATTAAATTCATGATATAAAATTTCATAGGGTATTACATACACAACACAAAAATAAGAAATGGGGAATATAGCATCCAACACATAGAAATAAAAGTGATAAAAGAAAACCCTTACCACAAGTATTAATATTCTTCATAAACATTAAAACCTCCAATATTATAAATATATATTTACATTAAACCTAAAAAAGAACCATATTCTTATATATTATACCACGTATGATTTTATTGTTAAGTTATATTACATTTTTAGTAACAATTTCATGCTAAAGTTATGTTTAAGGTAATAATTTCATTGTTTTATTTGTCAAAATTTTGACTTTTTATTCATGATCCGCTTACTTAAATCCTGATTTAATTAGTAAATTTTTATTAAAAATTATGTAAATATCATATTTATTATTTATATAAATATTTATCAAAATCTATAAAATATGGAAATATTAAATAGAATTCACAGTTCATGGAGATTGTAGGTTGTACATACACATAATCCTTATTTCCATTATCACGTCGTATTAAGAGAATGTAAATGAAAAATATATGTGTGTGTATATATATATTATCATTATAGTATAATTATTATTTATCAAATATAATATATGTCAACTATATTAATTTCTAAAACATTCCTTGTAATGGGTCAAGGAAACACATCGCTTTGAGGAGTTGGTAGTCCCCAATTTAAAATTCAAAGTTACCGTATTCTCAAAAAATTGAAAGATTGATAGTATATGTTATATAATTATTAAAAAAATAGATAAATAATATATATCATATATAATAAATAAATATTTTTCTTAAATCATTATTAAAAACATTTAATGGTGGTAATGGAAGAACAAAATATATCAGTTCATGAGGTGGTAGTATGCCGTACACACGAATGATAATTGCATATCCAATTTGATGGATGATTGAGTAGGTCCAGGTCAAACCCTAAAATTAAGAAAATATACTTATATTTATGATACTTAGTTTATTATATAATAATTTTATAAAAATAATTTATGGGTTTTAGAAAAAAACATTAGTTCCTTTTGAAGGATGTTACCTCTTCTTTGGGTAACTCCTTTTGGTTTTCACCGAGGGGCTTCTTTTGTTGTCATTATTCCAAGAGCAAGGCCTCTAGGGTGAAGGGAGGAATTTTTTTGGTGGTGTATTTATATTTTTTAATGTTATTAATGTCTTGATAGGTGGTAATAAGTGATAGGGGTGAGTTCCCTTTTTATAGTGGTAGATGAGTGTCATTCTTGTAAATTTAAAAGGTAAATACTATTGAGAGTTATCTGTTATATAATTTACCTCTAATGATAATAATTTTTAAATAAAAGATAGTATATCTATGAAATACAGATATAAAGTGGCTTTTGGACATCCCTCTAGGTTAATTTTTTCCTTATGTAAATTTTTAACCAATAAGTAAACTTGTTTTTACCTCAATCGCTGTAATTAAATTTTACTACCTTCAGTATTATTTTTTTGTAAAAAACTCATATTACCTTACTATAAATTATAAATTATTCTGATTCCAAATTAATAATATAATTTATTAATTCTTATAACAATAGTGTCTTAAATTAATTTAAAATGATTTCGTAGAAGTGATAAAAACAACGTGTTTTTAATGTGATAATGAAAAAAATATTGAAATGTTTTTACTTCCAAATTAAATGAAAAATTGATTCGAATGACCTAATTTATCACCACTAGTTTCTATTAATTATCCCTTTATTTATTTATTTTTTGTTTGTAAAGTTTATGGGTGATTTTTTAGAGGTATTTGAGAACATTTGGAATCTTTTGAGGTGATTCCAAAGGTTCACAATTTGAGCACATATAGGAGAAACCCTAAAAATCCAATAGGAAACGGTGAAAATGTAGAAAACGGGATATGGGTAGATGCACAGTTAGGATCATATTTTTTCGAAACTATGTGGATGAAACAGATTAATTATGAAATGCGACGTGGAGGGCTTATGCATGGTTGGTTCACAGTTTTCCTAGTCATGCAGTCCAAACTTGGTGAGGAGATTGTTGTGGAAGAGGCTAGCACACCATTATGGAACGATTTGTTTTACCATGTGAGCCAACCATGAAAGGTTAAAAATTTATATCCTAAAAAATAGGATCTCATTTGTTTCCACCTTGAATCCTCCCATTTTCACTATTTTTGACACTTACTCAGTTTTTCTTCCTCCCAAAGGCTACAAATAATTTATACTCAAACTAGGAGAGAACATTTGGAAAATTCTCATGTGTTGAATCTTTCTTCCCTTGGTAAGTGTTAATTTTTGGTATATTTATTTTTATCTACTATTCTTCCTTTTCTTGGATTTGTTCATATGATCCATTAGGCATATATCTATGATATTTGATTCCAATCATGATGATATATGGTTGTATTACTATTAGTTAATAATATTTATTTCACGTGTTTTGAGATTCAATCTAGTTTTAATGCCGAATTAGTTTCATTCTTAATTTTCACCATATATTTTAAGGTAAGTGGGTACAATCTCAACTCCCCATATTAGAAAATCATGTATTTATTTTAAATTTATTTTTTCCATTAATTGATTTTGAAATTGGTAGGATTTTCTTTATTGAAACCCTCATTGGTGGTGATTTATGAAATTGTGAAAATTGGGTGTTTTAGATTAATGTGAAAGTGCCAAAAAGATTTTAGAATGATGAATTTAAAAATGTTTTCTTATGCATGAAATTTCTTTTAATAAAATTATGTTTTATTAAACTGGATTGAAAAATAATATATTGAAATGGTTATTAGATTAAAAAATTATCCATGTGTTGAATGGGATGGATATAGGTCCTTAAGTACCACCATCAATGGGATGGGTTATTGACATGATGTTCCATCACCAACGAAAACACCCAGTATGTGTTGTTGAGTGTGTGGGTGTGTGGATATGTGATGTGTTATTGGTTATCCCAATTGAATTTGAGAAATTGTTAAATGGTTTAATCAAATTATTTCTTTAGATACTTTATGTAATGGAATTTGTTTTATATTATGATATAGACTATTTATAATTGTTTTATATAAATGTGGTAACATGTTCTATCCTATTGGAATGAGTGGGAATGTCATTTGGTGAAAACCTACTGAGTTTCATTACTCATATCTAATAGGGAACTCTGGTGATTTTACATTTATTATTTTATGATGCATAGTTAAATGTAATGTACCACACTTATTTAGTATTTATACTTGATACTTGTTAATTTATTGTGGAATTGGACTATGGATCATGTAGGGAGCGATGGAACTGTGCCTCCGGAGTCATCTGGGTTATTTTTGGTTTTTTTTCAACTTTGTAGTTGAAATTGATCTCGGTTTCATCTTGGTACTTTGATATACATAGATTTATTTGTTATAAATTTATTTCTCTTAAGTGGTTATCAAGTATCATACATGGTTTTGGGTTATGGAAGGTTTTATTGTGTGTAACACCCCTAGTTTTTTTCAAATATATATTTTATAAAAATAATTTATCATTTTTGATATTTTTCATTTCAAGTAACGTTGAAAAAATATTATTTTATATTAAAGTTCTATGTTTGGATTGTCTTATAAGGAACACAAATGTAATCATGCACTATACACAACTTAAATTATGGGTTGTTATACAAGAATAAATGAGGTTATCTAGTGACTGGGTTTATGTTACAAGCAAAACCAAATTGGTGTACATAATAGGAAACACCAACATGGCGTATGTTACATGAAACACTGAGTTTATACAAAACATCATTTTATTATTATAACTATTTAAATTATATAATTATAATATATCCATTAAATGGATATATTATAATTATAATATAGACTTACCCATCCAAAACTCATTGGATAATTATTTTCATGTCTAAAAGGTTCATTTTTATGATTTTTTTTAAAATACATTTTCAAGGAAATGGTTTTGAAAAGGTTTTCAATGTTATTTTATATGTTTTTTAGGAAATTAGATTTCAAAATGTTTTATCTTTTAAAGATAACTTTTCAAAGAATAAAGGATATTTACCTCAACCAATGTTTTCAAAATATCAATCCATGTTATTTTTGTCTAAGATAACATCTTTTGATGATAATAATTCCCTTCTAGGATGTGATGGAAATTTTCCATTCATATTTTCTCTTGAATGGTTTAGGTTTTCATGGAATGACACTTACGACACCTGTTTCACTCCCATATGTTTTATGATTTTGAAACCCGATCCTTTTCACAAGTAATGATTTCATGATGTGATTATGAAGAACATATATTTTCATAGATTACGATGTGATGAAATGTTAAAGACACCCATTTAATTTCATGGGATATAATTTGTTTTTTATTAAACCAATCTCTTTCTATGGTTTATAAGATGATGAATGTTTTATTATCTACGAGTACATGTATGATTTTTGTTATTATGAGATGAGTTGAACCTATATCTCCCTCCAATGAATTGGGTAATGATAAGTTGTATATGATCACAAAGGGTACATTGGTTGTAGCCAAATCCAAAAAAATAAGGTATATAGGTTATAGCCCAAGCCTAAAAGTAAAAGGGTAAATGGTTTGTATACCATGACCAAAAACTAAAAGGTGCGTTAGTTGTATCTCAATACTAAAAGTAAGAGGGTAAATGGGTTGTATCCAAAGACAAAAAAATAGGGTTCAAGGGTTGTAGCCCATGTGTGAAGTAGGTACATGGGTCCTATCCCAATACTAACATATTATTAATGTCAAGATAGTATCCTTGACATAAAATATTATATTCCATTATGTATGCCACAAATCATATGACATATTCATTAGTTAATATTTCATGAATCGGGATGATCCTTTCCTTATGATTCATGATGAACTGCCATGATTTATCCCATAACTCAATTTTATGGTATTTGACATGAATATTATGATCAGGTAATGTTGTGATCACGTTCTCAAACCCCTATGTTCATGATTATGGTCAAAGTTAAACCTTCATACCCTTACTAGGCATCTCATCTCACCCCTTTTTATGTATACTTCCCTACGTTAGGAAAATACATTTCATGTATGATATGTCTAATAGAGATGATATTCATGGATAATATAGTGAGATAAAATATTGCTTGCTTATGTACTATTGTTTATGATTCCTTGTTTTCAAATTAAGGACCAAGTAACACCATGAGAGAGTATGGGTGAATCAGGGTGTAAGCATTATCTTCTAAAATGCTGTATCTTGTTCCCATATTGGTAATAACCTATAAAACCTATCTGATGAGAATGTAAAAAAATCACATGAAAAATGAAGACACACCAATCATACATGGTACATAACTATGGGATACATCCAATGAGCATACATAGAGAGGTTGTTGGTCATACCAAAATAAAATAATCATCACTGTAGATTTGGATGGGTAAGTCTATACAACCAAAAATTCATGTCCTTATGTGAAAAACAATAAAATTAATTTTAGAAACATTTGGAAATTTAATTTGATAAATTAATCTTCATTTTGTAATTTATAATTTCAAAATTAGATTAGGGTATATTTTTTGGGATATTTCTAAGAAACATCATTTTGGGATGAATGGTGAAAAATACAAGATTTTAAATCAAAACTGCCTTTTCCTATAATTTATATATATTGATAAATTATATTTTGAATTTTTTAAATGTTAAATAAGATCATATTTTTATCAATTAATCTAGTTTAGGTCATTGGAATGAATTTCAATTCGAAATTGTGTATAAAAACATAGCGATGATTTGTACTTTTTTTCGTTAAAAACCAGCAATGTCGTCTCGTCAACGAGGTTATTTTTCAATGAATTTATATAAATTATATAAATAGAATTTAGAGAAATGGATTCCATATTTGTAATTAGAATAATATATAATTTATAATAATATAACTTTTCTTTAACAAAATTATTAGAGAAATTGATTAAAATTAATTACAAGGGTTAAGAGAAAAATTATGTTAATAAACTATTAAACCTTATATTTATGTCCTAAAATAACCTATAAACTTGTCAAAAACCAATTTTTAAATAATATTTTTATATTAACCTTGAATTATAGTTTTTTTAGGATTTTTATGACTTTTGATTGGTAAACGCATGGGTACACCTAACTTATATTCAAAAATACGAAGTGTGCCCTTTACCTTCCCTATAAAAGGCCACCACCTCTCCATATTCTTCACACCTCTCATACCACATAGGATCAGAATAATTATACCAATTAAACATCCCAAAATACATCCCATACTTCTATAATCATACCCTTGGTAGGAAATAAATCCACTGTATCCTTTGGGAACCAACCAAAAGGATTTACATGATTAAGAGGTAATAACTTATATCAAGCTCCTTTATTTAATTTTATTTCCCCCACTCCTCAAGTATATTTATTCCATGATATTATAACATAAAAAAATATATTATAAATAATATTATTTTATTATTATGAGTTTTTTACCTACACTTACACACACCTACATCAATTGGGAAATTAATATATTATTTATGTGTGTAGAGAATTACCACCTCACTAAATAATGATTAATAATTTTTCCATTACCACCTATCACGGAGGACATTATGATAGAAAATATGTTTATATATTTGATATATTAAACTTATTATGTATTTAATCATTTATATTACATTTAGCACAGATATCCTTTTACATTATATTTGGTCTAAATATTATGATTTTGTTTGTGAAGATGCTGACTAGTTGCACCTCAAAGTGATGTGATTCGTTCACACAATACATGGAATTTATTAAAGATGGGTTTAGTGATATTGAATGATATATATGATATAATAATTAAAATATAATAATGATACATACACATATATATTTGTTTAATTTTCTATCATTATTTCAATATGGAAATATACACGGAAACAACGTTCATGTTTATGTAATTCTTACCGTCTTCATGAATGATGAGTTCTATTTCAAACTTATATATTATATATATTATTATAATTAAAATATAATGAATATAAATGACACACACACACACACATATATATATATCATGTCTTAAATTCAGGAAATCATGATATAATAAATTAAGACACATGCGAAAAACAAAGTGGATATTACTTGACGTGAAACCTTAACATAAAATTGTTAACAAGAGGGTAATATAAGGTAATTATAAAAACATGTATGTAACTAAATATACAAATATTATTCTATATAATATTTATAATATACTAAAAATTATTATACAATAAGACTGTATGAGTAAAACGAGATACAATACACAATGTAAGGGGAGTTTGTCTCACTTTTTATTTTCATAACATCCATACTTTATTCACCACTCATTAATTTTGTGTGGGGTGTATACTAACCATGTATGTATTCAATTATTATTATTCATAATTTTTTTTGTATTTTCATATCCTGTCTATTATCATCCTTTATTTTGGTTTATGTTTCAAATGTTACCAAATCAGTAAAATAGTTTTGTCTCAATTTTCCTTCAGAGAGACTCATAATTTTTTATGCACCAAAATTATTTTTCAAGGTGAATATAATTAATTATTACAAGTTATATCATGAATATCATTCATTATGATATTTTAATCTTTATATAATTTCATTTTCATACATGGATAATATGATCCCATGTTACCAAGTGGAAAGAGTTTATTGAAACAATCTCAATGCTTTTTGACATTATTTTTGTATATACTTCTTTTGATGAACCCTTATGATGAATCTCTCAAGAAAATTCATGAATTTTATAATCCTATCTTTATTTATGATTTATTAATGTATTTTTACCATTTTTCAACTCTTTGGTACATAATATATTTATAAAGTGTTTTTAATTTTTTTTGACTTTACCCTCTCTTCGATCGAAAATCTGTGTTCCCTCAAAACAATGTTTTCTAAAAAGGGTTCCAATGAATATTATACTATTCTACGAAAATATTTAAAAGAAATTTTGACCATTTTTTCTTTTATTAATGTTTTTAAATGGATATTATGGTCAATATTTTAATTATTCATTTTATAAGGTTTTTACCAAGCTTGAGGAATGTTCTTTTTACCTTGTATGACATGTATAGACTTACCCATCCAAAATTAATTTGAGAATTATTTTCATGTCTAAAAGGACAATTTTTATGAATTTTTTAATATTAATTTTCAAGGAAATGGTTTTTAAAAGGTTTTAAATGTTATTTTATATGTTTTTCAGGAAATTATATTTTAAATGTTCTACTTTTTAAAGAGAAGTTTTCAAAGAAGAAAGGATATTTACATCTACTAATGTTTTTAAAATATCAATACATGTTATTTTTCGTCTAAGATAACATCTATTGATGATAATCATTCCCTTCTAGGATGTGATGGAAAGGTTCCATTCATATTCTCTCTTGAATGGTTTATGTTTTCATGGAATGATACTTATGACACCTATTTCACTCCCATAGGTTTTCTGATTTTGAAACCCGCTCCTTTTTAGAAGTAATGATTTCATGAAGTGATTATGAAGAACATATATTTCCATAGGTTACAATGTGATGAAACGTTAATGACACCCATTTTATTTCATGGGTTATAGTTTATTGTTTATAAAACCAATCACTTTCTTTGGTTCAAAAGACGATGAATGTTTTATTATCTACAAGTACATGTATGATTTTGTTTATTATGAGATGAGTTGTACCTATATCTACCTCCAATGAATTGGGTAATGATAAGTTGTATATGATCACAAAGGGTACAATGGATGTATCCAAATCCGAAAAAATAATGTATATGGGTTGTAGCCCAAGCCTAAAAGTAAGAGGGTAAATGGTTTGTATACCACGACCAAAAACTAGAAGGTACATGGGTTTTATCTGAAGACTAAAAGTAAGTGGGTAAATGGGTTGTATCCAAAGCCAAAAAAATAAGGTTCATGGGTTGTAGCCCATGCTTGAAGTAGGTACATGGGTCCTATCCCAATCCTAACATATTATTAATGTCATGATAGTAGTCGTGAAATAAAAGATAATATTTGATTATGTATGCCACAAATCATATTCCATATTCATTAGTTAATATTTCATGACTTGGAATGTTCCTTCCCTTATGATTCATGTCTTATGAGCTGCCATGATTTATCCCATGACTCAATTTTATAGTATTTGACATGCATGTTATGATCAGATAATGTTGTGATAATGTTCTCAAACCCCTATGTTCATGATTATGGTTAAATTTCAACCTTCTTACCCTTACTAGGCATCTCATATCACCCATTTTTATGTATAATTCCCTACATTATGAAAATACATTTCATGTATGATATGTCTAATAGAGATGCTATTCATGGAGAACCTAGTGAGATAAAATATTTCTTGCTTATGTACTAGGGTTTATGATTCAATGTTTCCAAATTAAGGACCATGTAACACCATGAGAGAGGAGTGGTGAATCAGGGTGTAAGAATTATCTTCTAAATAGATGGATCATGTTCCCATATTGGTAATAACCTATAAAACCTATCTGATGAGAATGTAAAAAAACAATCACATGAAAACTAAAGACATGCCAATTTTATATGGTACACCACTATGGGATACATCCAACGAGCATGCACCAAGAGGTTTTGGGTCATACCAAATTAAACTAATCTTCCCTAGATTTGGAGTAATATATATTAGAAAAGTCACTCTATTCCAGGAGCTCTTCCTTTACAATGTTTTATGAATAACACACATGTCCCCTAGATCACTTCTGATGACTCCCCCCTGCTTACTATATTAGACAGAGTATGACCTTAATTTATCGACATGATGGTCACTTCAATGGGGTAGCAATAAATCATTCATCCTCAACCATAGATAAATGATCTTTTGAAGTCTTGTTTTTAACTATAATTGTGTTTCAGTTTTCTGTTCACTGTTAGTTCATGAACTATTGGTCCTCATACTGTCCACTCCGTAATTCTTTCTTTCCTCCAGAAACAGTACTGCACCACATTTCCTGACTGGTTCCTTCATAAACTAATCCTAATTTTCCATTAACTAGACTACTTCCACATCATACTACACTGATCAATGTACTACGAGGCTTCCTCCACATATTGAATATACAAACCGTGACTGCGTAATGAATTCACAAACTGCGACCACGTAATGCCTTCACAAACCATGTATTCCTATTTTTTCTTCTCTGCAGACCAAATCCACCTCCACAAATTGTTTTCCTTGAACTAGTCTTCTTCCTCCTTATACTTTCTTCCATGAACTGTTTGGCACTTTACCAAATTCCTTTCATATTTTCAATTAATTTCATCAAGGGTTGTCTATCCATGAAGTAATTCTAGATTTATTTGAATTTCTCTCAGATTTTTTATATCAGAGCCTCACTTTAATAAAGGGATTATTTCTCCATATATATGAAAATAAATCCACATAATTTTCTAAACATAGACTTACAAAATCTTCGATATGACATCTCATTTACTATGAACCATGCATCTCCCATGAACCATATTCAATATGAGATCTGTGTACCACCATTCTTCCTAGGTGGTGGAACAAACCACCACCTCATTTTTGAGAACTACACCATTTGAGTATTATTAAAACTCCAACTCTTTTTCATGAATGACGTGCCATCTTGGGAATACTTTTCCTTCCACGAACAACATGACTACTCTCGAACCTCCATCGCTCCTCAAAATGTTCCTCAAACCTGTTATGTGTACTATTTTACAATCTATGAAGAATTCCTACCTCATGGTTCATTCTTTGGATATCTCCTTACCATATTTTGTGATCCAAAAACTATTACAGAAAATCCCATTCTGTAAATTGCCTCTACAGAAAACCAACCTTTTCCAAAAAAAACTACCAATTTTCTGGCCCAATCATTTGGTAAACACTAGGAGACTATGCCACCTTAAAAATGTCATTTCACATGTTCCATAAGATCACTTAAAATGTTATCCCCTTGATCAAACCATTGTAGATTGAAAAAAAATCACAAACCATGATCCATTTCATGAAATGAACAACGTTAGTTCCAACAATCACACATTTTGGGTTTGATGGCAATCCACAAATAAATCCAATGAGGCACCAGCCAAAACGTGATTAAGGAGATACAACTAATCCAACTATCTAAGTCAACATGAGCAATTATCGATATAGAAAACAAGAGGGGAAACATGAATTGGGTTCTCTTGATAACAAAGATTGATTTTTTTCACCATTCACATTGTCTCCAAACTTTTTCCTATTTTTAAATAATCTTCCCCCCCATTTACAACATTTTTATATACCTATATTCTCTATCTTCTTTCCCCTGGAAAAACATTTCATAGTTCATACACCTTGTTTAAACCATAAAAAATTTAATTTATCTATTCTTCCCCATTGGAAATAAACCCAAAGAATCAAATTTTGACTTGTAGAGATCAAATAACACTACCCCATGATCATATATCCCCCATACACCTACAAACCATCATAAAATAGATTAAAACAGTTATCCCAAATGGGGAGAGATGATCCTTCATAACCTCCTCATGCTCTGAGAGGTGGTTGAAGATGAATGTTCAATTGATGCTTCTCGAACACTTTTGTTGAAAATGGATTTGACAGTATGTCTGTCACTTTGTCATCAGTTCAGACATGATCCATTTTAATCATGATTTGTTCAACATTTTCCTTGATGAAGTGATATCTTATTTAAATTTGTTTTTTATTATATTTATGAATATGATTCTTTATAAGATCAATTTCACTCTGGTTATCACAGTGAATCACCATTGGTTGTTTCACCTCATCACCAATATTAGTCTGCTATTTCTTTATCCATAATAGCTGAGTGGATGCCTTTGTAATGGAGATATACTCATCTTCTGTTGTACAAAGATAAGTACTTTCATATTTATTATTCAACAAACCCACACATTTTCTTTCTAATAAAGAAGTATCCAACACTTGTGGAGTTTCTATCAACAACATCTCTAACCCATTTTTCATTAGAAAATGTTGATATTTCACTATATCAATCTAAAATAATGTATAATCCATATTAATGAGTTTCATGAATGTAGATCAAGATTCACTTCATTTGAGGCATATGTAATGCATTTAGATTACATTGAAAACATGATACTAAACAAGTTTTCAATACATTATATGTATGTATCGTAGTCAAGTACAATAAGCTTCCAATGATTCTCTTATACAATGTGGGATCTATAAATGTCACATCCTCATGAATTTCCTGTTTATTTCTAACCACAATCAGATTCAAAATTATTTTGGATCGACGCATGTTAAATTATTTCAACAACGCCCTTGAAAAATTTTCCTGACAAATGAAAGTGTATCTGTTCATCTTAATCAATTGCATCCCCAAGAAGTATGTGAGTTCACCAATCATAGACATTTAAAATTCTGATTTCATGTGATTAGAAAATTCATCCACTGATCCCTTCCTACTTCATCCAAATATAATATCATCTAGAAAACCCATAATAATGAACTGATCTTTCTGATAATTTTTCACATAATGATTTTGATCCACTTCTCTAATTTTCAAGTAAATCTTTTTCAGATAAGAATCCAGTCAAGTGTACAATTCTTGTGGTGCCTATTTCAGGCCATAGAGATACTTATATAGTCTTTGAACCTTCATTTCATCATTAAAATGAAGAAACAACACTCGTTATTAAATATAGAGTTCTTATTAAAAAACACAATTTATGAAAGTTGTATTAACATCCATTTGACACAATTTGTATCCTCTTTGAATTTCCAAGGAAGGAAATAGTTTGATTAACTCCATTCTATCCACGGGAGAAAAAATTTCTTTAACATCAACACCTTAAATTTTTTAATATCCATTATAAAAAATTAATTCCTTATTTATGATCACATTTCCATTCTTGTCAAATTTATTTTAGAAAACCCACTTCTAACCAATCACATTATGGGTTTGGGTCTCTTAACTAGATCACATATTTGGTTCTTATCGATATGATCTAGTTCATCATTCATGTCCTTAACCCATGATTTATCCTTTGAAGCTTTTAAAATGAAGACATTTAGACAATTTAAAGGAATGCATATTTTTCACTATTCCTCATTCTCCGTGTCTATGTGGGAGTTATCTAGTCCCCAATGATGGTGGATTAATCAATTTCCTCTTTTTGATTTCTCATATGAGGTTTTGAATAATTTTATTCATCCATGTTTTCCTTTTCAAATTCATCCTCAGAGTCAACATCATGCTGCGACTCCTAGATGTTTTTCATGACCTCCAATATTTCTATATTTGGATAAATTCTATGTCTACATTCTTCCTCACAATCTATAACCTCATCATAAGAATTCATTAAGTCATTTGTGGTTTTAACTTCAAGAATATTCACATTACTACTTTCCACAACTTTCCAAGACATTTATTGAAACATTTGAATGATTTTCTTTTTATTAAATATCTGAGGAATATTCTTTCCAGTAAAGAGTCACCATTCTTGCCTCCCTTTTTTTCTTTGTTTCCGATAAATCATTTACTTCTGAATACATGAAAATACTTATATGATGGAAACCTTACATTCCATAACTCATAGGGTTTCACGGTCTCCCACATGTAAATCCCTATTTGATTTTGAATATAAACTACAACTTGAAAAACCTCTTTCCAGTAACGGTGAGAGGTACAATTAGAATTGTTTGGGCCATACTTGTCACATGAAGATTCTAGTAATCAATAAATCCATATTATTTTAGAGTTCTCACATAAGCCACTTAAATTTTTATACCATGTTTTTACCGCTAGTTTTCAAAAATAGTGGACATATATTCTTAACCACTATCAAACAACAGTACATTGATTGTGCATCCATTATCATTCTCGATCATTCAGTGATAATTTTTTATGTAATCAAGAACTTATTGTTTTCGATCTATAACCATCACTAATGTTATTCTACTGTAATCAATAATGAAAAAGATGAAATACCTTTCTCTATTAGTTTTAGAAATATTTATCGAACCATATATGTCTTTATGATTTATATCAAGAAGATTTGATTCCCTTTTCTTCATTAGATGATTTTAAATATAGATGATCTTCCCTCAACTTCAAGAATCACATGTATTTTCCCATTCACACTTCAAACTGAGGATATCCATGACGATCTTGATCTTATATATATTTTCCAAGTCTTTTTGATTGATGTGACCCTGCCTCTGGAGCCAAAAGTTTTTTTTGTTCAAAATTCATGTATAAATTGTTCACTTTACTACCCAATTGATATAGGCTTCCATATATTCCGAATTATTTCTTGAGAGAATCCCATGTTATAACTTTTATAGTGCACACCTTTTTGTTGAATGTAACCGTGTGTCTGGAGTTGTATAGTTTACTAACACTCAATAGATTGTGATGCAACCCATCCACATAAAATATTTAGGAATCCTTAGCTCACCATTCACAATTTTAGTACTTCCACTACATTGATATTCAACTCACCATAATTATTGAATATTCCTATTCCATCGAACTTTTTCAGGGAATTTGTTAATAGGTCTTCATTTCCCTTAATATGGGATGAGCATCCTCTATTGAGAATCCAAGTGATTCTATTCATGGTACCTTTGAAAGATACTTATGCATGGTTGTGTTTTTTAATTTTTATATTTTCCATCCAAGAAAGATTAGTTCGAGTGAATTATAAATATGGATTTTCACATGAATTTTCCCTATGCATAGGTGCATCATACTCATACTCTTCTACCGAAGGAGAGAACTTGTTTGTATGAATCATAACATTTTTTTGGTGAGTATTGACTTGTATATGAGTTTTTAAATAATTATTCCTTCCATTCCTCTACCTGCAATCAAAAACGTTATTGAAAAAGTTAGAACAATTAAAAAAATATTTATAGATACTATTTTTTCTATAATAATTAGTATATTAATTCTTTAAACTCTATTGATTTCATAGATCTCCATAGTTCAAATAGATTCTTTCCTCTTCAATGTATGATATGGTATGTCCCAGATAGCCAATGAATTGGTATTTCATATGTGGAAATAACTTTTCACTTTTATTCCTCTTTATATCAACCGTTTTATAAGGATAGTTTGACATTATATCATCATGGGAAACTCTGGGATTGTTTTCAGTCCTTCTTTCAGTCTGATTTGATAGATTATTTTTTTGGACATCAAGTGCCTTTCTGATATGTCCATCTTTCATCTAACCTTTATTTTGGACCATTTTACATGAAGCCTTTTTTGATTCATAATTACAACCAATTCTTATGTTTCCTATTCATGAGGGTATTTGACCATTCATAACCTTTTTAACCCCATTAGAACCATGTTTGACTATATCTAATAGTTCAACATCTTAGAATTTTCCAAAATGATTTTTATATTTGATTCTTTTTGTCTTGATTCACATTATAGTTTACTCTAAATAGTGATGAAATTATCTTAAAGTCCCTCAATAGTTTTGGTCATCTCCCATAGTATCTAGGTAAGGTCATTAATTATATTTTCCTATACTTCAATTCTAAAATTTAGTTCATAAATATCTTCTGACCATTCATCCATTATTGAATGTTCATTTCTTACTTCCTCAAGTCAATCAATTTCATCTTCATGTATATCATCATATTTTGATGACTCTTCCATAGTTTTGGTCCTATTTTTCATGTCTTACATTGAATCAAATTCTTACCAAAATAATCCTTATGTATCCACCTAAGATTGACATTAGTGGTCATATGATTATATCTAGCAATATATCCCGATGATTTTGATTTTTCAATAGTATCCATCCTTGATGCATGTGATCCAGATTTAAATTCTATTTCTTCTTCCTCATAGAATTCACAATTATAATTTTCTTTTACAAAAAAACACATTCTTTGTAGTTTGTTACCAAAATTAAAGTCTACCTCTTTATAAAATCATTTACGAGGATTCTTCATTTCTCCTGCATCATGTTTTTCATCATCAAATGTTCTTATCCACCAAGAGGAAATGTGCCCAACTCGGCCACAATGAAAACACACAAGATGTAAGTTTCATTAAAATTTTCCTTTTCCCTTCATGAATTTCATAGAAATTAGAGATAGAATTAATTTTTCATAATTATTATTATTAATAACATATCTTGAAATTACATATTTTCCCATGGATTAAAAATCCATTTTATTGCTTACACGATTTGTTGTATCTTCTAGTTTTACTTGAATCTCATATGCCACTAGTCTATTTAGAAAATCATCTAGAGAAATTATGGTATGATCTCTTTCCTCAAGGGCTAACAACTTTTAATTACAATGACTTGAAAGTCTTCTCAAGAGTTTCTTTATAATATCTATGTTTTTGTTTTCTTCACCTAGTCCTCATATTGATCTAAAAACACCAGTAATTCAATTGAAAAAGGTGTCTGTATTTTCCTTAGGATACATCTTCAGATCATCAAACCTATTTTGAAAATCATATAATTTACCCCCTTCACTTTGTTTCCACCTTCATAAATATTCAATAGTTTTTCAACATAATATTTTCTTACATACATCTCATCACCATTAGATATATCTAATCAGAAATTAATGCAGTGAGGGAATTATGTGTTTGGTACCTTGATCAATAATTTTCTATCCTGTATCAGTTGTAGACATCCCATTTGGATCAATGGCCTATATTCCTGGTGTATTTTAAAACAAGACTCTCATTCCAAGAGATATTAGGCGAGATCTCATTCTATTCATACATATCTGGAATTTATATACATCAAAGAGAGGGACTCCCCTGATATTCACTACACTCTCCATGGTAGACATGAAGGAAATATTTAACAGAAACAAAATATATCCTCTATTTCCACTTGAAGGACCCTGGAACACCCTGAGAGGGTAGGGAGGAATCTTTGAAAAAAAGTTTTTTTTAATGATGGATCTAGTTCCTAGGTTGGTAAGAACCTTTTAAATCTATATGATGTGAAAGTGATGGAAACAAATAATCACATGAAAATATAAGACACAACATTTTTACTTGGATCACCACT
This sequence comes from Viscum album, assembly GCA_963277665.1. Lineage (NCBI taxonomy): Eukaryota > Viridiplantae > Streptophyta > Magnoliopsida > Santalales > Viscaceae > Viscum > Viscum album. Next base: position 34,546,355 of record OY728163.1, read on the forward strand.
AAGGGCTACGTTCAAGGAGAATATGCTGACAGGTTGTCAATCATACCAATGTCCACTAATCATCATTACCTATTGAGTACAAATGTTTAGCATGGTTAGTATATGCTAGGCACAGAACCAATAATTGTATTTAGGGATACCACACAACATCCCTCCGATCACATATAATGACTCCCACTAACTCATTGTGTTGGTAAGAATAAAATCTCCGTTTATCGACTATATGGTCACTTCAATGTGTTAGAATTAAATTAGGCATCCTCAACTATAGTTAGATTCCCTTTTGAAGTACTATTTTCACCTATATTTGTATTTGCATTTTCCGTGCACATTATTTCATGAATTGTTCCTCTGTGATTGTCCTCATCTTACTATCGTCTTTCCTCCGTGAACTATACAGCACCACGCACAACTAGTGCATCCTACCCAAACATCTCATTATCTTCCATGTACTGCATTATTTCCACTATGTACTACCTTGTTTTTCATTCGGTGAGTCTTCCCCAACTTTGTAACTCTGCAAGCCATGATCACATACTGGATTCGCAAACCTTAACCAAGTATAGCCTTCTCAAACCACGTCCGCGTACTACTTCTTCTCTGTACACCAACTCCCCTCTTGCAAACTGGACTTCTGCTTCCAAATAATACCTTCTTTGATATTTTCAAGACTTCAATGAATTCAATTCATATTTTCAATTATATTATTTTCAAGGGTTCATTCCCAATAACTACTTCTATATTTCATTGAATTTTTATTCGATTTTTAATCTCAGATACACCCTATAAAGATGGGATTAGTGCTCCTTATATTGGAAAATTGATGTACATAATTCTCTAAACCAAAATTTCCCAAATCATTGATAAGTAACTACCTTTACTAAGTATTGTGCATGTCCCAAGAACCATATTCCCTCTGTAGTCTGTATGCCAACATCATTCCTACACATCAACACACAACTTCAAATAATTTCTGAAAATAACACCTTTTATAGCTTTTTAAAACTCTGCATCATTTTCACAAATGACAATCCATTATTTGAACCTTTTTCCTTCCATGAACTACATTCCTTCCCATTAATCTCCTTCAAAATACAAATAATTCCTCCTACGGGGTCAGCATACTTTTTTTGTTATGGGAACCATTCTTGTTACATGGTTTGTAGTTCTCTAATATTAATATAATATTTCATGATATGTGATCTATTCATGGAAATCCCATTTTACATACATTCTTTACAAAATACCTTCCTTTTCCAAAAAAAAAACTCCAAATTTTGAGGCCAAAAAATTTGGAAAAAGTCATGAGACTATTTCATTTTAAAACCTACATCATCATGCACTATAAGAAAACAAGACTTGTAAACCCCTTGATCAACCCAAGGTTTATTGACATCAAATAAAAACCATATTCTATTTCTATAAATTAGCATCCATGGTTCCAATACCAGAGGAACTAAATTAATACGGTCTTTGGGCATTTGTTTGTAAATGTTTTTGAAGTATTATGAAAAAGTAATGTAATGTCTATGTTTAAAAAATGGGGGTCGATGTTGATGAAATTAGAGAAAGGGTTTAGTTAATCTTTGAATGATATGATGATATAACCTTAGTAAGAACCCAAAGTATATCTATAAGGATCATTCTAAGGATAAAAAAATTTATTATAAAATTTATTTGAATTTATATACAAGATATAGTGAGTTATTTCTTAGAAATAAATCCTTGTCCGGATATTAAAAGTGGATCTGGCTATGAAAAAATATACCTAGGGGTAAAAAATCTAACAATATTTTATGGTCCTAGCTTGGGGTAATCTAGTAAACAAAAATTGTCTTGGCCACACACCTGGTTTGACACTCCTGGTGGATATTCTTTATGAATTCATGAACTCTTCACAAACAATAATGAAGGATTTAAATTGAAGTTAACTATGAATAAAGTAGGATAAATCGATGTTTTCATATATTAAGGAAGGTTTCATTATTTAGGAATCCTATACGTTAATTTTCATGATTATTTGGTTCCTCTCTATGAAAATTGTTTCTTAATCTATGTTTTTTGAATTTATTAAAAGGATGGAACCCATAGGAATTGTGTTAATGGTGATTGTGAGGGACAATGAAATTATTGTTATCCAGAGGATCTAAATTCTTTGGGATCTGGAATGAAAAACCTCAATGCTATGCTCAAATAGCTTCCCAATCTATGGATCATGATGAACTTATAAACAATAAATAGAGGAAAAAGTATTCTATTTAGTCCTTCATGAGTAAACTTCTTCCTTTTTCAACAGGTCTTCTGATGCACTTGTTTTTGAACACGAGATCAGTACCACTGAAAAGATATTACCTGTTCTCCTGTGTTGAGATCTTGAGAAATTCATTCATTAAATTTATCAGTTATATTATGAAGTAGAACAATGGTGAACTATAATAAATAATATAAGGGAGAATAATGAAATTGAAACAATGGATTGGGATGAGTTGAAGAACATATTCTTAAATAAGTACATTATTTGTGTTATTCATAAGAATATAAAAAAGGGGTTCTTTGAGTTGAAGAAAAAGGATGTTGAATTTGTAAGTTCCTATGAGTCTAATTTCACAATACATTCAAGGTATGCTACTAGAATTATTATCCAAATAGAAAGTAAGGTTGATAGGTTCCACAGTAGCTTAAATTCAAGTATTATAAGGGTGTTTTCCATTAGATACTTTGGTAGTTCAGAATAGATTGTGCATTGTGAAATAAATTATGAAATATAGGTTGTAGTTATGTATCAATATCATTGTTTTAAAATTAATAGGAAGATAGAGTTTAAAGGACATTCAAAAAACCATAGAGTTAATAAGACGAGAATAACTCTATGCTCTATGTGTGGAAAAAAGCATGGTGGGAATTGTCCTAATGGGACTAGTAAATGTTTTAAGTGTGGAATGAAAGTACATCAGATATATGAATGCTGAAGTTATTAGAAAGAGTTATATAATGATGTGAATGATGAGAAAACTTGTCAGGATGCACCTCCTACACTTTAATGTTTCAATTATGGGGAGTTTGTGCATTATCCGAATAAGTTCCCATTTCCCAGGGTTAATAATGGTGATCATCTCCTACAACCTAAGGAGAAAAATGACAATGGGAAATAATAATAAATCTCAATGGATGATGTGATCGATGATAATTGGTCAACACCATAGTGGAGAATTTCTTCTTGGATTTTGTAAAAATAAGATATATGGAAATCTTGTAGATCCTTTAGAGTAACGTGTTATGACTCTATAAATAATTATCTATCTATAAAATAAATTTGGATTATCAAAATCATGTTGACTTTATATTATTATATGTATTAACCCAAGATTCCAATAAAAATGTTTTTTAAGGTAAGATCTTTTTAAGTAATAAAGGGTGAATTATCTTTTGAAGTCATGTATTCTTTCAATAAGGATTTATGGAAATTCAGATTACGCACATGATTTCAAGAGAATATAAGATAAAGGTATTCACATGTTTGGAATGTGATGACACATGGTGGATCAATGTTAAGCATATTTCATGGCCTTATTTCAACTGTTTTGGATTTTCATCTTTCAGATGGGTTTTAAGGATAATTATTGGTGAAAAGTTATGTTAAACATTGTATAGAGTATTTATTTTTTATGGTCTTATTGAAAAAAAATTCATAAAAGGATATTTAGTAATTAAACTTATTTTAAGTACTTTAATTATATTTTGGAAATTATATTACAGTGGATTTGGAAGAGGATGTTATGAATGTCGGGTGGCACACAATCCAATTTAGCAAGGCCGAGGGTCTTGAGCCCATGACAGATGAACGATAATGGTTTCATGTCTACCTCAAGATTACATAATTTCTTTGTTAATGTGTAATAATTTTAGTTGAATAACTATTAATGATGAACTACAAGAGTTTGTTTTATTTTTACATATTAATGTATTAACCATATTTATTTTGAATATTACATAAATTTAAATAGATTTATATTCCATTCTTTTATGTGCCTTATGATCTCATAAAAGTGTATTTTAATGCTTTAGGCATCAAGGATAATTTTTTTTATGTCCATTACATTATGTAATGGATGAATTAGTTATTAAAAAATTCATACATAATTAACAATTTTTTTATAGAAATATATCATGTAATTATATTTCATTATATTCATGGTCAACAAAAGTATTACTCAATGTTAGGAAAATGATCAAATTAAAATATTTGTCCTAACATCATTACTTTGTGGAATATATGGACATTTAATTAATCACATATTAATGAATTTACGACCCTCACATTTTTTTGATCATTCACTTATTTTTGATTGATGACCTCAATAACTCCTTATAAATATTTACACTTTTCTTCAATGTAAAATCATCACTCCCAGCCTATTTTCTCCTATATGTAAAACATGATTTATATTACATTGGGTAACCGTTATGGTTCCAACATTCCCTTTTTAAAGAAATGGTTATTATCTATTTTTATGATTTGAGTTTCTATTAATGAAACTTTCAGGTATTAAAACATTGATAAATAAGAAGAATTTTGAAGGAGAAATTGATCTTAAGGGGGGTAGAATGTAACACATTGATATTTTATGAATTATTTTCCTCGAATTAATTTAACCATTACGATGTTTTTTCATGTAACACTGAAAATAGTTTACATTATATTAAATCATTATGTTTGGCATGCGTTATATGAAACACCAAGTTCATCATACACTACACACAACATAAATTTTTCATTTCACTATATAGAAGTTTGTGGATATATTTTTACTTGGTGTATATTTCATGAAACATTGACTTGGTGTATGAAAAATTCAACACCAACTTCACATACATTACACACAACAATGATTTACTACCAAATTACTTCTTATTGTTATAATTATTTAAATTATTTGTTTATAATCTTGATATTAATCATCGTAATATGAATAGTGATACATACTTTTAATATATTTTTTATAATGGTTTTATGAAAATAAATCAATATGAGGATGAAAGGCATAATTTTTGGTACATTTCTTATATACTTAAAAATAATATTATCTCAAATAAACTATTTATCATGTCCTTATGTGAAAAAATGAAACATATTTTTATACACATATAAAAATATAATTTGATAAAAAAAATTAAATTTATGAATTTTGAATGAAGAAATTATCTTAGGGGGATTTTTTTTGATGTTTCAAAGAAACAAAATTTTTGGTTGAATAGTTAAAAAAAATACTAGATTTAAATTCAAAATTTCATTTTTGAATATTTTATTTGTGTTGTTAAATTATAATTTAATTGGGTTTAAAAGTTTAATTAGATCATATTTTGATAAATTAATCCTATTTAGGTCATTGGAATAAATTTAACACTGTGATTGGGTAAAAACACATAGCAATGGTTTGGATGTTTTTCTTTAAAAACTCAAACTCTCATCTGATTAGTGGGATATTTTTTAAAGTAATATTTACCACATATGTGATTAGAATTTATTAAAATGAATTTTATATTTTTATTAGAATAGTTTATAATGTATTATATACTCAGATATGTTTTTTAGAATTTTTTTTATTAAATGTGATTAGAATTAATTACAATTATTAAGAGAAAAATTAGGTTAATAAAGTACATAAGCTTAAATTTAATACCAAAAATTACCAATAAAATTTTCCAACACCCATTTTCTGGACATTATTCGGTCATTAATAGTCTGTTCTTGATTGTTTTTGTTTTTTTATGAATTTGGTATGTTAAAAAAGTGCATAAACCTAATGTGTTTTCAAAAATTCCAGTTGTTTAATTTCCCATCCCTATAAAAGGCCACCACATCTCCCTCTTCTTCAAACATCTCAAACCACTTAGGTTCTGATAATATCATCCCAATACACAAAAAAACACCCCTCCCTTCCACCTAGTATCCTCAAATTGGGATTATTTCAATCCAGTGAATCCTTTTGGCACATTCCAAAAGGAGTTAACTGATTAAGAGATAACAACTTCTCTCAAGCGCATTTCCTTTAATTTCATTATTCACCTATTCAACTATCTTACATAAAACTTTTTATAAAAAAACTATCATAAATATACAAGTATGTTATTATTATTATGGATATACATACACATACACACACCTCCTTCTAATAGGTAACGAACATACTGTTTATGTGTGTAGAGAAGTACCCCTCACTAAATGAGGATTGTTCTATTTTCATTTACCACCTATCATAGTTAAAATTATGATGAAAAAATGATTATATATTTCATATATTAAATTTATTATTTCATTAATATTTATTATTTCTTTTATGAAACATATATTTTTCATTCCATTTTTTGTAAATACAAAAATTTCATTTTAAGAAATGTTGTCTACCGCCCCCTCAATGCAACGTGATTTGTTCACACACTACATGGAATATATTTAGGATGGGTTTAGAAGACTTATATTATTTATATTATATAATAATTCTACAGTAATAATTATACATATAAATATATACATATATGTTACTTTCTTTCTTGTATTCAAAATGACAATAAAAACAGAAACAACGTTTATGTATACGTACGACATACAGTCTCCCAGAATGGTGTTTTCCATTTCATAATTCTATATTATATTGATTATTATAATAAATGTATAATTAATATAAATGATATTTATATCATGGATTTCATTTTCTAAATCATGATATGAGTATGATGATCAAGGTTATAACCAATTAAGACACATGTTAAAAACAAAGCGGATATTACCTGATTTCAATCCTTAACATAGAATTCTTTTCATGAGGGTAATATAAGGACCTAATAAAACAATGTATGGAACTAGTTATAATAATTTTTTTTGTAAAATATGTATAATAAACATAAATTTATTACATAGTAAGATTGAATGAGTATGATGAGAGTCAAGACACAAGGTAAGGGGATTTCGTCTGACATTTTATTTATTTGAGATACATGATTTATTCACCACCAATTCCTTTTTTGTGGTGTGTATACTTCACATGGATATATTATATGATTATAATAATTAATATTATGTTTATTTTAATACCCATTCAACTATATTCCTTTCACATGGTTTAATTTTAAAAGTTGCCAAATTGGTAAACTAGTTTGGTCTCAATTTTCCTTCTTTGAGACTCATTTTTTTAGGTACATAATTTCTTTATCAAGGTGTATATAATTCAATTTTCCATGTTATATTATAAATACGATTCTTTTCATTATATTTTAAACTTCATATAATTTCATTTTCTTACCTGTACTGTATGATCCCAATTTATATAGTGGTAAACTTTTATTGAAACAATCTCATCACTTTTCAATATTATTTATGTTTATGCTTCCATTGATGAAATATTATAATCCATGTTTCAAGAAAAATCATGAAATTTTTTATCCTTTGGTTATTCATGATTTTTTTACGTATTGGAAACATTTTTATACCCATTGGTACATAATATTATTAAGAATTTTTTTTAAGAAATCTCATCTTTATCCTCTCTTCGGAATGAAATATATGTTCCATGAAAATAGCATTTTCTAAAAATGGTTACCAAGAATATTCTACTTTTTTCTTAAATTATTTAAAATTTATTTTTACCCATTTTCTTTTAACCAATTATTTCAATGGAATATTCTTGTTTCTTTCTGGATGAGGCATTTTTCATTCATTTTTACCATGTAAATGGAATTTTCTATTTTCCTCATAAGACCTGTAATAACTTACCCACCATCAATTCATTTTAAATTTATTTCCTTGTCTAAAAGGTTGATTTTTTTGAAAATTTTTTTAAAATAGTTTTTCAATGAAATAGTTTTCAAATGTTTTTAATTATCCTTTTATATGTTATTATGGAAAATTATTTTCAAATGGTATTATGTTTTTAAATTCCCTTTTTATAGAAGAATAGCTATATACCTTCAATAATGTTTGCAAAATATCCATCCATGTTATTTTACATCTAAAATAACATCTGTTGATGTTCCTCATTCTCTTATAGAAAATTATTATAAGGTTCCATTCATATTCATTCTTGAATGGTTTGTGTTTTTATAGAATGATTCATATGACACCTATTTCACTATCACAGGTTTTATACTTTTGAAACTAGATCCTTTTCATTGGTTATGATTTCAAAAATGATTATGAAACCTATATTTTTTCATAGGTTATGATGTAATGAATTATTAAGGATACCCATTTCACTTCATGGATTTTTATTTGATGCTTATAAATCATATATCTATTAACAGGTCATGATATGAAAAATGTTTTATTACCTTGTGTCGCATGTATGAATGATTTTATTATGAGATAGGTGGGACTGATATATCCATCTAATTAGTTGGGTAATGATATGTTTTATATGATCTCATAAGGTATGTGTGTTATATCCCATTACAGAAAATAGTAAGGTACTTGGTTTGTAGCCCAAACCTAAAAGTTAGAGGGTATACAGGTTGTATCCTAATCCTGAAAACAAGAAGGTACATGGGTTAAATCCCCAGACTAAAAGTGAGAGGGTATACAGTTGGGACACAATCTAGAAAATAAGAAGTTACATGGGTTTTATACTAATAATGGATCATTTACTTGGGTATTATCCCAATCCAAACATGTTATAAATGTCTTTGTAGGTAACCTTCAAATTTTTTTTCTATTCTTATACGTATGCCTGAAATCATATTTCTTATTACTCATATAAAATTTCATGGATCATGATGTTTATTTCCTTATAATTAATTTCTTATTAACAGACAATATTTATACCATAACTCATGTTAAGCATCATTGATATGTTGGGCATGGTCTTTTAATTTTTTGATCATGTTCACATACCCCTACCAAACTAGTGTGGTCATTGGCCAACCGGTTGTAAAATGTTTTTAATTATTATGAAAAAACTAATTTAATTTATATGTATTAAATGTAAGGTTCAATATGTTGTGCTTATTTAATTTCAACTGGAAAATAATCCCCAAATTGTATTTAATCCCTTTGTAATTTATTTCCAGCATTTTTTACTTGGAGATATCACCTATAGACAAGTAGAAACTCCACCAAAAATCAATACAATGAGTAGGGGTGGGGTCTTACATGTGTTATCACACTTTTTAGTTCCATATATAATTATGAAAAATGTGGTATCTACAAGGCCAATCTTTGATTTATAAATGATATGAATTTATTCGATTATAAATTTGACAATTCATTATGGTTTAGTCACTGAGTTGGGATTATAGAAAGGAGTAGGATGGTCATGACATGAAATGTAGAGCATAAACACACATATATATATATATATATATATATATATATATATGATATTTTGTTTAATTTAATGTTATTAAGGAGTTGGGTACATACAGGTTTTAGAGAAACATATAGGAATTAAAGTCTAATTATTATGTGTTTAGAAAATGAGAAGAGTATTCCATGCATTATAGAAATTACATCCCACAAGGAGTTCATATTTCATTTTGTGTAATGAATTATGAGAGCATGAATAAATATTGATCCTTGAAAATTGTTTAAATTTTTTTCATATGAGAGGTTTTGAAAACTCATTATAGTGGTATTTTGAAAATGGGTTGATTTTCGAAAACATGGTGAAATTTTCCAAAATGGTTGAACATGAAAAATGATGAATTTTAGGAAATAATTATTGTGATATATGTGATATGGTATAATTTTAATTGTTAATCCATCAGTTTCTATAGAGTGATACATATGGATTTTTTTTGTAAAATATAGAATCCATTAGCCATCGAAGAAACTATCCAGAATAAGTTGTTGAGAATGTGGTGGCACCTGAGCCTTAGGTGATCCAATATATAGTATAATGTATTTTACATGATTTTAAACACATGGATAGAGGGAACTAATGGGATGAACCATGTATAGTGGATCACACTATTCATTTTTAGACAGAGAATCCTCCTATCATTCAGGGTAATTTAGAACCAAATAAATCATAGGTTCTGCTAAATAGGAAGAAATTAATTATTAATTAATTTTTCACAATTTAAGATCTGAAAGTAAAGATTTTGATGATATACTGGAAGATCTTTCACATCAATGGTGGAATTTATTAGTCCATGGTATATTAGACCAAGGAATAACATGATGATATTTTGAATAATTGATCAACCAATAATTCTATCATCACACATTCATGATTGAATGGATGATAGACTTTTTTAGAATGAGAAATAATAACCTTTAATTAATAGATTATTTTGATAAATTTATTAATTTAGTAATAATTGTACCCAATGTTTCTTCTGGTGCATCCTTTAAGGGACACGTTTTTTAGAACCGAGGCTGAGTTACTAGATTCGGTCGATGGTTTTTGTTCTTTGTATAACAGATTATATAGAGATGGTCAATTGAGAAATAGTGGTAGAAAGGTATATCTCAGGAAATACAGGTGGAGGAAGCGTGTTGATACATATGGTAAATTGTGAGAACTATAATAATGGGAGAAGGAGGAAGAGGGACACCTATTTCAAAGGTGTGAGTGTGACTTGGAACCAAATACTTATATTAGTGAATCATTCTACCAATCCAAAGAGAAATACAAGATGTTTCCAATTTTCCTCTTTAGAAAACACGATGAATGATTGTATAAAACCACCTAGAGAACACCACAATAGAAACAAGATTGGGCATCATTTGTGTTATGGTCATAGAGATTCAAGTTTGGGTTTTCAGGAAACTTCTCATGTGTTAGAGACATTGAATAATTTGACGGGATGAGGGAAGAAAAAATAATTATCCGTAGAACCACTCCATTCATGGTGATTATTGGAATACCATGACTCCTCAGTAAGGGAAATTGCAATAGGTATCCAAGGAAAAAATTTCATTGAGTAAGTAGTCTCATGGAGCTGACCAAGTGATTATGAATGATCAAACATGACCAATGATGGTTCAGTGTATTATTATTTCCAACTAAACCATTATAAAAACATCGATTGATATGATTTATTCCCATTCATTTATTTCTTATCAATATACTGATCTCATGGATTTAAATATTTTGATGAAGCCTTCTATTTTGAAACATCAAACTCTTCTTGGTAAAAAAGAATGTTGGGCCTTTATGTGTAATGAAAATTCTATAACTCTTGATGGAGCTGAGTTAATATGGTATTTGAATATGCCTGAGATGGATAACTATTATATAATCATGGTAATGTATTGGTTGATAATTTTGAATGACCACATTGAATGTTATATGAAATGGTTAGTTTTATAGAGGCATTATATCCTCTTCTATAGTACATGGGAACAATAGTTAGATATGTATTCCAAGTACAATGAATTTTTTCCCAAATGTTTTGGTTGTTTTTATTTTAAAAATTTATGACCATTTTTTGATATCTAATAATTTTGTTTTGTAATCAAATTTCTTTCAGATATTTTTTCATCCTTTATTTAGAGTTATCTCTTGGGGGAGATTTTTTTTTGTTTTTTATTGTTGGTGTTGTTCATTATTTTACTATTGGGTTGGAATTTTTAGTATGATAATTGTTTGATAGGTATCTAATTTACTTTACCAAATAATTTGAGCCTATTACATTCTAATTTAAAGGTGATTGAAGCCTCTGGATGACTTTGAGGATGGGAGAATATTAAATTGAGTTAATTATGAAATTGAAAGTGGTTATTCACACTATTAATTATCAGTTCATGATATGTAATGTTTCATCATGTGGGTTCATATATTTGTTTCTTTAGAGTTTCTTCTCTATATTAGTCACACCATGATATGTAGTTCACATTGTAAATGTTTACGATGATGTTTTTGTGGGATCAATTTTTTTAATTCATGACAAGAGATTTTAATCATATCATGAAATCCAACCCATGTTTTTTGGATCAAGGGCCTTGTTTTGGGTGGACGTGAACACTGTGAATTTTATAATGTGACCATCCATTCATATCATTAATATGATAATTTCTAAGACTATATATAAATTCTAACAACCCTATGATTTCCTTCAGTATACCAATTATTCTCTGGTACATTGGGTAATTCCAATATAGTGTTGTAAGCCCTAATAACCTCTCATCACTATATTTAATCCTTCGATTTAGAGGATTCAATATTTGTGATTTTGGGTGAGTTATTCTCTTATTTATCATTAATTTATTCACTATATATTTTTAGAAATAAGATAATATTTGTTGTTTAGAAATTTAGGTTTATTGGGATATGATTTTTATTAGATATCACTCTAGTTCATATGGATTCTAGGATTTATTGGTTGGTTTTGGTCCTACAGTGTATCCTCTATTTTTTTGTCTTGTGTAGTGAATCATAAATAAGCTTTTGAGGTAGAGGATTCATGTTTGCTATATTTTTTGTACATCCGTGATATTATCATTATTTTAATTATTTTGGGTGGTTTGTGTTAATTTTAATAATAAAGATACAAAAATAGATAATGAAATTAATTGAGAATTAAGTGATTTTTATGCGGTCACAGATATTGTTAAGTTTTCTGACATCATTCTATTATTTATTTCTTATAACAAATGATTGATTTCATAATAACCACTAAATACATATATAGTTAAATATAGTAAACAAAAAAATATTATGTTTATAACCATGTTTTAGGCTTAAATTTTTGTGTGAGGTTGAATGGCTTTGGCTTTTTACGTCCTTATGGCCTTGGTGGCATGTGGCATGGTGACGTTGGTTATCTTCTTCTTTATAGCCTTTTTTGTGATATAGGGATTGGATTTGGTGGACTCATGATTTCTATTCAAGGAAAATGGAATAATTTTTACACATATAAATGTGATTATGAATAAAAAATTCATTGGTGTGAATTAAAACATATAACTAAATGAATTAATTTTAGTGACTAATTTGTTAAATAATGTAATGGGAAATGGAACCAAGGTTGTGGGTCATTTTGAGATTTTTTTGGTTATTATTTCAACATTATAGGTACCTCTTAATGATATGATATTATTAGCGACCTGATAATAGTTGAGTTAGTGTTACTTATGTGAAACCATAGGCATTGGATCATGTGGGACTATTATGTGATTGTATTCCTGTGTGAATCTTTTTATTTGGACCACACAAGTTGAGTAATCTAATTGACTCCCAAATACCCTGGTGGATTTTTCCTACCATCCATGAAGGGTAGGATATGGATGGATGAATGTCCCCCTCTTCCATAAAATTCTTATAGTGGTATATTCTAGTAATTTTAGTGATGTATGATGAGAAATGTAGTCAAGGTTGTGTGTTGTAGGAGGAGGACCTAAGGTTGAAGGCCTTCATGTTCATGATAATCTATTTGAAACATTGTTTGTCCCCAAATGACACATGGGGGTGAAATAGTGTTCTATGGTGTTGATGGAACTCCATTTACATCAAACATATACAACCACATCTCACTCTGGTGTGTTCTAATTGGTTTTATTCAGAGAAATAAAAATAGGTAACTAATTTTTTTCCATGATGACTCATGGACATACTATCTAAAGGTAGGTGCTCATGTGTTATCTTATCGTATGATACTTAAGAACTCTCATTGGTAGATACAATGGTCTGTCGGGCTCATCACTTTCTTTTCGAGGGAATTATTTCCCAATCCATGGATCTTTTACAAATTTAATATATATTTATAAATCCTTCATTAATTATCAATTATAACTTAAGTCACCATTGAATTACTAATAAAATATTAGTATGTATTGATATTAAAATCTTCTATATGTATTTTATGTTCTTCATCAGTGGATATATTTTAAAGAATCCAAGGTTCTCCATCAATGGTACCCTTTTATGAACAGAGTTGATGTTTTTTTCAATTTTTTATCATGATGCTAGATTTAATCCATGAATTTGTTTACTCTAGACCTTATCATCATCTAGGGAGACAAGAATATTTTTGGAGTTGGGATAAGACCCATGAGATATGATTCATACATATCATCATTGAAGGAATCAGAACCCATGTAGTTCGACATCGCTTAATGAGACACATCATAACTTTTAAGGTCAGGTGATAGGGACCAAACTGTGATTTTTAATATCATACATCAATGATATCTATGATAAAGTTTCCTAGAAAATTTTTTGTATAACAATAGTCCATACGTAGGCTAGGATACCTGGAATAGACATGGGATCCACGATTGGGGGCATGATATTACATGGGATGAGACCCAACAATGGTGGTGATGAAAGGGAACAGAAAGGAATAAGGCTCTCTAGGTTGTATATGACCGTACCTAGAATGTAGCTCAGTTAATATAAGGGAGAATTTTGGTGTTGGTTTGGTACCTTATGGAATATTTCTATGTAACCCAGATAGATAATAATCAATTCCAATGTAGTTCAAAATGGGTTGGGGAATGGAGTGGGAACATTTGGGAGTATGTGACTAGTTCTTCTGCCAAATGGATTCCCATTTGAGGTTTGGGATTATATGGATCTCATTATTAGAATTAACTAGTAAACCCATGTGAGTCATACTCAGAATGAGAAACAAGAGTAATCAGTAGATCTAGAAATAAAATGATCCACTTTTACATTGGTTGATGGATTATATATCCCAATGGAAATGAGAGAAGGAATTTCATGTTCATGGCTTCAATTTTATTTTTGTAACCATGATAGTCACATCAGATAATAAAACTTATGATGATTTGAACACGCGAAGAGGAGAAAATGTTCTTCCTCCATCTATAAATGCTAGGGGACTAGTCTATGTGGAATTCCCTTCTGGCTGTATGCATGGATTTGAGGACCCACACCAATATAGACCCTCTTAATGAATGTGATAGGAAGAAAAAGAAAAAGATTCTCTTCCAAAACATGCATTTGACCATTTTTATGTCAAGATCGTATCTAACCTCTATGACCATATGAGTCATGGTTTGATGTGAGAAACAAGAGTAAGCAAGAAGATATATAAAACCACATGATCCTCCATCAGCAAAGTTTAAGAGTCCAGGGTGAGGGGGAAAGAATCAAGTGATTTGATGTTCCAGTTTTATCCCATAATTATACCCAGGATATTGATGTCTAAATACACTTACAGATTCATCACACACTCATTAAGAAGTAGGATGGAATAAAGTTAGAAAGGTCTTGTATGAAAGGTTTTGGGTTTTCTCAAGGTGGGATTCCCTAGAAACTGGTTCCTAATAAGGTGGTGATCATAAGACAGTGCTCCTCAAAGGGAAAGGAAATCATGATTCTCTCCCTCCGTACTCGGAACTGGAGGTCCCTGGTCATTGTGGAAAACAGGGAAGGTCATGGTCATAACCTTATTATATTATAATGGGATTTTCTATACACTTCCCCCAAGGTAGATCTCCTCATGACTGAGGGAATGTATATCCATATAAACCTCATAGACCCAACCTATTGGGTAGGAAAAGTGTAGGAAACATATGACTAGAGGAATGAATATCCCAATGGGAGACACACTTGTGTGAATCCTATAATTTTATTTGATGTTTTAAGGATTAAGTGGTTATTTCTATTTTTTACTCTTTATATTAAGAATCCAAAAGAAGAGGATCTCTTCCATTGGTGGTTCAGAAGAGTTATAAGAGGTGTCTTGCACTGGTGAAGGCTAAGTGAGATGAGGATCTCTAACACAGGGTATTCCTAGCTGGATTATAAGGGATTTTCATAGGTAGTCCAACATGATCTAAATGTGAATTTTCAATGGACCACATGCGAAAAAAAATTGGAATATATTCTTCTCTAGTCTCCAATGGTATACTAAGGTTCCCTAACAAGGATCTTTCACAGACCCTGTATTTGGGAGGGGGCCTTCATGACATATCATTTTAACTATAATGTAAAGGGGTTACTCATTTAGATGCTTTGTATTTCAGAACATCAAAGGATTATAATTCCACAATCTCGTTAATTATCTCTTATATTAGGTTTTTGAGAGCTAATTGATTGGTTTCTGAGGGCTTGGGTGAAGGAATATAGTGAGATGAGCTTTAAGGTTTCTCCATGATTTTATATCATAAAAATTACAATCCCAAAATTCCTAATTTATTGGAAAATATGGGACCATGGAAAAATTTATTTTCTCACAAAGGTATCTTCCAAAGGATAATACATAGGTGTTCCTATTTTTGTACTTCTGGGTGACCTAGCTGTCCTGGCCTGTGTAGTGCCACTAGATGCACAATCCAACACTATCCACCGACAATACAAATTTGGGACCTAGAAGAAGTGGGTGTGTTGAAGGATATTTCCCATACAAATTTTCACTTCTATATTATTAATATCTTAATGATATTTTCCTTTAATCGAATTTCAACCATGTGAGAAAATATAGTGTCAAAAAAATCCCCCCCTCAGGATGCAATCTGATCAAATGAATACAGTCTGACACTAAGGTAAATTGATGAAAAGGCATTGGTATTGGTGGAACACACATCACATCAAACACATACAACCACATCCATTTCAGGTACTTTCCAAATGGTTTTAATCATGAAATATCAAACAAGAAATGGTTCTTATATCCTTGATGACTCATGGAACTACATTCAAAAGGAAGGTGTTCATTAGGAATATTATACAACATTAAATATTAACTCACATTGGTCGAAGGGATGGGAGTTCAGGCTCATCAAAAACTTTTGGGGGGAATTATTTTCTACTGAAGGACTATATTATATTATTATGATATGTTTTTGAATCCTACATTAATTCCCATGTATAATGTATGTCACCCATGAATTAAAAATATATTATTATTATGTTTAAAGATTATATTCAATGTTATTTATCTTTGTTTTTTCATAAATTTAGTTATATGTATGTATATGTGTTTCTCCATCGAGGGAACCATTTTAAGAATGAATTAGATATTCTATTTTCTTTTATTAAAATAATGCTGCTTTTAAGCCACATAGTGGTGTGCTCTGGAGTTTATCATCAACCAGGGAGATGGAACTTGTTTTATATAGTGTTATTGGACCCATGAGATCATATTAAAATGAAACCTATAAAAGGAACTAGAACCCAGGTAGTTTGGTGATACTTAATAGAAAAAATAATAACATTTATAGTCATGTGATAAGGACCAAACTGGGAATTTTTACATCAAGTGGCATGGTCACCTAGGAATATAGTTCCATATAAATTGGTTGTGTGGGACTTAGTCCAAGGAGGCCTAGGGAACCTGGAATTTTAATGGGCTTCCAAGAAAGCGGTATGATCTTACAGGGGATTCTAATGAATAAGGACGGTGATTAGATCGGCTGAGAAAGAAAATGTTCCACTAGGATGGATATGACCCTACATAGATTTTTCCCAGAGAATATTAGGTTGAATTCGAGGGTTGGGTTTAGACCCATGGGTGGCTTCTTATTTATCCCTATTAATTGGGAATCAAATCCAACATAGTTCAAAACAAGTTAGGAATTACACCTATTGAGGATACCCATTTTTAAAGATATGATTATATCTTAAATAGAATAGGATTCAAAATAGAGGCTCGTGATCATGTGGATGAGATGATCACTACTAAAATCTAATCCCACATGAGTCATGCTAGGTGTGAGAAACACTAGGAATCAATATATTTGATGATCACATCATCCACTTTTTATACTGGTGGATGGATGTTAAATCCTAAAGTAAAGAATATGGTCTTTGAACATTACCATATATTATTTTATTTTTGTGATTGTGATAGTCAAATATTTTTATCTATCTGGTGATGAACCTTGTATGTGAAGAGAAGAAAAATTGAATCATCCATGAATAAATAATTTGGGTTTACTCTAGGTTGGATGTACTTTTGTTTGGATTCATTCCTTTGAGGACCCATGCATATGGAGGCCCTCTAAAGGAAGGTGACATGATGGTTAAGAAAAATATTCTCTTCCTAAACATGCATATGACCATATGGACATCAAGATCATTGCTAAAATCTAAGCCCAAGTGATTCATGATTGAATGTGGGTAACACGTGGATGTAGAAGAGATATCAAACCAAAAAATTCTCCTTCTATTAGTGGAAGATGTTTGGGAAATGGGAGAAAAAAAGGGATTTGATGTGCCCATTACCTCCCATCATTGTATCCCTGATAGTGACATCTAGATACCCAAATTGATATGAACCATGTGCATGGACAAGGAGTAAGGAATTAAAAAGGAGAGTTCCTAAAAGAAAATATAGGGGATTACTCTAGGAGAGATTCCCTAAAAACTGATTTCGAGGGAATATAGAAGAATAATATACTTCAAATCTAGGGAAAAGAAAGCATGATTCTATCCCTCCCTACAGGGAATTGGGTGTCCATTGTCAGAGATACAACTAGTGAAGGAAATGGTCCATACCCAATTTTATAAGAGTGGGAATTCCCATTAATTTTTCCTAATGTTGGGGTACTCATGAAGGAGAGAATACATATACACATGCACCGTGAGGACCCTACCCATCATGTCTGACAAATGTGGGTCACCTCTGACCAATGGAATGAATATCTAAATGAGAGACACAATAGTGTGACTCCTACCATGGTATATATATTATTGAGGACTCTATAGAGGTTTTAAAATCCCCCCATACTAGGAATCCAAAGGAAGAGAAGCCCACCCATCAGTCTCTTGGAAGAGGGCCCAGTGGTGTTTCACATAGGTGAAGGTTGAGTAATAAAAAGAGCTCTCAACATGGTAAGTCGGGTTAAATTAGAATGGATTCACATTGGTTGGCCTGCCTGAGATAATAGTGTTTTTTAATAGACCATCTATGAAAAAAACATTATAGATATATTACTTTAGGCACTAAGGGTCTCGTTAGATATCCCTATATGGATCTCGTGTAGGATCTAGGTTTGGGGAGGGGCCTTCGTACAAATTCTATTCAACTAGGGAGGAAGGCCTTCCTTCTAAATGTGTTATGTATTTCAAAACCTATAATGGTTTTAATTCCATCACCCCCTTAATTCCCTCTTCTATTGTTTTTTAAAAATCTACATGACATATTTTTGATGGCCTGGGAGAAGGATGAGGGAAATCAGAGCATTGAGTATTCTATGAAATTTTCTATCATGTAAATGAAGATCCCCAGGGTCCTATTTATGGGAAAATAGGGGACCATAGGTGAATTTTATGTCTCACATAGTTATGTTTCTCATTCTAATGTGTATTTGTTCCCTACATTATTATGGTTGGTGACCTTGTTGTCTGCTCCTATTTAGTACCACTAGATGCATATGTCAGCCTTTTGTGTTGTTTCTATGTTGGGGTACCGAAGTGAAGGAGATTCAATTATATAATTATCCCTTTTTATTCTTATTTTATCTTTTTTTAATCTATTTAATGTATTTTAATTTAATATATTTTAATCCATGTGATAAATGGAGTGTCAAAAAAGTCCCCCCCATCAAGATTTGATCTGATTGAAGTAAGATAGTTTGATCCTGATGTAAATGGATGAAAACACCATACAGTTTCAAAGGTCATCCATATGGATTATCTGCACATGTTGTTCACATAACTGACCACGCACACAAGCCAAACACACATGGGATCCTATGTCTATAAATATATCTACTAGTTTCAATGAACGATCATCCTGATTTTGTATAGTTTCTATTGTTTCACCATGATTCCGGGAAGAGCATTAACTTATCATTTATTTTAAAAAACTACTTTTTCACAAAATTGGAACTCAACAACCTATAAAACTCATAATTATATAAAAGAGACCACATGAGGTTAGTTGGTAGGGTGATTTAACACCACAAGCTTCCATGGTACGCTTCTTTTTGAATAATACAGTAGCGTGTGTTGTACGCAACTTCGAGTTCTAACACACACCACAACCAATTAAAGTAGCCGTTATGAATAGTAATACCCAATTTTTGAAATTTTATAAATTTTATCTTCCAAAATGGACTTCATTTTTGGATTCAGAATATTGAAATTATCCTAGGGTGAAATTTTAGTATTTTTCTGAAATCTTTCAATTTTTGATGAATAGTGAAAAACACCGAGTCATGGTTTAAAATCGAATTTTTATTTAAATAAAGATTTATTTTATTTAAATTTAATTAAGGTCAAAATGGATACATAATACCTATATAAGTTCAATGTAATTCATTGTAGTTATTTTAGAATCATTTTAGATATATAAAAATTTTATGGAACTTTTCACCGTCTTTTACCCACATCCTAGGAGAATTTGGAAATTCACATAAAACTTAATTTTAATACTTCTATGAGTGGAATTTAGAAAATCCAAGAGACATTATTAATATCAATGAGTAAAATGTGGTTCAATAAGATGAAAATAATTTTTGGTGAATAGTAACTTTTTACTTTTATTTACCACAGTTAAAAGTAAATAGGGTAATTAAGGGTAAAAATGAAATTAATATTACCCTATCACATGTCCTAATTCTATTGGACAAGTGTATCTAGACAGAAAAAAACCTTAGGAATAAAATATTATCATTTAGGTCCACTTGTATTAGATTAGGACATTTATTATTATTTAATTCAATGAAGAGTTAAAAGAGTTAAAATCAACGTTTAATAACTAATTTTTTTAATATTGGGTTATACATAAGATAAATTCAATTATAAATATTCATTAGAAATCTAAAAATATTTTCTATATAATGGTATTTTATTTATAATTTTTAGACACTAAATAATTTAATTTATTTATGACATAATGGTGATGCAGTAATTACCTAAATAATGAAATATTAAAATAATTGATATTATAAATTTCAAAATAAATGTAATTTGAGACTTTTTATGAATTAAACTAATTTTCTAGGTTAATATGACATATTAGGATTGATTAAAGAAATTTTGTTTGAAGTAATAATGCTGTTATGAAATTATCAAAAAACAAAATACCCAATAGTGTCAAAATTGACATAAAAGAGTTTTTAAAAAAATATATTATATTATTAATTTATATTCTATTCCTAAAAATCTATGGTTCATCCAAGAGACATAAATAATTATAGGTGTATTATTAATGGACCACTTGGGGTTGTTTGGAAGTTTATAGTATGTTTATTGACTATATAATATAAAAATACAAAGAGACATGGTAAGTGTCAAACTAATTAACTAAGAGTTAAAACTAAATGATAAGGTTAATAAAGTGACCCAAACCTTTATAAAACCTATTGGTTGAGTGGTTTTCGACCTATCACCACCTTAAAATATAAATAATCTACTTTTGAGCCATTAGAAACTGAATATGAATTTATTATAAAATACTATTTCTAGCTTTTCCAAAGGTTCCCCTCACCCCTCTTATAAAAGGGAACTCCCCTTATCTCAAATTAATACCTTAAAATCCTTTGGGATCGGCCAAGATCTGCCCAAATACCCTCTCAAATATACTCCCTTCATTCTAGAGGCCTTACTTTAGTCAAAAAGCCAACCTAAGTAGCCCTTTTGATCAAATCAAAAGGAAGAACCTGAAGAAGAGGTAATGTTTTCACCACCCTCTTTCAAGTTCTTTCTTCTTCAAATTATTCTTTATTTGTTATTTCCATTATAAAATAATAACTCCAGTATCTTATATATACTATGATGTTATTATAAATATGGTACAATCATATTCAGTATTCAATCCATCCTTTGAATGACATGTCACCATACGTGCATACGTATGACTTACCGTCTCCATGTCGTAGTGTAATTGTTATTCAATATATCATTATTTGTATGGGTGTAATAATGATATGAAATTTATGTAAATAATAAATATAACATGATAATGATTCTGTATATATGATATACCATCCAATTATATGTTATTTTCATATCAAGAATGATATTGTCGCTCGTGCGTACGTACGGACTACCGTCTCCACGAACGCGATGAGATTCATTCCCCATCGTATCCATTCAAGAATAATTCTCATTTGATGATTAAAAATAATGTTTAAGGAATTTATATCATTATGGATATGAATAATATATAAACTATCCATAAAAAACACAACTTATGTAACAAAACATATAAAAAAATGAGTAAGTTAACACCCGGAACAATGATAATACTAATATATTATTAACAAAGAAATGTTAAAAGATCATATATGATATCATATTAATTTAAATCATTATTGTATAATTTAATAACAATTATTTCACCATTATACATTAGTTTAACTTACCCTCGACCACATAAAAGTACAAGGTAAGGGTTTATTTCACAATCTCTTCATTATCCGAGGTTGTTTATACATAATTATATACTGGGACCTCTTTATCATCCACAGCCATGTTTCTTAAAAATGTATTTCAAATCATTCTTAATATTTTAAAGACTATCAGATAAAGTAATTTATACACTTGTTTACTTTTTATAAGAATTTTATAAAGGAATCTTTCTGTCATTTTCCAAACAAGGCCCTTTTTAACCTTTTTGACAGAATTAAGTTAAAAATGTTTTTTTAACTTATACGGCGGGTGCAACTATTTTTCGCCATTATAAAATCATCGAAGATTACCTTACAATCTTATAAGAAAATTTTCAAAGTAAATGTTTTATTTTATAATTATGTGACTTATAAATGATTTCAAAAAAATAGATATTTCTATCAAATAGTTTTGATTTCATTTATGTGAACGTCCTTTGAAGGATTTTAAGCTTATTTGAAGTTGATTTATTGTGATACAAAACATACATATTGTATAGAAGGTTTTGTGATATGTTTGACTGTGGATGTGTTATTCTTATATGATTCATGGTTTATAGAGAGATTATTTACACTTCGTATGCTAGTTTTAATACGAATTTTTATGTTATGTTTAAACCTATTCATATGAGGAATGCATTGGACTTAATAAGTGACGGGTGGAGCCCGCTATAGCTCCTCGATGCATCGGTAGGTATCATGAGACAAACTAGTGTCTTGGCACAAGGCCTTGACAAAATATTATTTGTAGTCTTGGCACGAGGCCTTAACTATGTGGTTATGATAGTATGGCATTATGCATTCGATCATTATGAAAGTGGTTATTGATATTGCATGTGATTATTTGACTAGTATAATATCCATGTGAATAATTAAATGGAATTATTTCATTTTATCTTTTCCATATTATTCTGAAGTTCATGTTTAAAAGGCTTTTGTTTTAGTTATACATTGCCTTAAATGTTTAGGCTTATTTATGAAAGTTTCCACTATATTGTTATCCTTACTGAGCATCTGAGCTCACCCCTTTCAATGATTTATTTTTCCCAGGATGTGAAGAAGTAATTTATGAATGACCTGCAGGGATAGTATAAGGGGATATGAAGACAAGATATTGTTGTAGTAGTTTTCACTTTATGATGTAATGTAAAATTTCTGAATGTATCTTGTTATTCCAAGGCTACTAAACTAATCAGTCTTTCGAGACTTGATCTTTTGTGATCATGCCAATGTTATGTAATAATGCAACGAATCTGGATAACTGGGGTAGGGGCGTTACAGTTTGTATCAGAGGAGATTTAGTACAAACCTTGGAAGTTAGATTTAGATGAACTTTGATTAGAGCACATAGCCCTAAGATAGACTTTGAGGATTAGTATATAAGAACATCCTAGAATTTTGGTATTGTAGAGATTTTGTGAGTTTTCTGAGAAATAAATCCCTGTCTGGATATGAGCAGGTAGAGGGGGCTCTGGCACAGATGTACCTGGGGGTAAAACCCGAAAACACCGCTTTGATCTAGACTCAAACTGGAACTGGTGCACGACAACGGGGCTTGCTGCACTCTTGGTTACGACACTCCCGAGGGATATGCTTAGGACAATTCTCATTTTATTTACAAACCATTATGAAGTGTTTATGAGTATATACTTCCTTAATGAAAACATTTTTATGATTATGTATTATATCCATAAATAGTTCAATTTATGTTAAGTGTTTTACAAGTATGGAATTATGTATTTTGATTCATAAACTGATCTAGTGTATGCCATTTTTTAGAAATGGTGCCTAGTGGAAGAAATGGAAATCATATCAATGCACGTACTCAATGTAGGGATTTCCCTCATGCTCAAGATAATTATAGTGGAGCTGGTGATGCAACTGGTGCGGATCAGCTAATCACCATACTTGGACAACTCACTCAGGTTATGAATAATAAACTTACTCGTATGGAGCACCCTAATCCACAGTGTGGAGGATCAATGTTAGATCGCTTCATGAGGCAACAACCACCAAAATTTAATGGGAGTAACAAATCCATTGGTAGCTGAGCAATGGATAATTTCTATAGAAAAAATATTTCAGGCTTTGGGGAGTAGTGAAGGGAGAAAGTTATCATGGTAGTTTATCGCCTCACTGGAGATGCTGATCAATGGTCTTCATTGATAAAAAACACAAAGGAAGATGATGAAGTATCAAATATGGAATGTAGAGAGTTCAAAGAGATTTTATTAGAAAAATACTTTCCTCGTGACCATCGAGAAGATATAGAAAGGCAATTTTTGAGTCTGAGACAAAAGGAGGATGAGAATGTTGAAAAGTATGAAGCTAACATTACAAGGTTAGCAAGGCATGCAGCAGATTATATACATAACACGAGGAGTAATATTGATCATTTATTTGATGGGTTAAAACCATTTCTTCATCGAGCATTAGTCTCACAATCCTTCTCGCCGTATAAAGAAATTTTCTCATGTGCTATCAAGATGAAAAATGAATTCTCTAAGTCTTATGACTTTAAAGAAAAGAAGGAGAAGAAGAGATCTGATGATCACTATGGGAATGGAAATAAGGGGAAGAAGTGAAAAGATGAATATCCATCATGCAGTAAATGTGGGAAGAAACTCCCTGGTACTTGCTTAAATGGAATGGGAGTCTGTTACAAGTGTGGTGAAAAATTCCACCATGATCGTGATTTCAAGGGGAAGAAGGAAGCTACTAATGTCTAATGCTACAATTGTAGGAAGATGAGACATTATGAAAATGAATTTCCTAAGAGTTAAGAGAACTTACCACAGAAAAGGCCAAGGGATCAAGGCCAAGCTTATGCTATCACTACTGCTGAGGTAGAAGCTCCGAAAGACGTGGTGGCAGGTAATTTAATGGTTTCCTCAAGTTTAGAAAATGCATTATTTGATTCTGAATCATCGCATTGTTTCATATCTTCCCAGTTTTCTAAGAAAATTAGATATTTCCAATTTGATTTAACAAGGGAGTTATCAGTTAAAACTCTTAAGGGAAGTATCATTGCAACAAAGTTTTGTGAATAAGTCCCCATTAGATCACATAAATTTTCTTTATCTGCGGATCTCATCGTCATACCTAGGATTGAATTTGATATAATCCTCAGTGTGGACTGGCTTTCAGACCATGATTAAAAAATTTATTGTAAGAAGAAGGAGGTTACTATTTTTGATGATGATGATAAGGAACACCTTATCTTTAGAGCAGAATCATCACCACCTATTTCTTACCTAGATCCACCCCCAGTAGCTCAACTAAATTCAATTATTGGGGAGGAAGAGAATGAAATGTCTATGGGTGAGGAAAGGAATGTTCAAATAGAAGATGTACCTATTGTGAAAGAATATGAAGATGTGTTTCCAAAAGATATTCCTGGACATCCTCCAGAACGGGAAGTTGAGTTTTCCATTGATTTAATTCCTAGATCAAGGCCTATATCAAAGACCCCTTATAGAATGTCCACTATGGAATTAGTGGAACTAAAGAAACAACTAGAGGAATTGAGTAATAAGGGATTTATTCACCCTAGTGTTTCTCCATGGGGAGCCCCTGTCCTTTTTGTTATGAAGAAAGATGGATCTATGAGGTTATGTATCGGCTACAGGGAGATCAATGCTATAACAATAAAGAACAAGTATCCCCTACCTCGCATTGATGATTTATTTGACCAACTATGTTGAGGTCAATACTTTTCAAAGATTGACCTTCGATCTGAATATCATCAGTTGTGTGTGAAGAAGGAAGACATTCTGAAGACAACATTTCGAACCAGGTACGGGCATTATGAGTTTACAGTAATTCCTTTTTGATTGACTAATGCATTATCTGTATTCATGGATCTAATGAATAGATTTTTCAAGGAATATCTTGATGTTTTTGTGGTGGTATTTATTGATGATATCTTGGTATAATCCAAAAGCCACGAAGATCATGAAAATCACTTGCGCATTATCCTGATGACTCTGAGAAGACATAAATTATATGGGATGTTTAGCAAGTGTGAATTCTAGCTTCAAGAGATTTCTTTTCTTGGCCATATTGTCTCTAAAGATGGAATATATTTTGATCCTTCTAGGACCAAGGCAATCCAAGAATGGCCTACACCAACAAGTATAACTGAGGTACGTAGTTTTATAGGTTTAGTAGGTTATTATCGTCATTTCGTCCAGAATTTTTCCCGGTTGGCTAACCCATTAATAAAGATCACACGTAAAGTGGTTAAATTTGTTTGGAAAAAAGAGTGTGAAGAATGTTTTGAAGAATTGAAGAAAATATTAGTCAATGTCCCTATATTGAATCTACCATCAGGGAATGATGGGTTCATTATTTATAGTGTTGCATCGAAGAAAGGACTTGGTTGTGTCCTTATGCAGAATGATAAGGTTATTGCCTATGCATCACGACAGTAGAAAATTCATGAGCAAAACTATCCTACTCATGATCTTGAGTTAGATGCTGTAATCTTTGCATTGAAGATATGGAGACATTATCTCTATGGTAAAAAATCTGAGATTTACACTGATCACAAGATTTTAAAGTATATTTTCTCAAAGTAAGAACTCAATATGAGGAAAATGAGATGGATTGAAATACTCAAGGATTATGATTGCACGATACACTACCACCCGGGAAAGGCAAATAAGGTAGAAAATGCTTTTAGTAGAAAAGAACATGGAGTTTAACTTGATGAGAATTGAAAGAGATCCTATTTTCATGGATATAATGAAGATGGATATGGGAATTACCTTGGAAGGTGAAACATCAATGATTTTTTAAATGGTTGCCAAACCATCTTTACTAGAAAGGATTAAGAGTTCTCAGACCGATGATGAATAATTTCAAAATAAGATTAAAGCTGTGAATGATGGGATATTGAGATAGTTTGTGTATGAAGAAGGAATTTTGAAATTTGGAAAGAGACTTTGTGTTCCCGATATACCTGATCTGAAAAGGGAATTGTTAGATGATGCTCATAGTTCCAATTTCTCTATACACCCTGGGAGCACCAAAATGTATAAATATTTGAAGGAACATTTTTGGTGGGACAACATGATGAGGGAGATTGCTGATTTTGTGTTAAGATGTATGGTTTTTTCAACAAGTGAAAGATGGAAGGCAATAGCTTGGAGGAGTCATGAAACCTCTTCCCATACCAGAGTGGAAATGGGACAATATTATGATGGAATGTTTCATGGGGCTACCAAAGACTCCTAGAAGGAACAATGCAATATGGGTTATTTTTGATTGTCTTACCAAGTCAGCACATTTTCTTGCTATAAGAGAAGATCTACCACTGTAACGTCTAGAAATACTATATATTAATTAACTTGTGAGACTTCATGTAGTACCCCTATCGATTGTTTCTGATCATGATCACCGTTTAACTTCAAGATTTTGGAAGAGTCTTCAGAAGGCCTTGGATACTGAACTTCATCTGAGCACTGCCTACCACCCTCAAACAGATGGACAATCAGAATGGAATATTAAAACCTTAGAAGACATGTTGAGATCATGCTCACTAGACTTTCAGGGGACGTGGGATCAATATTTACCTCTGGTGGAGTTTTTCCTATAACAATAGCTTCCATTCAAGTATTCAGATGGAACCATATGAAGAGTTATATGGAATGAGATGCCACAAACCAACCTGTTGGGATGACGTTGGTGAAAGAAAACTTGTAGTCCCAGAACTGGTGGAGGAAACAATGGAAAAGGTAATGGTAATCCAAACCACATCAAAGTAGCTCAAAGTGGGAAAAAGAGCTATGCCGATAACCAAAGGAAGGATTTGGAATTTCTGGTAGGAGATCATGTTTTCTTGAAGGTATCTCCATGGAAGGGAGTTATACATTTTGGTAAGAAGGGTAAATTTATTCTCGGGTACATCGGACCTTTCGAAATTCTAGAACGAATTGGGGATATATCTTACCGTTTGACAATGCCGCCAAGTCTGTCCAAAGTTCATGATGTGTTCCACGTATCACTGTTGAGGAAATACATGCCTAGCCCAACGCATGTACTCACCTATGGGGAATTAGAACTGGAACCTGATCTATCTTATTGTGAAGATCCCATCAGGATTCTTGATACGAGAGAACATGTGCTGAGAAACAGGACGTCTCGTCTGGTAAAAGTTCTATGGAGGAACCATAATATGGAAGAGGCAACGTCGGAACCCGAGGAACTGATGATGAAGAACCACCCGAGTCTTTTTATGCAGTAGTATTATAGAAATTTTGAGGATGAAATTATTTTAAATATGGGAGAATGTAACACCCCATGCTTCCACGATACACTTCTCTTTGAATAATACAGTAGCGTGTGTTGTACACAACTTCGAGTTCTAACACAAACCACAACCAATCAAACTAGCCGTTATGAATAGTAATACCATCCTTTTGAAATTTTATAAATTTTATCTTTCAAAATGGACTTCATTTTTGGATTCGGAATATCGAATTTATCCTAGGGTGAAATTTTAGTATTTTTCTGAAAACTTTCAATTTTTGATGAATAGTGAAAAACACGGGGTCATGGTTTAAAACCGAATTTTTATTTAAATAATTATTTATTTTATTTAAATTTAATTAAGGTAAAAATGGATATATAGTACCTATATAAGTTCAATTTAATTCATTGGAGTTAGTTTAGAATCATTTTAGATATATAAAAATTTTATGGAAGTTTTCATAGTCTTTTATCCACCTACTAGAAGAATTTGGAAATTCACATAAAACATGATTTTACCGCTTCTGTGAGTGGAATTTCGAAAATTAGAGAGACATGGTTAATATCAAGGAGTAAAATGTGGTTCAATAAGATAAAAATAATATTTGGTGAATAGTAACGTTTTACATTTATTTACCACAGTTAAAAGAAAATAGGGTAATTAAGGGTAAAAATGATATTAATATTACCCTAACACATGTCCTAATTATATTGGACAAGTGTATCTCGACCAAAAACAACCTTAGGAATAAAATAGTATCATTTATGTCCACTTGGATTAGATTAGGACATTAATTATTATTTAATTCAAAGAAGAGTTAAAAGAGTTAAAATCAATGTTTATTAACTAAAACATTTTTAATATAGGCTTTTTCATAAGATAAAATAGATTATAAAAATTCATTAGTAAGATAAAAAGATTTACTACATAATTTTATTTTATTTATAATTTTTAGACACTAAATAATTTAATTTATTTATGACACAATGGTGATGCAGTAATTTCCTAATTAATGAAATATTAAAATAATGGATATTATAAATATCAAAATAAATGTAATTTGAGACTTTTTATGCATTACACTAATTTTATAGGTTAATATTACATATTAGGACTGATTATATAAATATTTTTTGAAGTAATAATGCTGTTATGAAATTATCAAAAAACAAAATACCCAATAGTGTCAAAATTGACATAAAAGAGTTTTTTAAAACAAATATTATATTATTAATTTATATTCTATTCCTAAAATTCTAAGGTTCGGAAAAGTGACTTAAACAATTATAGGTGTATTATTAATGGACCACTTGGAGGTATCTTGGAAGTTTATAGTAAGTCTATTTACTATATAATATAAAAATACAAAGAGACATGGTAAGTGTCAAACTAATTAACTAAGAGTTAAAACTAAAAGATAAGGTTAATAAAGTGACCCAAACCAGTCTAAATCCTATTGGTTGAGTGGTTTTAGACCTATACCCACCTTAATATTTAAATAATCCACTTTGGAGCCATTAGAAACAAAATATAAATTTATTATAAAATAATATTTCTAGCTTTTCCAAAGGTGCCCCTCACCACTCTTATAAAAGGGCACTCCCCCTTCTCTCAAATTCATACCTTCAAAGCCTTTGGGATTGGCCAAAATCTGCCCAAATACCCTCTAAAATATCATCCCATCATCCTAGAGGCCTTCCTTTAGTCATAAATCCAACCTAAGGATCCCTTTTGATCAAATCAAAAGTAAGAACCCGAAGAAGAGGTAATGTTTTCACCACCCTCTTTCAAGTTCCTTTCTTCTTGAACATCTTCTTTATTTGTTATTTCCATTATAAAATAACAACTATAGTATCTTATATATACTTTGATGTTATTATAAATATGGTACAACCATATTCAGTATTCTATTCATCCTTTGAATGACATGTCACCATACGTGCATACGTACGGCTTACCGTCTCCACGTCATGGTGTAATTGTTATTCAATATATTATTATTTGTATGGGTATAATAATGATGTGTAAGTCATGTAAATATTAAATATAACATTATAATGATTCTGTATATATGATATAACATCCAATTATATATTATTTTAATATCAAAAGAATGATATTGTCGCCCGTGCGTACGTACGAACTACCATATCCACGAACGCGATGAGATTCATTCCCCATCGTATCCATTCAAGAATAATTATCATTTTATGATTAAAAATATTGTTTAAGGACTTGATATTATTATGTATATGAATAAGATACAACCTATCCATAACAAACACGGCTTATGTAACAAATCATATAAAAGAAAATGAGTAAGTTAACACCCGAAACTACGATAATACTAAGATATTATTAACAAAGAAATGTTAAAAGAACATATATGATATCATATTAATTTAAATGATTCTTTTATAATTTAATAAAAATTATTTCACCATTATACATGAGGTTAACCTACCCTTGACCAAGGAAAAGTACAAGGTAAGGGTTTATTTCACAATCTCTTCATTATCCGAGGTTGTTTATACGTAATTATCTACTGGGACCTCTTTATAATCCACATCCATGTTTCTTTAAAATGTATTTAAAATCATTCTTAATATTTTAAAGACTACGGAATAAAGTCATTTATACCCTTTTTGACTTTTTATAAGAAGTTTATAAAGGAATCTTTCTTTCATTTTCCAAACAAGGACCTTTTTAACCTTTTCGATAGAATTAAGGTAAGAATGTATTTTTTAATTTATATAGCGAGTGTGGCTATTTTCTGCCATTATAAAATTGTTGAAGCATCACTTACAAGATTATAAGAAAATTTTCAAAGTAAATGTTTTATTTTATAATTATGTGACTTTTAAATGATTTCAAAAAAAGAGATATTTCTCTCAAATAGTTTTGATTTCATCTATTTCAACATCCTTTGATGGATTTTAAGCTTATTTGAAGTTGATTTATTGTGATACAAAACTTCCATATTGTATTGAAGGTTTTGTGATATGTTTGACTGTGGATGTGTTATTTTTATACCATTCATTGGTTATGGAGAAAGTATTGACACTTCGTATTAAAGTTTTAATACGAATGTTTATGTTATGTTTAAACCTGTTCATATGAGGAATGCATTGGACTTAATAAGTGACGGGTGGAGCCTACTATAGCTCCTCGATGCATCAGTAGGTCTCATGAGACAAACTAGTGTCTTGGCATAAGTCCTTGAAAAAATCTTATTTGTAGTCTTGGAACAAGGCCTTGACTATGTGGTTATGATAGTCTAGCATTATGAATTCCATAATTATGAAAGTGGTTATTGATATTTCATGTGATTATTCGACTAGTAAAATATCCATGTGAATAATTAAATGACATTATTTCATTTTATCTTTTCCATATTATGTTGAAGTTCAAGTTTAAAAGGCTTTTGTTTTAGTTATACATTGCCTTAATTGTTTATGCTTATCTATGAATGTTTCCGCTATATTGTTATCCTTACTGAGAATCTGAGCTCACCCCTTTCAATGTTTTATTTTTTCCAGGATGTGAAGAAGTAATTTATGAATGACCTGCAGGGATAGTATGAGGGGATATGAAGACAAGATATTTTTTTAGTAGTTTTCACATTATGATGTAATGTAAACTTTATGAATGTATCTAGTTATTCCAAGGATACTAAACTAATCGGTCTTTTGAGACTTGATATTTTGTGATAATGCCAATGTTATGTAATAATGCACTGACTCTGGGTAACTGGGGTTGGGGTGTTACAAGTGATTTTCCAGATGTCACATCCAAGAGTACCATATGTGGTTTCATTCCTTTCATAGATTTCTATGTTTGAAAATGTCATTCAAAACCAGGACCAAATTTTAATGAGAATCATAGTGCTTTCTTGGAAATTCTCTAACTACTCAGAAGATTAATGTTTCTAATGAAAAATATTGAAACCAAATCGAGGATATGGTAAATATCAGCATGCTAGAGTACTATGATATATGTGATACTACTATTTTGGTCCTGAAAATGCATCTGAAGAAGTATCGTCATGAGTATCTTAAGGGAGACTATCTTTTTCAATATAGACTCATACACCTGAATCAGTTCATCTTGTCTATGATATCAGATTATAATCCTCTTTAATGGTTTTCAGAATACTTTAACATTACTACTACTAACATCTTGATCATGGGAACATAAATTAATGTAAGAACCTCATCCACATTCAATGCCATAAATCACAGCCCGTGTTCAATGTATTTAATGTTGCACATTCTTGAATTAAATCCAAAATTCTACTCATCCATCCTTCTTGATTCCAATATGGACAAGTTGAATGGCTAGAGGTAAGACTAAGACATCTATCCAGGAGGGGGTGTCAGACCTGAGTGGTTTTTGGAGTTTTGAGTGCATCATAATTGTGATGAATTTTCCATTGATCTAAAAGTGGTGAGGATCTATGAGTCCATATGGTTGGCCAAGACATATGTATACAAGAATCATGAATTTATTCTTGAATTGTTAAGACAATAGATCCCTAAAATGAACACTTTCAACTTGATTCATATAGATTCTGGTATCAACTTATGGGATTTTTTTGTGATACTCAGGCTTCTTATCCTTAGATATATTAATTCTGAAGTCATCCCACAAAGAAAGGTGTGGGAAAAGACTGAATTGAATCTAGTTTTAGATCATAACTATTAATGATATCATGGGATGTTAACAATGACAACCCCTATCAATGTGGGGACATATATGGTAAAGCATGGATTCAAAATTTTTTAGAGCTAGAGGTGAATGGCCCCACTTGAAAAAATATTATATGATGTACACCAAATAGCGATATGGACTATTCCTAGAAACTTTTATCCTACCATAGAAAAGGGAGAGTCTGACTGATATGGGTACAAACCCAAGAGGGATATAGCTACAGAGGCACATATTTTAGGCCTATTTTCCATGTCCATACCTTTCCACGAGATGCATGTTCATGACTATAATGGTTTTGTGAGGCCATGTATATTTTTTATTGTTTCCAAGATAATATAGAGTACATGTAAAGGGTTAGAATCCCCCTATATTGTATATGATTTACCAATTATTTCTATATATTTATATAAGTATGGAACCTTTTAGAATTGATGTTCCATTCTAAGTACTGTGGGGATGGGTCTATTCCCATTTTAGATCCGATGTCAGGTTATGTGGAGTTGAGGTTCCTAGGGGCTGGTTATAACCATTTATTCTAGCCATTTCTCGAATTTCGTCCTTATCCTTGAAGCCCGTTGAGACCGTGAAGAGTATGAATCAATTAAGAATGTTTAATTTATTTTCATATGGGGACCCACCTATAGTGAAATTCACTTATGAATAAAGATATAGTGATGAATAAAGATATTTTGTAATTTCCACTATATATGGTTTTCCAAATATCCAAATAGATTGTGAAGTAATATGTGAGGCCTATGATCCATACAATTTTTCATGCTAGTTAATGTTAGTTAAAAAAATAATTTTATCTCTTCTGGGGGCATGTTGAATCAGATTGGAACCCAATGATTCCCCAATAATGGTGGATAGTCTTAGTTGTGGATATGGATCGAGTGGTGATTAACCGGACTCTCATGGGAATGTCCACTAGGATATCCTTTACATGATGAGGAATATATTTCACTATATTCCTATGGATTTGTTATCGAAAGGGTTCCCCAAGTCCAAGATGTAACAACTTTTGGGCTTGGAATGAAAGGTAGAAAGGCTCACCTCATCTATATGGTGCATTATCCCCTCTATAGGGTTCTTTTTCTCCTTCATATAGTGTAGATGATGAGGTATTGAGTTCATCCAAATGACCCTATGCATGTTATATCATCCTATCAGGATCAAAAGGGATGTGGAAACTCAGGTTGGGATTAAGAGTTCTTGAATTAATCATCAAGAGGAGACTCGAAATCTATGTTCCCTTCCCTCATTCATGAAGAAAAAAAATTCAAGAATATTGTGAAACCAAATGTTATCAAGTCATATTCACAAAAGGCCGAATCAACCAAATAATATAATCAGACAATGGAAGTCCAATTTCTATAGAGCAAGCCTTTTGATGTTGAGGATGTGTTGTCTCTACTTCATATTGGGATGTGCATTCCAAAAATTTGTGATGCTTGAGACCCTACCAATTTTATTTTTAATTACGATCATAATAATGTGGGAATTTATATCTAAGATATGATAATTTACACCCATTTCAACCAGATTCTTGCAACAATATTGGAGGAGGATATTTTGAAATAGGGGGATATTGAAAGGTTAGACAACTCAACATTTTTAGAATTTGATGATTATGTCAATACTTTGGATGTATGTTCCCTTTATCTTACTTCCTATTTTTTCATAATTTTTGTTGTTTTTATAATTTTTTTTGAGATATGACTTACCATGATTTTTAATTACATATGGGGAACCGGCTGATATCTCGTCACTACATTATGGACCAACTAGATATTCAATAAAAACTGGCGAATTGTCACATAAGATTGGAGAGCTCTACTTTAGACAAAAACAAATTATGGAGAATGA
The DNA here is from genome assembly GCA_963277665.1 of Viscum album. Taxonomy (NCBI): domain Eukaryota; kingdom Viridiplantae; phylum Streptophyta; class Magnoliopsida; order Santalales; family Viscaceae; genus Viscum; species Viscum album. Next base: position 34,581,424 of record OY728163.1, read on the forward strand.
GATGGATAAATAATATATACTACCATCTCTGATCTCTATCTTTGAGGAGTAGGGTGCTATCCTCATTCCATTGAAAATGATGGAATGAAGGAGAATTATGTCCATATATAAATGCATTTCTAGTGATGGTATGTTCTCATGACATCATTTATTTATTCGTAATTGAACATATTTAATCATTTCTATTATTATAGAATCTCTTTTCTCCCCAATCACAAGGGGATCAAAGATAAGCCTATGAAAACTAAAGAGGATGTTCCCAAAAATATGCATAATTCCACTAATGAGTTGGATTATTTGGTTGGAGATGTTTCAACTATTGAGGCCAAATTTTCTACTCCTATCACTAGGCCTACTGATGTAGAGAGTGAGAAAGATTCTCAGAATGAAAAATGTACTTGATATGGTTTCTTACATCGACTACTGACTTTTATTCATTATGATCATATTCATCTGAAATAATGGAGGACACTGTGAGAACTAGTACCCACCTTGTGGTTATCCCTGAAGAAGTTTTCTGGGGTACTGGGACATCAGTGAAGGGTAATGTGATGGGTCTTGAGTCTACTTTTTCAGGTGTCCCCACTGGTGAGACTACCATGGGGCTTAGGTCATTAATTTTTTCCATGTGAAATCTTGACATGATATTGGAATACATGCTATAAAATATTAAACATCCAACCAATTTATAATAGTTTAAGGAATTTAATAAGGAATTTGATTGATTGAGTCATTAATTTTTGTGCAACAAAGATCTATGCCTAATGTTTTGAACATGTCTACTAGAAATGTTCATATTTATTTGTGGAGAACGTTGCAGCAAAGATGCTCCAACAAGGTGTTGATGTCCATCCCTCTCCCTCTATTTAGGGATCACCATCTCAAGGGGATCCTAAATTTGGTTGTATTTATGATCCCCACTTGGTTATCTCTAGGTAGATTCAATAGATTTATTCCCATCAGCGATTCTATCCCAAACCGCTAAGGTCAGGATTGTCATGGAGGAATTCACAAAAACCATTGACCCATCACTAAGTGAGCAACACAAAATTGTTTAGTCATCCCCTGATTCATCCATTTTTTATCCTTTTGAGTCAAACAAGGATCATTATCCATTTCCCATATTCATCAACTTCTACAACCAGGTCTGAGGGAGGAGATTTCATGCCAATTTATTATATATCAGAAAGAGAATATATTATTATACTAGAGGGAGAAGGGTAGGGTGACTCATTGAGTACATTGATCATAGAATAAATTTCTCCATATAAATGTGAATCTAAGTAAGATTTATTGGTAAAACATTTAATTCACATCACACACATTACTACCTTATGGGATATCTAGAAGATAATATTTGATACACCTTTGGAAGACCTACCTTCACGACTCCATTGAATTATATTTATATGCTTCATGTTGGGTTATGGTTAATTTTATTATATTATTTTTAATACTACTATGAGATAAATAATTTTTCTATTAGAGAGAGAACACAAGCTACAATAATACCTTATCAAAGTAAAGCCGCTCATTGGCACTGATGATCTCTGAGATGCATTATCACAAGAGGATTCTAGCCATGATTTGAAGTTGATGGACTTTATGAAAATTATTAATGATATGGAAACCGAAAAATCACTTATATTTCAATAAATTGAGGCTTCACAAGGGTAACTCTAATAGCTTCACCATTTACTATAAGGAGATCAAACTGTTGGTTCAAGTAACATTACGAAAGAAATGGAGGAACTCTATCAGGATGAGGAGAGTGAGATTGTTCTAATGGTTGAGCTTTCAAATGATGCTAATGGGGATTGGGAGGCCATCCAAAAAATTATGGTCCATGTTGATAGTCTTCTTTAATGTACTACTGAGATATTCCAAATTGTGGATTTTCCATTGGTTTTCATTACCTCATGAATGAAAACAATTTTTCTTCCAATTGTTTATATATATGTACCTATTTTTTATTTTTTATTATAAAATAACATTTAATCTTCATTTCATAGTAATACACGTTTTCATCATTGAGTTGTGGCCATTGTGATAGGGAAATAGAGATTCATTGATTGTTTCCCAAAGCATGTGGCTTAGTGAGTGTTGTTTAACTATTTCTAGGTTTGTATGAATGAACCTAAAACATTTTTTTCTCTTGTTTTTTTACGAAATTTTTTCCTACATCCAATATAAAAGACCCAATGGTTGAGACATGGATTTTACCCAGGTTACCCTTTATGTGTTTTAAACCAGGACGATATCTTCTCTCTTTTTTTGGGAAGTACGAATTCTTGCATGACATACTAATATGAATGGTGTTTTAGGAAAAATAGATTTTACTGTGATATATAGAAGTATTACCCAAGAAAGGACTATTATCATAGAATGTTATGACATTATTTAGATTCCCCAAGGAATCTTTTGAGTCATAACATTGTGATTTCGGAATATTAAACATGATGTGAGACAAGCATATAGGGAATTGTTCTGGACTAAGATCAAAAATAGGTTTCTAATGTATCATTATCAAGGATTATGAGTATTTTGGTGGTCTATCTTTTGGATGAATATGACACTGGTTTACATACCCCATTCATGGGTGTCTTTATACTAAGAAAATTGGGTCATATTACATTACATTCAAATGATGACATCCTCTTGTTGACATGACCATTTAGAAGGAGACTCTATAAAAATCCAACAAGATCATGATACAACATATTCCTGAAAATGTTTTCTATATGAATTATGAAATTCTACTACCAATGGTTTTTTTGTTTTTGAAGATCATGATTTCTCAATACTATGATGGGCGGTTTTCCAAGGGAAGTTGTCTGAGAAAGAAGTGATCATACTTAGTGGCATTTTCAATGTATATTAAAATGATCCTATAAGAACATGACTTAGGTTATTGAGGGTATGTTTGGTTAAATGACTGATTTCATGTGGTAAGGATCCTCTCTGATTGGGGTTTAAGCATGACATTGTTTAATTTCATGCCATTAGGACATGAATAGTGTCATTTAATGAATTCTGTTGGGGAAATTGTTGTAAATTTTACTGTCTCATGGGTAGGATGTTATGTTGTGTCATTTAATGCCATATATCCTGGAAAATGGGGAATATAATTTAAATCCATTCAAATTTTACTTAAAGATTTGTGTTTGTCCATTTGGTTGTGATTATATTGAGAATGTTTCACCATATCCAATTATGGAGGGAGGAAACTTATAAGTTGTAATTCTATGGATTTAGAATATCTGAAATGTTATTTTAAAAGTATGTATCAAAGTTTAATTTCATTGGAGCTTATAAATATAGAAGAATATTCTCTCAAAGAGGAAATTTCCACTTATTGGAAAACACAATTTTTGGGTGATTTTTTGCAAAGCTAACATGGGTGTTTTACATCGTAGTAAAACAATTAAATCCTCTGTTTGAAAGGTACATTTAATGTGAGACATTATACAAAGATAATTATGGAATGTTATTACATAGCCAAGATAGAGGTTTCTTTAGGTATCAGAAATTAAATTTTTTATGAACAATGAAATCTTATAGAGATTCAATTTTCTTAGGAAATATAGTTTTTATTATATGGAGATAGTTCTTGGGAATGAAAATAAAATTCCATAAAAATTAACATGGGAATTGATAGAATTGTTTCCATATGTAGTTCTTTCCCATATGAAAGGAAGATTTATTTTTTGATTATTTCTAGGCCCAGGATGTAGGATTTGGGTTTCATTTCATAACTCAATTGAATGAGAATCATGTCATTAATAGTTTATGGGAGATCATGCAGTTTAACATCATTCACCAAGGAAGAATAAAGTAGTTTAATGTCATGAAATCGGGAAATAATTCTGTAAATTTGGTTTGTTTATAAAAAATAAGAAAAGAACATTATATAAATTCTAAGTAGAATAAGGCCAAAATATCCAAGGATGTTATAGAATACATTTTATATAAGGAAGTAAAAAATGAAAACAATGATCATGGGGTGCCTCAGGCCCGGAGAGGTGACATGGGATGATAATGTCATTTGGTCTTATAGAAATAGATGATTATTCTCTTAAATTTGAATATATAATTGGTTTGAAAGATCATTTGGTGGTTGAAATTATACAAATCCAACTAAGGTGTGTTAAAATTGTCGAAAAATTTCATCCTCATGTTGATGGGAACATAAATTTGGTGGTGACATATGGAAATCCAACTAGGGAATGTAATCATATATTCAAAATGTGGTGTCTATAAGTATCAAACATTCCATTTCTTATGGAACAAGAAATCATATGGAGAACCTAAATTACATAGGATTAGTATTTTGATATCTGGAAGGAAAATAAAAAAGCATAAAAGATGTATTTGGACAAAAATGGGCCAAGAAATGTGGAGTTCCCTGCCTAGATTTGGATTATATGTAAGAGGGGAAATGTTTATTTCCATGATTTACATTAAAATGAGGGATCCTAAATTATTTATATAGATGTGGTGGAATTTTTCTTTTACATAATGCCTCGACCTAATAAATAAATCCATCGAATTTCCACGTATCCTATTGAAATGGGAAAAAATCTATAAGTGGGTCTATGATTGAGGTGTGGTGGGAGACCAACACCAAAGATAGTGATCTTATTTGGCGAGGTCCACAGTTATGTGTGTTTTTATTTCATGAAATATATTGAAACATGATGTTTAGTGTCATGAAGTAATGAACCATGTTGTTTCTCTATGTATATACATCCAAGACCATGATAACAATATAGTACTCTGATATACCTTGTTCAAGGAGGAAACCCATTCCAAAGCTCCTAATCTCAAGTGAGAAATACTCTATTTGAGAAACAAGTAATAGAATAGTTCTTCTTACCCCAGAATGTAAATCAATGATAGTATAGGAAATCTTTTATGGGAAAATGGTTGGGCCCAGATATAGGATTGATATCTCATTTGAATGAAAATCAATCCTTAGGTTGTTATGGAATCCCATGCGGTTTAGCTTCATGTGGTGAGAATGAAGTGTATTTGACATAGAAGATGCAGAATATTGTTACTAGGTCTATGAATTGAATTTTGGGAATCACAACATACCCTGTGATAATAATAATTAGTCCACACATTGTTCTTGAAAAATGGTTTCCCACATCAATTAGGATTTTATGCAGGGATATGCGGACATCATTATTTAATAAAATGGTTATTTGGCCCAAGATAAAAGGTCTCAGAATAAATATGTATTTTATTTTAATAATAATCATTCAACATGTAGTTTTTCAATGTTCTGTGTGCAGGTCATGACCTGTACACAGGGATGAGGAATTTTATTTTTCTATAGCTAGTCATAGGGATAAATATCCATGTGTCACTATGTATCTCATTAGAATGAGAATCAAGCAACACATTGTTCTTGAATAATGTTGTGGTGGGGAACCAACACCAAAGGTTTTTATACACCCAAAAACTGAAAAAAATGAAATGAATTTTCACATTATTCAATATGGATGTGAACTGTGTATATTTACGTCATGTGAAAAGGTTATTTTCATACTATTTTATGTCTTGTGACTATAATTTTGGGTTATTTAGTTTAATGTAATGTATCTCAGACTATGATGTCTTGTGGTTTTGGGTCATATGACTAGGAATACATTATGTTCCATTTAAGGGCATGAATACAGAACATTGATGTTATATAGTTCAATGTCATTCAGCAAGGATGTTGGATTCATTCAACTTATCATTTTGTGACATGGATGATATTTACTTCTTTTTAGGGTTACACGATAAGATCTGACTATGCAGTTTAACATCGTGAAACTATGACGTATCTCTTTTTTGTGATGTGAATAACATTTTAAGAAAATATGAAATGTTTGGGGTCATAATGAGATTTGCATCCATCATGATCAAGGAATAAGATCTAGTAGAGTGGACCTTGTGTATTGAATATGGTCCATACCACATTGAATCAAGGTTTAGGGACTTCCTCTATTATATCATTAGAGTCATAAGGACCAACACCAGTTCTCCTTGGAATATTGAATAGAGGTATAACTTCATGTTAAAATTTTACATTATCCAATTTAATGGACCTCCATGTTATGTAAGGTATGAAATATTTTCTCATCCATGTGATCTAAAACATCTATAAAATTCATGGATTGGTCAACAATGGATAGATGATAACATAGGGAAACCCAGAGTGATATAAATTAGACCTCAATGGGAAGAACGACATTTGTTCTATGAAAATTTGAATATGGGGTTTCATGTGTGGTAGTATGAGTTGTGGTCATGTACACCCATAACGAATTCAGGAGATTATTAGGACAAGTATTTTTATCTTTATCCCACCTCTTTCAGACTATGTTTTAAAGGTTCTTATTGAAGTCCACTATCAATCCATTAGTCATTTCATGATATCTGGATGCATTTTTGGACAGGATATTATACCCTTGGTACAACTTATACACCTAATCAGACTATAAATTGGTAAAATTTTACATCATTATTTTATATGGGACACCATATTTTATAATATTGTTTTCTTTCATTAAGTGGATGATTATTTCTTCCCTATATTCTTTGAGGGATACTAAATTATCCCATTTGGAGAATAAAATCAGTTGTAGTACAAATGTACTCGAACTACATGGCTATGGTAGGAGGATATTGTCTTAAAAATCTATTAAGTGTATTTTTGAATTTCTAAAAGTGTTTTTATGTGTGTAGAAACTCTAGAGGATGATGGATGATCATGGGATTCACATGGATGGAATGTCACTTTTTGGTCAAATTTGTGTAATCATACATCTTAGTGGGACAATAACACCCCAGACTTCAACTTTTCATGGAGAGATGACACCCTCACCAGTGGACACTATATGCACCCAATCTTAATTCATTAATGATAGTATAATTCCCTTATCTATCGATATATCTATGAAGGATTCCACCAAATACTCAATTATAGAGTATTTCCTGGTGATTTGGGACCTTATATAGAGTAAACATGGTTTCAAACCAGCAGAGCTGTTCCTTTCCTACTCTTTATGATGGGAGTACTCAATTTTGAAGGTAGTCTATGATGGATATCATCAATCTAGTGTTAGGACCATATGGTTAGGGAATAATATTAATTTCAAAAATATTTTTTTGTGGTGACTTGTAAAAAAGGTGTGACAATTTAGTTATTAATGTTGTTGATGGATGTTTATTCTGGTTTGGATCTTCCAAATTCATTGATGCATTTTCCAATGCATATTCCAAGGAATTTTACAATCATGGGATGTGATATAATGATGGATTTGAGTGTAAGTCTTCCAATAACCATTGGACATAGTCAATTAGGGGTATTAGATATTCTTTTCAAAAGGAATAATCCATATTTATCTATTTGATTACTAACTTTGAATCACATTTCACATTTAAATGGCCCACCAGTATTCGGAGTGCTAGTTATAGGCCTACATTAAGGGCTTGAAACTTGGAATCATTGTTTGTACAACCTTCTAACAACATGAATGAGTAAGGAAATATGACCTTTTTTAGATAGTTGATCATGATCCCTAACCAATGATTTTTTATCTTGGGGTCTTCCATTTTATTACCCTTTTTGGACCAAGATATTCCATCCAAATACATATACTATGTTTTGGCCATCATGAATAGAAAATATCTTTTAATTAGGATATTCAGTGTTTAATGACTTTGTTTCTACAGATGGGTGTTTCATAATAGAATCTTCCAAATCCTAGCCTTTAACTGCATTTGAGGCATAAATTTTATGCCAAACTACTATAGGATAACAACCCACAATTCCAAATATCCCATAAATATAAAAAGAAATGGGATATATTTGACTGGATTAATGAGAGAGAGCAAATTCTCCTCATGGTGTTGCATGTAGTGTGTCAGCTTCTAAACTATGATGATTAATGAAAAAAAATCTCCTCTCGATATATGAATAAAAAAGTTCATTATTGATCATGTTTTTAATGATATAATAAAGGATTATTTAATTACCAACATCATTCTTCTATCCATTTAATGTTCAAAGTGATCTCTATGGGGTTGTCACATAGAGATTGAGTGCATTTCCTTAATGGGTAGAATTAGAACTATTTGTCTCAAGAGATATTTCATGAGGTTTTCAAATCCTTCTTGATAGTCACTAGTATATTGATATGTGACCTCCATATTTATAAAAATGTTGTATGGTAGACACTTTCATGTGAGGTTTTCTATAAAGCGTCTCATGTAGGAAAAGTTTCTAAGAATTCCTATCAACTCCTTCAGGTTTAGAAGAGGTTAAATGCTAGGAATATCAATTTTCCTATGAAATACGACTTCGATGTTGTGATGTCACACAATGAAGCTGAGAAACATTACTGATGTTACCCTAAAGTGACATTTTAAGGTGTTCATCATCTGGCTATGTATTTTTATTTGATAAAGGTGTTCATGAGATAAACCATATGGTTAGATCACTTTCAGGACTAGACCACAAGATCATCAATATAGAATTTGAAAAAAAATCCAAAAGTAATTTAAGATTAAATACATGGAACATTGGTATGTCATGTTTTCATTCATCAATCCAAAGGTAAATACCCTATTGAAAAATCCTCCATGGGGCCCCAGAGGTAGATTGTTACTCATCTTTTGGGTCCATTCTATTTTTTACCCTGAATATAAAACCATGAAAGAGAGGGAATGATAACCATTCATTGTATCAATCAATATTTTAAAAATTGTGGTTGGGAAATCATCTTTTGGGAAATTCTTGTTAACATCTCAGATGTTGATACAAACCATGAGTTTACCATTGTTCTTCTTTATAGAGATGATGTTGGCCAACCACTTTAGATATTAAAAATCCCATATGAAGAGATCCTTCATATGATTTTCCACTTTTACCTCAATTTTTGAGGCATGGATTGGGTGTGTCCATCTAGATGCATGTTTCTGTCCCTGATGGTCTTCTAGAAATCCCATGTGATGAATGGCCACATTGGGATCAAGGCCTAGAATCATTGAGTAATTCCAGAAACTGATCATCATGGTATTATTTTTGGATTGAGGTGAGTGTTTCTTGTTGTTAATAATAGATTTAATAACTAATAAATGTGGGTTTTGGATCTTCTATAGTACCAAGAATTATTTATTTGAGTTCTTCAATAGCGGTAGAGACTCCTTCCTTAAAAGTAAGAGTGGAATACATATGGTCTTCCCCCACTTTTCCACCTGATTTTCTCTTCCACTTCTTCTATTCTCTTAGGGGGAAGTATATGATGAAGAATATATCTCATAGTCCAATGGGGAGTCAATTTTTTGACATTTGAAAGAAAAATCAACCACTTCTGACCTGATTGATGAGGTGGTGATTTTGTGATGTTCATGGAATGGGGTGAGGGTATTCACACTTGTGCTTCTAACACTGTCTAAAGAGTCAATGACATATACAACACCACTAGGTTCAGTCACCATGATGGATATCATATAATTCATTGAACATGTGCATTAAACTACACCCATCCGTTCAATTTGATTGATGGGAATCACATACTCTGCATTGAGCATCATGAAGGGGTTAGCCCGGGTCATATCTGGACTGTTTAGTGAATTGATTCGATCGTCATTATCAATCATGTGCTATTACCCTTCCCATTTATATAATAATTCATTAATGAATTGTACTTTTTAGGATGTAAATGAGGATTTATCACCATAAAATACATCAATTTTAAAATGAAAGCAATATTTGATGAATTTGGATTATGATAAGGGACTTGATACTTGTTGATCGGACTAAGTCCTTCCTAGTAGGACATTAAAGGTCAAATCTTGTCGAAAAAGCAAGTAATCCTTAGTCTGAGAGGATACTTCTAAACTATGTATTGATATTAATTTCACCGATATGTTATAACTTACTCCAAATCATAACCCTTTAGAATTAGAGTGGATGGAGAAAAGTGAGACTCATTGTAAACTGGTTTATGAAGTGTTCAGATTAGAGGGAGGTTGAAACAGGATCCATTTTCAATAATGACTCTTCAAAGATCAACATAATTTATCCTGTCAGATGCATACGAATGCCTGATGTTTTCTTTCATAACCATTTTTGTATCTTATTTCATGATATAGAATATAATTTCCCATTCTTTAGGATATATCTTTGTGTGATATACTTTAGTAGCAAAAAATTCTTCATCAAATTCTTGATGGATTCATAGAGCCTTTATGAGTGAATTTATAAAGAATTTTTATATTCTCAAAGAATCCATGATTGAAATGTTGGCTGGAACCAAGGAAAACTACTTTAAAATGACATACTTCTAGTCTAATGGCATTCACTTACCAGTAGAAGGTATCTATTTTCTAGGAACATTATGAAATAGAGTACATTGTGTGGGAAGTTCATCACTTCAAATAGTATTTGAGTGAACTTATCTCCTTTGTGAATTAGGTCAACTAGGTCTGCTGTAAATCGAGGATGATTGGGAGACAATGTCTCATCTATTCGATCTTCCAGAATGATCACGTCAATGAGAAATCAATATTGGGTGGTGTAATTTTCATGCTTCTTATAAGCTCACTCGTAGTCTCTCACATGAGTTATGGCTTCATAGATGGTCTGCGCGACGATGTGATCAAAGTGTTGTCTTGTGGAACAATCACATATTCCCATGTAGCATCATCTTTTGATGCATGTACCTCAAATTCCCCAATCAGTTGTCGATAATTTGAGTTTATAGTCACACTCATCATTTGAGATGGGATTCATTATTTGGATAACATTAATGGATCCAATAATCCAATCCTCCTATAATGAGGACTTTGTGAGGTGGGTTCATAGTTTTAGTATCATTTAGTGGGGTGGTGCATTTGTTTTTAGAAAATAGGGATTGAATTCCAATATTGTTAATGAAAAATTCATCCTTGGTACTAGTTATTCTTCATGTGTTTTCATGTTTCTCTTCTAGTCATGATATTTTTTTGGTAGATTTTCCTTTAGAGAGCTATGATGCATATGTTGTTGGTTGTTCTATAGTGAAAGTATCCAGGGGTATAGTTGGCTATCTCAACTATTCTTGGTTGATAACATGAGTTTGGTTGATCATTTTTCTAACAATACAATCACTGATCATCTGTGTTCCCTTGTTATTGACTTCCTTCCATTACACTTATTACTCTGGATCAGAAGTATAAACAAATTACACTTGTGTTTGTGGAAATACCTACTTCACCTTCCTAGATTCCTCAATTTTTTTCAAATTTATTGAAAATAAAAAAAATGAATGGTGTGCCCCAATTCTTTATTAAAGGGGAATTAGATAACGAGATCATCACATCTATCTTGGATAGGATTCTGGGGATCTAATAACATTACTAAGTTGATCTCCAATGATGAGATGATTTCACCAAGGAATTTATCATTTTTTAAAGAATAATTTTTTTTATACATCTCCCCAAAATGATATTTAATATTATCTCTTATCACATATTGATGATGTTAACTTTTTCAGTGAAGATAGGTATGGGGACCCCACGATATGTCATTGGATTTGGAGTTGGAGCATATGAAGGAGCCAACTAATGTGTATCTATGGTATCATATTCTTTTCACATTCTTTTCCTTGAGTGGATGTACAAACTTATGAATGAGCCTTGGTTTGTGTGATGGATTTCTCCACTCTTTGAGAAATCATAGAAAGGATTTAAAAACCTCATGTGCTTTTCACATGGATAAAGGATGTTTGTAAGTATTTAACACATCACTAAGGATAAGGACCTCCTTTGTGGCAGGAACAATTTTTTTCTATGAAAACTATGAAGTATATAATTTCATCTTGTTAATGGGATGTCGTGGTGAAAATATTTCTCATATTGGTCACCATTTTTGTATTTTGGGAATGAATTGGATGGCTTGGTCCTGACGATTTGATTTTAATTGGGGTTTAATGACATTTTACTATCATTCAGGTCGGTCATAATAGTTTTTTTATCACAAACAAAAACTCACAATGGATCCAACATCTATAAAATGACACAGAACCTCTTTATAATGGTAGTTGTTCTATTGGGGTATCATACTAAACAAATATTAGGATCCCAAATTGGTCGAGAGGATTGTTGATTTGGCTCATCCCACCATTGGGTGGGATGGAATTTTTGTCTACACAGGGGATATCTTATAGATTTAATATATGTTCGACAATATCTTCCTAATCCAAATACAGGATTGATTTCCCTAACAAATTGATCATATCTTAAGTCCTATTGTATGGAAAGGGGTGATATTATTTGTAAATCCATCTGTATGTACATAAGTTTCTTCATCCATTTCCCATTGGTGGGTAGATTATTCTATTTGAGATCTGTATAATCTGGCACTCTATAGTTTTTTGTTATCCAGGGAGGTGTTTAATATTTTAAGGATGGAATTGAGCTATTATGAGGCATCCTTTCTATCTTGTTTTATAATTGGTATCAAAACCCACTTAGTAAATCAAACTGGTTATGTTTAATGTCCTAAATAAATGAATAATATGTAGGCACATGGCCACAAAGTATTTGAGATCAATCCTCGAGATGACATCCTAGGTATCCTAGTTATGTAATGAATCAAAATTATTGAACTTACATCACACCATTGAGTCGAATCCTATGGTAGATACCCATGAATGGTTTGTAGTTATATAATTTCACCAATCCAATAATATACACTAGGTTTTTCATGGATTTTCTAGATTAATAATAATAACAATGTGATCATTTCAATTCCCTAAGACCTCGTGATCATTGCTCGGTGTGATAACATGGTATAGAATGTAACCAATATCATTGAATATGGATGTTGGGATTATGTGCTGACATAAAAAATTTGATTCTTAATGTAGGGATTGATACATAGGAAGAAATCCTATGTATCCTTGTTATGGTAAGAGTTAGAGAATTTGTAGTTCAGTTACTTCTCAATCAATTGTTGGATGATGAAGGATAATGATCCCAAGAGAAGATTGTGTCCTAATGGTTGGAATGTTAGAGGCATGGTTGGGATTACTATGAGGTGGATTCTTATTTATTTCTAATCCTTTAAGTAGATATTCTATTAATCTTGGTTATGTCAAGAATTATACTTCTCATTGTTTGTTAATTTGGTGATTACACATTGTGGAAAACCATATATGTTGGACATATCGTATTATTCCACTAAGCAGGGCTTACCCACAGAAGTTTTCCATTCCTTGAAAAAGCTTATGAATCAAATTATATGATTATTGAAATTCACTTAGCCCATGTTATCTATGATCAGTGTGAGAAACATGGTAGGGAAAGTAATAAATCTCATAGAATATGGATATGGGACTTCTGTGATGAGAAAACATATTAGGCTATTGCATATGGGGCATGGAACCTAGAAAGTCGTATTGTGTATCCTAGTTATAGCAGGATTCATATTTATCATAGTTTCATAAGTTGGGGCTCAAACACTGAGGCTTACCTAATATTCCCCTTGAACAATGCCATTTTTATACGATATATATTCTTGGAATGACATGATTGTCCACCAAAAATTTATAATTATCTACCTAAAAAGACTTAGAATGTCAGGACATGTCCTAGATTCAAACTAGACATGTTATAAGACTGTCACATGATCCAATTTACTTGTCTGTAGGTTGTCTCATGACTTTCCCAACAATGTATGTATAAAATCCCATCATTAGAACTCACATATTTGGGGATCTTCGCATGACCTATGTGACTTTTCTGGGAGTTTTCATAAGACATAGATAAGTTTTCTGGAAAGAATATCTTTATCCCAGTTGTCATGACTAGAGGGTGTCACATTACTTAAGCTGATATGTATGGGTGTCATCACAAGATTTTGATAATTTTACATAGAGGTTATCAAAATATCTAGTTTGAAATGTTGGAGGGATTTGTGAGACCGAGCTGACATACAATGGTGTCACCATATATTAGGGAGACATTTCTGTATAACATCACAATATCTGAATGGAGATCTGGGAGGGCTTCATGGGACATTGGTGGCATGATTTGAGGGCATTGTGTGACTTGCATAGAGTTTCCATTGGACATTTCATGATCTAAATGGTAAGTTAAGAGGATTTCATATATAATGAGTGAAAATTCATAGTTTTTTCTTATTATCTGGATTTTTTATGTGAATTGAATGAATATCATCATTACTTTCTTTAGGATAGTTAAAATATTTCTATCTTTATTCCATCATTTATTACATATGTTCCTTAGATTCAGTCACAATTAATATTATTTTAGGTTTCATATGATCCTACCAACATGCGGGATGTCCTTCAATAATCCAACTGACACACCAAAATTCCTTCTCATGGCCTTAAGTGATCACTTTAAGAACGAATACATGTTGCATAACCCTTGGATTCATTCCCTATATTTTACTTATTGGAATAATTTCATGATCTTATGATCTATCTCTCTGAGAAATCCACCTCTGATCTCTCATATGAGAAGGATAATTGATAAATGATTATTTCAAATGGTGTGTAGGGGGTTATCGGACTGCCCACTATAGTTATACTCCACCCTTTGAATCACGTAACGTTTATTTTAAGGATGGATTCGGTGGAGGATTGAGGTGTCCTGAATTTTGTGAAATCTCACCAAAAATTATTGCATGAATTTCAACAATCGAAGGACCATCCCAAAATTACATCATTTACTATATTTTAGTTAATAAAATAGGTAATGATTAATCATTCATACATTCCATGGGACTTCTATAAGATCTGGTCAACATGCCTAAGGACTTCAGTAAGATCAGGATGCCTGGTAAAAGTATTCCATGAGATTTGAGGCAAACTATTTGGTACATTTCATGGGAAAAAGCAAGCTTGTCTAGGGGTATTTGTGATATTGATTTGGCTTATCAAGGGGACTCATCTGATCATGGCTGATTTTTAGGATTGTATGATCAGGTTCACATAACATTGGTGTATCCTTCCCTCATAGGATGCTCCAATCATTTCTCCTTTTATATCCTTGTTTGTTTTACTAAGGATGGCGATCTTTTCAATTAGCTCGAGTGTTGTTGAAGAAAATCACTGTCCCCCTCGGTGATGTGTAACATGACCAATAAAGATCCATGTGGTGATATGTGATCATTAATGTGGAAAACCCTTTTCTTTGTATGTGGAGATGTTGGGGTAGAGATTTACAACCTTGAAATTTCCATGACCCATTGCGTGATGGAAGTGAATATCTTATAGGATCTTGCGTGACTAGGAATACATGCCATCAAGGATTCCATGATGTCTTTAGAATCATTTGATCACATCACGTGATATATAATACTATAAAATAATCCCATATTTTGAATATTTTCACCATATTTACCATGAATTTTTGGATGGACTATTATCAATCTACCGATTGACATGTCACATTATATGAAGGGACTCATATGGTAGAATTCACATGATTAGTGATTGTATTGGTTTCCTTTCCAAGAATAAGGATACTTTTTAATGGGGATTCATGGGATATTTTGAGTAGGTTATGCACTACGCATGACTCCATTTCATGACCTTCTAAAGGATGATAAATTGTGAGACCTTTTTATAGTTAAATTATTTTTTAGTCTATGTACCTTCTTCTTCCTATTCATAGTAGGGAAAATAATACTTTTATTCTTGTATTTCATTCTATTATAATTTTCTAATAATTTGGTGGGAATCAACAAATTTCCCCCCCAGTAGCGAAATTTTCCGAGATATAACATCCCTTCTAAGAAATTAACTGCCTTCTTATTGATTTGGAAGTTCCACTAATTAGTTTCATGGGTGATACTTGGTCTTCAAGGTAGTATTTGGTATTCAACAGAATTCTCTATAATTATGGGAGTGGAGAGTAGTTCATTCATTGGATACTCAACTCATAGATCTCTTGATCCATTCCTCCTTCATGTGTCCAATTCACACGTACTTCTAGAAAAAACCATTCCTGATATTATTTTCTCTTAGGAATGTATTCCTAATAATAATAAATTAATCCTCGATATTTGATTGAACCATGGATATATGGTTTCATGGATTTTTTTGTGTTTTTTAGGATCCACTAGCTCTATTGCATGTTCCTTCAACTATTATGTGGATCATGTGACCCTGTATATGTCAGGTTGTCACGAGACTTGTGACCAATTGAAAATTTAAAACAACTCGTTAAGGATTATGTGGTCTGTGAGATCTTTATGACCTGGAAAATTTTTGATTCATTTATGTGATTCATTAATCCCTTTGATGATTCATGTGATAAACATGTTGCTACTGGAATTAGTGTCATTCTCATAAAATGTTTTTTTATCTTTATGATGTGTTCCACATGATTTTATTCAGATGGATTTTATCCTTCATCGTAGTTCCCACATGCCTTCAAAGAAAGAGGTTAAATCACTGATGGTGTGCTGGGATGGAATTATAGCCAATGTGAATGGTACATACCATTGTGTTGTTGGTTCATTTCAGCTGAGTCTCATAGATGTTATGTGAGTGAAACTTGGGTAACATCCCATTCCAGAAACCCTTCCCATTTATGGGTCTATTCATACCAATGAGACTCCCATTCATCACCAAAATCAAAACTCATACCATCCTCCTGTTTTTGGAAATCCGATAACACCATTTGGTAACACATCTCTTAGTAGGTATATTTTTTTACTGAGGGAGATCATGCAGACGAGCATATAATAACATACAAAAAACACAATGATATAAATGGTCATGAGCCTAACTCAGATGTTCAAATATAATCCTAGATAATGAAAAATTATGCATCTTGAAATAAGATTCAGTGGGTCCCCAACTAGGATTTTTATCATCTGTAGATGTGGAATGGATTGGGGATAACCTTTCCTGGTCACACACATCACTTATGAATTTTATACAGTGTTATAGCATATTAGAATGTATGAGGCTATCTAGATATCACATACATTTTCCTATTTCTACAACTGTCCAATGAATGACTTATTTACCTATTAGATTCCAGACATGAGCACATTACAACTCATGCATGAAGAGGTGGGAATCAACCAATTCAATGTTGAAATTATGTGAAATTCACCCATATTGTGTGGTTATTTTGATGAGGTTCTTCTTCAGTCATCTGCATGAGATGATGTAGAGAGGACTCCTCCCCTCTCTCAATATATAATCATTTTCATTGAAAATAAACTATCGATGGAGCCTCTTCTATGGGGGAATATACGATTAAAGATATGGGAAAGTTACTTCATCGAAAAATCCCATTATGATCTAAAACAGACAAAACTAGAGTCATATCCTCTGAATGAATCTCAAACATTGGCGAGTGCTTATTGGAAAATAGTCAAATAATTAAAATTTAATGAATGCGGATGGCAATTGACCCCCATTTTCAACCAAGCTATTCAACTAGTTGATTTCTTCACTATGTACTAGAGTGGGTATATACATCTAAATAGGATTAAAGTTTGAGTTAGAGTTTCCACTTTCATAATGGTGACCTCCATGGAAGGGGGAGTGTATCATCATATCCATTTCTATGTGATGCAAATATTCTCACCCTTTACACTATGGTTTCAATGGAAGAGACCCTTACAGGATCTCATGACCATTTAAATTATTGCGGTGTTGAATGAGGGATCATCGTGGAGACTGACTAACTGAACATCCAGGGCATCCCCAACATTCGATTCAAACCATACATGTAGTATATCAGTGGGGTACAACCTGTTACATTGAAAGATCTGCAGTCAAGGATTTTATGATCAGTTATGACCATTTATCCTTTATATACTATGGCGTAGTGTTGAAGGAAAATATAGTTATAATTGTGAGGCTAGTATTGAGGCTTATGCCAATATAAGGAAACATAATGATGGTTTCCTTTCAACATGTATTGAGTGGTACCTCCTCTGTGAATGGTACACCACATTCTAGTTTAGGTGTTAGTTATTGTCTTTCTATTGGAGATTTACTATCTCTATTTATTTCTTATCTGAGGATAATATGATGGTTGATAACCAATTGTGTCTGATGTTTCCCAAGGATGTGACATGGTCCTACAAAAACCTCTGTCCCCATTATGCAAAAATTATATTATCTCAAAACTGGGTTAATGTTTTGATATTATCATATCCAAATGGCCAATTATCCCAATTGGTATGCGATGCTTCCTAATTACCATCGGCTGTCGAGGAAAATTTGAGGCCTCGAAAGGAACTAACTTTGAAATGACCAACAATTTCAAAATCAGCCCATAAGGATTTATGAAATTTATCATTACATTTATTCCCAGTATAAGTGTTGACCAATGTAGCCACAATGATTACAGTTCCAGACAGTGATGCTTCTTAAGATTTATTATTTCATATTTCATCTCGATAGTAGAAAAGTTGGTGAAAAAAAACTCAGTGGTTGATCTATTGAGCATCTTATTCCAATGAAAGTAACATTTGGAGGGTTTTTCTCATGTCATCACCCCTCTAGGTAATGCATTAAAATACCAACCTGATGAGGTTAATCCATTCTTACAGGATGTTAACATGATGTTGGATAGCATCAAAGGTGATGGTTTCAATTCACTTATGGTTCAAAAAATAATTTTTTGGGGAACGTAGCAATTGGTCATGGATATCCCATTATAGGGAAAGTGGTAAGGATAAACATAATTCTATGTTTCAAGGGTTTTGGTTCCAATAAGCACATACTAACATCCTTTGTGGTTTTTGTTGATATAATGGGAGGCTACAAAAGATCGACCAGTCATGTTATCCCCATAATATTCTCTATAGTGTACGGTTGTTGGAGATGAATTTAGAATTGACCAATAGACCAATGATGATAGATCCTTAGGTCGAATAACCCAGATGCGGGTGGGGATTTCTTCTTCTATAGAAACTAATTCAGAATCTGGGACCTTTAGATAGTCTTCTATATAAGGGAATGAAAAATGAAGCACTCAGAATTCTTGGAGCACTATTTTATAGAACCCCCATGTAAGTGTGGTATTTCACTCATCTGTTATATTGAATTATTCTTATGAAACATCATGATTTTTCAAAAAAATTTAGGACTCTACCAATCGTACATTGAATAAAATGTGTCTGGTCCGAAGGATGCAGGATAGTGTTCGTTTTATTTATAAGGCATCTCATGGAAGAGACCAACCCATCAAGAAGTGGAGGTGGATAAGGTGCTAAATCAATCACGCTCATTTCCTACAACTGATGTCCTAGAGGTAATGACATTGGAGATCATGAATTTAGGGGACACTGATATAGTTATCAATTCTACTACTGAATTGGCCTTGATGGAGATGACTTTTGTAGAAGGTTGATATTTCTTCAGAAACTGGACACTTTGATAACTTAACGTTATGTCTCCAAAAAATATATTTTTCTCTTATAAAAATCAAGGGTGGAAATTAAATCACATCATTGAGAAAACCACAAGAAGTTACATGAATTATCTCATCAAAAGATGTTGTCTTATCTTCCCTGTGGATGGGGTTGGGGAAATAAATATCACTAGTGTTTAAACAAAAAAATGTATATTTCTAACATCATTCATATCCATTGATTACTTGGCAATACCATATGTTTTATCCATTAAATGTTATAATCATCGTGCCCATTATTATAGTGCCTTCATACCGAATCTCATAGTCTCTAGACCCTGTTATCTTGGGTGTTCTTTATACTAGGTCGAATAGTGTAGATTACGGATCCCTTCCAATATTGTTTATGTCCTTGAGAACAACTATTTCTCTTAGATATCTGGTGTCAAAATGTATTCTTGTTCCCATGATGGTCTTAGATAATGGGATGGACTCTATATCATTTTATGTGTTAATGCAACAACAAATATGGGTGGAGATCTTGACCCTGGATTTGGATCCCCTTGTGGAAGGGCTGATGGATCAGTTGGATCATATACGATTAATGTTTACCAGCCCTGGCTATGAGGGTTTTGTAATATACCTCCCTTAATGCCTAGAAAAGGAGATGCTATATATGAGAGTGTATAACAGGTCCCTCGAGTTGATGATGGTAGCCGCTGAGACTTCCACTATGGTAAAGAAAATTTAAGATAAGCCTTAAATGAAGCTCCCAAAGTGAAATCGAGGCAGAAACTCACTTGGATATGATCAGTGCTGGGAGGATTTAGATTGAAAATTTTCAGTCTAAGATGGTTTATCACCAAGATGATCTATCCTAACAATTTATTCAATTTAGATATTAGAGAAGACAATGGGGGAGAAAAAGTGACTTTATATCTTGATGAATAATGTTAGGATTGATGAAATTGCTCAAGTAGAGGAGTTGCAAAAGATTTTGGAGGCAGAGAAGAAATCATTTGATCAATTATTCCAATCTGTATCCTCTATGGCACAAAGTCTTGTAGCACTCAAGGACTCATCTGAGCAGATTTTATAATATAATTGTAATTTTTCAACATTTATTGTCTCTTATATTCATGGGAGAGACTCCAGTATTTTGAGATTACTCCTATATTATATCAATGAATGGATCTTCTAAAAATCATATGTTATTATGAAATTTTATTTCATTCATGACGTGTATGTAATTTCAATGATCTAATGTTTCATGAATCATCGATTATACCCTTCTATTTCACAATATCAAGTAATCAGAAATTCCCAAATTTTAATGATTAAATTCTAACAACTTTTCTTGAGAAATGATCATGAATGCCCACCAACATGATATTATTTATTGATATATTAGTTCAAACTATTTTTAGATCACCATATTCACATAAGGAATATTTTGGTGGAATATATGTCTCAGAGGGATATTTCTCTATTTTTATTCAAATCTAACAGGCTTGGTGAGCATAGAGTGTTTTTTTTCTAAGTCCATATGGTGGACTTCTGTATTTTTTGATTATAAAAATTATTGCATAATAATTAGTTGTTGTGATATATTTTAGGATATTTTTTCTGTAAAAATCAATCATTTTATGATTGGGTCATTTAGATCGAACATTTTATTGCTATAGTATAGGGTATGTTAGCTTGATACTTATACCATTATATTTTAGGGTCATTTATCTTGGACCTTCAATCACATTAGTTTAAGGTATTTTATCTATGACATTTTACCAATTTACTTTATGATCTTTTATCTCTAACCTTATATCAATGTAGTTAAGGGTCTATTACCTTAGAATTTCTATTGCTGAATTTGTAATATAGGGCAGACATACCAATGATGAACAATGACATACTAAGGTAATGAGTTCTTCTATGGAGTC
Organism: Viscum album; assembly: GCA_963277665.1. Classification (NCBI taxonomy): domain Eukaryota; kingdom Viridiplantae; phylum Streptophyta; class Magnoliopsida; order Santalales; family Viscaceae; genus Viscum; species Viscum album. The sequence goes on from OY728163.1 coordinate 34,602,756, forward strand.
TCTAGGGCTCATGAGGATTGGAGTTACATTATTGTAAGGAGGATATGTTTTTGATTGGTAGGTCAAAGCAATTATAGACTAAAAACATGATTAAATATATGTATCACAACACTTCTCTAAGGTCCATGGATGATTTTTTGGGGTAATTATGTTTAGTTGATTGAAAAATTCTATAGATATTTGGTCCAACTAAATAGTTGGAATGTGAATGATATAATTAAAAACCTATCCATTCGATTTAGTTTACATGGGATGAGTCAGACATATTGGGAATGACCCATAACACCCTAAGGTGTCTGGTTATCCCATTTTGTTACTTGGTCTCACAAGGATAGGGGTTCCTTTCAATCAATGAGGAGATGCTACTAACTTGTAGGTAAAATCCCTTATGCATTTCTATAATGTTAAAATAGAGGTTTCCCCTCCATTTTCTGAGGTCCATGAAATATTTTTGAATACCCATGCGTCTGAGATATGAAGATGGGTATGAAGGATAAACTATATAGGAATGGTTCTTGAACCATAAGGAATTTGATATGATAAAATATTATATTGAATCCTAGATCCATGTGGTTTCAATTCATGAGGTGGGGAAAATAAAATGTTTCAAGAATGGAGTTTATCATTCTTACTTTGAGAAAGAGTAGAAAACATGGTTAAGTAATGTCGAGGATGTTGAATCTTCTTTGATAGTCTGGTTATAGAGATTTTAAATCAATGTATTTAGTGGTCAGGTCAGAAGGATGATATCATAATATAATACTATCTATAATACAAAGAGGTACTAATTTCTGCCATGATGATGTTAGGGCTCACAAGGATCATAAATCCTTTTTTTTCATATTGAAACAATTATATGAAAACCATAGATTCATATAAATTAGCCACATTCATAAATGAATAGTCAAAAAAGGTCCCTTGAAACCAAGTATCCTATTCAAAGGGCCCTAGAAGATTTATAGTGATCCAAGGAACTCAAATAATGAAGTGTGATTTAGATAAAATTTAATATACAAGAATGGTTCGAGCACCCTAGAAGTTGTTTCACCACATATAGAACATTTTTAATAGCTTGGATATTTAAAAAATCCTTATTATATCTTTTTCATAGAATAGGGGGTCTCATGATCATATATTGTCTTTTAGTATTATTACATGGTATTCCTAATGAGATTTATGAATTTTTTATTTATTACATAATTGATTCCTAAACATTAAATATTAAGAGTTCATTGGGTGAATTAATGACATTTTATTAGGCCCCATGTAATGTTTTCATCCAGACAAGTTTTGTGTCTCATTCACTAGAAGTTCATAGTTTTTTGGTTTTTTCAATCAGAATCTAGTGTTTATGTTCACATTACATTGACTAATGTTCATTTAGTTTAATGTCATGAAGTATATGGACATAATATGGAGGTGTTTTATATAAGAGACCAATTTGGATTCCCAAGGTCCACAAAAATCCTTAATCCTTTTGAACAGGATATAAAAATTCTGATAATCATTGCTTTAGGATCTTGGGTCATGAGTAATTATATGATACAATCATTTAGGTAAGGACCACAACACTCTTAGGTGTATAGTTATGCCATCGTGACAGTAGGATCACAAGTATTATAAATACCCCCTTGCAAAAAAAGATATCTATGGTTTGTAGGTATGAGACCTTATGCATTGGTTGAATTTCCAGTAAGAGAGATCTACTTTCCTTTTCATAGACCATGAATGGTTTGGGAAAACATGAGGAGCTAAAGGATTGAACATTAATTAATTAATTGAGGTACTTTAATGTGGACCGAGGCACCACATACCTTGGTTGATTGGGGAATGTATCTTGTTGTATAATGATAAGGAATGATAATGGGTGATGGAATACAAATTTTAACTTTATGTTGTGGGGAATTATTTTTTGTTCCTTTTTTATTTCATGCGACCAAGAAAATATCCTTCAACATTAACATCATGCTATAAGGATTTATTTTATTCCATTTAGTTTAATGTCATAAAATAAAGATGTTGTAATTGATGCGAATGATTATGTAAGATTTATTACATATACAAGAAATCCATAAACATATATGCCTCATACATACATAAAATAATATTGTATGAATCAACCTGTGTGTTGTTTTGGGGAATTTTTTCATTGGTTATTGTTGCTGGGCCCAAGATTGGGGATTCTGGTATCACTACATATCCTGAGATTGATAGGTTTCATCCCCCACCAAGTTTTTGGATGGGAAACACATTAATAAGTTCTAACCCTTATGAAGAGGTGGGAATTGTTTCCATTGATTATTGTAGTTGGGATCATGATTAAAGATCTAGGCATCACTATATGTCATATAATGATAGGAATCAAGACACCTATAGTTCTTGAGATACCATGCAGTTTGAAATCATGTAGTACAGTTATAGGCTCCCTAACATAGAAATCGGATTATTGTGGTAGGTCTTAAGGATGGAAATATGGGAATCACTTCCTTTAATATAGTAATAGGAATCAAGACACATGTATTTCATGAAACTGGAGCTTCCTGTGGATCTCTAACATATACCTAGAGAAGGGGTAAATTTTTATAGTTATTTGCTCAGAATATTCCCTTGATTGTTGATTCAAGCGTAACTAAATTTCATTTTATGTCAGGAATCAAGTCACATGTAGTTCATGAATGGATGTGTGGTGGGAGACTATAACCAACAATAGAAGTCCTCTTGGGTGAGGTCCACAGAAATGTGCAGTTTTTTATCGTGCAAAGGACACAAACTGTGAAGTTTAACGTCACACTATAAGGATTCTATCTAATATTACATGTATGTACAGTAGACCCCTAATCTAAATTCACATGATTATTTTATCTAGGCTTGGATTTTTTAACATATACATAAATGTTTTACTCACACCATTTAGAGAAGATTAATTATTTTGTATGATTATTTCATTTCATGTGGTGTCTCAACCATGATATAGGATTGAGGAATCACTAAATATCTCACTAAAAATAATCAAGTCATATGTGGTTATGGAAACCCATTATGTTTAATTAAATGCATAAAGTTTATCAGCCATGTAACTTAACTTCATGTAGTAAGGATATTGTTGACATGACATGAAAGAAGACAAATATTACTGATGGGACCAAGATTAAAGATCTAGTCATTCCTACATATCTAGTAATTTACTTGAATCTATCCAAACATTGTTCATTGATGAATAGATTCCCTATGTGGATGTAAATCTCACACAAGGATGGGGAGATTTTATACTTCTTTCTCACTGATATAGCTAATGTGTGGTAAATCATTGGTGATATGGTGCTTCCCATGCAGCTTATCATTATGGTGTAAGGAAATTTTCCAAGTAGTTTAAGTTCATGTGTTATGTTCATGCTAACTTCAGGTGTTTAGGATGTGAGAAGTTGTGCAGTTTTAGTTTCTTTATTCTAGGATGAGTGTCACCTGAAAAAAAATTAATAATAATATTGTGGATATTTTCAATTTTAAATAATGTGACATGTTTATGATTAGTACTGTTTAACATCATTTGGTTAGGATGGGGGTCACCCGATGTTAATTAAGATGAACCACTAAGCGATCGATGTAGTTTAACATCATCCAGTGGGATGTGAACCATAAAGATTAATTTAATGTCTAAGGAATAACTTGGTACATGTTAACTTCATGTGGAAATGATGAATTTGTGTAGTTTAACATTACGTAACTAGGAAGAGTTTTGTATAGTTTAACATCATGTCTTCAAGAGGTAGGAGGTTTTGTATTTTATCATGTTACGAAGAGGAAAATAGTAACCTTATGAAATCTATGTAATTTATTTCTTGAGAAACCATACATTGGTAGGTGGTGTGACATGTTCCCCATATAATTTGGATAATGAGTAGGCTCCATTGTTGTAGAAATTATATATCATATAAGTCCTTTCCCATTTGGTTTCAAACTTTAGACACTTCTTCCCGGGTATCATTGGGGTTCTAATAGATAATACCTTTTTTCCTTAGAAGAATAAATATAGGTGATCCTTTTTTTGAAGTCATGTGAAATATTATTCTTATGGACATTGAGGGTGTCCAATGTACATAACACATTCTCATCGATATCTCTAGCTCATCCAGCTGCTTCTGTGAGTTCTTATCCTCAAATAGTGGTCTTTTGATGGATATTCCAAGTGAGGTCAAATAGAATTCTATGGTTAATACTACCTTTTTTCCATACACCAATGATTATGGTGTTTCTTATATAGCAGTACATGTGGTGGAATAGTTTTCCCATAATGCATGGATGATCTTATTCAAAAATGACTTCCTGTATTTATTTACTTTTATATGGAGATTATTTGACATGGTCTTCTTGATGTAACATATAAGTCCATTTTCTACTACATGATTTTTTAATGAGTGATTGGACTTGATGATTTACATCTATTACCATTCCATCAACCTCATAGAACAAAAGTTCGGGTTATTTTCCATCAATATTGTGTGATGGACCGTGATCCTAGTGATGATATGGGAATTTATGAATTTAATGATATTCTTATTCCCAACCACCTTGAAGGGTATTTTTTTATCCCGTTTGGAGAAGAATTTAGTAGCAGTAAGCAAGTAAAATAATAATATAGCTGTACATGGGGGATATGGCCCAACAACATCAATTCCCCATATGTAGAATGGACTAGAATATTAAACTATATGTAGAGATTCTGGGAGATGATGGATGAAGTTTTGATGGATCTTCCTCTCATGAAAATTCCTAGTTAATTCCATGTAGTCTTATGTCATGGTTCTCTAGTATTAAGTTAGCCTCCTAATTTTATAGAACAACCCAGTCCTATGATAATGAGTGTCACTGGAGCCTATATGTAATTCTTCTATGATATAATGAATCTCTATTTCTATTATGAATCTGATGATGATTCCATCAAAGCCTTTTTATAGAGGGATTTCTCTCTTTTGGTCCATCCTATAGTGTAAATTTTTCTACATAGTGCTAAATTCTTTCCCTTTCCGGGTAGGTATTTTGGCCAAAAATGTGTCTACCTTAGCCAATGTGTTGTTTAAAGAATTCATTTATCGAGCAAAATCATTAAACATTACCTCAAATTGGAATTATACACATGTACCATAGCGTAGCAAGTGAGAGGGTCCAATTCTTCAATTTTTATGGAATATTACCCATTGATATATTTTATCACTAGTTTTAAATCCCCTTGGATATTTAGGTTGGATATCTATAGCTATTGGGATAATTAAAACCCATTGTAGAAGGATTGGTACTCTGCAACATTATTTATGAAACCATCAAATAATGATAAATACAAGTGAAAAGTTTCTCTATCCCGAGAAATGAATAAATCCCAAAAACTTCCTAATTAAGATTTGGATTCTCTATCCATCTTCTGATAGGAATTTGGAAAGATATATCCTAATACATCGCCTATGTTCGGGGAGTTTCATGGGGGTATAAAAACTCCTCACCTAGGATTTCAGTTTCCACTATTTTATATTCTATGTTGAGATGTGTTGTAGGGAAATTAGTCAAGGCATACCCTTCCACCAGCTTGTGTGGCACGAATTTGATGACATATTATTACAGAATGACCACCCATTGATATAGATGACCGATCAGTATGGAAAGACTAAATATTTAATTAAGTTTGTCAGTACTATAGACCAAATGGAATTCATGGTGCTGCATTTAATTCTAGAGCTTCTACACAGTAAAGATTAGTGTGAGTTAGTTCTTATCAATATCTTATTGTCAAGTCTCAGTAACTAGCATCATTATTCTATAGAGACCTAACCCCAATATCCAAGATACACTATAAATCTTCCATTACACTGGCATTAGATCTATGTAAATATCATCACAAATGACCAAACATTTTATATGTTTTAGAAAACTAGAAACAGACATAATTCTGAATTTCAAAAACATACACAAATTATAACCTATTTTTCATTTCAGGATCACTTTATTACATTGAGTATATCATTGAATATATTTCATATTACACCTCATGGAATCATGGTGAAGGAAAATAAAATAAATGTGATTTAAAATTATCTATATGGGTTGTGAAGTGAAATAAATAATGAATTAGTGAGAATAAATTAAAATGGAATGGAAAATAACTGATAAAACCTTCCATTCAAATAACTATATAAGTTATAATTAGTATTTAAAGGTAATAAACTGAAAAAAATTCCATTTAATCAATAAATCGATAATAAAATGCATCCCTAGATTTTATCAAATGAAAAACTCTTGAATTTTATCATGGATTATTGAATTATTTATGAAGTAAATTATTAATTATTGGACTTTATATCTGGGAACATTAAAACTGATAGCATAAAATCCTTTCTAAATATTGTTTAAAACTAAGGGTATACTATTTTTTAATTTTACCAACTATTTTTTCTACTGATAACCTGCTGATGCATTGAGAGGCTATAAGATGTATAGGCCCCACCCATCATTTCCTATCTAAAACATTCCTCATATCAAGTCATAAATAAACAAAAAATATTCTTTATAAAATAACTATATATTATATAGTTTATGGATTTATCAATAATTCAATAGTGAATCAAATATCTATCAAAGTGAACATCATTTGTAAAAATGATATACAATTTATGAAATAATAAAATCTATTGTATAATAATATGGAAATTCAAGGAAATTTATAACCAAAATTGATTACAATAAATTTATTTCTTCAAGAGAATTCTAATAATGAAAAACGAAAGTGATATTACAATTATAATCATTAAGAACATTCTTGAAGAAAATATTACTTAGACATTCTAAAGTGTCTCACACCACATTGAAAATTTTAATCATAATACCAATAATGGAATTAAGTTAAATGAAACATAGAATATCTTGAAAATAATAAAATTCATGATACCACATGTCCAAGGGCTCTATATAAACCGTATGAAATAATTTAATGGTGAAATTTTTTATGCCTCGCAAAAATAAAATTTATATAAGAATACTTAACTCGAGTCTGAATTTTCATGTCTGTCTGTATATTTTATAATAATAAACTTATGATAGTTATGTAATTTCTTAAGATTATTTTTCTTATATAAAATTACTTATATATTAGATATTACAATTTTTTTAAAAAATTACTTAAACAATTAATTTTACGTTGGGTGTTTGGTCCATATTCGGTTTATGAGTAAAAATTACTTTGGTAGGTCAACTATGGTCAAATGGGTCATTATATAAACATATCTAGAATAATAATCATGAAATAATTATAATATTTAGAGATCAATTAAAATTATAATCCCAATCATAAAATATAGTTATGAAAGATCTATCAATGTTATAATCCTTGAGACAGTATGTCATATGTAAACATGAGTACTGTTCCTATTTTTGAATGTCATTATGGAAAGAAGGTAAGTAACATTAAATATTTAAAAAATTATCATTATATAATTAATACAATGATATTTAATTTTATATAACTAGATATATAATTCTTTTTATGTGAAACAAATAAAATCGTGTTGAGGTGGCGGTAGTCCACACGTCCACGATCGATGTTATCACTTGTTACTATTTTAAAATGATAATAATGAAAACGATATACTATATTTTTATAAAGGTAATTATTAAATTAATATAATATATATGTCATGTATTTCACATATTTTTAATTAAACCCAACCCTTATATTTTCCATATATTGAATGAACGAATCACATCAGTTTAAGGAGGCGGTAGTCCACACTTCCATAAACGATGTTATGGTATTTACAAAACATGGATGAAATGAAGTTTTGTGTTATATAAAAATTAATGAAACATAAATAAATTATAAATATAATATATATAAATATTTTCTCAATCATAATTCCAAACCATGAGATGTGGTAAAATAAAAATGAACAATCATCATTTCATGAGGCAGTAGTTCTCCGTGTACGAATGAAAATTTCTTTACCCATTAGATGGATGTGAGTGTAATTTTATGAAAAAACATTGATATAAAAACATTATATTATATTTAGTGTATTTATGATATTACTTAGGAATGGTATAATAATATTTTTTAGTTGATAATGAAAATAAATCAAAAAGATCTTGAGGAAGGGTGTAACTTCTTCTTTGGGTAACTCATGTCGGATTACATCAAAGGTTTTCCTGGAATGGATTTCATCCTAAATGAATGATTCTATAATGATTTTAGTAATTTGGGTGAAATATTTTACTATATTATTAATGATCCATAGGGCTTGAGGAGTGTTATAAAATGGGAAGCGTGAGTGCCTTTTTATAGTGGAGGAGTGACATTACTGTAAATTTTGGAAATTGGACTTCCAACCACGTTTTTACCATGTCATGTGGCTCCAATAATGTAAAAAATTAGATCAAATGGAATATAAGGTCTACATATAAAAAATAAAATTGATTTTTGAAATTTTATATGTTGTTTTGGGCCTTATGTTTAAGGTTTAATCCCTTGTTAAGCTAAATTCCGTCTTAATCCATTTAATTAATATTAATTATTTTCACTAACATTTTTTGGTCAAAAACTAAGTTGAACATATTAGAAAATATATATTATTCTTATTATAATTATGGAATTAATTTTTCCAAAATCCCATCACTTATATAGAATAAATTAATTTAAAATTACTCATGTGGACAGGACGACATGGCATGTTTTTAAAGTAAAAACATTCAAAAGTTTGATAAGTTTCTATATACCATTTCAATGTGAAAAATATTACAATGACCTAAATTAGATAAATATATCTAAAAATTATCTTATAAATATTTCAAAAATTAAATTTAACATTATAAATAAATTAGATAAAAAATTATATTTCAATTGAAATTCAGTATTATTCATTATTCATCATAAAAAGAAACATCATAGAAAAAGAAAACAATTTACCATATCCTAGTTTTGAAATTTATATTTAAAAATTGAATCTTATTTTTTCAAATTAAAATTATAAAATTGTAAAAATTAAGTTTTAAAGTAGGTTCTCTTTTAAATAGAGTTAAAATTACCTTGATAAAAATATAAGATTTTATGTGTAATATTGTGTTCGTTCTTATATTATTTTTAGGAAATATATTTGATGAATGGTAAAAATATTTTACTGAATATATAATTTATATAATTCATTAACAACACTAAATATTTTTAATTAAATTAATTTTTATCTGATAAAATTTCTTTGTGATCATAATTATTTTATAAAAACATTCCCTTTATGTTTTATTGGTTCCTATATTCATTTATGATTAATTTTTAACCACTAATTTCAACCATATATTTTCATAAGTTAGTTAATTTTATTCATAACCATAAATTTAATATATAAGATTTATCTTATTATATTATGAAATAATAGATTAAATAATATCTTATTGTTTAGTAAAATATGATATTACATGTTATGAAAGCCATCAAAGAAAGTCCCTCTTTCATGTAACACAATCTATCCTCAGAGTTCATTGTAGATCAAGATAAAAATTATGTATAATGTAACATAATATTAATATTTTGTTTTACATAATAAAATTAGGGAACAAATCTAATTTTTATTCTAAAAGGAAAATATTTTAAAGTCACGGGTGTTACATTATCCCGAACCAAAATAAATATTTTCCCCACAATTTAAAATATATATCTGTAATAACAGGATTGATATTTTAAATTAAAATATTATTAAATAAACCACATCATAATTAGAGTTCATGAAACATCATATTAATATGATAGAAAGGTAATTACAATGGTCACGTAATTAGGCCCCCAAACTAGTGGACATAAGTGGGAATGGAAAACATGGATACATAAAATAATCTATCATTCAAGTTATGAGAGAGATGAATAGATAAAATGTACAGTTGAATAATGATGATCACAAAGTGTTAAACCACTACTATAAAAATGTTTATTGATATCATAAGAAATTATGATAAGTGGAAAAAAAATTTCAAGACAACTTCTCCAACAGTTTAGGAACTCTTTCACACTGAACAAATATAAGAAAATATATGTTTCTATTAACATAATCATTTCCTTCGATTGTTCCTTGAATTATTTCAACTTCATCTATTAACACAAGATGGTTCATATAGTGAAATAATACATTAATCTTTAAAACCTCATTGAGGGTTCAACTTTAACCATTTAATAAATGGTCAACATTTACAAACAGTTATGATAACAAAATATTAGAAATATGGCCAATATATTTCAAAATTGAACTTATCAATTACATTTAATCAACATGATGTAGTTATTTATTCCTTGCATACTGAATATGTGAAAAAATTCATCATTTATTCAATTGAAATTTTTTTAGGGTTTTAATTACGATAAAACATTATTAGAAATAAGAATTATTCATTATTACATAAGTAAAACACAAGTTATTGGATATTTTTTTAATCCAAAAGTGTTAGAAACTCCATCAATGATATAATAAATCACTTTGTCAAAAAATCATTATTTCATTCAAAGTTAGTCTGCACATATCCAAATATATCATTTCTTAATCCAAACAACATTATCTCAAAATTATGATAATATTAATTCTTGTATTTCCCTAAATCACATATTTTCCAAAAAGACTAAATTGCCACTGAACCACTTTTCATGGTACAATTCAACATGTAATATCAAATCCTTAATAAAAATTTTGTGTATTAGAATCATTATATATTAAGTAATTCTAATAACCATTAAATCATTGGTAAAATACTCAAATTACATGATTATTGAATCTAAAACATAGAACATTAATCATTCATATTTTTCAATGAAGGTAAAATAATCATGATCATGATCCATCCGCCTTTTGGGGTATATTTTATTGATGCATAATAAATTTATTTTAACAGTGTCAATAAACTTGTTGTGGAATCATTTCACATTATGATTTTATTTCATTCCCTTAAAATCATGAACCTGGTGAACATTTTATCTACACTTATGACAAAGTATCTTTACCTTCATGAAAGTAATGTTGTGTTTCTTTCCAAAATAATCACATGTTGGAAAATAATTCATTTACTTATTCAATTTATACATCATTTTACATTCTATAATCTTCTTTTAATTCGTTATTTAAAATACATAGTTCTTGAATAATTACTTACTCATATTTTTGTCGGGTTATACCCTAATTGAATTTGAATTATTGGGATACTATTTTAGTTCAAAATTTTGTCTAATACCATAAAATATATTATCATTCTTACACATTGGATAATATAAATTGGTGAGGTTCATGTTAATTCTTCTATATGCCCTTTCTAAATAATTACATGCCCTAAATTAGTTCACATCATTATAAAAAATAATGTATAATTCCAAAACTAGTAAAATACATAACATAAAATGAAAAATTTATTCATAGATATTCTTGTAATTTTAATCAATGTTACTATGGAGGGATAATTACTTTTAAATCCCTCATAATATTTTTCAATAAGAATTTGAATTATCCTAAGTGTATCCCTTGATATTTTCAAACCATGTGCACACTAAAGACCATTATCATGTATCATGTTATAAATGAGACAAGACCAGCACACCTTGTCAGAGTTGTTACCCCTGGGAACATTTGTTGCAGAACAACATCCACTTTTAGTGTACATAAAAGGTTATATTTCTAAGATAATCCCAATAATCTCTACCATACCAAAATTTTATGATGTTATTATATAATCTTCCTCAATGTCTATCTTATATTTGGGTTCTGTATTTAATTTTTTCTATATCATGTGATTTTGGTTGATTATAAATATGATATGATACCAAATATAGTGGCCTGATCCCATTATCCCGAAGTCAGTATTGTTCTTCCATTCAATTGTAATAAAATTCATGTATATCACATCCCTAAAGACTAAATAGTTTCTTAGTCAAGGTAACATATATACAAAAATTATCCTTTTATTAACAATGAATAAAAAATTCAACATAATCTTTTTCATTCAAGGGTAACATTTTTCCATCAAGTTTATACTGATATATCATTCTTAGTACACATAATGGAATCATGGGGAAAGGAAAAAAATAAGGGTGAGTTAAAATTATTAGTAGGTATAAGAAAACAGTAACCAATAATGAATTAATGAAATTAAATTAACATGGAATGAAAAATTACTGATAACACATTCCATTCCAATAATTGGATATGGAATAATCAAAATATAAAGGAGAGAAACTAAAACCCCATTCCGTTTAATCAATAATCCTGGAATGAAATACATCACAAAATTTATCACATGAAAAACACCGAAATAATAACAATGAAATATAAAATATCTACGAAGGAAATGGTTAATTATTGGGTGTCCTATATGTGTCACATGAAATATTATACCTTCAAGACCTTGCATAAGATGGTTTAAAACTATGGGTATAAAGATGTTTAATTTTTCAAACTTATTTACCTTATGAGAACATATAAAAGCATCAAGTTAATATATAAATTCATGGTCCCATATGACACTGCCTGTACAAATCATTACCAATATCAATTAATTAAAAAATAAACAATATTCCCTATCAAAAATCTATATTGAACAAAGAATATGAGTTTATTAATAATTCCCCATTGAATCAAGTAACTGTAAAAGTGAACACTATATGTAAAAATAGTATATGGTGTCAGAAATAATGATATTAATAGAATTATAATATTGATATTAATGGAAATTTAAAATGAAAAATTATTAAAATATATTTATTGTTTTAATATAAATTCATCAATGACAAAAGTATGTGAGATTCTGGGGATAATCATTAAGAACATTCTTGATGAAAATAATCCTTAAATATTAAAAATTTCCACATACCACATTGAAACATTTGAATCATAGTTACCATAAAGGAATGAAATTATATGAAACATATAATATTAGAATAATAATTAAATTTCAAGATAAAACATTTCAATGGTCAGTATATACAACATATTGAATAAATAAGCGGTGAAAATGGTTTGTGCCTGAAGAAAAGAAAAGTGATAAAAGAATCTCTTACCTTGAGTCCAATTTTTCACGTGGGTATTTATATTCCTGAATAATAAACTTATGTTAATTTTTTACTATATAAAAAATATTTCATGTTTATCATTTCTTTTATTTAACTTTTATTAATTTTATAAATAATTACTTAAACAATTATTGTTTCATCAGATGCCTTGACCATATTTAGTTCAAATGTCAAAAATGACATTGGTATGTCAACTATGTTCAATGTTTTCATCATATAAACATATAAAAAATAATAATCATGATATTATTATCATTTTTATAAATAAAATAACTTTAAAAAATAATGAAATATGTTTATGAAAAATGAACCAACACAACAATCATGGATATGGTAGGTAACGCTTCCAATATTCAATGATTGTCATGGAATGAAGGTAAGTAACATTATATCTTTCTAGAATGATAATTATTTCATAATGTATTTTTTTTTGATCATATATACTTCTATATTGAATTATTTTGAGGTAAAAATATTCAAATCATGTTGTGGTGGAAATAGACCATTTGTCCATGACCTACAGTATCAATTTTTAATCTGTGAAAATGGTAATAATGAAAGTGATATATTATGTTTCTTAAAAGTTAATTATGTAATAATATATATATATATATATATATATATCATTTATTTTACATATTTTAAATTAAAATCATACTTTACATGTTCTATGTACAGTGTGAACAAATCACATCGATTTGAGGAGGCGACAGTCTACACTTCCACAATCAATGTCATCATATTTAAACAAAATGGAATGAATGAATTTATTTTTTATATAAAAATTACAAAATAATAAATAAATTATATATATTATATGTATCATATATAAATATCATGTACATCATACATCCCAACAATGAGTGGTGGTAAATGAAAAATGAACAATCATTATTTCCCGTGGTGGTAGTTCACTGTACATGAATGATAAATTTTTTACCCATTAGATTGAAGTGTGCATAAAAGTTGGTAAAACCATAACATAAAAATATTTTATTATATTTATGATAATAATTTTTTTATCTAGATAAGAAATACTAATATTTCAGGTGGTGGAGAATCAAAATAACATAAAAGAGCTTGTGGAAGGATGTTACCACTTCTCTTCACTAAAGGGATTCCATTGATGGATTTATTTCAAAATGAAGGATTTAAGGATTTTTTAGGGATTTTGGGATCTTAATTTTGTAGAGATTGGGATATAAAAAAGGATTTATATGTGTGAATAAGTGGTGGGGGTGGGTGCCTTTTTATAGTGGAGGAGTGGCATTCTTTTAAATTTTATAAATGAGAATTCCAACAACATTTTCATTTTTTTGGTGGAGAAAATAATAATCAAAATTCAGAATAATATATTATATGGCCATGATATTATCATAAAATATATTTTATACAATTTTTAGGTCATTTTGGGACTTGAGATTACGGTTTAGTCCTTTGTGAACCTAAATTTCCACTTAATCTCTATAATTAATTTTAATTAATTTCCTTAATATTTTATGTCAAAAGTTATTTTCACCATATTATAAAACATATATTATTATTATTAAAAATATTTATTATTTATCTACAAAGTCAAATCAAAACATTGGGGTAAATTAATTTTACATTAATCTCGTATAAGGGGTGAGAATGGAGGGTTTTGAAGTAAAATCATTCAAATATTTGATATATTTTGTATCAAAATTCAATATGAAATTGATTATAATGAAGAAAAAATCAGATAAATAGATGTAAAATTTAAATAATTAATAATTAAATGTAATAAAAAATTTAATATAATTTTATAAATAAATTAGGTCAGATAGTATTTTTGAATTAAAATTCAGTATTTTTCACTATCTATCAAAAAATGTAACTTACTAGAAAAAGAAAAAAACTACCCTAACCTAATTTTTAATTTTTCATTTCATTTCATAAATTTTATTTTTTCATATTAAATTTCTAAAAATTTAAAAATTCATATTTAATGTTGGTGCACTCTTAAAAATAGGTAAAATTACCTTAATAAAAACATAAACTTTAATGGGTAATATTTTGTTTGATCTTCACTCATGCTTATAAAATATATTGAATTAATGTATAAAATATTTTATTGGATGTATAAAATATATATTAAAATAATAAATATTACTCACTGATCACAATTAATTTAATTTGTTAGGATAAAACAAAATTTTTATAAAATAAATATTTTTTATTAAAAACATTCCCTTTATAATCAATCAATTATTATATTCTATTATAATTAATTTATAACCATTTAATTCAACAATATGTTTAAATTATATAGTTATTAATTTTAATAACCATCAATTAAGCCTCTTGGTTTTATATTTTTATATTAAGAAATAATATTTTTAATAATATATTATTTTTCTATAAAACACAGTCTTGCGTGTTACAGAATCCAGGAAGGAAAGTCAGTTTTTTGGGTAATGGAAGGTAACCTTGTTGTTCTATATAGTGAAATGTAAACATTTTTGTATCATGTAGTATAAGCATAACATCATGTTTCAAATAAATAAATCTAGTAAGAAAAATAATTTTATTATAGATGGGAAATATTGTATTATCTTAGGTTGTTAATCTACTAAGTTAATAGAGATTTTTCTCACATTCAGCATCATTATTTTATCTGAGGAGGCCACCAAAGGAGTATCCCATTGTGGATACAGATAAGATGATTGGATTTACTTATACCAATGGCATCAGGACAGGTGGGTGAAGTTGGTGTTTCATGACACATTCAATGGTTTCTTATAATTCCCTATCCAATTTAAAGGAGACTCCATTATTCATTTACATGTTGAAAGGAAAAGATTTTATGGATAAGTTGGCTATGAAACTCTGAATGTATGTGAGGTTCCCATGGAGTCCCCTTATTTACATGGGATTCCTGGGGGTGAAATTGCTAAAATATCAATTTCCTTCTCTCATTTGACCATTATTCCATGTTGGAATACCAAATTCCATGGAACATCCATGATGTTTCTCTAAAAGTTATTTTTAGTGTATTTATCTCTATGATGTTTTGTCATATGTTGTCGAAGACTATTTGAATACCTGTGAAGTGATTTCCTC
The DNA here is from genome assembly GCA_963277665.1 of Viscum album. Lineage (NCBI taxonomy): Eukaryota > Viridiplantae > Streptophyta > Magnoliopsida > Santalales > Viscaceae > Viscum > Viscum album. The sequence continues at coordinate 34,618,912 of OY728163.1, forward strand.
ACTATTGGGATTTTATGACTAGGTAATTTTCATATTATTCAACAATACTTCACATTAATGTATTAAAGGTATGAATCATGGAGTGTAGATAGGTGTTTCCAGTGTTCATTAAGCCAAAGGGCATGAAATCAATGAAAAAGATCCCTTGGGTATCTATGAAAGAAGTTTATTCTTAATCATTGTGGTCTATCATTATCTAATTGAACCATGACACCTATCCCTGAAGGAAATGTCTTGGAAGTTAGTAGTTATACTAATCAAGAGTTTTGTGATTGGAAATAGGAAATCTTCATTTATTAAAGTTTGATTAATGTCACTGAATATATGTAGACCATAATCTATCCATTCTTTCTCTTCATGGGGATGATATTAGAATTTCATCTTTGGTATTTTAAATCACAGAAAAAAATTTATTTGACATTTTTTTCAAATATTTCCCCTACATTGGTAGCTTGAGGAGATAAATCATTATTTCTACCTTCTATAAGCCTTGATGGTCATCAGGTGTGTTGAGATGGTGCATAAAAACATCTAGATTGAGTCTGAAAATTTTGGTATTTTTCCAAGTTAAAACATATTGGGGTTTCCTTAGAAACAATATGAACATCTCGTTCTCTTTGAGGGGAATGAAAGATATAATCAGTGTAGGTCATAGGTATTCTGGTGTTCCCAGATTTACCTACCTAATCTTATCAATGGTGGTAGAGACACCTTTATAAAATTTGGGAAGGTCATTCCCAAGTTAATCCTCTTCTTTTTCAACCTATGAGTATATTGAGGAATTTTAATATAGGGTCGGTAATCTGGGGGCATCGCTATCACTTTAAGGTGAGGGAGGCTATGTAAAAACTCATTATTATCGCCTACTACCAGATTAATTATAGAGTGTTGATGGATGTGATTGTCTACCACACTGTCACTAGGGACATGAGGGACTTGGACCTCTTGGACCCGATTTTTTTCTTCAACTAGATGTACTAGGAGCACATAGTCAATGACAAGAATACTCTAGGGATTTTTACGGGTGGTAACCAAGCCATTGGCAGATACAAGATATATATCAGTATCTATAATTTGTTGTTTTTCTTCATTTTTTTGGAATCCTACCTCAACATATGTGGCATAACATGTATCGAAGGGGAACTATCACCATGTAGTATGCCGACCTATCCATCAATATGGAATTTCAGACACTAATGGAAGGTTGATGAAATTTCCATGTAGTTATAGTGATGGGGCCATCCAAGTAGGATGTTGTATGGAGGGTCTTTCTGGATAAACATAAACTCAAAATCATTTATGAGATCCAAAAATTGATATTTCAGATTTACCTCTCTAAGAGGACTTTGCTCATAGTTATAATACCCTTATATGACCGGATTTTTTGGGGATAAATCCCATTTGATATATCCCATCCATCATAATGTTATAATTGGGATAAGATTGATCCTAGTACATTCTAAATCAATGAACTTCAAATGTTTAAATTTTTTAGTCTTCCTAAAACATATAATAGTCTTATGTGTCCCTAGATGACAAATTCATTATCAAACTCTGTGAACTAGATGTCAACATGGCATTATGTAGGAGTGGTCTCCACTTCAAAAACATTTTGTATTGTGGAGTCTATCTCTAATTATTATCAGCTTTGTAGGGATACAATGAGGTCCTCCATAAGGTATTATGAAATAAGAAATGAATTGATTATTTAGAGATTGGCTGGGATAACCTCTATCTATTTGATAATGTCATTATTTTTTCATGATATCGATTCTTCCTAATGTGGGTTTTCTCAATAATTTGTGTCTCACTATTTGAGGATTTACATGTAGACGGTCTTGGTTCTAATGTTGATATTAATGAAGTATTGAATGATAGTGGTGTGAGTTGTACCAGCATTCCCCATTTTCTGGGATGATCGAGGAATTGTAACCCCACTAGGTTTTCACATAATAGAAATGGGTACAGACATCCATTGGAGGATTCTGAGAAACCACCATGCCTTTTTTATCTCAGTGAATCGTTTTTCCATGTTCTCAGTTGCATATATCTCCTCGGTGGGGATATGACCAAAATATTGGGTCCTACTATCCCATGTTTTCCCATGTGTCCTTTTATCATAGGCATGTGGCCTCCTGTTATGTGGTTAGGTGTGGGGAACTCAGAATCAGAGGAATATTCACCATTATAGAAATGGTCTTCCAAGTATATCACATCAATAGAACCAAAGATGATATCTTCATAAGATAATGGATGTGTTTTATGTGTAGGTTTCTATTATTTATATTTTTAGGGAATAATTTTACATGTTTCATAGCCTCTGTTATAGTAGAATATACATTTTCCCCTTCAATCACTTGAGGTGTCTGATGGTTTCTTACCCCTTTGAGAGACATTTATGATGTCACCAAAATGGGTAGATGAAGTTTCATGGGTCTACGCCATTGTGCTCTCTGGGTGGCATGAGCATGTTAAACAATTATTTAAGTCAACCATTTATTGAACTTCCTTATACACCTTGAAAGAGCTTTATTCCAATCACCCACTTATATTTGTTGTACAATGATTTTGTAGGATGCCTATTCTTAAAATATTTCCAACACCACCTATATAAAATCCATCATGCCTTAATGTATTTCATTAAATATGAAGCATACATTAATATTAGGAACCATATTTATATGAAAAGGGTAGTGTTTCGGTCTATTTGGGAAATTGACCTCATTAGTAAAAATCATTTCAACTTGGTCTCCCCAATTGATCTCGATGTTCCATCAATTGGAATACATCAAGATATGATTTGAATGGGATATTGTTCAGTGTCTCTTCCTCCATAAGAGGTATAGAATGTATGATTGATGAAATCAGGTGTGGGAAATGTTTCCTCCACCCAATAAAGATATGGATTCTTCTCATGCTCAATATATGTATATATCCCTTTCTTGGATTCTATTCGAGTAGTTAGGGACTCAATGGAATTGAGAAATTACATAGGTACTTGTAACATCCTATCTTTTCTAAAGGATATGGACTATTTATTTTTGTATATATTTTTTTCTCCTAATATTGATCCATATGATTGTTAAGGAGGTCACCATCATTTCCAATGATTGTCTGGAGCCTAGATCTCTAAAATTAGCTGAATCAATGTGAGTTGTATGGTTAGGAGAGACTACACAACCCATCCCGCATGGTTTCTATAACTTCTATACATGATGAGATAGGGATAAGGGCTCTTTATGGATTCTTTGAAACCATGATTAGAGGCCCATAACCATATAAAACTGGCCCAAGACTAGTTACATAGGTGTTTTTCATGTTCTATGAGTAATTTACAAAACTATTAACCTACCCCATGTGAGGGTCCCCCATGGATAGTTTCTTGGTGAACTATAGGAACATAGCGTGGACAAATGTATGGAATAACCTCACACCCCTATATTTGTGGGTTATATTCTATTTATATCCCTATTATGTTCTTAATCCCACAACATTTTTTCTCCTCCTCCAATGGATTGATCCAATACTTGAATCTATCTCCTCTCTTCTTTTTATGTTTTTTATCTCCCTCATCTGGCATCCAAATAATTTATCATCAGATAAAATAGAATAATTAATGTAATATCTACAATTTTTATCCTTATATTTCATGTTCATATTACAATATGTTTCACTATTTATGTGAAAACTCATTTTTCTCATTTTTAGTGAATTTAATGATTATTTCGTCAACTTGTGTTGTTGATAAATTTAAGGGTAGATAATGGATGAGTGGTCTTTTACGAGTTAAAGGATGTTGGTCTAGTTATTTCTTACTAGATTTATTTCATTCAAAATTTGGACAATTGTGCCATGAAATAGACCCTTCTAGCAACTGCCAATAATGTCAAATAAATTAATCCAAATAGATTCTCCTGTATTTTGTGATCTTAGAATACATGGAAACCCATATTTGTGGTGTTCTTGTTTTTGGGAGCCACCCCATGGGTGTTCCAACAAAAAACGGACTATTTTACCACACCATGAGAAGTTATCTACCATGATCATGTTTGTTGAACATATAATATATTCAATAATTTAGGAATTGATTTAAGATCAGTGGTTGGCAATGAGTAGACCCTTTTCCCATGATTCTTATGCTTATACTTTATTTTTTTCTTAATTATATATGAAAATGGTTTAGTCCATATTCATTATGCTTCTGTCTTATGACATGTTCCTTTTTATTACTCCTTATGCCTCATTTCTCAAACACAATTCTTATTCCTTTCCATGTAACCTATACCTCAAGCTTATTTCTTAGTTTGTTGTGGTAGATGAATTACTATAGGATTATTAGGATTTAATAACATGATTTGGATTGATTCTTTGGAATATGATATTGAAATGAATTAATGATGATGTGTGATTTTAAATTCCAGGCCTCACATACTTATGGTTCATGAGATAACATGGGTATCAACTTAAGGATGTTGTTATTGGGATTTCTAGGCATTGTGATGGACCCGCTTCACAAACCAGGAGTGACTCTTGGATTTCTATTTATGGGGTCACCAAGTATTTTATTATACTATTCAGTGACAATGTTTCTCTACTAGGGAAATTTTGGATGAGATCATTAGCAAGATGGATATGATATGCCTCAGGTGATAATAAATCCCCTATGTGAGAAACATGTGATGGGATCAGAGGTTACCATTCTAAGAGTGATATCAGAGACATTCATTATGGTTCACATTGGTTGGGATCTCTTATATTGTTTTTGTTGGAGGCTACTGTAGTGACCCTTGGGATTCATTATGGGCTGCCTTTCATCGTCTCATGATACCATACAATATTTGATGTATTGTTTTAATATTGTACTTGTGATTCCCCTTTATTAAATGATGAAAATTAGTTATTAATGCACTAGGGAAGGGACCACCAATCCCAATAAAAATATTCGGGTATGTCGACAGTTGTTATATAATTTATGATGACCCTTATATTCACACTATTACTAATATAGGTTTTCATTGATTTGAAATTCATCAGAGGGAAAATATTTTAGAATCATTCAGTTATCAATTTAGGAATACATGATATGGTGTTATTATTTATTTATTTAAAGCCTTATTTAGACTTATATTGGAAGATTGTTCATTTTATATTTCACAAACTGGATTTATCTAGACATCATTAGTGGTGTCCCACATGGGTAATATCTTAAACCCTTCTTAGGACACCTATGGTATCCAAGTATACATTATGATTATATGTATAGACAAAGGGAAGCATCCAACATATGATTCTTGATTAAATTTTATGGGATGGAGTACAGGTGATTAGGACTTCTCCCATGTCGACGATGATAGTAGTAGATTTTGTTTTTCATTTTTGTATTTTATTGTATCGTGTGGTATATACATGTATCGCCTGAACCACCTCTAATCACTTTGTATAGTTACATGACATCATGATCATCATATTTTATATATACTTATTTTTTTAACTCCTAACTTTTATTTATTTACCTTGGATGTTACTTATTATTTTATTTTCACTTTTTTATTTTTAGTATCACTAATTTCGCAATGATGGGTTACTTTACCTATTTTATTTGTGTACTCTTCCAATTTTTCTTATTTATTATTGACCAAAGTTTTCTAATATGATGTATATGGTTCTAAACTCCCCATGATAACAAAATAGGACCTCAATTCTAGTCCCCACCCACTGGCATATGGAGAGATGTGCTTAATGTCTTATGGCCCACCACCTCGGGGAACTAAAAAGTGTCCTTTGAGGTTAGATGATAAAATTTTGTATCATATATATATATATATATATTAATTTCATTCTTAATTTTTTGATTTATAAAGGAGACTATTATTACTAGAATTTGGTCATGTTCATAGGATTAGAAGTAGATAACCCATGTACATTGGTAACCAAAATTTCAGGAGATGAATAAATGTAGTTCTATATCGATCGTGTTATAGTTTTAAGGATTTCACCATCAGGTGATGCAATTTTTTTTGTTATTGTTATTTATTAAATTAAAAATATAAAGGGGTTTTCATCCTTGACCCAATGATATGAGGTCATATAAAATCATGAATCATACTAGACACCATATGACTTAAATATCATGCATTTTTTCATGACATTTTAACTAACATCATGAATTACTTATGATGTATGGTCTTATTGTATTGTCATAACTACTATAAATATAATTGTGTTGAAATACCCTTTGGGAGTGAGAAAAAAAAAATAACACCTTAATTTCTAACCTTAACCTTAATTTTGTTTCCTAACATTGTTAAGGAAGACACCTTACGTAGTTATATTTGGAATGTTGAGCCAAGGACCATTGGTCTCATGGGATGAAATGTATTATGGTTAATATTAAGTGGATGGATCATTCAATATATTATTTTTATGGTACATTATGAATTATAACTAGTGAACCATCAAATCCAACCATTTCAAGGGATTTAATTACATACATAAATTAAAATTCATTTGATCCTTAAAATGAAAATAACACCATATATGTTGAATATGAGAACATGATCCCGACCCAAAATTAGTAGTTAGTAATAGACTATGTCTTGTAAAATCTATCTCTATCTCCATGTCACCTAGATCGTGATCTAGTAGTAGGTAGAGAGGTGTGTTCTATTCTTAGAAAGTACTAAGAATTTCTTTTCTTGAATCTTATTTTCTGATCTATGAGGTCATTACATATTATTGTTTATATTGTCTCTTCAGGGAGTTAACCGACCTACCCCTACAAAGAAAATGCAGAATCAATATTTACAACCATAGCATACTCCCAACTTTTTTGGGGGATGGAAGTCCCCAAGATGATGAGTCATGGAATGAACCCATAGTGTTGATCTCTGGCCATCTTATGAAGCCTCGAGGGTAGAGTGTCATGCTTGCAACCAATGTTGTATGTGATTCCACTGAACAGTGTTATGATATCATCTCTCAAGTTAAGCATCATTAGGGTACGATTTGGGAAGACTTACAAATAGCATTCTATGATCACTTATTTACAATGACTCTGAGAGTATACTATAATATAGATTTCATGAATCTATTGTAGGGAACTATGACCATGCTTGATTATTTTTCTCACTTCATCAAACTCCATCATTTTTCCCAATCTCTGAATGGTGAATATTTGATGACTATAAAGAGTTTGAGGATTGGATTTTGGACACTATCTAATCACATGTGATCATATTTCAATTTATTAATGTTATAGAAATATTAAACTAGGCTATTATAATTGTAAAAAACTTTAGAGAGGTTAGTAGTGTGATCGAGGGCTGTTTAGTTCTGAGGCATGGCGATAGTTTATTTGTAAGTAGGAACCACTGTTTTGAGGGTACACATGGGAGAGGTGAGAACCATGTGAAACTCAATAGTATCCTTATGTTGTGTCACCATTTTGGAATTCTAGGCCATTAGAATCCTCAATACACAAGGAACTCGATCAAGTGTCAAGCCTACTGTAGGATGGGTCACCTTCACCACTTATTTCGTCTTCTCCTACATAATCTAGTGAACGAGGATCTATGCTGACACCACTTTTATGAAGTGTATCCTAAAAACCATGCTGAAATAGGAGTTGGTCATATACCGGCCGATCAGGCTGAGATGGAAGTGTTCATAACAGCGGTAGTCAGGCTTTACAGATTCATTATCAGAAGAGTTGTCTTGATCATGCTAGTCATTCAGCATATTAGGTTTTTGGTTCCATCCATATATGTACAGTTCATTCTACTCATGATCAGTGGATTTAGGGGCCATCTAATGTTAGATTTTATATTTTAATAGCCTCTTCTTTAGGTTTGGAAATTTTTTATGAAGGTGCATTGTACTCTATTAAATGTGATGCAGTTTTAGAATGTATTGACTTTTCAATTGAGTAATTCAATTGAATTATGCCTCTTAACACCACGTTAGGTGTCATATCAGAGGGAATACACATTTTCCATGAGTTACACATTGAGATAGGTTGGTACATTTTCATATGTAGTTTCTCCATCCACGAGATGACAGGCTTCGATGTCATTCTTTGTATGGAATGTCTTGATCCATATCATTCCCAAGTGAATATCTATCACTGTTAGGTGCCCTTCACATCGCCAAGGGGAAGAATGATTATTCATTAGGGTGAACGGGATATCAAGGAAACTAAAGATTGATCCAAGCATACTAGGCTAGGAAGAGTGATGTCTCTAATAGAGGCTCTCTTTATGAGCAATAAGGGAATACACCTTTTGGAATTCCCACATATGTTCTATTGTTCGAGTAATTTCTTCCCTATTGATCTCTCCAACTTACCTCCCAAGAGAGAGGTTGAGTTCACAATTAATATACATCCAGGTTAAAGAAAATTTCCAAATCCTATTTATAGGGGGGAACCTACAATAATCCAATAACACAATAATAATCTTATGAATTTAGAGACAAAGGTATTTATCTTACTTAGCACTTCTTCATTGGGTTCATAAGTCCTTTTTTCTAGGAATGAGAATGGTATACTCCATTTTTTGTGTATTTTTTTGACTGAACAAGATTATGATGAAGAACCTATATAAATTTCCTCGTAAAGGTGAAATCTTAAACTATCTCCAAGGATTTATAGTTTTCTACAAGATTGATTTGGGGAAACACTACCATCATGTTCATGTGAGGGTGTTAGTCATACCATGCATAGCATTCTAAAGTAGGTATGTCTTGTTTGAGTACTTGGTTATATCATTCAACCTTATGAATGTACTGATTGTATTTATTGCTATAATGAATCAGGTTTTCCATCGTTATATTTATTACATTAGTGGTAAGAACCACATAATTCTACATGGAAAATGGGGGTTCAAAACCCATTGGGCGTAGGTCACTGTAGAAACACTGTAGCGCTACTGTAGCAGACGAGATACTGTTTCAACGATGACACTGTAGCGGCGGCAGGGTACTATAGCAGCGGCAGGGGCACTGTAGCAGCAGCGGGTGCTGTAGTAGTGCGGGTACTGTTGAAGTACTATTCAAAGAATGGGCTTTGGGCCAAAAAATTGGGCCTACGGGCTATGTAATGGGCTAAATGCCCACTGGGCGTTCAGGCTATGTTATGGGTCTCCCTCTACCCAGTTAAAGAGGTCTTTGCTTTGTTTCAATAATAAAAAAAGAGGCTTCAGCCCCAACCTTTAAAAAAAATAGATGGAATCTTATTGTATTTTCACACTTGTAATGACCATTCCAACCATCTAATATCATGTTCAAAACACTAATACAACACTAAAAATATATGTATAATAGAAAATTCCACTATTGGTTTAGAAAGGTTCTCTTATTGGGTAATATCAAATCTGATATAGATGTATCTATTGACCCAGATGAGGTGAGAACCATGGTATCTAGGGAGAAGCCCCATAAATTGATTAACATAAGTAGTTTTAGGGATGTATGGATATTATAGACGATTCATACATGAAATATCTTGACTAGAAGTGCCTCTTGCAGTGTTGATGAAAAAGGGTCTGAGGTTCCTATGGTCTGAATCGTATGGGACAACTTTCTAGGAGTTAAAGAAAATACTTAATTCATCATCGGTCATGATTATATAAGAGTCTATAAAAGGATATACTATTTACTATGATGCTTTAGGTATCAGTCTTGGAGTAGTTCTAATTTAGGGTTATCAGGTTGTGGCATAAGCTTCCTGCTAGTTGAGCCCTCATGAGGGGAATTATCCTACATATGACAATGTGATAAGGGCCATGGTTTAAGCTATTTGATATTGGAGAAACTATGTTTTGGTATAAAAGTTATTTTTTTCATGAATCAAAACATTCTCAAATATATATACATGAATCGATACTTGAATTTGAGGCTAAAAAATTTGGTAGAGTACCAGTACATGTCAAACATTGAGCTTGATAAAACACCCAACAAGTGTAATGTCATAGCTAATTCCATGATTCAAAAGAATAAGACACAGACCATCATGGAGTCCAACAATATGTGTTAGTTGATAAATCTATTTTATAAGAAACACATGAAGGATTAAGAATAACATGGTCAACCTATTTTAGCAGCTCAGGCTATGATATCATCCCTTATGGAGTGGGTTCGGATGAGGCAGTTATCATATTTCAAGGGCCTCATCTTCATGGGTTTTTTCTCAAGTGATAACCCATCTACTTGTTGGGTTTTCTTATGGAAATGAGATCATATTATTCTATTGGAATGTTTGGGTGGCAACAAATATACAGGAAGAGTTGATCATGGAATCTCATGCCTCTATTTAGGTAGTCCATCCAGATCATACAAAGATGTACAAGGATATCTATCATCAGTAATGGTTATATGAATGAATAATCAAATTATAGGATTCATTACAATGTGTTCCAAATATTAAAATGTGATGGAAGATCCCCAGTGACTTGTTGGAATTATTCAACATCTATCCATTTCCTAAGGAAAATGAAACAACATCACCATTGATTTGGTGATGGGATTGCTGATATCCACTCGAAGCAGGGATGTGATATGAGTGATCTTCAATAACATGATCAAGGATTCACACTTCATACCTATCTAATAGGCCATCTATTTTGATGAGTTTGGGATACATTAAATTTGGGAGGTAGTGTTCCTTCACTGTGTTCCCCATTATATTGTATTAGACAGATATAACCCATTTACCCCATAGTTCTAGAAAATATTATAGAAAGAACTTGGGCCCCATGTAATTTTTAGTAAAACAAATCACCCTAATACTGATGAGTAGTATGAGTGGATGATAAATGTGCTTGAATATATTCATCAATCATGTATAAATGATTTTGGAGATTATTGGTTAATGAATATTACTACAAAGTAGTTTTCCTATAAAAATATATTTTAGGACATGATTAAAATGGCTATGTTTGAGTTCCTTTATGAGAGGTTGTTTCATTCACCAATATGCAGGTTTAATATAGGGGGAGATACGCTAATAGGTCCTCATATCCTTAATGAGACTTCTATACAAGGTCAATTGATTTAGAAGCATATGGATATAGAATGGTATAGGAAGAAATCATATACCAATTATCATTTTAGACTTATAGAGTATGAGTTTGGACATAATGTCTTTCTATGTGTTTTTCCAAGATTATTAAATAGATGAATTCGAAGACAAGTCATGTTATCACCTCGATATGTTTGGGAATTCGAGATAGTGGATATAGATAGTCTAGTAGCATATCAGATGTTGTTACCTCTGAGGTACCATTCCATGCATGACATCATCTATGTATCATAGCTCCACTGCTATCATTCTAACACATCACTTTCATTTGAACCTAATGATATCAATCTATAAGTGGATGCCACCTTTGAGGATCATTAAATACATCTCATTAATCGGAGAATGGATGTTCTCTATAGTGGGTCAGTTTCTATGTTATGGATGCTATAGTAGTAGAGATGCATTTAAGATGATACCTAGGATAAGGAAGTCGATAAATGTGAAAAGTGGACAGAACATTTCTTAGAAGATGTTTTACCACCCTCAGAATAGGAAATTATGGATGTTTTGTATTTTATTGGGGATGTTGTAATGTATCATATTTTATTAATGGAATGAACCATTAGATTTTTAATTTTATTCTTTTTTGTTTCTTAGTATTGACACAAAAGGGAGTGAAGGTGGTCTGAAGATTTCTTAAGGAATGTTCAGATCCTAGAGCCCCAAAATTATTAAAATCTGACTGTGCCACATTATTTGAAAAAACCACTCATCCTAGGCCGTAAGGTTTTTCTATCCATGTAGTTTGTGGTAGGGTTGAAGGGCTCCACACGATTTCAATAAAACCATGCACAGAGGCCCTCCACACCTATGAAACTTATGTCAAAAAAGTTTTAGAGGATTTTTGAATGGTCTTCATAGGATTAACCAAAAATTGTTCCTTTCCCTTGCGTGTGTCCTCTTTGGATTGTGGCTTCGCACATGATTGGCACAAAATTCTTCCAACCGTGCGAAAAAAAACACAGTGACCATGTTGGTGTGGGTGAAATTTTATTTTTTATCTCTTATTTTTTAATCCCTCTCAATTTTTTCTCCTCCTTTAGCTGACAAATCACACACATGAAACCCTCTCATCTAATCCTCTTAGGTTTTGTGTTGTCTTTCTCATATGGAATCCAAATCATTTTTTATAAAATATGTTGTAATGCTTGTGGTATCATCTAAAATTTTCATCATTCTATTTTAGGTGTATCTTTTCATTTGTTGTTCTATTTAGGTGAAAACAAACATTCCACATTTTTAAGGTATTTGATGATTTTTTTGATAACACTCATTTTATCTTGATTCATGTGTTGAAAATGGATGATTGGCCTTCAACGAACTCAAGGTAGGTTGTACAGTTCATTCACACTAAATACATCTCCATCAGATTGTGCTTCATGGTTCCATGCACTGGACCCCCAAAACGACACCCAAATACATTGAACAAATTAATCTAAAGGATTTTTCATGTCATTTGTAAATTTATCTTATAGAATACCACTTCTTTGGGGTGTCTGACTCATTGGGAGCCACCCGTTGGTTTTTACCATCACAAATGGCCTATTTAACCATGCCCAAAGTTGTTATCCACTATGTGAATGTGTTTGTGTTGCACATGTAATAAAAATCATAATAATTAGTTGACTTTTTATGAATGGATGGACATGGGTTGACCCTTTTTCCATGATTCATATGATCGTACTTCATTTCTCATGCTTAATTAAATACGAATATTGTTTAATCCCTGTGTATTATGATTATATCTTCTTCCATGTTCCTTGTTCTTATTACTTATTCCTCATTTGTTGTACATATTTCTTATTCTGTTCTATGTGTCTTATTCCTAAAGTTTCTTGCTTTGTGATTTGTGTCTAATGCATTATTCAATGATTTTTACGATTGAATAAAATGATTTTGTGCGATATATTGATATGTGATACTGAAATTCATTGATGATGACGTGTGATTGTAAATTACATTCCTTATATACTTTCAATCAATGAGCGGAGATGGTTCCTGACCTAAGGACACTGTGGATGGTCTCTCCATGTATTGTAAAGGTAATTCCATATTCAAAGGGATTGAAACTTGTCTTACCTTATATGGGATCTCTGGGTTGTTTATTATAATTTTGATTGAAACATATTCCATAGTGGTGAAATCATGTACAATATTGTTCACATGATGGTTATGACCTACCTATGGTGATACTTGGTCCCCTATGTGAGATACCTAGGACTAACTCAAAGGTTACCATATCAAGAGGGATATGAGGGATTCTATTATGTGTCAACTTGGATGGACTCAAGGGTATCTATTATATCAGTGGATATTTTAGAAACCCTTGGGATTATAAATGGATATTCATGGTTGGGATTAGGATTCCATTATATATTTGATAGATTGTTTTCCTTGTTTTCTTATGATACCCCATTATGAAATTATGATCATGATTTACTAATACACTAGGGACACATATGCTAAAAAATCACTTGGTTGGGGTTGGTCCAAAATAGTTTTGTAATTAATGATGATCCTTTTATTCAACCTATTAGTTTCATAGGTTCCCATGGTTCTAAAATCTTTTTTAGGCATAAGAAGGGACAATAAATCCAGTATCAATTTAGGAACCCGTACCGAGGATTTTTATTTATTTATTTCTATATATTCAATTATATTAGAACACTATTCATTTTATATTTGAAGAACATTGTTGATATGGACACAGTTGGGGGTGTTCTATTGGGATTATATCTCACACTCAATCTAGGATTCCATTGGTACTCAAGCACATTTCATGGTTGGAGTTATAAACAAAGAGAAGTGTCCATATTCCAATAAACTATTGACTACACTAGGATAGAGTACAAGTATAGAGGACCGAGCCTATTCTCTGGATACTAGAAGTAGATTTTTCTAGAATTTTTTTCTAATATCATTTAGTGTATTGTTGTATCCCCTAATCACTTTGTACTCATTTTTATAGTTACATGACATCATGATCATCACCTTTTTTATCTTATTATTGTTTATCTCCCATAAATTATGTATTTACATTGTATTTTACTTATTATTTTATATCTATGGTTTTTAGTTTATTATCAGTACTTCCACAATGTTATGTTACTACTATTTTCATATTAGTGACTTCTTCCTCTGTTCCTTATTTATTATATATAGTACTTCTATACAATAGTCTATGATGGAATATTCTTCCCACAGACACACCCTATACCCTCACTCCTTGTCAAAAAACCTTGATGTATGGGGAGGCATACTTTAGGTCTTATGGTTGACCGTCTCAAGGAACCTCTAAGAGTCTTATCAGGAGAGATGCTACAATACTACTGTTTGAGCCACATCCCATCAGTAGGGGTTTAATGGGAACTGATGAGTTGGTCATGTATTCTTCTATAACTGATTTTCCAATTGTTCAAAGACTAAATTATTTTCTTGGATATGGAGAGATTTTCTCTATAATGGGGGAATTCATGATCTTTTTTGACATCCTCATTTATATGGACCAGCTTTCAGGATGAAGAGGTGGTTTAACACTCAAATTCCACTTTTTAGGTAGTCTGGCTCCTTTTGTACTTATGGGAGAAGGAATATTCCCCTTTAATGGAAGATTATTTCATATTGGAATATTTTCCTTTAGTAAATCCTCCATGAGTTTTCTGAGTTCTTGTATCTCATTCTCATATTGTGACAACTGCTCCCTCATGGAAGGATTTTTGGTTTTTTTGGGGGTGACTAGGATATAGCCCCACCATTCCTTTTATCATTGTAATTGTTCAATTGGAGAGTTGGAAACTCAATATTCAATGGTGCTAGATTTTGGAACCCCCTATGGTTCTGAGTATATGCAGCCTTGATTGGTGAATCCAAATTACCTTCCTCTCGAAGAAAATTTTATGTTTTTCTTCCCTATACATCTTCTTCTTTATCCAAATAAACTTTTTTTTGTTCTTAATTTCATTTTTAGAGAATTATCGAGAAATTTTAGTTTTTCTATAACATTTAATAGAATAGGATGATCCTTCATTACCTAGATTGGGGTTGTACCTCAATCCCTTGGACATTTTTATTTCTGACCTCAGTGGTGTCAAATTGCCTTCACCATACCTCCTCCCTTCTTGGATTTTGAGTAATGATCATGAGGGAGTATCATTCATGATATTTAATGGGCCCGAAATAGCATAGTTTTTTATTTCATCTATGGGAATGGATGTGCTATTGAAGTTTGATATTTACCTCATAACTAGGAGATGACTGATTCCCTATGTGTTGATGTTGATGATGAAAATGACCCCATCCACGTGGGATGGGGGTTATCTAAGTGTAAATTTGGAATTTATTGATCTTTTTGTTGAGTATATGATGCTTATGGTCTAGGATTGATTATTCAAGGGACATACATTGTGTTATAAATTCCCTTATCCTATCAAGTTGAGGTTGATCTATAACGGTCAATGTTTTCTCCAGGAACCTCTTAGTGGATGATGAATCTGGTGATGGAAATGGAGATATAAATACCCCCATACCAGTGGGTTGTGTTTTGTTTTCATCAACTAATAACATGTCCAACATCATCTCGGAAATTGAAGAGACGAGGGTGGTGGTGATAATATATATTCCCCCAACCTAGTGGGATGGACTTGTTCTTGGACTACATTTTTGTAAGCTTATAATGTAGCCTATTTTATGTAGCATAGTTATTCCCAATTAGGAGGTGGGTGGAGTTTCTTCCCATGAATGGAGTAATTTTCATTAGGTTTTCATTGTGTAGATTGCTAAAAAGGATTCCATGTCTGAAATTCTTGCACATTGCTTTGATGGGCCTAGTTGAAATAATTATAGGACATCATCTTCCTTTCATTATGATTTCATGAAATCATTGAAGTAAGAGGATTTCACTATAGTAAACATATGGATTTTTTTACCCATTCCTCCGATTTTTGTGGAGTCTATAACATTATAGGACATTGTATCTGAATGTTTCTATTGTAGTAGGTTTTTATTGAAGTTTAACTCTCCACAATTTTCCAATCCATTAATATGGTTACAAGACATGTATTCAAAAATTAATGTTTGAAGAGTTGTGATGAAATGGTAAAAAGTATGTTGAAAATTTTCATTCTGATATTTGTGTTTTGGTTCTTGATTCATGGAGATAACATCAATGTCTAGCTGAAAATAGACTACAATAATGGTCTGATGGAGAAACATGTATCCAAGATAAGGTAAGGTCCTAATCATTTGTCTCTAATAATTTTAACACATATTTTTGGATAGATAATTCATTCAATCCTTCTATAGTTCATCTGGGTATCATATTCAATAGCGGTAAGGGGCCAGAATATAATGTGGAGGTCTTTTTCACTTACTATCTCTATATTTCAATGTTGGATTCTTCTTCTTTATAATTACATGTCTCTATCTGATTAGACCATAAAAGGTGATTATGGGGGTTACCTATAGACCAAAGATCTATGTTTCTTGAAGTTTATGGGAGAATATATTCGGTTTTCCTCAATGTTTTAAGAACCTCTCTATATAAAGTCATATGAGTTTTGAACACTACATTATATATCGGTGTCTGGGAAAGTGTTATATTTCTTTTTTCATGGGATATTTCATTATGTTGAGGTTGACCTTGGAAGATGAAAGGAGTAGATTCCATTCTATCCATCTACAGACCGACATGAGGGGACTATCTTGGTAATAATCATCTTATACTATGGATTATGATTTGACGGACCCTTGTGATGTTGAGAATGTGTCTCAAACAACTTCAAGGAAACTAACATTAATTAGATTATGGATATGGGATGCATACACCTAATGCACATAATAATGTGGCCTAAATTCTGGAATTGTGTTGGGATATGATCCAATTGTAAGATGGGTTCTAGAACTTTTTTATAGTTATCTAGTGATGTGGGAGTATGGGCCTACTGTTTGGAAGCTGCTAAAATATTCCAATGATCTAGTTAATTATTGATTGGAATATGAACGTTTTACAATGATGGTTCCATTCATACTTGTTCATCCTTAGTCATAATGGGTGTTTGTTCCTGATACTAAGCCTTTAGAATATACCTCTGGTATTTTTTGATAGAGATAAGATCATATTCGTAGGCATGTGAATCTCTCACATAGTAATTATTGGTTGGAATAGAAATCTGATCCTGGTCTGAATGTTCATTAAATATAAAAATATACGTCCATGCCTCTAGAATGAGATAAGGGACATGATACTCCTCTTTTATATCTTCAGAAGTATGTTGATGCAGTTTTTCATCAGTATTAGTAGTAACATGCACCTGGAATCCATGATCTATTATAATATGCTAGGTAGATTCACTAGGAGTTATATAAGCCTCTCTCAGGGCATGTTCCATTATTAGTTGGGGAGACCTGGCCTGAATGGGTACACAAGAATGATCCTAGGACTTTTGTGTATGTTTCTAGTGTTCTTCGATAGAGATATGATCTTGTATTGTGGCTTATGCTACTCTCACTTGCTGATCACTGACCATAATGGAGATACGTGCCAAATCCTATGCTAATAAAATATATTTTCAGGATTTTTTGATAGGTTATGATCTTGTCCCATGGCATGTTCCACTCTCACTTGGTGATCATCAGATGTAATGGGGATATGAGCTCGGTCTATATCAACTTACATTACCAAAATATGCCGATAATTATATTGGATTGGAGAAAGAATATTAACTTTCTACAAAGAAAAAAAATCATGATGATTAGTGTGTTGACCCACTGTATATATAGGGACAGGTGTCTGCACCTGTCCCTGTGTCTGTAAAATATCTGGAATATACTGGTAGTATTCTTCAATTGTCTCTAAGATGTAATGGCACTTTAGAAAATTGTACCCAGGAATGTATGTTTCCTCATATTCTTTCTCCGCATTGTATTGGTATATATAATCATTTAAAATAGGGATATGATCTCACTTATATCCTCCATATTCCACAAGAATATAGTAGTGGAATTCTTGAACAGGGTTAGGGATATGAACATCACCTTACCTATTGCAGGAATATTCCCACAGAAATAGCTCGAGTCTGTTGGGATCTAAACCTGATCACTGGTTATCACCAGAATATGTCGGCAGAAATTGTCAGTAGGAGTGGGTATATGAGTCCACCCATGATTATCATGATCCTTTCACACCTAATTGCTTTTCCTTATTTCCAATTCATGGGTGTCATAGGTGGTAGTGTGTTAGGTGGTAACCTCAGTAGGAATCATATGGGAACCTGTGGGATGTCACAAACAATGATGGTTGAATAGAGCCCTCCTTGGAGGCTCCTAAACTAGAAGGGATCCTTAGTTGTCTCCTTCGTCCACCTTACTCAGATATTGAATGTGGTTATTATTATGCTCTGTGGATAAACATATGATGTATTTGGATATGGAAATGAGGGAAATTAGATTGGTGTTATCTTTTATTGGATGATGTGATCGACAGTTTTAGTACTGGAAGACGACAATATACAGACTCAATGCATAGGATCATACCATGATGATGGTATTTTCAGACCATTTTATTATCTACTCTATGATGAATATGTCACGTGGGTGAGGAAACTCTGAGTCCCATAGGGTATGTAGTTAGAGATGATTTTCTAGAATGGTTGTTGGATAAATACAAGTCATATTAGGGTGCTATTTGTGAGGGAAGTGTTTGTAGTCGTGAATAAAAAAATGAACATGTTAACTGATTAGTTCACCTTTATAGGCATGATATAGGCTCAATCAGATGTGCATGTGTTACACAATAGTACATTAATTATAGATATGGTTATTTTTCTAATTTGGACTTGTCAGAACAAGGATGGCCATATTTTCTAAAAACCCTATATTTTGATGATTATCTGCAACATCCATTTCAAGTACCTCCACTTATATTTTGATATGATTTAAAAAAAATTCTGGATGCATGGTTATGTGACCATCTATCTCTTTGAGAGTTTCTCATTTACTTCATGATTTTTTTGTGTATGAAATGAAAAACAAATTCTCAATAGATAACAACTAAATAATTTTTTATTTGAGATATCCATGATAGTTTCACCATTTTCATTTCACAAGGGTTTGAGGAAAAGGAACAGCCTTATGAAAAGAATGTAATTGATGTAGAATAAATGGGTAGTCGATACTTTCATCTTTTGAAGGGTATGTCGTTGTTAAATAATTTCAGATCTTGTCACCACTTTTATTTTGTGGGAATGATGTTTTTTGCTTGGTACTGATGATTTTATTATAGTGGGGAATAAATTTCATTGTATAATCATAAATGTTTGTCTTACCAATTTTTTATCCCTAATGGAAACTCCCAGTGGCTCCCACATCCATAACTGTGTACGAACCTTTGTTCCAAAGGAAGGTGGTATTTTTGGGTTTCAAACCCAGTGAAGATTAAGATCTCACATTGGTCAAGAGTATGGGAGTTTATATCCATCACATAATTTGGGGGGGGGGATTTCAACCTTCTCCAAAACTATCTTATATATTTAAGATATGTTAGTGAATATCATCCTAATCCTGACACGGTACTGATTACCCAGAAAAAATGATCAAAGGTTTACTCCTATTCTATAAAAAAGGTGGGTTTTAACTAGTGAATCCTTATATATGTATCCATGGATCATTATACATTTCACATTGGTGGGTTTCACTTGATTTGTTGAACACATATACTCATGAACTCCAGAGATTTTGGTTATCTAGGGACAGTTAATATTCTGAGGATAGGATTGAGCCATTCTATGAGGTCCTACATATCATATTTTATAATAGGTATTAAAACCCACATATTTTGTTAAACATATGATGTATAATGTTATGCTAAATTAAAATATATGTGGGAATATAGGAATAAGGTTTTTGAGATATAACCTCAATGATCCATCCTATGTATCTTATTAATAGTTAGAATTCAAATTATCATAGTTTAGTCCTACCATTGGGAATTTCCCCAAGGTATATACCCATTTATTGTGGGTAGTTATATTATGAAATTGATCGGGGATTACACAATGAGGTTGTCTTCGCCGAGAGAGATTCATGATGCCAATGATGTGATAATTGAAAATCCCAATGCCCATGGGATCTATCCTCAATTTGAGAAAAAAGGGACATAAATCATTTAGAATCATTTCTTATGGATGTGGGTTTTATAATCTTGGATGTCCCATTGGATGATTAGTATAGATATCAATCTTTAGGGAGGTGGCTAACATATCCTGGTTATGGATAGAATCAAAGTCATTATAGTTTAGTTACTTCTCAATCTTCCGATTATTGAGGAAGGATGCTCATCCCATGGGAGAGATTGGGTCCCAATGATTGGATTATCAGAGACATGAAAGGGATTACACTGATTGGGATGCCAATTTGAGCTCATTCATTTAGGAATGAATCATATATATACAAGTAATGGTTGAATTAGAGTTCTCATGGTTCTTTGAGTTGGGGGATACACATTGGCATTGCCCTTATATGTGGGATATACTGTACTATTCTTCTGATCGGGGCTTACACACTATCATTTTCCCATCTTGGTAGAATCTTATGACACAAATGATTTGATCATTTCAACTTCCTATTCCCATGTGATCTGTGATAAGTGTGATAAACAAGGTATTGGGAGTAATCAATATCTATGCATCCGAATATGGGAATAATGTGTTGAGACATCACTTATTCATATTTTTTATATAGTTCATACCATACAAATGAATTATATATCTCATGGTTTTTTAGGTCGGGGTTACACATTGAGGTTATACTAATATGTCCTCTATACAAGGATATCATGTCTCAAGATATATTCAAGATATGTCATATTTGTCTTCATAAAATGTATGGTTTTCTACCTGAATGATATGAGGATGGATGGAGTAGTCCTAGTTGTATAGTGTACATATCCAAAGAAAATTTCATGATCCAATTAAAATTTCCAATGGATATTTAAATACTTATCCAAGGATTTCTAATGACAATGGCATGGTTCATTCTGAAATTTTAGGGGATTGTCACATGACATAATTGACTTTTCTAGGTGTCATCGTGAGACCTAGTATACTTATTTGGAGAAAGTCACCAAGTCCATTTTGTTATGTTCATAGGTTGTTTCATTAATTATTTTGACATGTTTTTCTGTCATCTTGATATTTGGATAATATGTTGGGAGGGTGTCATAAGATCTAGTTAGAAAGCTCAGAGGCCTTCATGAGGCCTAGATAACATACATTTCTTTCACCGTATATTAGGGTGACATGTATATAGGATATCACAAGATCTAGATGGTCAGCTCATAGGGCATCACAAAACATGGGTGGCCTACTCGAAGGGTGTCGCATGACATTCTTTTAGTGTCTAAAGGATATCACGTGATCCGAATGGTATGTTAATACAACATCAAATATCATGGTAGAAAAGTCCATGTGCTATCAAATGATATAGATGAGGCATCCAAATTTTATGTGGATAAGCATACATATCTTCCCATAGGTTCCCATCCATTAGTATTTATTTCACCCTTTCTTTCATATGTGCCTTATATTTCTTCTGTGTTTATCTTGTTTTAATTTTCATGTGATTCAGCTAACTTGATGGGTGTATTTCACATAATATTTAATGCATTCTAGAAGTAATTATCTTTATCTTAATTCATTGTGTCAAACACCTATTCATGTTTCATAATCCTTGGAGTCATTCCACAGATTTTACCAATCCAAACACATTTTCTACCATCTGGTCTATCACTCAATGAAATCAGAACCTGAGATCTCATACATGATGGATCATTATAAGATCCATTTCTTGAGCTGGGGGAAGTGGATAATGGGTTTATCTTCCCTTGTTATACTACACTTTTTTAATCATGTATCTCATAGATTCTATCTAGATTCGGTGGATGAATAAGGTTTCAAGCGTTTTGTGAAATCCTGCCAAAAGTATCTCACGACCTTTAAATATTGTAAGATCATCCCATCAATGCCTCATTTATTTGGTTTTTTCATATTATATGGGTATTACATAATCTTGTAGACTTTCCAATGGTCTTCAATAATATCTCATTGACATGTATGAGGAATTTCTCGATATCAGAATTCATAATGAAATGTTGTCGTGTGATCTAAGGTGGCATGTTTGGGACATTTTTCCAGACAAATATTTCTTATCTTGGGGACTTCACGAGATCGAGATAGATTTTCACGGGGGATCGTGTGTGATCAATGATATTTTTCATGGGTTTATGAACCCATTGAGATAATATCAACATATATTTTCCTCATAAAAAGATCCCATCATTTCCATTTTTATTTCCTTGTTTATTTTACAAAGGTTGGGTATCTCACAAAATTCATCGAGAGTTGTTGAATACAATTACATTCCCCATCGGTGATGGGTCATGTGACCAAGAATGTTTCATGTGGTGATGAATGAGAATCAATGTAGAGAAAACATAGGTTTGACTTTTGAGATAGTGGGAAATTTAACGACATCCTATACATGTCAAAGGCCCTTCGCGTGATTGGGGTGATATGCCAATGATCTATTTCATGACTAGGTAGACATGTCACTGGGGGTTCTAAAGTTTCTTGAAAATCATCTCAATGAATCATGATATTTTTTTTGACCATGAACGGTTCATATCTTTTGGGTATTTTCTCTATATTTCCCATGTTATTTTGGATGGACTGTCAGGCATCCACTGATTGAAATGTCACAAGATTTGGATGCAATCATCTAGAAGTCCTCAAATTATCATTGATTATTTGGTATTACTTCTTAAAAAAAAGATACTTTTTCAAATGTTCATTTCAGGATCTTCCAGAAGGTTATTCCCTACACATGACTCATTCTCATGACCTTTTGAAGTTCAAGAGATAATGTATACTTTGTAGGGTTACACGATTCACGAGTTCTATCCCCCAAATTCTTTATTTTATTTGCAGGTATAATCAAAACCCATATTCAATTATTTCACCCATTATGGATTTTTTGAGGCTCATTTAGTGGTTTACAACTAAAAATCATCATGATTGTTCTCCATTCAACTAGAAAACAAATATTATTGGGAAATCTGTGAGCCTAGGGAATAGTTCAACTCTTTCCATTGAGTGATGAAATATGAGAACTAATCGTTATCTTGATGTTTATTGTTAGATAGTTCAATAAATTTAATCTTCTATATAATTAATCTGAATTTGAAGATAAACATTCAATGGAGATATTCTAATCTTCTTATTTACTTACACGAGAAAATAGTATACGAGAAAAAGTATGGCCCCTAGAATTATTACTTGAAGCACTTGAGTTTAACTATCTTCTGTTGTTTAGGGGTCCCCATCATGGTGTAACATAGAGATACAAATTGCGTCATATGCAACATTCCCCCCCCAAAACATTGAAAATTGGGAATGTACACTTCTACAATTTTGGGGGGGTATTAGTTGGGTCAACCCATTCAGGGTAAGGTTTTATTTCTAGCGGTATCGACATATTCCATTGGTCCATAAAATCCAATAAATTAATTAGTAAATCAATATAAATCATGATTCCTTGTGGAATTTATATATGAGCTGTATCTTATATATGTTTAGTGGCAGGTAGAGTAAACTATGGTGGTAGTGATGGCTTCTTTTGTGGATAACCTATATGGTATGGCATGTAAGGATGTTCCTAGTATTGTTTTTGTTGTGTACCAAATGGAGGGAACCCCTGATATATATCATTGGGATATATGTGGATTGGTGGTAGGTACCCCACATTGTGTAGATGTTCTGACATTATTTTAGTCATTATGTTGATCCATCATTATTGGGTTGTTCCAATTGGGAGTTCAAGTTGAGGATCTATTTGTAGAACATATCTGGTAGAAACATTACCTTTGAGTATATGTCCATTGAGTCTTATCAATTCATTCTTCTCCACTTCTTGTATACCAGACTAGTCCTAAACTATTTGGGTTACAAATTTTTTATGGAGTGTGTGAGCCGCAACCTTACTTTTTACCTTTTCATTTTACACTTCTCTTTTAGTATTTAATGTTGGAGTGGCTAGAGAAATGACTAAACATAGGTAAAGCCTCTGGTTGTTGTATGTACATCTCGTTCAATCATTTCAGTGTGTATTAGATTATGAACCAGAAAATCCTCCCCCAAATAATTTGTGTTGGCATCATTCTCTATATGATATGTAGAGATGAGGTCAATTACATTCACTAGTGTGTAACACATTACCAGTGCTTCATCATTATTTTTTTGATATTGCATTTATTTATTCCATCCACAATGCCTTGTTATCAACATTGATGACTCTCTTAAATGCATTTTGTAGATAGTAAAATGAAGGGGATCTATTGAAAAAAAATCGAACATATTCCCTATGAGGAAACTAAATCACATGATAGAAAAAAGGGATGATTCAATCTATGATGAACCATCTAATCAATAGAAGGATGCATTCTTCTATTGAATAGGTTGTTGAGGTGAAAAGGCCCCAAACCCTAGGGGTTGGGGCTATTCCCACTCAGTTACTCAACTCTTCAAGCATAATTTTCTATCATCGATACATGAGTTATACAAGACACAAATATTGTGGTATGGGGTTGATAATGGATTACTGTGGATTATACTATCATGACTCACATCTTAATTTTATGGACTCATATCTAGACATCATTTGGTTTTATCATTTTTTTCACCTGAATCCCCTTCTTCAAAATAACTATGCACTATCTATAATATTTGTGTTATCTTGTGATTAAATTATCATAAGTCAGAATCCTATATGATATTTTCTGATGCCTGATGCAAAATTATTTAAATTTATTTCTATCTTCTTTGTCAATGTTAGTGAGTGTCAGTTGTGTCCTATTTTTATGTATAATATCATTGGTGTTGTACTATGTCTGTCTATTAAAGCTGAATTGAATCTATGAAATTTAATAATTTCATATTTGGCATACTGTAGACGCCGGAAAAGTCCGTTGTTCCCAAACGAAGCTCCGGATGCGGAAAGCGAGGTCATATTCGGAGTCGGAAGAATGTTTCGGAGGGCCCGGAGGCCTTGCGCGGAATTTCAGAGGTCTGCGCGCAAAGATGATGATCCGCGCGCAAAACCCCCGGGATGCGCGCAACTCCCTTGCGCGCCGTGCCCGATTCCGCGCCGGCGAGGAGAATTCCGCGCTCGCGCCTTGGATTCCGCGCCCGGGGTTGCCTATAAATACTAGGCGACCCCCAACGTTTCAAAGGTTGCTGGAAGTCGAACGGTCTCCCGCGCGCGCAATTCAACCCCTTCCGCGCGCAATGCCGATCTTCAGGTAACCTCCTTTCTTTCGCGCAACAGAGCCTTGGGGTCCGCCTTCGCGCGCAATCCCCTTGGCTCCTTCCCTTTGAATAAATTTCAACCCGAAGGCCTTTGCGCGCAAAAGAAGCCTCTTGCGCGCAATTGCCCCCGGGTGCGCGCAATCCAACCCGATTGCGCGCACCCCCCATTTTCAAAGTGGCCATTCGTTAGAGAATGAGCCGTTGCCCCCGCGCGCTACCCGAAGCCCGGTGCGCGCAATCCCAATCATCCGCGCGCGAAGCGCTAGCCCAATTGTGCGCCAGCCCGCCATTTTGCGCGCCGACCCGCGGTTTTGCACGCAAAGCTCCTCTTTTGCGCGCAATCCGCTAGGGTCGCCTCCCTTGACCCCCTTTGGGTACCCGCCTGCGTGGCGCCCGATGGTCTTCATCGCAGGTGCCCGCACCGTGCGCTGTCTTCCCGTGCAGCCTTCCAGGCTCGTGCGAAGTGACACGGACCCGTCGGCGGCAATCATTCGTCCAGCATGACGTTAAACTGCATATTCGTCCAGCATGACGTTAAACTGCATATTCATCCAGCATGACGCTAAACTGCACCACGTCCTGCACGACGTTAAACTGTATACGTCCAGGCTGCACGACGTTAAACTGCCTAGCCCCCATCGTCCGCGCTGCAAGACGTTAAACTGCCAAGTGTTTCGTCCTCAACACACGACGTTAAACTGTACTTCGTCCGGCAAGACGTTAAACCGTCCGTTTCGTCCTCAACACACGACGTTAAACTGTACTTCGTCCGGCAAGACGTTAAACCGTCCGCTTCGTCCTCAACACACGACGTTAAACTGTACTTCGTCCGGCAAGACGTTAAACCGTCCGCATCATTCGATCCCGTGCTTCGCACACAGGGTCTCCCCCGGTTTGGACGTAGCCCCCACCCGCTCGTCTCTGCAGGGATGTCGGGATTGTCCCCCTTTTGGGACGATTTAATGGGAGTGGCTTTTCCCTACGGGGGCAGGGTATTACAAACCCCTAGTTTCTCGTGGGAGGCTGCACATGTGTATCTCCATTGCGCCTCCCCACTGCCGAAGCCAGTAGAGGGTGTGACTGGGATCGAGGTGTCTTCTGCTTTCGGTCCAAGTCCCTTCCAGCTGAGTTTTGCCGCATCCGGGCTGCCCCAAGTGCGTAAGTCCTGACAGAATGAACTACGTGGACTTTGATCCCTGTCTTCTATACAGGGTACGTAGGAAGCCTCCCTGAGGTCCAAGCCCGCCACCTGGTCGTCCCAGTCGTATTTACGTCGGTTCGTCCATCAGTGGACCCCTCCAGGGTTCACGCTTGCGTCGATTCACCTATGAATCCGCCCCTGTGGGAGACTGCCCGTGTGTATCTCCATTGTGCCTCCCCACAGCCCCTTTTTCCATTTCTCTTTTTATCGTCCAGCATGACGTGAAACTGTGATCCACCCGGCCGTTCCATCCCCCTCTGTGCGAGGTGGTTCGGTTCAATCCTCCGCCCGGCGGCCTAGACCTCTTCGTGAGTCGGCTTGCCGACGTCCAGTATGACGTTAAACTGTATACCCGAACTACGTTGACTTTGATCCGTGCTAACGCGCGGTACGTAGGAAGCCTCTATGGGGTCCAAGCTCTTCACTCCATCATCCATCCTGATCCTTACCCGGGCCGCCACATCCCGGTGGGGTCATGCCACTTCACTCCACTCCACATCATTTGGGAAGCCACCCATGTGCTGGCCCCAGCGTCGGAGGTTCCCCGCAAGGGGTTCTGTCATCTGATCCACTTTTCGTGTTGATCGGTCCGATGCCGTCCCCGCTGGACGTTAAACTTGCGGCATACCCCGTGTTAAACATGGGAAGCCGAGGAAAACCTCAGGTGACACAGTTCCCCGCACCTAGTACGGGATGCCTCAGGCCATCATGCCTTCGAGAAGCCCTATTAGGGACGGAAGACAGACGTGCAGAGCCGTAGTGCTACGACACGCCCCCAGCACCCAGAGCCACCCGGCCTTCTCACCGCAGGTTGCTGCCCCGCCCAGACTCCTTGGAGCGTCCGGGCGGAAGCAGCGTAATTAACCGGTGTCCATGAAGATATGGCGCCGGGAACGAGATTCACGAACATTCTTAAGTCTATGAGGAAGACCCGGATTAGGCGACGAGTTCCAAGGAGACGTCCAAGGAAGGAGGAGCCGACATCCCATCATCCCGGTTTCGATCAAGGAGCAGACGCCCCTGAATAAGGGACGAATGCCGCCCGCCCTTGGAAAGCGGGACTGCGGGACCACAAGCCGCGCGCCCATCCCCTCGGGTTGACGGGTGCACGCGCGAACGCGTCCTGGCGGAACAGCGTAACCCGACGCACATCCGCACCGAAACAGAAAAATGGTGAACCCGACGTGAATCTCTTCTCCTCGATACGAAGACCGATGGCTTTCAGAGGTGTTGGAAGACCGGCGTGTTGCCCGGCCAAGCATTCAGTCTTACCCGCCAGGGGCTGGGGAAGGGACATCGGGCACTCCGTCTCGCAACGTCGAGGGCCTGGGTTCCCCCCACGGAAGGCGTCGTGGCGCTAATGGTTGGTTGTCGATTCCTTTTTCCTGTCAGTGTTAATGGGTCATTCTCCCTGCTTTCAGAAATCAGGTCGCCCGATCCAGTGCCCGATCGCCACCCGCCCACTGGCGCAGGGACAGGGGAAACACCGACGCGGCTACTCCGCGCGGTCCCGCCCGTTCCACAGCCGTCCCAGCAGCCGCAATTGCGGGACGACCACGCCCTCTCTCCCCCTCGGAGGTCATCCAGAGAAGGGTGATCAACACCCTGGTGCGGAGATACGAGGAAGAGGGAGTCATCCCCACTAGGGAAATGGCTCGCCTAGACCTTGAGGAGGCTGCGCCTTGCCACCACCGCCGCCCCCGAGGGCCGTGCAGGGAGGCACCGCTGCCTACCTCAACGTCCAATCGCTTCGGGAGCTTATCCCCGGAGCGCTCTAACAGTTCCCTTCCCTACGCGGATGAGGTGGAAGAGGCCCGGGATCATCCTATCCGGGATTCGCTCCAGGGATCTACGGTAAGGGCTCCCGCCAGGCCACGGCGACACCGCCGCCAGGCCTCTCCAGTCGAAGAGCGGACTCTCCACCTGCCCGCGCCGCTCATCCCGACTCGTCTGTCTCGACGCCAACGTCGGGCACGAGCGGAAGAGGATGCCCACCTTGGGGCTCTAGCAACAGCGGCCGCATTGGCCCAAGCCACTGCTGGCTCCAGTCGCCAGGCCTCTGCGCATCCTGAGCAGGGGAACTCCTATGCCCGACCTGGATCGAGGCCCCGACCGCCCCAAAGGCAGGTTGGGTCGACTCTCCCGGTTGCTGGCACTGGCAGTAGCCACCGTGGACCACCTCGCGGTAGCGCTATTCACCGGCAGGATCTACTCTGTGTGGCCGATCCAGGAGGCATGGGTCATCCCACCTTCTGATCCCGGCCCGGAGTCCTGCCCGGAATCATCTCTCCCCGCGTCCCCTTTGATATCTGTCCCGGTGCCCCTCACACCTTGGTTCCCAGTCCTCTTGGCCCCAGCACCAGTGCGGCCGGAGGACGCCAGGACAGAGATCAGCCCTGCCCCGAAGAACCACCCAGGGGCAGGAAGGCAAGGCGTCGACGCCGAGGGAAGAATGTTATGGAATTCCGGACGGAGATCCGACCGGTTTGCTTCTCTGACTCAGAGGCGGAGTACGATTCGGCGACAGAGCCCCTTCCCCAATCCCGCCAGTCAAGGGCAGAGGTAGGAATGCGGCACGTCAGCCTCGTGCTCCCCGAGAGCGAGATCGATGTGATCCCCGCTTCTCTCCGAAGGTATATCCGGAGTAACGAGGGCCTGGTAGACCCCCAAGGATCAAGCTTGCGGTTGGTACCGGCCCCTCCGGAAGTGCCTTCCGCCTCGATCGGAGAAGCCGGAGACTTTTTCTGGGGATCGACGGTCGAACCACGATCTGGTGCACCCTCGGCGAGCACCGATGCTACGACAGGATGTTCGCTCGCCGGCCCATCCTATCGTGATGTGGTAGCCAGGGCACCGCCACCCTCAGAGGGCGGCCCGGGATACGGAGGCCAATCGGCCTGTTCGCCGTATTCACCGCCGGCCAGCCCGTCAGCCCGGCGGCCCGCCTCGGCACCACTACCAGTTCCCCGTCCGTTCCCAGCCATGGAAGAGGACCAAGGAGATCTGGGTCCCGAGTTTGAGTCGTGGAGCTTCTGGACCGTCCTTGCAGAGGGCCACTTCCCTGAGAAGTTTTGGCCAGTCGCAGGACCGGGCTTTGATGCACCCGAATCGCTCACCCCGGATGAGTTCGAATGCTTCCGCCGAACTCTCCGGGAGACTCACTCCCGTCTTCACTGCCTACAAATGCCATACCCCGGGAGTCAAGCGCACCTGGAGGATATTGGTGAGCAGTGCCGTCAAATTGACCTGGCCATGCTCCCCGCGGTTCGGCACCCCGGGTCATTTGAGCGCCACGAGGCCCTCCAACAACGATGCGTTGAGTGCTTTCAAGTACTCCGCAAAGTTATCGAGGAAGCCACTCCCCACGTGTATATCCGTGGATGGGGGCAGTACGCTGCCCTACGCTTCAGTGTGATTCGCCGACAGCCCGATTCGCTGGGTGGCCCTGAGGGTATATCCCCAGGGACAGGAACGGTCAATATGGCTGACCTGTCGGGAGAGGGGAACGACTTGGAACTTCTCGACGGGGGCTTCCCCCCCGAAGACAAGCCGTCGTCAGATCCATCAGTGAGAGTTACTCGTCATCAGAGAAACCTCCTGGGGCTCCCCGCACCCACTGAAGCACTGACGTTAAGCCGAAACGTCAGCAAAGGAAAAGAGCACAGCGAGGCTATAAAGCCCGCCGACCCATCTGCCTCCATGTAGAGGGCAGAGGAGGATCCCGAGAAGGCTACGCTACGTCAGCAGCTCGCCGAACAGAAGAGGCTGGTTGACCAGCTCCTCGCCGAGCGCGCTGCAGAACGGCGGCCTGACTACGGTGATCCTAGGCCAGGACAGCAGGGACCGGAACAACCGCTCCTCGACGAGACTCTCCCGGGCAACCGTGATTACGCCGTGTTCGCCGACAGGAGAGAGGCCATTGCCTATGGCAAGAGGGCGCGGTATGTTTCGCCACACCCTCCCGAGCGGCGTGACTACCTGAGAGATCCCGCTCGGATTCCTCCCGCTGCCCCAAGGGCCGCTCCGCCCGCCATCCCACGAGCTGCCGAGTTCGACGACCCGGTCGACGACCCGATTGAAGGGCCATGCAATGCACTCGTGGTTAGAGATCCTCGCCAGGACTGGAACCCATGTCCGGACGATCCGATGGCGGCACTCATTGCCCGCTTGGAGGCCTTGGAGACTCGGCAGGTGGCGATCCCACCGGACGGCAAGCCCTACCCAGCATGGGTGGATGACATGCCGGCGCCTCCGGGATTCGGGAATCCCACTTTCGCCCCCTTCAACGGGACTGGAGATCCGCCACAGCATTTAGCCCACTTCAACTCGAGGTGCGAGCCTATGTTGGGGACTCCGGCGCAGCAGGAGGCCGCTAAGCTTCGCTGGTTTGTTCAGACACTGGAAGGGCCAGCATTTGTCTGGTACAGCCAGCTCCCCGTCGGGTCGGTAACCAGCTGGGAGGACCTCCGTAGACAGTTCCTCTACCAGTTCAGTTCCACGACCCGGAAGACAAGTATCGCAGACCTCTTCAAGTGCAAGCAGAGGCCTGATGAGCGAGTCGCGGACTTCGTCGCCCGATGGAAGGGTCTCACGTATTCCCTTGACATGCCATTGAATCAAGAGCAGTTGCTGACAATGTGCGTCGGGAACGTCAAGACCGAGCTGGTCCCTTCCCTGATTACTCAGAATTACCCCGGAGGGTTCAGGGACTTCTCAGACAAAGCTCAACGTCTTGAGGAAGCCCTGCAACAGGCCAGCCAGGCACACCCGCTGCCTCCTATGATTCCTGCAAGGAGAGTCAGTAGGGCTGAGCCCGCTGCTGTTGCCCAGATAGAGGCCCCCAGGCCGTTGGAGCTGCTGCCGGTGAGGCCAGCTCCACAGCCTCACAGGAATCCGCCTCCACGGGCTCAGTTCCCGGCCCAGCAGCGGCAGCCTCAGAACCGGCCGGCCCCTCCGCGTAATGTACCGCCGCAACCCAGGCGAGATAATCAGGGTCCACCTCCTCGGCAGGCCCCTCCAGCCCCTCGTCAAGACCACGCTCCCAGGGGCCCGCGACACCTGACTTACTCATTCCATGAGGATCAGGTCCCCGGTTATTTCCGGAGCGCCCTGGAGCAGAGGATTGTGCGACTGCCTGAGTGTTGGAAGCCAGAGGAGGCACATCTTACGAATAACCCCCGCTACTGCCCCTACCATCGGGCCCTGGGGCACACCATCCAGCGGTGCTATGTGTTTAAGGATTGGCTCCAAGACCAGATTAACAACAATGTAATCAGGTTGGGCCCAGCTCCAGCACAAGTGGCGGGCGTGTTCGTGGGATCAGATGACGATAGTGGCAACGAGGACGAATGGCAGCTGGTCTCCAACCGCGGATCCCAGAAGTATAATAACTGGATGGCCCGCAAGACGACCATTCGCGCCCATGGAATCATCCGTGCGCGCTTGAATCAGCCTGAGCCCCCAGAATCCGCGGGTGCTGCTTCGGCATCGTCGTCCCAGCCTGCCTCTTCCGAGAGGAGCAAACGGCGGCAGCGCAAGAAGGAAGAGCGCGCCCCGCCAGTTCCGCCACTATCCCGCACTCTCGGCGATTTCATGCCCCCGGAGATGGGGGTCCCTCCTCGGATCCGCCCGGTGATGGATGATTCGTCCGATGACGGTATTGGGTACGCTTCGGTTAATACCGTCGAGCTGGTAAATCCCTTTTCGGTTCCCGACGTTGAAGAACACCAGGTGGACCTCCCTAGTGTCCCCGGTCGTCGCCACCGTCGGAAGAACCGCAGCAGTAGGAGTCGCCGGGGCACAGCCGTTGGTACCTCCAGCCAGGCCGTGCACGCCACTGAGACCAGGCAGCATGCTCAAAACCGAGCTCAGCGCGCGCAGCCCCCCCATCCGGGGATGACGGATTCGCCTCCTCCACTGTTTGTGGTGTGGGACCAGGCAGAACCGCCTCAGCCGCGTCGCGACCAGCTCCGCCCTGCCACAAGTCCATCCCGGCCTCCTGACTCCAGTACGGTGACCATTTCCCGGACTGCGACCAGTGAACAGCGAGATGCGCCAAGTACCAGTCGGCCGCCGATCCAACCGGCAAGGCCCGTCATGCCACCAACCGCAGAGCAACCTCCTGCAACCAGGGGCTCGCGCTTGGCCAAAAAGTATGATGTCCTGAAGCACTTGGCCGACATCCCAGCAAGGCTCTCCATCCTTGAGGCTCTGCGCATGTCATCTGAGATGCGCGAGGCACTCGCTGAAGCCCTGAAAAGCCCCCTCCAGTTTGAGACAGAGGTTGCGGCTGCAGAGGCCTTTCACGCCGAAACGATCGAGGACGCCGAATGTCAGGCAGTTATCTCGTTCTCTGGTAAGGATGAATACCCTCCTATACAGGGACACATTCGTCCGCTGTATGTCACTGGCCAGTTCAATGGCCTTGAAGTCCGATGCTGTCTTGTCGACACAGGGTCTGGGATTAACCTGATTCCAACTCGGACGCTCCGGAGATTGGGGTTGTCTGAGGATGACTTGATTCCCTCCGACCTCAGGATCCAGGGGTACGATCGCACCGAGCAAACCCCGGTCGGCAAGATACGTTTGAAGACCCAGTTCGGTGACTTGGTTGCCAACACCGAATTCATGGTAGTCTCTCAGGACACCGCGTACAACGCATTGATGGGCAGGCCATGGCTCCATCTTCACGCGGCGGTTCCCTCGTCATACCACCAGTGCCTCAAATACTCCCTTAATGGTCGAGTGGGCGTGCTTCAAGGAGATGCCTCTCCTTTTGCCTCGTGTGAAGCCCGCTATCTGGACGCGGACTATTACAAGAGCAAGGATAAGCAGATCCTGGCAGGTGAGGTTGAGCCTGTCGCTGTTGCAAGTGATCCCTGGGCAAGTCTGGATGACGCTTACGTCCTCCCGATTCAACGGTTGGACGTCGCCATGGTCTTGACGGTCCGCGAGTCTCCTGATGAGATGGCCGCGACCGCCCGCGCCAGCACCAGTGGCCCAGTAGGATCTGGTAGCCCCAATGCAGTTGCCAACGCGGTCTCTCCCGTGGACGATCCCTCCCCGAGTGGAGAGGATATGGAAGACGCACCCCCAGCCTTTGAGGAGGGCGTCCCCGCCACGGTCGATGAGTTAATACAGGTGAACCTTGGAACCGAGGCCGATCCAAGACCCACATTGGTTAGTGCCGCCATGCCCTCTGAGGAGCGGCAGCAGTACGTGGACTTTCTCAGGCAGCACCGTGATGTATTCGCTTGGGGCTATGACGAGATGCCGGGGCTGGATCCTCAGGTAGCCGTCCACCGCCTTGGTCTCCCGGCGAACCATCGCGGGTTCAAGCAGCCTCCCAGGAAGATGCACCCATCCCACGGTGCCATGGTTGAGGCCGAAGTTGACAAGCTTATCAAATCCAACTTCGTGAGGGAAGTTCAGTACCCCAAATGGCTGGCCAACATTGTGCCGGTCAGGAAGAAGAACGGGCAGATCAGAGTCTGCATCGACTTCCGCGATCTCAACCGCCACTGCCCGAAGGATGATTTTCCCCTTCCAGTGACAGAGCTGTTGATTGATGCCACGGCAGGGTTCCAAGCCCTCTCCTTCATGGATGGATACTCCGGATACAACCAAATTCGGATGGCCCCTGAGGATGAGGAGTTCACTGCCTTCAGGGCCCCCCAAGGTACCTTTTGCTACCGGGTCATGCCCTTCGGCCTGAAGAATGCAGGTGCCACCTATCAACGGGCGATGCACCGCATATTCAAGCCAATCCTCGGCACACTGGTGGAATGCTACGTCAACGACTTGGTTGTCAAATCGCGCCAGCGTCAGGACCATCTCAAAGATCTTGAGAAAGTGTTCAGCTTCCTCCGGTCTCGCTGCCTGAAGATGAACCCGTTGAAGTGTGCCTTTGGGGTCACCTCCGGAAAGTTCCTTGGATTTGTGGTAAGATACCGGGGTATTGAGATCGACCCAGAGAAAATCAGGGCGATTAGCCAGATGCCTCCCCCAGGTACCGTCCGGGAACTGCAAGGGTTCCAAGGCCACTTAGCCTATATACGCCGATTCATCGCGAATCTGGCCGGCAAGTGTAAGCCCTTTTCTCGGCTCATGAAGAAAGGTGCCACCTATGTATGGGATAAAGAGTGTCAGACCGCTTTCGAGGAAATCAAGCAGTACCTGCTTCAACCTCCGGTTCTGATGCCGCCCGTATCCGGAAAGCCGCTGGTCCTTTATGTGACCGCCCTGGAACGGTCCCTGGGTGCCCTTCTCGCCCAGAAGAACAACGAGGGAACGGAGAATAGCCTCTATTACCTCAGTCGCATGCTCCTCGATGCGGAAGTTAGGTATTCCCCCATCGAGAAGAGCTGCCTGGCGCTCGTATTTTCCGTACAGAAATTACGGCACTACTTGCAGCACCATGAGGTACAGTTGGTTTCTCGGGTAGACCCGTTGAAATATATCCTGAGCCGACCTATGTTGACTGGCCGTCTAGCGCGGTGGGCTGTGATTCTCCAGCAGTTCGACATCAGGTATGTGTCTCAGAAGGCCATCAAAGGGCAAGCATTGGCAGACTTTCTGGCAGCTCACCCGACCTCCGCGGATCAGCCGCTGGATCTAGGCTTTCCTGATGAGACCATTCTCTCGGTTGATCGAGCCGATCCATGCTGGCAGATGCACTTTGACGGTGCCTCCCGGAGCCCCACCGGTAGAAGACTCGATAATCCTAAGCTCAACAGAGTGGGCTTGGGTATCGTCTTCATTACCCCGGAGCGAGCCGTGCTGCCATACTCTTTCCTGTTGTCAGAGGGCTGTACCAACAATGAGGCGGAATACCATGCCCTCATCACCGGCCTCGAGTTGGCTCTCGAGATCGACGTGCCCCGTCTGTGCGTGAAAGGGGACTCCGAGCTGGTCGTTAAGCAGATCAATGGCGACTACGTTGTCAGGAAGCCGGAACTTGTGCCATTGTTGGAGTGCACCCTCCTTCTGATGGCCCGGTTCCCTTCTCGGCCGGAAATTGTCCATGTTCCCCGGTCGCAGAACGGTCGAGCAGATGCTTTGGCCAGCCTCGCTGCGTCACTTGCGGAGCCTGAACAGGACAACCTGATCGTCCGCGTGACGCGCCGCAGGCTCATCGCTCCCGTTATCCCGGAAGAAGATCGCGGCCCGTTGGTAAGTAACCTCACCACGGTTGCCCCTATGCCCGGAGCCCCGAGTACCCCAGATATGACAGTCGGATCAGCCCCTGATTGGAGGACGCCTTTGGTTGAGTACCTCCAACATGGCATTCTTCCATCGGATCGGGCCGAGCGTGAGCGAGTTCGACGCCGCGCATCGCAGTTCGTCCTCCAGAGCAGTCCCGGCCTGGAGCAGATCCTCTACAAACGCGGATTTGATGGTGTTCTCCTCCGTTGACTTCAGGGAGTTGAGATCCCACGAGTCATGCAAGAGGTTCATGCTGGTTCATGCGGCGCCCACCAGACTGGGCCGAAGCTGTCCCACCAGATTCGGAGGTTAGGATACTTCTGGCCCTCTATGATCCATGACTGCATCGAGTATGCCAGGAGGTGCCATGCGTGCCAGGTTCATGCGAACTTTGTGCATCGGCCGCCGGAGCCTCTCCATACCACTAGGTATTCCTGGCCCTTTGCAGTCTGGGGTCTGGACGTTGTAGGACCTTACCCGCCGGCGACAGCTCGCCAGTGCCGGTTCATTCTGACCGCTACGGACTTCTTCTCCAAATGGGCAGAGGCGATTCCGCTCAGAGAGGTCAAATCCTGTTCGATCGCTGACTTCGTGACCTCCAACATCATCTATCGATTTGGAGTGCCTCACGCTATCCTCACGGATAACGGAACCAATTTCCGAGCAGCCGAGTTGAAGAAGTTGTACGCCAAGTATAACATTCGCTCGAACCATACATCTCGCTATCATGCGCAGGCGAATGGACAGATCGAGGCGTTTAACAAAACCCTCTCTAACATTCTGCAAAAGATGGTTGGTCGGAACAAGAAGAGTTGGCCGGACAAGCTCCCCAACGCCCTCTGGGCTTATCGGACGACGACTCGCAATTCCACCCAGATGACCCCTTATTCCCTGGTGTATGGAGCTGAGGCCGTCCTGCCCATCGAGATCCAGTTACCGTCCTTGCGCACTGCGGTCTACGACCAGCAAGCGCCGGACAGAGTTGCTGAAGCCCGTCTAGTCGAGTTGGAAGCACTGGATGAGAATAGACTTTGCGCTTTGCACAACTTGGAGAGGCATCAAAGCAGAATGGCTCGAGCTTTCAATAAGAAGGTTCGCCTCCGCTCCTTCCTGCAGGGTGATCTAGTGCTAGCCCTAAGAGCACCAATGATCCCCGGCAGGAAGCCGCCCAAGTTGGAGCCCAAGTGGGAGGGACCTTTTGTTGTCCACAAGGTCTATCCCAATGGCGCGTACTCCCTAGCGACTATGGATGGTGAGCGTGTCACTCCTCCCACCAACGCTAGGTTCCTCAAGCAGTACTTTGTCTGAGTGTGCCGACGTCCAGCATGACGTTAAACTGCACATACGTCCAACATGACGTTAAACTGTACATTCGTCCCGCATGACGCTAAACTGCACTTCGTCCCGCATGACGCTAAACTGCACTACGTCCGAGCTACAAGACGTTAAACTGTTCAGCATTCATCCTGCATGACGTAAAACTGCCCCTCAAGAACTACGTGCGGCTTGATTCCCATCCTTATGGGATACGTAGGACCGACTGAACCTTCATGTTTCAGGCCCAGCCCCATCCTTCGGGAATTTCCATCTCATCCTGGGCCCTTGGCCCAGTTGCCCCCGGGTGTGCGGCGTATGGTGTGAGTGCGGGGCTATGCCCTCATTCACGTCGGTTTTCTCGTCACGCTGTACGCCCCCCCACGTTTGGGGATGCCTTCTGCTCCCCCCTTCTTTTCCCCTCATCGTCCTGCATGACGTTAAACTGCACTTCAAGAACTACGTATGGCTTGATTCCCATCCTTATGGGATACGTAGGACCGCCTGGACATTCATGTTTCAGGACCAGCCCCATTTCCCGGGAATCTCTATCCCGCGTTGGGCCTCTGGCCCCAGTTCCCCTCCTTTTTTGTGCGAGGCGTATCGCGTGAGCGGGGGATTATGTCCTCATTCGCGTCGGTCTACTGGCCGCACCGTACGCCTCCCCCGTGTGTGGGACCACCTCACACCCCTCATCGTCCTGCATGACGTTAAACTGCCTCTCAAGAACTACGTATGGCTTGATTCCCATCCTTATGGGATACGTAGGACCGCCTGGACGCTTGTGTTTCAGGTCCAGCCCCGTCTCTTGGTTGATCACGGGGATCTGCCCTCTTTTGGTTGCTCTCAGGGTGAGTCCTCCGACCCTTTCCGGTGATCTGTTAACATGTTTTGGGTACTTCGGTCTATGACTCGAAGTGTCAGATTCAATCCCGACAAGTCCTGTGTTGCTTTTCAGGCCTCGCGCTTCCTCTTATTCGAGCCTTCACTCAAAGGGATCCTCGTTAGCGGTTTGGGTACGATGCCTCAGTGCTCTCCCACCGCTCCAGGTCGATTTACCGACGGGTCTTGGGCCGCAAATCGATATGAATCCTGCGATTGAGCGGTTGATGCTCGTTTGCTTGCCCCGTCTTAGGCTGACGCGATCGGATGTTGTGTTGCGAATGCGTCAGCAACATCCTTGATCGCCATGTCGGCTCTTTCAGGCTCTGAACATTGGTTGCGCAGTCCTCATCACACTCCGCCTTTATGCGTTGTAGTGGAATCTGGACACTCTTTTCATACCGACCTTCAGTACACCTTTACACGTTAGGCAGACCAACCAAGGTAATGATGTCGTTTGAGGCTCCCATGATCTGAGCACCAAGGATATATGCAGATGTTCTCCCCAAGGGCCATGCGTAGCTGGACCCTCGTCCCCATAAGGAGGGAGGAGTCGCTCGAACAATCGCGTTCTGAGCCCAGTATGCCTGGAGGCTAGCATCTCTACCCCTCAGGTGATGGACATACGCAGACCCCCATCCCAAGACTCTTCTCCTGGAATCGTGCGTGACCGCAGGGCTGGGTATGCTCCCACCTCCGCCGTGTCCGCCGTACCGCGGTAAGCGGATTCCTCCATGGTCCGAACCACACGACCTTAAACTGTGTTGTCTGGTCCTACCACACGACCGTAAACTGTGATCGTCTTGGCCGCCCGACGAGAAAACGGCACTGCATCGTGATGTTCCCCTCAGGGGACACTCATGTTGGGCGCTGGTTAATAACCACGCCATTCATCAATGCCTTCCGTGGCTTGATTATTGTGGCGACGCCAGAGATTTCTCAATCACAGGCATGTCGCCACACAAAGAAAAACCATTCATCTTTAAGGACAAACAAGAAATATCAAATGCCGCTCCTTTTGTGTGCGAGGGTCAGACCCGCACTCTTCCCCGCGCTGGTGCCCGATTGTGTTGCGCCGCGCTTCAAGAACTACGTGCGGCTTGATTCCCATCCTTATGGGATACGTAGGAACGCCCGGATGTTTGAAACTTCGGGTCCAGCCCCCACATCTTAGAGATTCCCCCTTCTCTGGGGAATCCGCCGCCTTCAGGTCACCCTCAAGGCGCGTTCCCCGACCCCTTGCAGTGGTCCACCGGTGTCAAGAGTACTCTGGTTTATTGCCAGGAGGGTCAGGATCCGCTTGGTCAGGTTTCCTCCGCTTTTCAGGCTTCGTGCTCCCTTTCATTCGGACCCATCGTCTACGCCCTGGGTGGAGCCCCCGTGAACGGTTCGGACACAATGCCTCAGTGCTCTCCCACCGACTCGGGCCGGTACCCCCAATGGCCTCGGGAAGCAAATCGATATGAATCCTGCGATTGAGCGGTCGATGCTCGTTTGCTGCCTCATTCCACCAAAGGTTAGTGCGATGTTGATGCTGCTTTTCCGCCACGGTCGGCAGTACTCTCATATCGTCACGCCGGTGCTCCTGGTCCTCGAGTGAATGGCCGCATGATTCACATTTCCCACCTCCCATTCTGACCAGGCGAAACCTCGGCACTCTCGACACTATCCCTCAGTGCATCTTCGCATATCCAGGGGATATGACCAGATGCGGCGTACTTTGAGGTCCTTATGGTCCGAGCTCTAAGACCTTAAACTAAGATCTCTCCTTATGGTCCGAGCTCTAAGACCTTAAACTAAGATCTCTCCTTATGGTCCGAGCTCTAAGACCTTAAACTAAGATCTCTCCTTATGGTCCGAGCTCTAAGACCTTAAACTAAGATCTCTCCTTATGGTCCGAGCTCTAAGACCTTAAACTAAGATCTCTCCTTATGGTCCGAGCTCTAAGACCTTAAACTAAGATCTCTCCTTATGGTCCGAGCTCTAAGACCTTAAACTAAGATCTCTCCTTATGGTCCGAGCTCTAAGACCTTAAACTAAGATCTCTCCTTATGGTCCGAGCTCTAAGACCTTAAACTAAGATCTCCCCTTATGGTCCGAGCTCTAAGACCTTAAACTAAGATCTACCCTTATGGTCCGAGCTCTATGACCTTAAACTAAGATCTCCCCTAAACGGGATTCTACGTCCTGCATGACGTTAAACTGCACTCTCAGAACTACGTGTGGCTTGATCTCCAGCCTGATGGAGTACGTAGGAACGCCCGGGCATCTCAACTCGGGTCCAGACTCAGGGATCGTTAAGTCCCGCCCCTCCTCGTCACCGGCCGTCTGGCCTGACTTCGGGTAGAGTGGTGCAGTTGTGATATTCTCCCCGATTCAGCTCGGGATGCCCCATCGCAAGGATGGGAAGCGACAGTTTCCTCGTCAGAGAGGTGCTGTCTGAGAATTGAGGTGACTCACGGCCAGATTAATGCATCCGCCTAATATGTTTTCCCCACGGTGGCGCAATTTTGAGAGCGTTGGATTCTGTCCGAACAAATCGTCACTTCGCCCCACGCTTCGCATGCCCTGTTGATCTGGATTTTCCACCCTTGTGTCTGAAGGAACCCCAAAGCGGTATTCATGATGACATGTGGTCCGCCTCCTGCAATATGAATGATGGCCTTTTTCGGTCCGTCTATTGCAGTTGTTATGGTCGATCCACTGTCCGCCTACCGTCTTGGGCATTTCCTGGAAGGCTGACCGTTGTGGATGTCTGGATTCGGGACACGCGATTCACCCTTTCTCATTTCCCTATGTTCGGATAAAATCTCAACGCCCCTAGCATTGTCCCGCTCGTGTGTTGGAACAGGTTGGGGGAATGGTACATTGATTAGGTCTGAGGTCTCCTTTCCTAGGAATGACCTCCCTCTTTTCTCCAGAAATCCAGGCCCAATTATGGATGCCTGATGCTTGGTTAACACTCCCGCAAGACAGTGAATTATGTTTGAGCATATTAAACCAAAAGATGCAGATAAATATATTGATTCATACAGATGGATCAAAGTAGCGTAAGCAAATGTTGTGGGAATGGCAAAACAAAGCCCTTAGGGATTAGCGTGCTGAATGAGTCTTTCTAATGCCGCTACCCTTTGGCTGGTGGCCTCCAGAGCTGCTTCTCGCTCTCTGCGTGCCCTCTCTTCGTCGGCGG
The DNA here is from genome assembly GCA_963277665.1 of Viscum album. Classification (NCBI taxonomy): domain Eukaryota; kingdom Viridiplantae; phylum Streptophyta; class Magnoliopsida; order Santalales; family Viscaceae; genus Viscum; species Viscum album. The sequence continues at coordinate 34,660,131 of OY728163.1, forward strand.
TCGCAACACGCAGTTCGTCGATTCTGGCCTGTGCACGCTCCCGCTCGACTTGAATTGTGACCATCTGTTGGCCCGCCTCCGTCAGCTGTACTTGGGCGTCAACCAGCTGAGCTGCTAGTTGCTCCACAAGCTCGGTACACGTCGCGACGAAGGCCTCCTTCTCTGCCGCCTGCCCTTCGAGGCGCCGGACTTCCTGCTCCGCCGCGAGGAGCGCCCGCGTGCTCTCCGACATGTCCCGACTTTGTGTGACGTCGGCACGCCGGCAGCTCTCGCGCATCTTTTCGGCCATGAAATCACGGACCGTCAGATGGAGGCGTTGAGCATCAGCTCCCCCGGCACACAGGAAGCGCAGCCAGGTTTGAAGTGATCCCATGCGCCCCAGCCACTCCGACGGGTCTCGCTTGAGGAAGCGCTGGATGCACTTCCACCCCCTGCGGCGCGTTATCCGGATCTCCTCGACCGCCTCCGCGTCCGAGTCGTCCATCTCCTCGGGATCGGCAGGCCGGTAGGCAGGGAAGGCAGCCAGCAGGTCTGCTGCAGGGTCCGCCCCTGGGAGGTCCTCACGAGGGATAGGTTCCCCAACATCCGGGCAACCTTCTTCTCTCTCCCCAGCGGCGCTGACACCCTCGTCAGCCCCCAACCTCTCTCCGATGTCAGCACCGCCGATGTCCGGAGCCCCTTGATCAGCAGTTGGTGGGGCCGGCTCGGTTTGGGAAGTCTGTTCCGGAGCAGGCGGCATGTCCACCACTGGTCCACTCGTAGATGGCCCGGGTTCGGCAACCCGACGAGCCTCCAATGTTGAGATCACTGCGCGGGGCATGCCATGGTTAGTCACGGATCGTCAACGGCAAGCACCAGCAGTAAAGTAAGGAGACTTACGGGAGTTCGGAGCGTCATCTTCCGCTACCCCGGTCGCCGCAGGAACCGTTGCAGCAGGGGACCCCTTAGCGCTTGTCAATTCGATGATGGGTGTCTGGCCCCCGCCTTGTCCTGCTGGCGCCCCTCCTACTCCCGCTGAGGACGCCTGACCAACATCCGTGTGCTCCTGAGAAAGATGGAGAAATGGGTTAGAAGCTGCATAAGAGAATGGATGAAGCAGATTGAGTAGGGATAGAAGCGGACCTCGAGGAGCTCAGTGACATCAACGTTGTCAGAGCCGGCCACCTCGCCGCTCTCCCGTGGGCTCCCCTGATGGGATCTACCCTCGGAGCCTTCATCCTCCCCCATTTCCTCCTCTTCTTCGGAGTCGTTGCTACTGTCGTCTTCTTCCGGCGACATCTGTTCCGGAGCGGGCTCGAGACCGAGCATCACCTTCACCAGAAGGGATGGCTCCGCGCGCTGACCACGTTGGCGCGCGTACTCGTCCATGGCCGTCAGATACACATACTGCCGGTTGAAGTCCACCCTGTCGGCAATGTGGAGGCGCCCGACCTCTGGCAGATGGATTCCTTCTCTGAGAATCTTTCGCCAGATGGCGTCGGTCCCCAGTGACTGCCGCAGGGTCATCCAGGCCGACCACAGCGCCGGGAAGACTGCATCGTGGGAGGGTTCGAGCAGACGTCTCACCTGCTTCCCGGGCCGCTCTTCGACCGCCGCATGTGCCCCCTCTCTGGGCGCCGAGGTCGTAGCGGCAGCCTGCGATGTGCCCGCCGCCGAAGTCCCTGCCCGCGCCGGCTCCGCTGCTTGGCGCGCCTCCGTTCTCCCCCGTGTGGCGGCGCCTCGCCTCCTTCCTTGACGCCCGGTCTCCGCACGGGTAGCCTCGAGCCGCCGAACTAGCTTCCGCAAGAGCCCCTCAGGGTACGCGATGGCCCAGTGTTCGGCGTACTCGGTTGCCAAGCCTGCGTCAACTCCGGTAGGAGGGAGAGTGATGACGTCGCCAGAGCCGAAAGCGGCAAACATCAGCCACATCTGGCGAAGGACGCCAGGGTTCGTCTCCTCCCGGACAGCAGTGAATACCCTCTTCGGCATCCGTTGAAGGCACCCGAACTGCCTGGCGAAACGGGTCGGCACGTAAGGCTCGCAGATCACCTTCCCGTCGATCCGAGCCACGAGCACCCCGCCCCGCATGTTCAGGAAGTACTCATGCTGCTCCAGCGGACCCTGCCCGTTGTCGATCATTTGGCCAACGGGAGTGGGGAACGGACTGAAGTTGAAGTTGGCATGATTGCCAATCCGGATCCGCATGCCCTCCTCACTTAGGGTCATCGGAGCGACCCCCGCGATGTTCAGCAGGGAGGGTCGCAGGCCGTTGCCCGGAGGAATGATGGCGTTCAGAAACGTGTACCCACCGAGGTGAGCAGCCACCCAGCCGTGGAAGAACTGAAAGGGCCCACAGATCCTTCGTGGCGACCCCCCTCGTGAGATGCGTCCCAGGATGGCATACAGCCTCGCCAGCACTGGGACCCCGAGGTTGTATCTCTTGTTGGCGGCCATAGCGCCCGCCACCGCCAGTGTCGCCGGGCGAACGCCCATTCTCGCGTCCCGCACTGGCAGGAGCCACCCACTCAGAAAGGCGGCCAGGAACGCCGCGTACCGGACATTTGGGTCCCGGGCCTCGATGACGCGGTACCCCCATGAGCGGTAGTCGCCCGTCTCCAGGACCCGCCAGTACGACCCGTTCCGGCTCCTCTGAGCTGCGGTCGGGCACCGCTTTCCCCTGCCTGGCATCTTGACCGCCGGGTCATGCTCCAAGAACTGGCCGAACCATTCCTTGTAGGCTATGTCCTTCTGGAAGTCTTTGATCCCGAGCCGCTGCGTAGCCAGGTCAAGCAGATGCCAGGTCAGGATGGGAGTCCGTGACCTGTCCTCCCAGATGTTCTTCGGTGGCAGGAACTCATCGTATTGGTAGCCCTCCAGCGGGATACCTCCGATGCAGTGGATGTCCCAGAGGCCGATGCCGACCTCCCCATGGTGAAGATGGAAGGTGTTGGTATCCGGAGACCATCGGGTGAACATCTCCGGCCCGATCTCGGACTGCTGGTAGAAGTGGAACTGCGACGTCCACACCGCCTCGAACAGGCCGATGTACCGCAGCTCCTCTGCGAAGTGATCGCAAGTGTGGCGTACCCAGAACGCCCAGGCCCACTCGCTGGTGAAGTTGCCCCCAGACCGCAAGTCCCAGTCCTTCAGCCAGCCCTTGGTGTCATCCGTGACACTCTGGCGATATATGCTCGAGTAGAGGGCTGGAGAATTCTCCGCAGTAGGCTCACCCCCATCAATGGTTCGCATCCTCGGGTTCAGGACATAGACATCCAAGTGTCTGGTCTCCCTGGCAGGATGCCCATTGTTGGTGATGTTATAGCGGAGAAGCTCGTCCTCCCGGGTCACCCAGGTCCGCGGCGCATCAATCTCGAACCCTGGCACCAGGACCTCATCTAGGATGCCGAAGTTCCAGAGCGGCAGGTTGTCCGACAGTGGATATGTCTTCTGGGCCGGCGTCAGTAAGTCGAACAAGGATTGATTGTTGGAAACAATCTCCTTGGCTCCGTAAACCTCCTCGTTCGTCGCCATCTCAGCCCTGCGAGTGGCGGCATCCCCCTCATTTCCTCTGTGCGCGGCCATCTCAGAAGTTTCGGGAGTCGTGCGGGTTAAGGGATGAAGTGTGCGGAATCGGACGAGGCTGGTAGAGAAGTTTGAAGGTTGGCGCGCAATCCAAGTGGGCGGCGCGCAATTGGGAAGACTGTCGTGCAAAGTTCCGGGTTTTCGCGCAAAGACAGGCGGAATCCGGACGGTTTTGCGCGACGAGCGGGCGAATTCCGCGCCGGAAAAGGCAATTTCGCGCACGAGAGCAGAGATGCTTATCGCGCGGAAGGCCAGTGTACGGCACGGAGGGACCCAGTGCCCCTATTTATAGGCGAGGCCGGGGTCCGCGCTGCGCGGAAAGCGCTTCGCGCGACCGCAGCGGCGAATTTCGCGACCGGCGCCCCTTTTTGCGCGCCTAAGTCCCGCGCCGCCCAGGACTTCGGCATTCCGGCGTCTCCCTCGGAACCCGATCGTTGCGACCTCTCGCCGATCAGATTCCGAGGGGGGGGCTTTTGTAGACGCCGGAAAAGTCCGTTGTTCCCAAATGAAGCTCCGGATGCGGAAAGCGAGGTCATATTCGGAGTCCGAAGAATGTTTCGGAGGGCCCGGAGGCCTTGCGCGGAATTTCAGAGGTCTGCGCGCAAAGATGATGATCCGCGCGCAAAACCCCCGGGATGCGCGCAACTCCCTTGCGCGCCGTGCCCGATTCCGCGCCGGCGAGGAGAATTCCGCGCTCGCGCCTTGGATTCCGCGCCCGGGGTTGCCTATAAATACTAGGCGACCCCCAACGTTTCAAAGGTTGCTGGAAGTCGAACGGTCTCCCGCGCGCGCAATTCAACCCCTTCCGCGCGCAATGCCGATCTTCAGGTAACCTCCTTTCTTTCGCGCAACAGAGCCTTGGGGTCCGCCTTCGCGCGTAATCCCCTTGGGTCCTTCCCTTTGAATAAATTTCAACCCGAAGGCCTTTGCGCGCAAAAGAAGCCTCTTGCGCGCAATTGCCCCCGGGTGCGCGCAATCCAACCCGATTGCGCGCACCCCCCATTTTCAAAGTGGCCATTCGTTAGAGAATGAGCCGTTGCCCCCGCGCGCTACCCGAAGCCCGGTGCGCGCAATCCCAATCATCCGCGCGTGAAGCGCTGGCCCAATTGCGCGCCAGCCCGCCATTTTGCGCGCCGACCCGCGGTTTTGCGCGCAAAGCTCCTCTTTTGCGCGCAATCCGCCAGGGTCACCTCCCTTGACCCCCTTTGGGTACCCGCCTGCGTGGCGCCCGATGGTCTTCATCGCAGGTGCCCGCACCGTGCGCTGTCTTCCCGTGCAGCCTTCCAGGCTCGTGCGAAGTGACACGGACCCGTCGGCGGCAATCATTCGTCCAGCATGACGTTAAACTGCATATTCGTCCAGCATGACGTTAAACTGCATATTCGTCCAGCATGACGCTAAACTGCACCACGTCCTGCACGACGTTAAACTGTATACGTCCAGGCTGCACGACGTTAAACTGCCTAGCCCCCATCGTCCGCGCTGCAAGACGTTAAACTGCCAAGTGTTTCGTCCTCAACACACGACGTTAAACTGTACTTCGTCCGGCAAGACGTTAAACCGTCCGTTTCGTCCTCAACACACGACGTTAAACTGTACTTCGTCCGGCAAGACGTTAAACCGTCCGCTTCGTCCTCAACACACGACGTTAAACTGTACTTCGTCCGGCAAGACGTTAAACCGTCCGCATCATTCGATCCCGTGCTTCGCACGCAGGGTCTCCCCCGGTTTGGACGTAGCCCCCACCCGCTCGTCTCTGCAGGGATGTCGGGATTGTCCCCCTTTTGGGACGATTTAATGGGAGTGGCTTTTCCCTACGGGGGCAGGGTATTACAAACCCCTAGTTTCTCGTGGGAGGCTGCACATGTGTATCTCCATTACGCCTCCCCACTGCCGAAGCCAGTAGAGGGTGTGACTGGGATCGAGGTGTCTTCTGCTTTCGGTCCAAGTCCCTTCCAGCTGAGTTTTGCCGCATCCGGGCTGCCCCAAGTGCGTAAGTCCTGACAGAATGAACTACGTGGACTTTGATCCCTGTCTTCTATACAGGGTACGTAGGAAGCCTCCCTGAGGTCCAAGCCCGCCACCTGGTCGTCCCGGTCGTATTTACGTCGGTTCGTCCATCAGTGGACCCCTCCAGGGTTCACGCTTGCGTCGATTCACCTATGAATCCGCCCCTGTGGGAGACTGCCCGTGTGTATCTCCACTGTGCCTCCCCACAGCCCCTTTTTCCATTTCTCTTTTTATCGTCCAGCATGACGTGAAACTGTGATCCACCCGGCCGTTCCATCCCCCTCTGTGCGAGGTGGTTCGGTTCAATCCTCTGCCCGGCGGCCTAGACCTCTTCGTGAGTCAGCTTGCCGACGTCCAGCATGACGTTAAACTGTATACCCGAACTACGTTGACTTTGATCCGTGCTAACGCGCGGTACGTAGGAAGCCTCTACGGGGTCCAAGCTCTTCACTCCATCATCCATCCTGATCCTTACCCGGGCCGCCACATCCCGGTGGGGTCATGCCACTTCACTCCACTCCACATCATTTGGGAAGCCGCCCATGTGCTGGCCCCAGCGTCGGAGGTTCCCCGCAAGGGGTTCTGTCATCTGATCCACTTTTCGTGTTGATCGGTCCGATGCCGTCCCCGCTGGACGTTAATCTTGCGGCATACCCCGTGTTAAACATGGGAAGCTGAGGAAAACCTCAGGTGACACAGTTCCCCGCACCTAGTACGGGATGCCTCAGGCCATCATGCCTTCGAGAAGCCCTATTAGGGACGGAAGACAGACGTGCAGAGCCGTAGTGCTACGACACGCCCCCAGCACCCAGAGCCACCCGGCCTTCTCACCGCAGGTTGCTGCCCCGCCCAGACTCCTTGGAGCGTCCGGGCGGAAGCAGCGTAATTAACCGGTGTCCATGAAGATATGGCGCCGGGAACGAGATTCACGAACATTCTTAAGTCTATGAGGGAGACCCGGATTAGGCGACGAGTTCCAAGGAGACGTCCAAGGAAGGAGGAGCCGACGTCCCATCATCCCGGTTTCGATCAAGGAGCAGACGCCCCTGAATAAGGGACGAATGCCGCCCGCCCTTGGAAAGCGGGACTGCGGGACCACAAGCCGCGCGCCCATCCCCTCGGGTTGACGGGTGCACGCGCGAACGCGTCCTGGCGGAACAGCGTAACCCGACGCACATCCGCACCGAAACACATACTTTACTAACTGGGGAGAATGGTGAACAAAGATGTTTCATGTTCAACTCAACATATGATATAATCAATTGATGGTGCACTTGCAATCAGTTGATGCAATTATTTTAGAGAACTGAGACATGTATACAGAACTAATCCTTGATATGTTTTCAATGTTTTAAGTCAAAAAACAATGAGATCCTCTAATTCCATTTGGAATTATGTACATATTATTACATTGACGTTACTTTGATACTCATCTTAAGGTAATACCATTTCTTTCAAGTGAAGAAGTGTGATCCATATATTTAGGTGGATTTTGTTCAGAAAATATTTTGACAATGCTTCTTGAATATTGAAGTGAGATGTGGATAATAGAAAAATCTGATTGTAATGTCTTATTTATATTATTTTCATCTATGTTCAATGAATATTATTCATATTTTTATTGAGGTTCCTCAACCTCATTTGACCAAAGTGGTTGCTTTCTTACCTCTTTATCAAAAAAAGTGTGATTGGTGGGAACTTCATCTATTACATTGGGTGAAGGGTGATCCAAGTGTGGCATGGAGAGTTTCATCTCTTTTGGTTGTCTTCATGATGAGAAAGGATTTCAATTTTTTGATGATACAGAATCATACAGGACTCACCTCAATTTCCCGATGAGGGATTTCTCATCACGAGTTCACCAATGGGATGACCCACTTGATGAAATGAAACCCTAATGTGGAGATAACATTCACAATTAATGCCATAATTAGAAGGACTACTAGTATAGATCAATGTCTTTATATAAAGATAAAAACTAAAGAATATACACTAGGGAGTACCTTTAGGATAGAAGATAACTAGGGGAGACCCTCTTTCTATTTCATCTTGACCGTGTATAAAGCTATTGTGACTCTAATCAGGAGATGGGATCTCAAGATCGATCATATTATGAACATGATGAAATCCTTCATGGAGAATCATTTGTGGATGTGTTTTGAATTACTACTATTTTCCCCATAATTTTTTAATGGGAATTTAGGATATTGATATAACACAGCAAAACATCTTCTATATTAAAAAAAATAGTATTAAGTGGAGAAGTATCATATAACAACACTTAATTTTCTAGAAATATTTAATGAGGATTGTTTTAGATTATCTATCATATGAAACTAGGGTTACAAGCTGTCAGAACTGGTTTTCAAGTATGGAATATTTCTTGACAGGGTATTCTATTGCTACCCTAACTTTTCAGATGGATTCTAGAATTTAAAAATGTGTTTTTCAGGCCTTGGAGTGACCATTAGACTAGGCCAATTGCCTCATATTTCAATGGTGCTATAGAACTTATCCAGTTGTGTATATATCACAGGGGAGGTGTCCCTATGACCATCCTTGATGGGATAAGGAGTGTGTGACTTGTTAGGGGTGAAACACTAATTAGTTTCCCCATTTATAGGGATGGATTTGTGATTCTGACCCACTTTCAATGTTTTTTTCATTATCATAACCTGGAAGTTCAATAGGATGTGGGAAGTAATTTGTGTCATCTCCTTTACTATTATTAGGACGTGGTTTGTAACTTCAGTTACGTGGATTAGAATATATGTACATACTATGGCTAGATCATAGGTATGTGCCTCCTTATGTCCTCGATTTCCTTCATGTGGGTACTGAAATTACTCAGGCTATGAGTTAGAGGTATGGCTATACCTCTGTTCATTGTCAAGAGTTTTCTACTTATCTCCCCGAATTATGATAGAGAAAACTATGGATAGGCTTGATGAATGTAGTAATGTATGTGTGTCTTCTTATAGTTTTCCTCCAAACATGGATATCCTACTTCATTGGACACTTCAAGTTGAGGTTCATGGAAGTCTTGATTTTTGTGAGAATGTGATTGTTCATGCTTACTATCACCCATGATATTGGGTTGGATGGAATCTATAGATGATTCTAGATGAGTATTCATGGAGTCTTGATTAGTACGGTAAGTTATATGTTTATTTTTAGACTTTTTAACCAAATTTAATTAGAGGGATTCTCTGATGTAGGAATAAGTGTGTCCCTACTCCCTTTTGACTAGTTTCCTCCCTCGATGGTCAGTCATGCATTCTTTAGTCTGGAAGATCTAGGCCAGACTTCTGAGGATGTCACCCTCATCATGATGAGGGTTCAAATTTATGTGAAATTGGTGGTGGAAACTTTTGGGAGGATCCCTTTGATATAACCCCAAGGTATTTTGGGTGAGACCATTGGTGACCTCTTTTTCTACCTCCATAACATAATGTAGGATCATATTATTTCATTGAGGGGAAAATCTCCCAAAATAGTTGTATAGATAATAATTTTCATCTACTTCTGGGAATCATGATATGATTGAGTGGATGAATATTGGAGAATTATGAATTTAGGGCCTGGTGGGTAGCCTCTAGGGTCTGTAGAGTACAATTCTAGAATTACTCTGACACTAATGCATTTGAGAACCAGTGATGAAGATGTTATGAAGAAAATAGCACCATTTATTTAGATGAGGACTCAAGATGAACGGTATCCATGGTGTATGTACGTGGAAGCTGTTATGATGTCATCTAGATTGAAGTGATATCATTGTTGAATGTTCATAAAATATGGATGAAAAACACAATCAATAAAACCTCGTAAAATAAGAATCTCACTAAATGAACACATGCACTATTGAATGTATTATCTTGACATCATCCATTTGGAGAGAAAAAGGGGCCTTATAGGTGTGTTACACAATCTTCTTGGTAAATGATTCAATTTATTATCACCATTTTTTCATCCCCTAAATAAGTGTGGGGTCTGGAATAGTAATTTTTGGTGTTTGTTGAATTACCCTCGCATCAAACACAAACACCCATATCCGTTTTGGCCAATTTCAATAGGTTTTATTCATGGAATCAGAAACAAAAAACTATTGTTATATCTCTGATGACTCATGGACCTACATTCCAAAGGATCGTGCTTATTGGTAATCTTATCTAATGATTTTTAAGAACACACATTGGTAATGATGATGGAAGGCTGGTCCCATAAAATCCTTTTAGGGGAAATTATTAACTACTAAGGTAACCTCTTACATATTTAAGATATATTAATGAATCCTTCATTAATTCCCAAGTATAATGTAAATAAACCATTCATTAACAGTTGATTATTACCATTTTTGGATATTATAATAATTTTTATATAAAAAGGTTCTTCACCAATGGATATATCATTATATATCCAAGGTTACCCATCAATGGTACCCTTATATGAACAAACTAGATATTATTTTTTAATTAATTTTTATGATGATGGTTTTAATCCATATAATGGGGAACTTTGAAGTTTATCATCATCTAAAGAGACCAGAGTTTTTTTGATGTCGAGATCAGAACCATTATATGGGATTCCTACGTATCCTCATAAATGTAATCAAAACCCACATAGTTCAGTTCTTCTTAATGTTACACATCATACCCTTTACAGATATTTGATGTAGTCCAAAACATGAAGTTTAATTCCATGTGGAAGGGATTATAAGGAGAAAGGATACTAGTCAATGTTTGATGAGGGACATATGATGATGTGTGTAAGGGTAACTAGAAATGAGATGGGATACCTTGTTGAGGGAATGATGTTTCTGGTAATGTGACACAAAAAAATGTTGGCGATGAAAGGATTCGTGACTGAATAGGGCCCTCCATGGTATATTAGACCATATCAGGAATGTATCCAGAAGAATATTAGGGTGAATTTATTTGTTTGGTTTAGACATCATGTAGGCTTCTTACGTATCCCAGAAAGATGGGAATCAAATCCAACATTGTTTTAAAATGTTTTGGGGATTACACCTATAGAGTATTTCCATTTGAACAGATATTATTGGGGGTTATACCAAATATGACCCCCATTTGAGGTTTGAAATCATTTTGATATCATGATCGCAACTAATATCTAAGACCTTGTGAGTCATGTATGGTGAGAGAAACAAAAGTAAGTTGTATATTGGAAAATAAAATGATCCACTTTGTCTACTGATGGATGGATGTGGGAGCCCATAGGGAAAGGGAGAAGGCCTTAAATGTTCTCATCTCCTCTTTCATTTTGGAAACCAGGTTAATCACATCAGATGATCTATCCAACTATGAATAGAGTTGGTACGAAAATAATGACCACCTATAGTATGAATTAAAAATGGATTAATCCATGAGGGATTCCCTTTGTTTGGACACATGTATTTGAGGACCCATGCCTAGGGAGGGTCTTTGACGGTAGGCATGATGAAGGTCTGAAAAAATATTCCATTCCAAAACAAGAATATACATTTATGGATTTTAGGATCATAGATATCCACTAATTCAACATGAGTCATCCTCGAATGTGAGAAGAAAGAGGAGGCATAAGATCCATAAAAACACATGATCCTCTATCCGTGGGAGGAATTGACCTAGATGATGGGAGAATAAGAATGTGCTTTGATGTGTATATTCCCTCCCATCATTGAAACATGGATAGTCATGTCGTAATACCCATATTGATTCAGACCACAGGCATTGAGAAGTAGGAATGATTGAATGAATATACATCCTATAATAAATTCAAGGGGATCACTCCAAAATGGATTCACTAGAAATGGGTTCCTATAGAAAAGGGAAAGATAAGACAATTAATATCAAAGGGAAAGTTAAGTATAATTTTAACCCTCCCTATTTGGAATTAGAGGTGCCAAGTCTTTCAGAAAACGATTGAAATACATGTTCCTAACCCTAATATTATCGACTGATAGATCCAAAATGCTTCCCCCGGGGTTGGGGTCCTAATGACTGAAGGAATTCATATCGACATGCACCCTCAAGACCATACCAATGTGGATGGATATGTGTGGGAAACCTATGACCGAAGGAATGCATATCCAAATGGGTTACATGATGTTAAACCTCCTACCATGGTCAATAATTCTTGGTGGATATTTTGTAAGCTTCAATGTTTTCCCCATCAATGAGGAATCCAAAGGATGAGGAGCCCTACCATTAGTAGCATGAAAGAGGGATTAGGGGTGTCTCATGTAGGTGAGTATTTAACAAGACATGGAGGTCTTGCATGGGGAAAACATGGGTGTATTATAATGGCTTCACATCGGTTGGCATGCATGAGATAATGGTGTTTTTGTGATTTTCCACCTAGGAAAAAACACATATGAGAGATTCCACTCTAGGATAAAAGAGTCTCATCAGGTTTCCATATAAGGATCTTGTGTATGACCTAGGTCTAAGAAGGGGCCATCACTATTGTGTTATTCAACTTGGTAGGAATGATTTATTCATGTAATTATGGTTTATTTTAGAATGTGGAAGAATTTTAATTCCACTACCCTTTTTAATTCACTCCCTTATCATGTTATGAAGATCTAATAGAATGGTTTTGAGGGCATAGGCTACTGACTATGGAGTACAAATCTTAGAGGTGTATTTTGGACATTCAATTGTTCAAATGAGGAACCATAAGGTCTTATTTGTAGACAAATATGGGAGCCCGAGAGATGTTGTTGTCTCACACAGTTCTGTCACATGGGATAACATGAAGGTATTCTATTTATGATATTTTTGGGGGGATAAATTGTTTGGGCTTGTGTAGTGCCACTGGATGTGAAGCTGAACACTACTATAACACTACTTTGGGGGGACCAGTATGAAGGGGATTTTTTAATGGATTTGACCCTTAGAAATATTCTAATACATTTTTTCTTATCCTTATGATATTTTCCTTTAATACCATTTCCTTCATATGGAAAAACATATTTTCAACACAAGGTTACTTAATATGAGAAAGGTAATTTCATTTTTAGATGGGATATATGGTCAGTGTCATGAAATATGATATGTTGGTGGTTTCAGGTGACATGATATATAGTTGGTTTCATCATTCAAGTATATATAAGGGATATAAGAAATGTATGTCTTATCATTGGGATACAAAGGAGAATAAGTGGGGAAGTGGTTGTGATGCTCCTATGATTATATTATTCATATTATTATTTAATTTTCATAGGATGTGTTATTTAGTTGGTGATCCTTGGCGTCTAAGGGATTAGTTTTCTTGTATAAGTTTTAGTTATATTTGATTATTGTTCACAGTGGACTTAGTATCCTATTTCCCATTTTCACGTTATACCTTGGATATGATCCTACTGAGTACACATGTCATTCTCACCCTTTGTATAAATATACTATTCAGAGGTATCTATTAGGAATGTAATGATCAAGATAGTAATTACTAGCTCATGGATTGTTTTTTTTGTTTCTTCCCATGATTTAATTTTGGTATGGTTTTACCTTTGTAGATTTTTGAATTTTTTTATGTTCATATCGGTCAGATATTTGTCTAATGAGATTGTGCATTATTTACTTTATATTATGGTGGGAGGGTTCATGGTTTTATGTTATGATCCATGGGTATTGAGGGTAATGCCTCCTATATGGGGGTTTTATACCCTGAGTTTTTGTTTTGAACCAAGGGCCTACTAGACGTAGGACTGGGTTGAGGGGGTTGGAAATTCATTCACATCACTCTTAGCCCAGGTGGGGTAGCAATAGAGGGGGTAGGTGGTTTATGAAATCCCATCATGAAAAAAATTAAAATAATTTGGAAGTTCCTTGTAGAGATGAATATTCAAATGGAAAATTGAGATACAAGGTGGCATAAATTTTCTAAAAAAACTAAAAAAATATATCACATTTAGTGTAAGAAGAAAATATCACATTTATATTTGTATTTTTTTTATTGTGAAATATAGTGGAATATATTTTATAGGACAAATAGAATCATTAGGAATTTATGTTATAAAGTTTTGATAATTTTGAAGAAATATTGATATGTTTTTTATTAATAGACTAAAATCATTCCATAATGATTTTTGGATAACATTGTGATTAACTTTTTCACCTCTTTTTTGATGATTGTTGAATCCTTGCACTAGGTTGATATATTTTTATTCCATGATGGATGTATAAGAGTAAATCATTATTGAAGTATTGATCAATAATATAGTGTCTGGTCATAACATTATATGTTATACTATTAAGAGCAAGATAGTTCCTTAATATAGAAGTCATGATTTTTTTGTGTTTCAATATAAATATATCATTTCAATGTGAATGATATATTTTTTTCTTGATGTATTGAATGGAAATAATTTTAAGATTTATAAAGAGATTAATTGTGGATTCTAAATTGAGATGATGTTATGATTTTTGGAAGGATTGTGGATTGTTATTTAATGCATGGTTTAACACAAAAAAAATATTTATAATTGATATAAGAGTTTTAATATATTTTCTTACTCAATAATTTTTTTTATTAATTATATTTAAATAAAACATTCATTTTTAGTGAATTCATTTTTACGGTTCAAAAATGAATTATCTTCAAAAGTGATTTTTATTACATTTTGTGTGTGGAAATTATAAATAATTTCTAATAATTTTAAGAATTTTATTTTATAAAATTAAAATAATTTTTATCATCATCGTACCAAATTAATTTAGGTTTAACTTTTGGTATTTAATAGAAATGATTTATTATTTAGTGAATAGTTAAAAATACAAATTTTTCAAATGTCGTTATTTTTTCATCAAATCAATAAATTTAAAAGACCCATTCTATTTTGGATTTGTTATTAAAGTGACTTATTTTAATATTAATTTTTAAATATTTAATTAATTCAATTTTAATGATTGATATTCCAGTTTTTTATATTTGTTAATTTTAATGCTTAAAAACACATTCTTCTAAATTCTGATTTTCATTACATTTTATGAATTTATATTAAAATTTATTTCCACTAAATCTATAGATTTAATCCAGAAATATGGATTCCATGTTTTGAATTATGTTGGATATTATTTTTTTAAAGATACCATATATTGTTTTCATTATAAATACTAACCATTATAAATATTTGTTACGTCGGTATGTGTAAACTATGTAAAAAAATGTTAAAACATTGAGATGGGATCTCAAAATTAACCAAAATCATCACTATATTTAGTTTTTTGATTATATTTATTCCATAATAATCTAAAATTATAAAATTTGGAAACTTTTAACTTATTTTTTGGTTATGACCTATATAATATTGTATGTAATAAAAAATAAAAAATATCATCCTCTAAATTTTAAATATCTCGTATATGTTCAAATTTGGGTAAAAATATATTTTGAGATAATATAAAAGGATATTTTTAGAATAATTAAATTATTTTCATTATTTTAATTTATTTATAGTTTTTAGTCATTATATAATTACCTTACACTCCTATACTATGCTGATATAATGCTTGGGTAAGAATAGGAAAATTAAAGTAAATAATTTTTCAAACATTAAATGTTATATAATTTGGATAAATTATTTATTTCCAAAAATATTTTTAGACAAATATATCATATAAGAAATTTTTATTTGTTTATATTAGATTTCCATTACTATCTTCATGTATTTAAAATCTATTTAAATGAATAGTTTGAATAATGAAAAAAATAATAATTTATGAAAAACATTGTTTTATTAAATTATTTAAAAATAATATAAATATTGAAATTGTATAAGGGGATAATGTATATTATTCAATTTCATATAATGATAATTTGTGATAAATATTTCCCAATTTAAGTAAATTTATATTCTATAAAAATTTAAATAGTTGTTACTGTGGTTACGGCTAAAATGGTTAATTATAGTGTTAATACAAAATATATGGTTTAAAATTTTATACTAACCAATATAAATTTGATTATATTATGATATTAATATTATATCATCCTATTTGTTCAATAAATTTCATTTTGGAGCCAATTTTCCTTAAATGTCACATTATAATATTTTATGTATTTTAAAAATTAAAAGTGTTCTTTTTCCCAACCTTAAAAAACACCCAATTTTTCTTATTTGAACCATTTAGAGCCCTATATTTTAAATAATACCTAAATATTTCTCTTGTAATTATAAATTTACATTAATTATAGGTTTTGGTATTATTAAAATAATATTAAAAGTGTGTTTATGATGGGTTCATCATGTGGACTTCCAAAGAAGAGGTAATAATCCAACAAGAGTTCTTTTTATTTTATTTAATCCTCCAAATATTAGGTATGCATCATTAAATAATTAATTATGTATCACAAATATTCAAAAAATATATTATGATAATTTAACCACCATTATTCACCCTCTTTTTCATCTAATGGGAAATCAATGTATTACTCGCGTGTATGTGTGGACTACCGCCTCAATGTAGTGATGCAATTCATTTTACATAACCTTATTTCTTGGAAGGTAATTATGATGGGTTTAATTTTAATATTATATATTTAGGATATTATTATTATTTTGTAATTATATTATCATATCAAACTTCTTACCATCCCATCTTTTGGAAAATGATGATTTTTCTAATGAGTACATATGGACTACCTCCTCCATGAAGATATGTGATTGGTTTTATATAAAAATAGATGGTAATAAAGAGGTATTGAATGTATATATTTTCAATTTATGATATAATTATGGTTACGGAATGGTAAAAAAATATTTATCTATATTCCATTCATTTGAATATAAAATGAAAACTATGTTCACGAGTCGGCTCTGTGAACAATGTAAATCATTTTCCAATCTATACATTTAATGGTTAGATATAAATATGTACATGATGAATATATATAATATTTATATCATTAATAAAACATTTTAGGTGATGGAACCATGATTATTATGGACCAAAAATAACAAACTAAAACTTCCATAAAAAATTATACATTTACCACCTAAAAAACCAATTTTAATTACAAATTATTAATAAATGGGTGTAGAAATATTATAAGTGGATCACTTATGATAATATAATTCAGTACATTATTTTCGTATAGAATTATTATAAATATAATTTTATTTCATAGAATTTTATATTTATTACAATGAAATTTTAACTTGAGGTAAGGGTTTCTTGTATCACTTTTATTTTTGTGATACATATGTCATAATAAACACATGATTTCTTGTGTAGTGTTTATAATTATCATGAATTATTTTATTAATTATTCTCATGGAAATTATATGGATTTAAAACAACATGAGTTATATCACTTTCAAGAGGATTGTATTTGGATAATTCCATATTAATAAGGCTTTAGCTTCTGAAATTGTCTTTTTTAGGACACGTGTTATGTTTTGACTGACTGAAAATAACTTTTTATTAAGAGACCCACCAAATCAAGGGTTTATAATGTTGTTCAGGCCAAGGGAATCATCACTTAAAAAATTATTACATTCACTAGGATGAGATTCTATACATTGGTAGATAATTATGTTGTCTACAGGAATGCCTTTACGTGTAATAAAATCAGCAGTGAAGCTACCCTCCCTCCAGGTGTGAAGAATTTCCATGTCATGATGAATCAAGAAGTTTCATATACTGATTATTTAAGTTAAATACCACAGGGTGATATCTTTTTATGTGGTGTGTATATAGAAAAATATACATGTTATATCATTAATATATTTATTATTTAAATATTTAATATTTTTGTTTGAATTTTTTTATTCTAGAGTTTTATGATTTAAAATTTAATAATGTCGTAATTGATTTAAGTTTCAGTAACAAATTAATCAAGATTTTATTTTTTGCAATTTATGTTAAAATAATGTATATAATCCTTATATTATGAACCCCTTTCATTTTATTCACCTTATATTATTTATGGTGAAACATCTTTTTATTTCATTTTCTTTACATTATTTATTCATGAGTCCAAAAAAATTGGAAAAACAAAATATTCTTTACTACATGGTAAGGAAAAACATTCATCTATATCCATGTTTTATTTTAAATGTTTTAAAAAAGAATTTTTTAACATCATATTATTTTTTTAGTATTTTTTATCCATTATTTTATTTATATAAAAATGTTTAAAGGTATATTATTATTATTGTCTAAATGAGGTACTTTTTTATTTTTACTGAAAATTTGAAAGATATATTTGTTTTAACGTACTCAGTATGAGTGTAATGTCACAAATTTATGATTTATAGATTATTTAAATCTTATTTTATATGTTTACCAAGTAAATTTCATATAAAATTTATTTTATTATATTTTTTTGTTGTTTTATTTTAAATAAGTGTTTTTATTATGAAAATAATATTTTTCTCAAGAAGTGTTTCAATGATATTTTAAAGTATTTTTTTCATCTATGATAACATCCTTTAAGGATACTTATGATTTAATAAGGATATCATCCAATTATACATTCCATATTATTTCACAAGATGGTTTATGATTATGATGATGAGAATTTTATGATACATGATTATTTTACACTATTTTTTCTATCAAGATATGAAGACTTTTTTTATATTGTGACATATATATGAATGAATTAAAATTAGTTGATGGTAAAGAAATTAATTATATATCCCAGAAATGAACTGGGTAAATAATAATGATATATGATCTCAAAGGATATAGTGGAGCTTATCATAATACTATAAAAGGGTTCATGGGGGTTATCCCAAACCAAGAATTGGGTAAAGGGGAGGTCATACCAAACCAAAATTAGGTATATGGTCTTCTAAACCAAGTATGACATGTTTGGAATGTCTCAGTGTGTATATATGACATAAAATATATATTATTATGTTAATGAAAAACATTATGGTACTCTTTTATGAAATGAACTTATGCCAATGTAATGTTCTCATGGCTAAGGTTATTTGATTCATTTATGATTGAATTATTATGAAGGTCCATGATTTAAGATATAAATCATGTTTATGAACTAAATTTTATTTGGGATAGTTTTAAATATTTACAGTCATGTGATAAAACCCATATACTCATGTTATGATTAAATTACCATTTATGTCTCCTTTGTTTACCCTTAATGATAATATGAACTCACCCTTTATAATGTTCTCATTCCCACAATATATGAAGAAATTGTCTAAATATGATGTCTCAATTTATGGATCTAGTAGTGGAGTACTATGTGGTAGTAGATTTAGATAATTTAGGTACACTTGTGTATGTATCCATGTTTCCAATGCTACCAAACCTTTATGATTATATCATGAATTGTAATGTTATGTAATGAAAATTGCACTAATAAGATGAAATATTTATATATAAAGAAAATAGGTGTCAATAAATCATGTCAAATGATTAGTTTATTGTGATAGGAAATTTCATTGATTTAAATTTTATATACAAAGATGGAATGATAGAGATTTTATTTGATATATATTAACACAAATTTAGATAACACAAATGGATGAGTATACCAATACATAAAAAGTTAATTAAAGTCTATAATGAAACGAAGTTTAAAGAATTTAACCTAGAGTTATAGATATATATTCAAAAAATAAGAAGAAGATAGAGTATTATAGTGGTAATAGATAGGATAATAGAGAGTTTTAATCAATAATGACGATTCTAGAGATTTATAAAAAGAAGATAAATTATATTAGGTGTTATTTTTACTAGAAATCATAGATTTTATCATATTTATTATGATGGTTCTAATTAATACACTAACGTTATTGTAAAAACTTTTCATGGTTTATGGATGTTACGATTTCTTACTTGGTGGAACAATGAGTTATTTTGAGTGAGTATATTGTTTAGTTAGCAAGTTTTTTTAGGGTTGTAAGCAATGATTTAGAGTGATACAAAATAGAAAATGTATGAAGAAGTAGTGCACTTATATTCAAATTAATTATACCAACACTTCATCAAGTGTGTAATCTATGAAAATAGTTGAGTGTAGATATAAAAATGAATATTTTATTTACTATTTCATAATTATTTATTACATTTATATTTGTTGTAATGGATTGAAGTGAGTTTTTACTAGGTAAAAGAAGAAAAATTGGTGAGGGATTCTTTAATTTCCTATACATCAATTAACATTCCCCCACCCTCTCATGTTATCTTCCTATTATGTGATCAATAAGTTATATCTGGTAAAAGGGTAAATTTGAAATATTTTTCTCATTTGAAGCCATTGTGGTAGTCATTAATCATAAAGGCATACTGAACCACTATTGTTGGAAAATTCAACATTGGATGAATTCAATGCATAAATTCTTAAAACCCTATTGTATGGATGGTCATATGTATCTCTTGGGTGCCATTTTGGTCATACTATATAACTAACCATACATTACATACATGGTTATTACTTCAGAATTGAAGCATACTTATTACAACATATAACAAAACCATTATAGGACCGTATAGGTATAGTGTCTTTAGAAACTGGGAAACATAAATGACTGGTAAAGCATCTACATTGTCACCCATTTATTTCATCATATCTAGAGTACCTTTGGAATATCCTACTTAATAACTTGCTTCCTGACCTGGGGAATGGAAAACATACAAAAGGGTGAGCTCAAATAATCAGTAAGGGTAAACAAAGGAAATATCATATTCATAAGAACATAGCATTTCAAAAATCTTAACCTGCAAAAGAGATCATAATACTATAACATGGGATAAATCATAGTAGTGAAATGTAATCCCAATAATCATAAAATAAATCATTAAACTTTGTGGCATACACATATAATCATAACAAATCATTTAATATTATTCAAGGCTCTTTGCCAAGACCATCATAGTGGACAAAGTCCATTACTGAACCGTGTTCACTCCTCGTTCC
This sequence comes from Viscum album, assembly GCA_963277665.1. Lineage (NCBI taxonomy): Eukaryota > Viridiplantae > Streptophyta > Magnoliopsida > Santalales > Viscaceae > Viscum > Viscum album. Next base: position 34,680,597 of record OY728163.1, read on the forward strand.
AGTCCTGTATAACTGAACCAGATTAACCTGCCGTTCCAGCCATGTCTATCTCATGAGATATAAATCTTTACCCAATGCATTGGAGGGAGATATTGGTCCCACCCATCTCATAATGAAACCATTCTTATGTGTTCCACAAAATCATAAATCATAGCATAGCCCATGTAATAAAAATGGGATTCTTAAACATCATGTCATCATATCATAATCCATATAAGATAAAAGGACATCATAAAATTAATTCTATCATAACATAATCAAATCAATGTAAAAATAGGGATAGAAAAAGAACCATATATTATCTTATATGGAAAATAATTTTGATAAAACACTTGAACTCCATTCTTGAGGAAAATATCCTTTCTACTTGAAAAACATTTTTCCTTTCTTAACATGTCGTACAATTTTAAACTAAAATATGTTGATTAAAAATAAACTTGAAAACTTGTAAAGGAAGCGTCATGGAAATAATGTTCTATGAATTCATAAAAATCCATTCATGTCGTATAAGTTAAAAAAATATTCTTCTCATACTTTTTCCGAAAAAGTCTTAAAGTACCTCGTACTAAAAACGACAAAAGATTCCTTTCAAATCCTTTACTCACCAGAGGGTAAAATTGGATTTAAACAATTGTAGGAGGATAGAAAGAATATTACATATTGAGGAAACATTGATGTGGATGATAAATATTCCCCAGTAAATTCTGATGTATAAACAATCTCGGATAAAAATGAGATTGGGAGAATTTCACTTACCTTAGGTACGATTTGATTAGTACGTATATGAACCTCCTGTATAATGATTTAAATAATGTTATGGACTTATTACATAATCATATTCATTGTTATGATATCATATATGGTCATGTTCTTATCTTCTTATTAGTAATATTTCATTACTACTTGTTATTCTGGTGTTCGTTGCTTTATGTTCTTATGCATGTTTTGTCGAATAAATTCTTATTCATATTTTTTAGGTTATAGATACCTAATTTACAGAATGGTTATAGTGCAATATATATCAAATTTATACATTAAATTCATTTATATAATCATTATTCAATGAAGATAATGTAGAACGAGTCGCATCACATCGTGGAGACGGTAGGTCGTACGAACGCACGAGCGATGATATCGTTCCCATGATCGTGGAATTGTATTAAAGTGTATGTATACTATTTCAGAATCAATATCACTTTAAAATAATCATATATAGTTATTATTTACACCATTATACCCATCCAAGTAAGGTGGTGGTGGAAAACATATTACACCACGACATGGAGACGATATTCTGTACGTACGCATGTGCGGTGATTTCGTTTTACGTAGGATGGATAGAAGGTTAGGATTGTTTAATATTTATAATAACATATAAGTATATTATTTATAATGATGTTATTACTTCATAATGAAACAACTAAATAAGAGGAAGTAGAAGAAGAAATAATTTTGAAATAATCGGTAACGGATATTACCTCTTCTTCAACACGCCTCTTTGAAACCTCCTCTTAGGGCACTAATGTTGGTCTTTGAAGAAAACCAGGACCTCTAGAATATTACTTGGGGAGTTTAGAAGTGTAATGGGTAGTGTTTGGCCTAGATTGAAGGCTCAAAGTTGTGTAAAGAGGAGATGGAGGAGGTTCCGTTTTATAAGGGAGGAGAGGGGCACCTTTGGAAAGTGTGAAAATATTATTTTATTATAAACTTATCTTCGGTTTCAAAAGGTCCAAAAATCATTAGTGATGAAGATAAGATGACTCATTGTCGAAATAAAATCATCCAATCAGAATTGAACATGTTTTGGATAATATTTTAATCATTATAATCTTTTTTATTTAAATCATTTATTAATGAGGCAAATACTACATCATTATTGTGTCATAAATAATTTAATTTATTTGATGTCTAAAATTTATAAGAAAAACACCAACATGTAGGAAATCTTTTTACCTTTAAAATTAATATTTATAGTTGACATGATAATTTATAAAACCCCTTATAAAAATTAATTATTTAAAGATTTTTGTTAATGTCAATTTTGTCTTTACATTAAATTAATTAATCCAAATTGTCATTATCACTACCAAGTGGCTCAATGGGGTCCCAAAATCGACCCAAGGATGACCATGGTTGTCCAATACTCATCGAATAAGGTTAGGAAAAGTGTTAAGGTAATTTTGAACTATTATAATATTCTTTTAGCCTTGAATTACCCTATTTACCTTTAACCGCAGTAAATAAAAGTCAAAAGTTACTATTCACAAAAAATTATTTTCACCTTATTGAACTACGTTTTTACTTCTTGATAACAACCATGTATGTCGGATTTTTGAAATTCAATTCACAGAAGTGGTAAAATTTCATTTAAATGAATGAGTCAGTTTTTTAACTATCACTAAGTGGTTTCACTATTCATCAAAAATTGAAGTTTTTCAGAAAAGTACCCAATATTCAGCATAAGCTATATTTAATATTCCAAATTCAAAAATGATGTATATTTTTCCAAATTCAAAACATTGATTTGTACTTAATTAATTTTAAAATTAATTCCCGTTATCAAAACAAATATCATGTTTTTAAGAAACAATAACTATCAAAAGATCGACACTTGTTTATGTCCAAATTCATTGTGAAATTAATTCCAATGACCAACATTGGATTAACTGGTAAAAATATATTATAATTACACTTTAAAACCAATTAAATAGATAATATTACCATGTTAATTATTGCAATGAAAAAGTTGTTTTTAATTAAAATATACCGTGTTTTTACTATTCATTAAAATATGAAAGTTATCAAAATAATATGAAAAATTTATCCAAATTAAATTTTTATATCCTGATTCGAAGGAAGAATTTTATTTTTTCAAATTGAACTTATATACATGTCAAAAACTATATTTAATGTGGGTGCGCCATCAAAAGGCGGCAAAACTGTATTCTTTGAAAAATAGTTATTTTACCTGAAAAATTTATTTTATTCACATACCATGTTCTAGAAAATATGTAAGATGAATAATAATGTTATAAAATAAAAAATGCAGTTAATACTATTCATAACGCTAGTCCATATTATAGCAATATATCGTTGTTTAGTGAAATTCGGTATTGCGTACTACACACGCTATCAAGGAAGGTCGTGATTGCGTGTAATGCATGCCAAGCTAGTAATGTGTGCAGTGAATGATTCCTTTGATGTTGCGTATAACATAAGACATAAACAAAATACTTCTCATAAAATATCAGGGTGTTACATTCTACCCCCCTTAAAATGAATTTATCCCTCGAAATTCGTCACTTCGTAACAAACAGACGAGGATACCTCTCCATCATCATATCCTCAAGTTCCCATGTCGCTTCTTATAATTGGTGGTTCCTTTATAAAACATTCACCAAGCGAGTGGTCTTGTTTCGTAGAAATTTTTCCCTACAATCCAGAATCTCTATCGGCTGTTCTTCATAAGAAATATCTTGCTCCAACGGTACAACTTTTGAGCTTAGTACATGCGAAGGATCGGGTATGTACTTTCTCAGGAGAGATACATGGAACACATCGTAAACTTGAGAGAGGTTCGATGGATGCACCAATAGGTAATCTACCTACCCAACACGATCTAGTATTTTTAAAGGACCGGTATACCAAGGGCTCAACTTTCCCTTCTTTCCAAATGTCATTACTCTCTTCCAAGGAGATATTCATAAGAACACTTTATCACCCACTTCAAACTCTAGGTCTTTTTTTCGGTTGTCGGCATGAATTTTTTGTCAACTATGAGCTCCTCTTATGTGTTGTTGAATAGATTAGACCTTTTTTGGCATCTCATCAAACAAGATCATATCCTAATAGCTTTATTTTCCCAACTTCATCCCAGCAAGATGGAGTCCTGCATTTCTTTCCATAGAGAGCTTCATAAGGATCCATCTGAATACTGGAGTGAAAGCTATTATTATAAGAAAATTACACCAAAGGTAGGTGTTGATCCCAACCACCTTTGAAATCCATAGAGCAAGCTCTTAACATATCTTATAGAGTTTGAATTGTTCTCTCAGACTGACTGTCTGTCTGAGGATGATAAGTAGTGCTGAAACTCAAATCTGTATCTAAAGTATGCTGAAGACTTCGCCAGAACTTTGAGGTAAAACTCGGATCCCGATCAGATATAATGGAAAGTGGTACTCCATGAAATCTTACCACTTCCTTCACATATATCCTGGCAAGCTAATCTAGAGATAAATCTTATCTAATAGTAATGAATTATGCCAAATTCATAAGACGATCAACTATAACCCAGATAGAATTATTGCCTTTGGATGTTTTAGGAAGTCCACTGACAAAGTCCATAGTGATGTTTTCCCATTTCTATTATGGTATGAGTAATGTTTGTAACATACCCTTATACTTATGTATCTCAACTTTTACTTGCTGACAAACCAAGCATCGAGAGACATATTCAGCAACATCTCCTTTCATGCCATCCCTCCAGAAGTACTCTTTCAGGTCCCTATACATCTTCGTGCTTCCAGGATGAATAGAGAATGAATAACTATGAGCCTCATCCAGTAGATCCTTCTTCAATTCTAGGATGGGAGGAACACAAACCCGATTCCTGAACCTTATTATCCCATCACAATCAAGGTTGGATTCAGGAACATTTCTCACCTTGTTTTGTAACTCTACATCTTCTTTTTGTGCCTCTTTAATCTTCACATGTATAGATGGTTAAACATTCATTTGAGAAAGAAAATATTTTTCCCCTTCCATTATAATTCCAAGATCCATAATTTTTAAATCCATAAATATTGGATATTTTGTGATCCTCATCATGGATAAGATAGCATGGTCTTGTCGATATAATGCATCTGCTACCTTGTTTGCTTTCCCAGGGTGTTAATGAATTGAGCAGTCGTAATGCTTAATTAGCTCCAACCATCTTCTTTGGCACATATTCAGCTCCTTTTGTGTGAAAATATACTTTAAAATTTTATGATCAGTATAAATATCACACCTTTCACCATAAAGATAATGCCGCCAAATCTTTAATGCAAATATTACCACAGCTAACTCCAAATCATGAGTTGGGTAATTTTTCTCATGGATTTTCAACTGTAGTGGGGCATAAGATATCACCATATCATTTTGCATGAGAAAAAACCCCAATACCTTCTTGGATGCATTACTGTAGATCAGAAACCTTTCTCCACTACAAGGAAGTGTGAGCACAAGTGCACTGGATAACCTTCTTTTCAACTCCTTGAAATTCTCTTCACACTTCTCTGTCCACACAAACTTAACTTCTTTTTGAGTCAACCTGGTGAGTGGATTAGATAATCATGAGAAATATTTCACAAAACTTTGATAATATCCAGCCAAACCAAGAAAACTTCGGATCTCAGTTACTGTTGTTGGTCTCGACCATCTTTCGATAACCTCTGTTTTTTCTGTATCCACAGATATCCCCTCTTTTGAGATTATGTGACTCATAAATGAATCTTTTTAAAGACAAAATTCACACTTGGTAAATTTGGCATAAAGCTTCTCCTTTCTTAGGGTCTTTAATAGAATTATCAAGTGATCTTTAGGTTCTTCCTTTCTCTTTGAATAAACAAGAATATCATCTATAAAGACTACCACAAACTGATCAAGATGGTCTCTAAAGACTCTATTAATTAGATCCATGAAGATAGAAGGGGAATTAGTAAGACCAAATGGAATCACTATAAATTAATAGTTTATATACCTTGTACGAAAAGAAGTCTTTGGTATATCCTCTTTTTTAACCCTTAATTGATGATACCCGGAATGAAGATCAATCTTGGAAAAGTATTGAGCTCCGTTTAGTTGGTCAAAAAAGTAATCAATGCGTGGGAGAGGATATTTTTTCTTGATAGTGATCTTGTTAAGTTCTCAATAATCAATGCAGAGTCTCATTGATCCATCTTTCCTCTTAACAAATAGAACAGGTGCTCCCCAAGGTGATGCACTAGGGTGTACAAATCCCTTATCAAGATTCTCTTGAAGTTGCTTCTTCAATTCCTACAACTCAATTGGGTCCATTATATAATGTGTCTTTGAAATGGTCCTAGCACTTGGTATGAGTTCTATTGAAAACTCAACTTCATGATTTGGTGTAAGACCTGGAAATTCCTCCGGAAAGACATCATTAAACTCTCGTACAATGGGAATATTATTAATCGTGAGTTTCTCTCCAACCATTTGAGATAAATAACCTTCATTTATTGGAATGAAGACCGATAAGATGAAAGATATTTCCATTGGAATGTTGTACTCATCCTTGTATCAATAGAGGATAGTATATTGATCGGGAATATTAAATGTGATTTCCTTTCTTTGGAAATTGATATGAGATCCGTATAAAGAAAGCCAATCCATGCCAAGAATCACATCAAATTACAATATACGAAGGATCACAAGATTTTTAGGAAGCAGTTTCCCACAAACTTCAATTGGAGAAGAATTATAATCTTTTGATGAAACCGTAGTGCCATTTGGAGTTGTCACAACTAACTCAACATCTAATTGTTGAGGTATTACGGTGATACCCTTAGAAAAAATATTCAGAAATAAAAGAGTGGGTGGATCCAGAATCAAATAAAACATTTGCTACTTTAGAGTGGATGGTAAGTGTAAAATTCACCACTTCGTTATCGTACTCCACATCAACAATAGAAATTGCATGTGAATTTAATTTGTCTAGGGCCTTAATAGTTTGTTGACATCGATCATTATCAATAACCCTTGGATTAGGGCTCTGATTGGCATAACTCCCCATTTCCTTGCACTTAAAATATTTAAGTGTAAGAGGTTCATTCTGTGTATCCCTTTCTTTGTTCGCATCATTCAACATCTTCTTCCAATTATTTCGACATTCAACTGCCCAATGACCATATTTTCCACACTTAAAACATTTACTTGTCCCTTTAAGACAATTACCTCCATGTATCTTTTCACACTTTGAGAATAAGGGAAAACTAATATTCTTTTCATTGCGGTCTTTAGATTTCCCTTTGAATTCCATTTTCCTCTTCTTATCAAACCCATATGACTGATGTCTTACTCCAATATCCATCTCAACCTTGAGAGCACATCAAAAAATTTCCTCGTAGATATTGAAGTCCCTTATGGATAACGCCCTTCAAAGACTTGGTTTTATTCCACTAAAGAATCGATCAATCTTACTCTCAGGTTGGATAATAATTCCTGAAGCGTACCATGCAAGTCTTATAAAATTTTCTTCATAAGTACCAACTGATTCATCATCCTTTTGCTTTAGTTCAAGAAACTCTTCTCCATATTTGTTTTAAGATTACAAGGGAAGTACTTATTGAAAAATAAGTTCATGAACTCGTCCCATTCCATGGACTCAATTTCATCCCTTTGACTCGTATTCTTAATAAGATTCCACCATTGATCAGCTTCACCTTCCAAACGATATACTGCTAAGATGACTTTATCATGTTCAGAACATTACATGACTGAAAACATCTTTTCAGTGGTACTAATCCATTGTTCGGTCACTAATGGATCAGAAGACCTGCTGAATGAAGGTGGACGCTACCTCATGAAGGATTCAACAGAATATTGCTCCTTACTTTTCTCATTTGGAAGTCCTGCATGATTCATAGCTTGAGAAAGTTGTGTGAACATGGCTACAAGATTTTTCATTCCAGCTCCAAACATGTTTGGTTACTCAGGTGGACAATCATTTCATTGCCCATCACATTCAGCAATAACACAGTTCCTTCGGGTTCCAGCCATTGACTAAAAACAAGAAGAATAGTGTGAGAAACACTAATCATAATAGGAAAACCACATAATCAAGAATAAAATTTCACACTTTAGGTCTTATCAGAGGTTTTTCATGGCCATTTCTAAAACACTAATATTGTGTTCTATTTTTAGACATATCCTTAGAGTTCTTACTAAGGCTTTCACATCTTAGTTTCCAAAGGATGACTATACCATTCCTTTGATACCAAATATAACAACTCATACTTTACATACATGGTTATTACATTATAATTGAAGCATACTTATTACACCATATAACAAAACCATGATAGGACCGTATAGGTATACTGTCTTTAGAAACTGGGAAACATAAACGACTGGTAAAGCATCTAAATTGTCTCCCATTTACTTTATCATATCTAGAGTCCCTTTGGAATATCCTACTTAATACCTTTATTCCTAACATGGGGAAAAGAAAACATACAAAAGGGTGAGCTCAAATGCTCAGTAAGGGTAAACAAAGGAAATATCATATTCATAAGAACATATCATTTCAAAAATCCTAACCTGCAAAAGAGATCATAATATCATAACATGGGATAAATCATAGTAGTGAAATGTAATCCAAATAATCATAACATAAATCATGAAACATTTTGTAATACACACATAATCATAGAAAATCATTTCATATTAGTCAAGGATCTTTTCCAAGACCATCATAGCAGACAAAGTCCATTACTGAACCGAGTTCACTCCTCGTTCCAGTCCTGTATCACTGAACCAGATTAACCAGTCGTTCCAGCCATGTCTATATTATGAGATATAAATCTTTACCCAATGCATTGGAGGGATATATAGGTCCCACCCATCTCATAATGAAACCATTATTATGTGTGCCAGAAAATCATAAATCATATCATAACCCATGTAATAAAAATTGGATTCTTAAACATCATGCCATCATATTATAATACATATAAGATAAAAGGACATCATAAAATTAATTCCATCATAACACAATCAAATCAATCTAAAAATAGGGATAGAAACATAACCCTATATTATCTTAGATGTAAAATAATTTTGATAAAACACTTGAACTCCATTCTTGAGGAAAATATCCTTTCTACTTCAAAAACATTTTACCTTTATTAACATGTCATACAATTTTAAACTAAAAGAAGTTGATTAAAAATAAACTTGAAAACTTTCAAAGTAAGCTTCATGGAAATAATTTTATATGAAATCATAAAAATCCATTCATGCCGTATAAGTTAAAAAAAGATTCTTCTCATACTTTGGCCAGAAAAGTGAAAAAGTACCTCATACTAAAAACGACAAAAGATTACTTTCATATCCTTTACTCACCAATGGGTAAAATTGGATTTAAACAATTGAATTAGGGTAGGAATAATATTAAATATTGAGGAAACATGGATGTGTATGATAAATATTCCCCAGTAAATTCTGAAGTATAAACAATCTTGGATAAAAATGAGATTGCGAGATTTTCCCTTACATTTGGTCCAATTTTATTCGTATGTATCCAAACCTCCTGTATAATGATTTAAATAAGGTTATTGAATTATTAAAGAATCATATTCATTCTTATGATATCATATATGGTCATGTTCTTATCTTCTTATTATTAATATTTCATTGTTACTTGTTATTCGGGTGTTCATTGCTTTATGTTCTTATGAATGTTTTGTCGAATAAATTCTTATTCTTCTTTTTAGGTTTTAGATAACTAATTTTCAGAATAGTATTAGTGTAATATATATCATATTTATTAATTAAATTCATTTATATAATCATTAGTCAATTAAGATCATGTAGAACGAGTCGCATCACATCGTGGAGACGGTAGGCCGTACGTACGCACGAGCGATGATATCGTTCCCATGATCGTGGAATTGTATTGAAGTGTATGTATACTATTTCAGAATCAACATCACATTAAAATAATCATATATAGTAATTCTTTACACCATTATACCCATCCAAGTAAGGTGGTGGTGGAAAACAGATTACACCACGGCGTGAAGACGGTATTCCGTACGTACGCATGCGTGGTGATTTTGTTTTTCGTAGGATGGATAGAAGTTGAAATAGGATTGTTTCATATTTATAATAACATATCAGTATATGAGTGATACTTATGTTATTACTTTATAATTAAACAACTAAAGAAGTAGAAGTAGAATAAGAAATAAATTTGAAAAAATTGGTAACAGATATTACCTCTTCATCGACACACCCTTTTGAAACCTCCTCTTAGGGCACTAATGTTGGTCTTTGAAGAAGACCAGGACATCTAGAATATTAATAGGAGAGTTTAGAATAGTAATGGGTAGGGGTTTGAAGAGATTGAAGGCTCAAAGTTGTGTAAAGAGGAGAACGAGGAGGTTCCCTTTATAAGGGAGGAGAGGGGCACCTTTGGAATGTGTGAAAATATTATTTAATTATAAACTAATCTTCAAATTAAAAAGGTCCAAAAATCATTAAAGATGAAGATAAGATGTCTAATGGTCGAAATAAAATCATCCAATCAAAATTGGACCTGTTTTGGATAATATTTTAATCATTATAATTTTATTTATTTAAATCATTTATTAATGTGGCAAATACTGCATCATTATTATGTCATAAATAATTTAATTTATTTGATGTCTAAAAATTATTAAAAAAACACCACCATGTAGGAAATAATTTTAGCTGTCCTATTAATATTTATAGTCTAAAATATAATTTATATAACCTATTATAAAAATTATGTACTAAAAGATTTTTGTTAATGTCAATTTTGTCATTACATTAAATTAATTAATCCAAATTGTCATTATCTCTACCAAGTGGCTCCATGGGGTCCCAAAATCGACCCAAGGATGCCCATGGTCGGCCAATACTTATAAAATAAGGCTAGGACAAGTGTTAAGGTAATTTGGAATTATTATAATATTCTTTTAACCTTAAATTACTATATTTATCTTTAACCGCAGTAAATAAAAGTCAAAAGTTACTATTCAGAAAACATTATTTTTATCTTATTGAACCACATTTTACTTCTTGATAACAACCATGTATGTCGGGTTTTTGAAATTAAATTCACATAAATGGTAAAATTTCATTTAAATGAAAGATTCAGTTTTTTAACTATCACTAAGTGATTTCACTATTCATCAAAAAATGAAGTTTTTCAGAAAAATACAAAAAATTCAGCGTAATCTATATTTGATATTCCGAATTAAAAAATGATGTCTATTTTTTCAAATTCAAAACATATAAGTGTCATTAATTAATTTCAAAATTAATTCCCATTATCAAAACAAATAGCGTGTTTTTAAGAAACAATAACTATCAAAAGATCGACACTTGTTTTTGTCCAAATTCAAAGTGAAATTAATTCGAATGACCAACATTGGATTATATGGTAAAAATATATTCTAATTAAACATTAAAACAAATTAAAAATATAATCTAACCATATAAATTATTTCTATGAAAAAAGTTGCTTTTAATTAAAAAAATATCATGTTTTTACTATTCATTAAAATATGGATGTTATCAGAATAATATGAAAAATTTATCCAAATTTAATTTTTATATCCTGATTCCAAGGAAGAATTTTATTTTTTCAAATTGAACTTATAAACATGTCAAAAACTAGATTTAAAGTTGGTGCGCCATCAAAAGGCGGCAAAACTGCATTTTTTGAAAAATACTTATTTTACCCAAAAAATTTATTTTGTTCTCATACCATTTTCTAGAAAATATGTAAGATGAATAATAATGTTATAAAATTAAAAATATTGTTAATACTATTTATAAAATCTAGTCCATATTATAACAATATATCGTTGTTTAGTGAAACCCGGTATTACGTACTACACACGCTATCGAGGAAGGTCGCGAATGCGTGTAACGCAAGCCAAACTATTGTTGTGTGCACTGAAAGATTCCTTTGATGTTGCGTATAACATAAGACATAAAAAAACTTCTCATAAAATATCAGGGTGTTACATACTAGAAGTTGGATAATTAGAAGAAAGAGATCATAAAGAGTATTATTCCTAAAACAAAGGATTAAATACATTAATGGAATATTTTTGTAATTAATTCTATTGAAAATTTATTTCATGTATATCCTCAAATTCCGTATGTGAAATTTTAGAAAATATTTATAAAAGAAACTCATAGGTACATTATGAATTTTAAGTAGTTTAATAGAAGAAGTATAATTATTTAAGGACACACATGGATGAATCCTTTGATGATATACTTAATCTATATAATGTTATTATAATAGATATTAATGAACTAAGACTATCCCCTGATGATTTGATAACTGTAAAATAAATATTGAAAATATAGGAAGCAAAATTCAGTATAATGATTTCAGTAATTCAGGAAAAGTATCCAAAGAATGTTACATTAGATATTCTATATAGTACTATATTTTATATGATATAGTTAATTATTAAAATGATACAATAAAAAGTGAGAAATCATAATAAGTGGTGTTTTACTCAATGAATAGAATTTTGGTGTAGCATGAATCCCAGGAAAATGAAATTAAATAGTGCATGTGTTTCCTCTAATAAAATATGTATATGCTAAATAGAATGTTAAAATTTAACCATTCTTAGAATATTATGAACAAGATGATGTATCTAGGAATTAATCATCAAGGGATATGAAATGAAGGATGATCATTTAGAAAAGTTTATTGTAGAAGACAAACTTTCATTCATAAGAAGATAATTTCTCATATGAACATCATGTGAGGGATATTGTGGATTTAAAATATCTCAATATGTAATTATTATGGTTCACAAGGAAATACCAAAAATGTTGTTATAAAATAAATGGAGAAGGCGTTGAGGTTAAGGGTTTAATAGTCCCCATGTTGAGTTGGGGGCTACTCTCAGAGAGACAGATGCTTGGAAATATAATAATATGAAACCAAATGCAGTGGTATATGATTATAAACAATATATACCTCAATTATCAGAGTAAAAACTAATTTAAATGTATATATATAACACACTTATGTTTTGAAAGAAACACATTCAATTTTATATCATATACGACACACAACACCGAGTTTTACACAATCTACATTATTCTATTAAATTATAATTTTTTAATGTGTCTATTATAAAAAAGTAAATTATATTCATGGAAATTAAAATTTTAAATCACATTATGAAACTAATTAAAAATTATTTATATAATAAATTTCTAAAAAAGTACATAATTTTTAAGAAAATCAATTCATGATCCCAAATTACATTTTTCTAAAAAATGCTATATTTTTTCAAATTATTTTTGGGAGTTATAATTAATTTATATATAATTTAGAAATTTTATTTTATAGGAACATATTATTTTTTAGAACTTAATCTAAAAGTTATCTTACTATGATGTTTTTTATTCTTATAAAAAGAGTGATTTTATAGGTAAAAGTAAAAAATATCGATTTCTAAAACATTCATTTCTTTTGTATAAATTAAGTATTTTTATATAACCATTATAATTTAAATTCAATTTTTTAAAAAATATTATTATTTTTTATATTTAAAGTAATTAATTTTATTTTAATCAACTTTATTCATTCATTTTATAAATGTTTATTTTTATGATTCAATGTTTTTTCTAAAAAATGTATTGAAATGCAGAATATTCCACCATTATATGTAATTAAACTAACAACTAATAAGGTAATTTTTAAAATATTTTTTTAGAACAAATTATTTTTATTTTAATCCATATAATGATGATCTATTCCCATTAGATAATGTAATACCACCTAATTCTTGAAAAATGTATTATATGAAAACCTGTTTTTTCACACCAATTGTAGCTTTATTTTTAAATTAAATTACACAAAATATATGAATTTAATTTCATAAAATATATTATATATTTTAAATCATCATAATTAATATTAAATTATCAATTAATGTTGGGAAAAAATCCATCAAGGTAACATTGCAGTATTTTTGGGTTGTTTGTGTTTGTTGACAAAGCATGTTTTCATTGATATTTGTCAAGTTCCAGAGAAGTTGTTGACAATCAATGTTGACAAAGAACGATGACAAAGGAAAGGACGATCTGGAGGCAGTACAAAAGAGCAGTATAAGGTGGCGCCGTTTCCCAGTGTTTGCCAAATTTTTGGGGTCCAAAATTTGGAGTTTGGTGAGCATCGCGAAAATAGGATTTCCATGAAGATAATAATTTCATACGGCAAAGGCATGAATTTCACGAAGATAGGATGCATGGTTTGGAAATCGCGAAGACCCAAAGAATGGAGGCGGTGATGCTTCGCGATTACGTCAAGCTTCGCGAACGGCAGAGGCTGAAGCGCATCGCGGCGAAGGCGCGAAGGAATGTTGGGCTTCGCGAGGGAGCTTCGCGGCGAAGTCGCGAAGGTATATTGACGGTGATTCTTCGCGACTACGTCAAGCTCCGCAAACGGAAGATTGCCGTGGAGCTTCTCGGTTTGGACAGAATTCCGGTAGAAACCTTGGAGCTTCGCGATTTGAGATGACGTGGCGTTGACTTCGCGTGGAAGGGACGAGGGTCGGTGGAATCGCCTATAAATAGAGGCCGACCCCTTCGAGCGAAGTAGAGATAATTCTTAGAGAAAATCCATTGCTCTCGGTTCGCAAAGGTGGTTCGCGAAGGCAGTGTGCTTCGCGAAAGGGGAGCTTCGCGGTGGCTATTGTTGCTCATTGAAAGTTGTGTGATCCGCGCTAGCTCAGTGAGCTTCGTGAGAGAGCTTCGCGAAAAGGCAGGAGCTTCGTGGAGGCTTGTTTGAGCTTCGCGAAATTGGGAGCTTCGTGAAGTAGGGTGCTTTGCGAAGGTACTTTCCAAAAGTAGTTGCCCAGTGGTCAGAGGAAAAGTGATATTCATCAGTGGATGAAAGTTGGACTTTAATAGAGCATCTATCTACAGTTAAGGATGCATTACTTCATGCAAATGAAGAGACCTATAGGTCTATAAACTGTGAGTGGATTCCCTTCTGGAGCAGTGATCTTAGGAAGAGGAAGAAGGTGATCCTCTCCACCGGCAGTGAGCCAGAGAGAGAGAAACATGGATTGACCCTTGGGAAAGCAGTGAGCTGACCCTAAACCTTGTATAGGCAGTGAGCCTGGGCATAGAAGTGATCTAGCCCGAACATTGTAATCCACAGCTAGTGAAGTCTAGTGGAATTTGGTACGAACCGGCAACTTGTCGGCGTATACTCCTTGGACGTATCCCTTAGCGGTGAACCAAGTAAAAATCTCTGTGTCTGCCTGCTTACTTCCCTGCATTGCATTCAAAGCATCATCATCAGGTAAAGGAGACAAGTTATCACAGTAACCACACAAATGCAAACAAAGTGACCCTTGTAACAAAGAGGTCAAGATCCAGTGGGGCAGAAAGAACTTTGAAAAAGAATATCCATACCCTGATTCACACCCCACCTCTCAGGGTATATAGGCCCCTATTGTTCCTAACAATTGGTATCAGAGGGATATGTTGCTTTTATCAGATTTGTTTGCTTCGACTTGGTGTAGTCGATCTGTGTGGTTGAAGATACATTTTTCTCTTATCTCTCAATCTGCCATGGGAAAAGGAAAAGCATCAAAGAAGAATCAGAAGTCAGGTAAATTCCCTCAGTGTGGAAGTGTTTTCGGAAAAAGTGTGATTCAACTAAAAGAATCAAACAGCTTACTGAAGGAAGGTATGGTGAATCTGATAGGGAAAAGATTGATTCACTCAATCATGATGTTGGAATGAGTGAAGTACATGAGAATCTGAGTGATATTGAAACAGAAGAAGAAATTGAAGTAAGAATAGATATGCGAGCTGAGTTGGAGGCTGCTCTTGAGGAGATAGATGTTTGGAGAGCAAAAACAAAGAAATCCAACAAAGTTGTTCACGATGCCAAACTCTATATGCAGCAGCAGGAAGAAGAGAAGTCTGAGTTGATGGAATAAATTGAGAAACTCAAGTTATCAACATGAGGGAACTCAGAATCGGTTAGTGAGTATAAGATTAAGATTGAAGAAAAGAAAAGGGAGATTGATGGATTGAATAGAAAAGTGAAAGATCAATTCAAAAGCATCGAAGAACCTAATATTCCAAGTGACGTTGGAAACACTAAAGAATCCAAATCTAAAGATATCCAGATCAAGGGATTGGAGATTGAGGTCAACAAGCTAAAAGGATTAAATCAAAGGCTTATTGATATAGTTACTGACCTAACAGAGAAGAATGATTCACATGCTGAAGAGCTGCAAAAGATGGCTAGAATGAAAGGAAAACAAAAGGCTGGTGATTATGAAGAGAGTCAAAAGTCAGATGAAGCACAAAATCTTAAAGCCAGAAATAATGATCTAGCAGCACAGTTATCTACAGAAATTCAGAAGAATCAAAGGCTACAACAAGAGAATGTGTGTCGCTCTGACTCTATCACTCAAGAAAAATTGAAGGTAAAGGAGAAAAATGACATGGTTGATAAGCTGAAGCATGAACTGGAAGATGAGGTGAGTAGAGGGAAGATTCTCAAGGAAGAACTTGATGTCCAACTTGAATCAAGGGATATGAAGATTCAAAAGTTGGTAGAAGAGCTAGAATCAGTCAAGCAGGAAATAGAGAAGTCTAAATCTAAAGATAAGCCCAAGTTGAAGGATGCACTACACTTGCTATTTGATCATCCTTCGACTGGTGATGATGAAATGAAAAGCAAATTTTCTATTTCTGAAAAGAGGCAGGGACAAATTTTCTCAGCACAAAGACCATACAGTTTGGGAAAAACTGGTATTGGGTTTGATGAATCCCCTTACGTTCATGATAAAAAGAGAGCTGCGAACAGTTCCATATGTGAAAGAAATCCTATAGGTGCTGGAGGTAGGCCTAAGAGGAAAGTTACAAAAAGTATTGGTGACATGTGTTATTTCTGTGGGATTCATGGCCACACATCAAGCTTCTGTTCAGAGGATCTGGAATACATTTCAGGATGTGAAAATAGAAACTGTAATAAATCCAAGAAGAAGAGGAAGCATCAGGAGAAATCAGAGAGGAGAGTCTCTCCAAGGAAAACATTCATCAGATGCTATTTCTGTGGAATAAAGGGACACACAATGAGTATGTGTCAGGAAGATCAGGATCCCAATATCAAAAGAGGATCTCAAGTTGCATCAACATATCAGCAGAGAAGTGACGAAATGAGGTATGTCTTTGATGGAATATGTTTCATATGTTCTGATTTTGGGCATTTGGCAAGACATTGCAGCAAGAAGAAGGCAGGGAAGGAAAAGGAATGTCAAAGGAAATTCCTCACTCCAGTGGTGTCTAATGAGAAATCGTACACTGGAAGGAAAAGTAGTAAATTGGAAAATAGGCGTAGAGCCTCAGGGGAATCACATGGAGCTGAACAAGAAGTGTATCAGTCACCTCCTCAGTCACACTCACGACCACCCTCTAAGAATGAACATGAAAAAATATGGAAGAAAAATGGAGGAAACACTACAACTGTGAGTAAGAAGAATGGACGTTCAATAGAGGACTCACCACCAGTGAAAAAGAGTGTGGTGACTGAGACATCTTATAAGAGAATGACGAACAAAGAATGCATTGAAAAATATGCATTTCGTGCTTCTCAGCGAGAAGTGAATGAAAGAGCAATATCCTTGCAATGGTGGAAGAAGCAGGGGAAGATGGCAAGTAGAGAGATCCCTACCCAGAGAAGGAATCTAGGGAAATGTAATTTCGGTGGAACATCAACGACAGAAATGTGTACTAGTGGGTTTCAACCCCAAATGGTGAAAAAGTCTAAGTCTGTCGAATCTACATATCAGAAAAAGGCTCATAATGTAGGCAATGAATGCCTAGTCATATGGCCAGAACAGTTGAAGTTGGCTAGGCAGCTGGAGGAAGCAAGAAAGGAGTGTGATTCCCTCCAAGAAAAAATCAAAGGGTTTACCCGTCAGGATCAACCACTATCCTCGTTTTGAGGATTTGAGAAACACCCCCTCTCCCTATGTATATAAATTCTATTAACTGATGATTAATATGTTTCAGGTTTTAGGGAGATACAATCCAAGGGGAAGTGGAATCTAAATATTCAAAGTGGAGAAGTGATGTGTTCCAGAGTTTAAATTGGATTAAATCAGGTACAACAGTTGAAGAAGAAAGGGAGAAACAGAGCACAATAGGAAGTGATTGTGTTATTAACTTTATCTCTTGTTTCCTACATCGAGTTCCAACTCAGTAGGCTTAGAGATTTGTTTAATGGCTCAATGATGAGTGCTAGATTGGCATAAATCATACAGGTGGAAGATGAGAATAAATGATGCAGGAGAAAAATGACGTTTATGGGTATAAACAGTGGGTCTAACCCCAGGAAGTGTTGCATAACATAGGGGGAGCATTCAACAGCAAAATTAGATGCCAGATCCATCAAGGAAATAATTGGATGACCCAGCTCAAGTGTTGTCTATCGAGAGAAGACATACTATGGGAGAAGCAGCAGTGATCAAGCATTTTATGCTCATTTATTTTGATCTAACATTTTGGTATCAGCTGACTATTTTCAGGATACCAAGAAGCTGCGAGAAGTAGTTAAAAGGAATGATTTCACTGAACAATGTAACAGTGAGAAATTTCCTGATAAACGTGATGAGGAGGAAAGCAAAAAAGGGGAAGCATAAGTGACTAATGCTGATTTAGAAATGAAAAATCCTCGTCTGCACAACAGTCAAAGAGTTGATCTGAAATTGACATGTAGAATATCATTGGTGATTAGTTATCTCTAGCTCAGACAAGAAGAATGGAATCGCTGCACCAAACATCTTTTATATCTCATGTTGAGATGAAATGCTTTGCTGATGCAGCTAAAGATGAAAACTGCGTTCAAACCATGAATGAAGAGCTAGATCAGAATTGAGAAGAATCAGACGCGGGAGATTGTTTCGAGGCAAGAAGATAAAAATGTCATCATGACTAAATGAGTCTATTAAGACAAAATGAATGAATATGGAATAGTGATTCGGAACAAAGCACGACTGATGTGTAAAGGAGACTCCCAGATAGAGGGAATAGAAGGTGATGAGACATTTGCACCGATTGCAAGGTAGGAGACAATCAGATTATTCTTAGCCATTGCAGGGCAAAGAAAGTTCAAAGAGATCCAGATGGATGTAAAGACTGCATTTCTAAATGGGTTTCTGGAAGAAGAGGTGTACATTGAGCGGCCAGATGGTTTTCGCCACATGCCAAGCAGTGAGATATCAGAGTAATCCCAAGTAAAGCCACATGATTGCAGTAAAAAGAATACTTTGGTATATCCAGGGCACAGTGGATTTCGGCTTGACATACAATGCCAAATCTCAGACGGAGTTATTGGGATATACTGATGCAGACTGGGCCGGTTCAGCAGATGATAGAAAATCAACGTCAGGTGGTGCATTCTATCTTGGTGGATTGTGTATTTCTTGTCTAAGAAAGAAGAAAGATTGCATTTCATTGAGCACCGCAGAAGCTGAGTATATTGCGGCCACTTAAGCCTGCACACAATTATTGTGGATGAAGCAGTAGCTTGAAGATATGGGAGTTGAAGTGAAGTCTCCGATCGGAATCCAGTGCGACAACTCAAGTGCTGTAAATCTCTGCAAAAATCCCATCCATCACTCAAGGACAAAGCACATTGAGATAAAGTATCATTTTATCAAGGAGAAAGTTGAGAAGGGGATCGTGAAGTTGGAGTATGTGCCTACAGAACATCCTGACAAAGGCCTTACCCAAGGAAGCATTTTAAAGGCATCGACTGGCTCTGGGAGTTCAGTCAATTCCCCGCACTTGAAATAGTGTGGATGTGCCCCCCCCTCTCCCCGAGGTATGATGTGTTTTTCCCTGTTGTGCTAATATGTGTTCTCTACTATGTTACAGACTACAAAGGAGTGTCCTTTGGGTTCGTTGACAAAGGGGGAGAAAATAATGATTGTTAAAGGGGGAGACAGTGTGGAGATTTGAAAAATCATGAATGATACGGGGAGAAGCTGACCAGTGGAGCAGCCAGATAGGGGGAGAAATGAGAAAGGGGTGAGTATCAAATCTGACGATGCTAGAAGTGATCGATCAAAGAATAGAAATCACGACATCTGAGGATCGTGATAAAAGCAGAACAGTGGTGTTGGAATGGTGTGAGACGGTGTCCATCTATTCACCAATTGGTTTCAGTGTGGTTCAACAATTGGTATCAATTTAAGAATTGGTATCAGGTTGGAATCGACAATTGGGGTCTGACATGAAGTGATTCATTGATGAAATTTTCATACTACTCTTGTTTCTCACGCCGAGCATTGCTCATGTGGGCTTAGAGTACGTGTTACATGAATCCTTGAACGCTATCAGAATCGCAAAAGGTGAATGGTGGTAGCGATTGGAATAAGACTAAGTGAGGTATCAAAAGTGCAGAAAATCATCCTGAGCAGAGTTGTGAATAGTTGTCAACAAACCCAAAGGGGGAGATTGTTGGGCAGAAATCCCTCAAGGTAACATTGCAGTATTTTTGGGTTGTTTGTGTTTGTTGACAAAGCAGGTTTTCATTGATATTTGTCAAGTTCCTGAGAAGTTGTTGACAATCAATGTTGACAAAGAATGATGACAAAGGAAAGGATGATCTGGAGGTGGTACAAAAGAGCAGTACAAGGTGGCGCCATTTCCCAGTGTTTGTCAAATTTTTGGGGTCCAAAATTTGGAGTTTGGTGAGCATCGCGAAAATAGGATTTCCATGAAGATAATAATTTCATATGACAAGGGCATGAATTTCGCGAAGATAGGATGTATGGTTTGGAAATCGCAAAGACCAGAAGAATGGAGGCGGTGATGCTTCGCGATTACGTCAAGCTTTGCGAACGGCAGAGGCTGAAGCGTATCGCGGCGAAGGCGTGAAGGAATGTTGGGCTTCGCGAGGGAGCTTCGCGGCGAAGTCGCGAAGGTATGTTGACGGTGATTTTTCGCGACTACGTCAAGCTCCGCGAACGGAAGATTGCCGTGGAGCTTCGCGGTTTGGATATAATTCCGGCAGAAACCTTGGAGCTTCGCGATTTGAGATGACGTGGCGTTGACTTCGCATGGAAGGGAAGAGGGTCGGTGGAATCGCCTATAAATAGAGGCCGACCCCTTCGAGCGAAGTAGAGAGAATTTTCAGAGAAAATCTATTGCTCTCGGTTCGCGAAGGTGGTTCGCGAAGGCAGTGTGCTTCGCGAAAGGGGAGCTTCGCGATGGCTATTGTTGCTCCGCGAAAGTTGTGTGCTCCGCACTGGCTCAGTGAGCTTCGCGAGAGAAGTTTATTTGCAACGAGTTGAGCTTCACGAGAGAGCTTTGTGAGAGAGCTTCACGAAAAGGCAGGAGCTTCGCGGAGGCTTGTTTGAGCTTCGCGAAATTGGGAGCTTCGCGAAGTAGGGTTCTTTGCGAAGGTACTTTCCAAAAGTAGTTACCCAGTGGTCAGAGGCAAAGTGATATTTATCAGTGGATGAAAGTTGGACTTTAACAGAGCATCTATCTACAGTTAAGGATGCATTACTTTATGCAAATGAAGAGACCTACAGGTCTATAAACTGTGAGTGGATTCCCTTCTGGAGCAGTGAGCTTAGGAAGAGGAAGAAGGTGATCCTCTCCACCGGCAGTGAGCCAGAGAGAGAGAAATAGGGAGTGACCCTTGGGAAAGCAGTGAGCTGACCCTAAACCTTGTATAGGCAGTGAGCCTGGGCATAGAAGTGATCTAGCCCGAACATTGTAATCCACAACTAGTGAAGTCTAGTGGAATTTGGTATGAACCGGCAACTTGTCGGCGTATGCTCCTTGGACGTAGCCCTTAGCGGTGAACCAAGTAAAAATCTCTGTGTCTGCCTGCTTACTTCCCTGCATTGCATTCAAAGCATCATCATCAGGTAAATGAGATAAGTTATCACAGTAACCACACAAATGAAAACAAAGTGACCCTTGTAACAAAGAGGTCAAGATCCAGTGGGGCAGAAAGAACTTTGAAAAAGAATATCAATACCCTGATTCACCCCCCCTCTCAGGGTATATAGGCCCCTATTGGTCCTAACAATTAAAATTAATTTTTTTCCATAATGATTAGTAAAGACAGTAAAATTTATTTACTATGATTAAGGTTAAAATGGGGTTTTCTTATTACTTGTACTTGTGTTAGAATTAATTTTTCCCAGACATGGTATCTTTTTTTGGGTAAATTGGGTTTAATATTTAAAAAAAATATTTCAATGTAATATAACTATTTTTATTTTATTTTAGGATTTATTTTTAATTTTCCTTTCTCAAAAAACTAATTATCACGGTGAATATAAAATGGTAACAGAAAGTAATCTCTCAGGACAAGGTAATAACACGTTTGAAACATATTTACCCTTTTGTATTGGAGGTTTTTATCAACATTATATACCTAATACTATATTATTGAACAATTATGAAGAAAAATGTGATGAAAGCGGCAACCCATTATTAAATAGTTTTTCTATTTACGAAAATTGCAGTTGTCCTAAATTATATAAGGGAATCCACACCCCTCAATTATTTACACCTATAAATCCGTTTTACACGAAAAAACCCTAGTAACATATCTCCCTAAAATCCTTATTCACAATATATATGTTTTGATCTTCCCAAAATACCAATCTTATGGCCCTTAATAATAGAAGCAAATGAATATTTTTTAAAGGACGTTAATATTATTCAATAAGATCCTTATTTTACAACTTATTTTGTCCCCATGAATTAAGTATTTAAAATTAAAACATAATAAAATAAATTATATACCATATATTTAAATGTTATTATGTTGGTGGTATAATATTTATTTATATCCTCTTCCATAAAATAGGAAATGAATACATCAATCATTTGAACGGTGTACTACCACATTGTAAACTAATGGAATTTATTTTCGATCACTAACTCACTTTGTAAAACCCTAAGATTTTATGTTTTTTTATGAATTAATGTGACCATTTTGAAATGTTTCATTTCATTAAACACTGAAGATAATTTATTTTATATGAAAAAATAATGTTTGGATTTCATTATATGCAATGTGAAATTAATCACGCACTAAAGCAACATTAATGTTTGCCTCCTCTACACAGAACATTAAGGTTAGCTTGTGTTATACACAATAATGACTTTCCTCACCGAATTGTATAACATGAATTACCAAGGATTAAAAGTTGATAATATATTACTAAAATATTATTATTTAATATAATATGGAAAAAATGATTTTAAATTATATGTTATAAATAATATTAACTAATTTATGAAAATATATGTTTATTGAATTTAATATGAAATCATAGGTTTCCAACTAATTATAAATTATGAAAGCCTATTAAATATAAAGGGAAATTTTATTATGGTCACAAATTTATTTTTTCCCTAATAAATAAAATTTTAATTTATTTTTTGCAATTCAGTAAGTCAAATATTCCTTTCACATTGAAAATCGACCTTGAAAATGTTACATGCAATACAGAGTTTCTAACGAAACATCCACATATTGTTTTGATTATTTAAATGATTTATTTATAACATATCCATTAAAAACTAGAAATATGAATTGTAATAATTAATTCTAAAATATTTTTTGAATTTTTTTATCTAAATAAAACATACCAATAATGATAGATATAATTTTTGGTAAAGCCTTTTTATGTTGGAAAATATATGTTTCTCAAATGAGCTACTTTTAATTTCCTATGAAAAAATATAAAATTAATTTTCTAAACATCTAGAAATTTAATTTTTCAAAATAAAATACATTTTTTAATTCATAACGTCGAAATTGACTTAGTGTGATGTTTTGGGGTTTTTCTAAGAAATTTTAATTTTTGATGAATTGTGAACAATAAAACTTCTTAGTTAAAAACTGCCTTTTTCTTAATTAATTACTAATTGTAAAAGATATTATAAATTTTTTATGGTCACATTAAATAAATATTTAATCAATTAATACAATTTAATTCATTAAAATAAATTTCACATTGAAATACAATATAAAATCTTGTTATACTTTTGGACTTATTTTTACATTAAGAACCAGTAACTTCACCTCATCTGCAGGATTAACATTTTTTTTATTTTTATAATTCTAAGAATTGAATTTAAAAAAAATTAAAATACACTAATGTAATAAGAATAATTTTTAGATTCTAATTGGATCATGTTTATTTATGACAAAAATGACTAGTAAATGTGATTAAAATTAATTTTAGTGATTAAGTCCAAATTAATCTTTATTTTAGACTAAAACATAAAATTAAGGTCCCAAATCATCGATTTTTTTTTCCAAAACCCCCATTATATCTATAGTTAGTTGATAAAAAGTAAAATATTGAGTTTTTATTACTTTTTTCATGTTAAGAACATGTGTACACCTTACTTGTTTCTTAATAATTTCAAGTAAGTCATTTACCTTCCCTATAAAAGGCCACCACCTATATCCACATCCTCACACCTGTGAGACCCATTCGATAACCCAAACTATATTATAAAAGTCACCCAACTTCCCTCAGTTCTCCCTAGAAGCCTTACCTTTTGAAGAAGGCAGCTCAAGGTAGCCTTTTGGCCCAAACCAAAAGGAGTTACTCAATTAATAGATTACATCTTCCCTCAAGATCCTTCCCTTTATTTTCCATATCCATCCCCCTACACTCCTTTAATTACATTATTGTTTTACAAAACATGTATCATAAATATAATAAATTTTTTTTATGATAATATTTCATCCTAAACTTTCACACACCTCCATGGAATGTGTAACGATCATATTGTTTCTATCTACGGTGAACAACTGCCTCACGAAACGATGATTGTTTAATTTTTCATTACCACCTACCATGGTGAAAATTATGATGGAAACTATTTTTATATATTTAATATATTATATTTATTATTTATTTAATCTTATTTATTAATTTTACAACACATATATTTTTTACATTTCATTTGGTGTTAATATGATAATTTAATTTGAGGAAGTGTAGACTACTTCCCCCTCAATGTGATATTATTCATTCAAACACTACATAGATTGTATTGACTATAGTTTTAGTGAGTATTTTAGATATATATTATATCATAAATCTACTACAATAATTACATATATATACTTATATGTCATTTTCATTCATTCTTTCAATATGACAATTAAAACGGAAACCGTGTTAAAGCGTATATACAACTTACCATCTCCATGAATGGGGTATTCAATTTCATACTTCATTATGATATATATTATTACAATATGAATATAGTGTATATATAAGATATTTATATAATCATTTACATTCATGAAATCATGATATAAGTATAAAGGCCAAAGATATAACAAATTAAGACACATGCGAAGAATAGATAAAATATCACTCAAAGTTAAATCTCAACATAAGATCGTTAACAAGTGTGTGATATAAGGTCATAATAAATTCATATATTGTATTATGTATAATATTTTTTTTATATAAAAGATTTATAATAAACATATATTTATTATATAGGAATCTTGTACGAGTACAAAGAGAGTCAAGACATATGGTAAGGGGGTTTTAACTCACTTTTAATTTATATGACATATATGCTATGTTCTCCACCCATTCCTATTGTGTAGTGTTTATACTGGCCATGATTGTATTCTATGTATCTTATAACAAAATTTCGGGAAATTAAAATATCCATTTTATTAATTTTCATTAATGGGGGTTATGTTTCAAAAGTTATTAATTTATTAAAATTTATATCTTAATTTCCCTTATTTGAGACTCATGTTTTTTATGCACCTAAACTCTTTTTCAGGGTGAATATATTTCCATTTTACATTTTATATAATGAATATAATTATTTTCATGATATTTAAATCATTATTTAATTTTATTCTCTTACATGGAATGTATGATCCAATGTTACCAAGTGATAAGAGTTCATTTCATCAGTCTTATCTCTTTTCGAGACTTTTTATGTTTATTCTTCCACTGATGAAATCATATAATCCATCTCACAGTAAAATTAATGAAATTTAATATACTATTTTTTTTATAATATATTAATGTATTTGTATCATTTTTATATTCCTTTTTACATATATTATTTAATAAATTGTTTTTAAGGAAGAGAGACATTACCCACTCTCCGATCAGAAATATCCATTCCTTAAAAACTATGTTTACTAAAAAGGGTTTAC
Organism: Viscum album; assembly: GCA_963277665.1. Classification (NCBI taxonomy): domain Eukaryota; kingdom Viridiplantae; phylum Streptophyta; class Magnoliopsida; order Santalales; family Viscaceae; genus Viscum; species Viscum album. The sequence goes on from OY728163.1 coordinate 34,706,605, forward strand.
TTGATTATTATAATAATGCCATATGATCATTAAAATACATTTTTACTATTTTTAAAAAACCATTTTTTATAAAATAATCTTCTTCCTCTTTCTAAATGAGGCATTTTTTCAACATTTTCATTGTGAAAAAAGAATTGTTATTTTTACCACATACGACATGTACGAATTTAGTAACAATTATTCCCTTGAAGCTAACTTTATACGATTAAAAAAAAAATTATTTTAAAATAACATTTCTCCTAATATAATGGATATTAATTTTTTAAAAGTTTTTTTCATATCAAAATAATTTCCAAAAAAAATTATGTTTTAAAAGTATTCAAATAGTTTCCATGATTTATTTATTTTAATTTCATTTATTTTAAAAAAAATGTTTTTCCAAACGTTTTCAATATTTATTTATATGTTTACATTGTATTTTAAAAGAAATTTTTTTAATTTTTTTTAAATCATTCCTTTTTTGTTTTCAATTTTTTTCATAGAAATTTTTTTTCATGCTTCTTTCTTATGTTTTCAAATAAAAAGGCTTTCAAAAACTATTCATGATTCCGTTAAAACAGTTATAAATGTTTAAAAAAACGTTTATTAATATTTTTATAAATATATTTTATTAATTTTATAGGAAATTTTTTCAAAAAATTATTTCAAGTCTTCTTTATATGGGTTTAATGTATTTTCTAGGAAAACGATTATATGTATTAAAAAGCCTTTTTCAAAGAAGTAATGATATTATACTTATGAAATGTTTCTAAAAGATATTTCAAAATTATTTTTCATAAATGATGACATTATTGGATGTTACTCATGCACTTATATGAAATAATCTATAGGTTTCATTCATATAGTTTCTATGAATGGGTTAATCTTATTACTATTATATTTTTGAAACCCATTTCTCTTTCACGAGTTATATGTTTAGGAAATCCATTTCACTATGATTGGTTATTATTTTGATTAAATGATTATGAATCCTATATTTTTTTCCATTGGTTGTAGTATGTTTACATGTTTATGATACCAATTTAATTTCATGTGTTAATATATGAATAATTTTGATCCTTGGGCACACGTATATATTATTTCATTATGAGATGATTGGGACCAATATCTCACCCCAATACATTGGTAAAATATTTACATATCATGAGATAGACTAATATGATTATGTGAATAAACCTTTACTACTTAGATGGTCATGGGAGTGAATCAGGAATTCCAAGTTTTTATGAGGAGTGAACTCATGCTACTATGAAGGCCATGGGAGTGAACCATGACTACCAAGATGGTATTGTGAGTGAACCCATACTACCAATATGGTTGTGGTAGTAAAGACTTGTCTACTATTGAAATCATCATACATTACTATGTGTCTTCCACAACTCCCTATTTTTTTCCTATGTTATGATTTCATTGATTATTTTCATTATTTACTTATGATTTGTTTCTTAAAACGACCATTATTTATGCCATGATTCATGTGTATGATCTTTGATATGTAGGGTATGATATTTTATTTTCATGATAAAGTTATCATACCCTTATGCTCATGATTATTATTACATACCTCCTTTTTTAAAACTTAATGATAATTTGAGCTCACCACTTTCTTATATTTCCTTTCCCTAGATCAAAACTAATTGTTTTAGGTTGAATTAAAAAAGGTGGGGATATTTATGGGAGATATTGAAGATCTATCACCAAGATAGATGATTTTTTACATGTCTCCAAGGAAAATAAACTATTATGATAATCAACCATGTATTATGGTAATGTATTGAATATTCATATAAAATGATTTAATATCAATGTATGTCAAACCTAGGATTTAACAGTTGGTATCAAAAGAATTGTTTAGACATCCTTTGGAAAAAAGGATGAGAAATGTTTAGTGGGATACCAAATTATATTTCTAAGGATATGTCTAGTGATGTATCTATAGATAAGTATAAGGATGATTCAACATTTTGGAAAATGTATTCAAATTTTGGTAAAGGTTAGAGTGAGTGATTTTCCCTAAATACATCCATATCTGGATACGACAAGTGGATGTGTATCTTTCCACTACTGGAAATGGTGGTTTTCCCAACAGATATATATGAACGGTTTGAAGAAACCATTGGTATAATGTAAAAATTCCACATTTTCCAACGGTTTGCTCAAACTGTTGGAAAATGTGTTAAAATAGTTAATATTTCCTAATGGTTAGAGAACCGTTGGGGAAGCTTCAGTTCCTCTAACATATACCAACAGTTTTAATAAACCGTTGGTAAAGTGAGGCTTTCCCAATGGTTTTTAAAAACCATTGGGAATGCTTTACCCCAAATACCCAGTTCCCAAGCTTCTAGTATGCTCGATTGAAGACCTAATCCAGACCTCCTCCTGAAGTCTTCTCGGACTTGAAACACCTTCTTTCCAAATATCCATCTTCAATAAAACAAATTTTAAATTTGACACTTCAAATTATTAAGTTAGTTTTATAGTTCATCATATTTTTATTTTATGATGGATGTTTTGATTTCAGGTAAATTAGAATTAGTGTTGTTGGAGTATGGAACTCTTTGTTTGTAAAATGTCTTTTTTGTTCTACACTTCATACAACATAAATGGTCTGTTTAGTGGGGTTTGTTTAGTGTAGGGGTAAATAGTTTGTTTTAGGTTTTTGTTTTGTGGGGTAAAGGGTATGTTTTATGTTTGTTTTATGTTTTATGTTTTGTGGGGTTTTATTTATTATGTTTAGTGTGGTTTTGCATTTTTTGTAAAATGAAATGGCTAATGCATGATAGTTTGGATTTCTTAATGAGTAAAATGGTTTTAAATTAAAACACCCTATGTGGGTGTAGGAGGGGTAGGGGACTGTCTAGGTGTGGGGTGCTATCCAGGTGTGGGGGTTGTCCAGGTGGGGGGTTGGTTGTCCAGGGAGTAGGTGGCTCTAGGGGGGGCTATAGTGGTGTGGGGGAGGAGGGTACGGGTTTCCCCAAGGAGGGGAGGGGATTGTCTAGGGGGGTCAGGGTGGGGTGTACAGGTGGGGGAGGGGTGTGGGGTGTCAAGGGAGGGGGTGGGTTGTTCAGGTGGGGGGGGGGGGCTTTCCGGGTGGGGGGATGTCCAGGTGGGGGGGGGGGGGGGTATCCACGTGTGGGGATGTCCAGGTGTGGGGGGGGGGGGGGGTTGCAGGTGAGGGGTGTGGTGTGTCCAGGGAGGGGGGTGGGATGTCCTGGGGGGGTATCTAGGAGGGGGAGGGGGTATGGGATGTCCAAGGAGGTGGGGGGGGGGGGGTTTGGGCTACCCAAGGGGGGTGGGGTGGGCTGTTCTGGGGGGGTCTATCCAGGTGGGGGAAGGGGGGTATGGGCTGTCCAAGGAGGGGGGCTGTCCAGTGGGGGGTGTGGGCTGTCTTTGGGGGTGGGGGTGGGATGTCCTTGACACCTCATACCCCCTGGAAACCCTCACTCCTAGAATGTCCCCCCACCCCCTTGACCACCCGACCCCCCCTGGACAGCCTCACGACCCTCGTGGACAGCCCTCCCACCCCCCTTGAACACCCCGTACACCCCCTGGACAGCCCTCCACCCACCCCCCGTGGACAGCCCCGACCATCCCCTGGACACCCTGTACCCCCCCTGGACAGCCCCTCCACCCCATGGACAGCCCGCCCACCAACCCCGTACCCCCCTGGACAGCCTCGCCAACCCCCTGGACACCCCCTTCCCCCCGTGGACAGCCCCTACCCCGTGGACAACCCGCCTACCCCCTGGACACTACGTACCCCCCTAGACAGCCCCACCACACCCTTGGACAACCCGCACACCCCCTGGACACCTCATACCCCCTAGATAACCCCCTATACCCCTGGAAATCCCCCACCCCCTAGAATCCCCCGACCACCTAGAGAGCCACGCCACCCCCGTGGACAGCCCACCCACCCTCCTCGATAGCCCATACCCCCTGGACAGCCCACCACCTACCTAGATAGTCCAATCACCCCCTCTACAAATCGTACCCCCAGGACCCCCCCCCCCCCCCCCGAACCCACTACAAATCCCCCCACCCCTGAGATAACCCTGCCCCCTGGACAGCGACACCACCCCCGTGGATAGGCCTCCCACGCCCCTGGACAACCCATACCCCCTGGACAGCCCCCCCACCATCGTGGACAACATGCCAATCCCCCCCCCCCCCTCGAACACCCGCCCACCACCCCCCAGACACCCCATCCCCCTAGACTCCCCCCACCCCTTAGCAATCCCCCCCAACACCTTGACACCCCGACTCCACTGGACAGACCCGCCACTACCGTGGACTGCCCAACCACCGCCCATGGATAGGCCTCCCTCCACCTGGAAAGCCCGCCCACCCCCCTGGACACCCTGTACCCCCTTGGACTTCCCCTCCACCCCCGTGGAAAGCCCACCCACCCCCCCTAGACACCCCATACACCTTGAACAACCCCGAAAACCCCCTGGACACCTCGATCACCACCTTGGACAGCCCGCCCACCCCCCGGGACACACCCTACCCCCTTGGACAGCCTGAACACCCGTGTTGACAACCCGCCCAACTTGACACCCCGACCCGCTAGACACCCCCACCCCCTAAAAACCTCAGACCCCCCCTTGACATCCCCGCCACCCCCCTAGACACCCCAGACCCCCTTGACACTCCCTCCCCCTTGGGAAATGTATGTGATCACTCAAATTATCTACTAAAATATAAAATTTCTTTAACCTAAAATTTAGTCAACTCTTGAATAATTCTCCTCCACAAGTGTACATGATCTTTTACACTCATGTATAGTTCTTCAAATATTTTTTTGTTACAAATATAGTATTTTCTGTCTTTTATATTATGATTCTCATATACAGTAGTATGTCAGTTATGGTTTCATATAAAGTGAACAATTCTCATTTACGTAAATATATTTTCGATGAAACATCAGTGTTATTAAATGAAATCTCAAATTATTGATGATTCCAATGAGAGGACTAGAGTGGAGAATTTGTTATATGACTGGTTTCTGTTTATTCATTATCACGAAAAAGAAAGGATTCCGACCCAATAAGACATTGATATGAGCACACCTGATGCATCTAATGAAAATGAAGATGTTGTAAGGGTGAAAAAATTGAATTATGCTACCACAACTCCAGTTTATCAAAAGTGAGATAAAATGAAAAATCTGGAATTTTTAATCCGATTTTCATGGGAAAACTATGTATGGTATTTCTAATACAGCAGTTGATTACATTCTTAAATTCATGAAGGATTTACTTTTGTATGATGCATATATTTCCTCAAACCACTATATGGCATGGAAGTTATATGAGAAACATGGATTTTCAAGAAACAAAATTCATTCTTTCCTGAAAGATTTCAGTTTATTTTGGGAGGAAACCGTTGAACGAAATGATTGTATAAAATGTGGAACATCATTCTGGAAGTCAAAATCTGATGGAACACCATCCCACATGCCACTGAATGTAATGTGCCACTTTCCATTGATCCCCAGACTCTATAATATTTTTATGTTTGATGAAATTTCAATAAAAATGAGATGGCATCATACTGAGAGAAAGAAGACTAATGATGAGTTGGTTCACCCTATAGATGGGTTTTTATGGAAGAGATTTGATGCTTGATATTCTGATTTTGCAGCTGACATGCGTATTGTGAGTGTGGGTCTTTCATGTGATGGTTTTAATCTTTTTTGGCAGATGCTTACATCGCACATCACATGACCAATTTTTATACACATTTATAATCTTCCCCCAAGGTTGGGTATGAAAAAACCTTTCACTTTCATGAGTATACTCATATCTTCCCCTTCTGATCCTGGCATTGATATTGACGTATACATGAAAAAATTAATAAAAATATTTGGAACTTCTTTTGAATGTGGGTGTGCACACATACGATGCATATTCGAAAGACATATTTCAGATGTGTGTTGTGCTTATGTGGATGATCAATGATTTTCCAGCTTATGCAATGATGTCTGGATAGAGCACAAAGGGAAACCTGTCATGTCCTATTTGTATGAAGAATACATGATCCAAAAGGCTGAAACATCTCTTTAGTTTCAATTTAATGGGACATCAATGATTCTTGCCATTGGACCATCCATATAGAAATAATCATAGAAGATTTGATAATACCACAGAGACTGATGATACAACTAAGTGTATATCTTGAAATGATGTTATTAATGAATTGAGAGATTTCATTTTTTCATTCGGGAAGGCTAAAATGAAATCTGGATAGAGAAATAATATTTCCACTGAAACCAGTTACAATTAGTGGAAGAGGAGTATCTTTTTTGATTTGACTTATTGGTCAACCAATATGTTATGTCATTTCATAGACATAATTCACATTGAAAAGAATATATGTGAAATGTATCTTTTGATACTTCTAAATGTTAAGGTAATGAAAAAAGATGATTTATGGTCTCGGCGTGACATGGTGGATTGGGGAATTAGACCAGAATTGCATCCTGTGCGTATCAGTGAAAATAAATGGCATGTTCCATGAGCTTCTTATGTGACAACACCTATGAAAAAACAATTTTTGGATGTATTAGAGATTATTAGAGTTCATGATGGCTGTTCAAGTAGTATATCTAAACAGGTCTAAAGAAAAGAGTTGAAGCTAAAATATTTGAAGACTCGTGATTATCCAATTCTTCCGCATGAGTTGATTCCAATAGCAATCCATCATCTTTTCTCCAATAATATAAGGGTGACTGTTATTCTGTAAGAACCCTGTTCTTATTCTTGAGGTATGGTTTTCTTCCTTACTCTTTTCCTTAATTGTTTTTGAGTAAATAAAAAAAATGGGGAAAAATCACCTTTTTGTGGGTACACGCCGTGTACTTTGGCCGTGTGAGATGAGTACACAAGGCGTATAGCCATGCTGGTGATGAAAGGTGTAAAAACCGACTACACACTGTGTAGTGGGTAGTTACACGCTATATAGTCAGTCAGCAGGCAAATAGTAAGGCGGTGAAGGCAGCCGCCAACTGAGTGTCAGTACATGACATGTACTCATGGATTACACGCCATGTACTCATATCGACTGATGAATAGGTACATGCTAGTGAGAAGCCGCCAGAAGAAAAATAAAACAAATGGAAAGTACATGCTGTGTAGTCAATAGTACACACCATGTAGTCTGTTAATTTGGATTAAAATGGGCAGTAGCCTCCCCTATTCACAGAATTGTATTAGAACCGGATGAGGGCTTGGGAGAGATGGCCGAAACTTCAGAGATCACCCGAGCGAGCACTAGGAATCCGATTCCACCTCGGTCGATATTGTTGGAATCGTACGGGTAATCCCTTACTTCTCCTGGAACCATTCTTTCCAATTCTTCCTCTAAGGGAAGTTATTTATGTTTGAACGGGTTTTTTTGGTACCTCAGATGTACATTGTTCTCAAGCGTTTCAATGAGCGTCGATCACGTATATCGATCAGGGGCGATCGAGGTAGGTGGCTTGCTGATTAAATTCCAACTTCTGTGTGTTTGTGTGTACCATTATGCTACGAACCCATGTTGGGGTGTCGTGTGGCTGAGGCCTTGGCTGTATAAAATTCCTAGAATTGTATAGGCATTTAAAGGTGATTATAAAATGATGTTTGGGATCACTGCTTGGATCCAGGACCACCCCGGGGGTGCATTCCTCTATTTAGTCGTTTGGCCCGGATACCCGAGGGTATGCCATGTTTTTATTGACCATTTATTTTCACATGAAAGGAATTGTATATTAAATTTCTTGTTATGCTTTAGGCTTGGCCCAGTTACTTGCTCCTGAGGGCAGTGTTTTACTTTATCCTGAGTGCGTTGTCTTCTTAGGCCGGGGTAAATGGTTGTTTATCCTGAGGTCAACACATCTTATGCCTAACGGCAATAGATTCCATGTTTGAGGGAAATATTTGGTATGCCATAGGGAGAGATTCCTTATGCCTGAGGGCACTATTTTTTATACTTGAGGGTAAGCCTGAGGGCATGGTTATATTAGCCTGAGGGAAAGGTTGTGATTATCCCGAGAGCTTAGTTCTAAGGAACATTGAATGTTATTAAATTGAATTGATAAATGAATATTTAAATGGAAAATGAAACTGGTAATGATAGTTACTTTTGAGTGCTTACTAGTTTTCATCATTTACTGTACACTACTATTACATAATGTTCACTGACAGTTGGGCACATGCCTTTAGTGGGTGCCTACTGGGATTTATTTCTCAAACCCTGTTTGGGTCATGTCTTCAGCCTAAACAGACTATATTGATGCAGGTGTGGATAAGTTCAAGGGTCCCTATATAGGTACATGAGTTTTGCTGAGGTGTATGGGAGCATGGGACCGAGCTTAGGCTCGTGATGCTGTCGGCTGTTCTGTTTTGTTATGATGTACCTGTACTTTCCATTGTATTGTACTGTACTGCTGTGTAACATGTTCTGGCTATTTTCTTAGAACTAGAGACATGTTGCATCATTATCTATATAACTATTGGTTATCTTTTACTGTAGTTGTTCATTTTAAATGTGTATGGTTTATTTCTTCAGGTGTTATTGTATGTTTGTATATTCTATTCCGCTGTGCTACACTTTAACAAATGAGGGCATAGATTCCCCACTATCAAACAAGGGACCCTGCTGCTAGTTAGCATCCTCTGGCATTTGGAGAAATGCGCTTGAGGTCATGTGACAAACTCGGTTCAGGGATCCTGTTGAGTGGCACCAAGATTTAGGACGTTACAAAGTGGTATCAAAGACAAGTTCTTTTCTTTGACTTATTGTTTGGAGCCTTAGTCAAGGATAGGATGAAAATGGTAGTTGGTAATAAGCTGTGCCCAGAAGTAGCTAACCCGTGTATAGGGAAAATCCAATTTACCTCATGTTGCAATTTTATTGATTTTACAATTTATTGTTGATCTGGTTTTCACTATTCGGTGAAGCACTTGAGGTGTGCTATTTATATGTTATACATGGGTTCTATTTTGTTGCAACCTGATTAGATGAGGTTATTCTATCTCATGCATCATTTTGGCACATGTTATAAATCACATGTCATGCATTCTCCCATGCCATTTAGGTGCATTAGAAGTTGCATGTTTCTGTGATAATTGTTGTGATAGAAAAGCTTGCTGTTGTGATAACTGATTTGATAAAAAACTCTTATTTGATAGGGTATTGTTGTGTGAGATTACTGATAGAATGGACGCCAATATTTGGTTTTTGGGGAGTATGGGCCCTCATTTACCAGAATTTGGTCAATCATTGACTTTTTACTTTTGTATAACATGTATAAGATTCCAAAAATTTATTTGTGGGGAGTATGGTCCCTCACGGATTAGAATTTGGCACTTAGTTCTTGTTTTTCAGTATTTACTGGGTTCCAGAGTAGTTTCAGAGGCATACTTTCCGGAAAACCCAGGATACAGGCCATGTAGTTCCTCGGACACACGCCGTGTGTTCTTCTATTTGAGAAGAAATGAAAACTTTTTGAGTACACGCCATGTACCCTCAGTACACGCTGTGTAGTTTCTTCCCGTGTCATGGACCGTGTGGGAGGGGACATGGGGTTGGGAAAGGCTTGGGCAAAACATGCCATGTACTGGATGTACATGCCGTGTAGTATTGACCTGGAGTCTTCTTGTGTAACTAACAACACGGATGGAGGAGACCTTGAGAAATAAACGTCCTGTCCACCTTAGAACATGCCGTGTAGTCTGACCCAGGTACCTGGCCATGTCACTAACAACACAGGTTGGTGTGACCTCCTCTTGAACACACCGTGTAGTCTTGACCGGGGGAAGACCTTGTGGACTTAACTGTGTGGATGGGTAAATGGGGTGGTGTACACTCTGTGTGTGGGTGTAACATGCCATGTAGTGTGGACTGGGTATACAGGTCATGTCACGAATTATATGGGAAGTTATAAATTACACCAAACACGCTGTGTAGAAGTTATACACGCTGTGTAGTTTTGTACAAAAGAAATCCAAGTGGCTTAGCCATGTTGAAGGACTCAGGCAGGGAAGTCGGTTTCAAGAACACGCCGTGTAGTATTTATACATGCCAGGTAGTCATGTTTTGTAAATCTTGGAAACTTTCTTTCTCCAGATCCTTGTTTTCGGTCTTTGATAAACTTAAATCTAAGGTGTGTGTTTGACCTTGTAGAGTCATACCTCCGAGACGACCACCAGTTGTTCACCAACAGTGCAGAAACGATTATACTCTAGAGATGGTAGGCCATGGTCTACCAGTGGATCCTCCAGCGGAGCCATATGCAGCGCCAACCATTATACCGGACACAGGCACAGAGGCACAGTTTCGTGAAGGCTTCATGCGGTTCATATAGACCTTTAAGGGAGCACCGTCGGCTGCCAAATATATGGATGGACTTAGTTGCATCTTCCAGTAGTAGAATCCGCCTATGTTTCTAGGGGATGGAGGACCACTGGCTACAGAGTCTTGTCTAGATTCTATGCAGACTATTTTCGAGCATCTTGAGACACCTCTAGGGTGGAGGGTCAAGCCTGTGACTTATACACTCCATGATTCTGCCAAGAGGTGGTGGGATGTTACCACCCAGTCAGAGAATCAACGAGACATGATGTGGGAATATTTTCAGATAGTTTTCTATGAATTTTTATTCCCAGAGACGCTGAGGGTAGATAGAGCTCGAGAGTTCATGAATTTGTAGCAGGGCGCTATATCGGTGATGGATTATTCTTCTCATTTCACTGAGCTTCAGCATCTTGCACCCGTTCTGGTGGGTGATGAGACATTGAGGGCCAGACTCTTTGAGTATGGTCTTCGATATGACATCTGAGCACTGGTGAATGTTTTCATGTTACCTACAGTACATGCTATTTTGAACCAGGAACTGATTATTGAGAGGAACCTGCGGGAAGCTAGTTGTGTAGGCCAGGGTGGTTCAACACCATTTTCTAGTACTATTTCTACCAGTAAGAGGAAGAGACAGATGGATTTCTCTCACGGTGGAAGTACCAGACAGAATAATTCTTCGGGTGGCCTGATCATGTGCTACCAGTGTGGTAGATAGGGCCATAAAAGACCCCGGTGTACTCGAGACCCGGTAGAGTGCTGAGCTTGTGGAAAGATGGGTCATCTGCATCTCTTTTTCAGGGTGTTTCTACCAGTGGCTAGTGAGAGAGGTTCTGTTCAGACTCAGCGAGCACGAACAGGACCAGAAGCTTCTTACCAGTCAGGAAACTAGAATACATCAGGGTGTGCAGGCCGAGATGGTGGTTGTGGCCATGGTAGCCAGACACCAGGATCTCAGAGGCAATAGAGTGGGACAGCTCAGGGCAGCCCGACTATGTCGCAGGGCCGTGACACTGGGCTGGAATATGCAGTGCAATAGACCCAATAAGAGTAGGATCCCAGACCTTCTACTGTCAGAGGTACTATTCTAGTAGATTCTGTTTTATCTTCAGTACTTTTCGATACGGGTGCTACACATATTTTTATATCTATGCCCGTTTTGGAGAACCTTGGGATATGTGTTTCTTCTTCTTCTGATGTCATGAATCTAGACACTCTATTGGGAACTAGAATGGATGGTGTCCATCAGTGCGAGGAGTTACCCCTTATGGTTGATGGGTGTCAATTTTTATGGGACCTCTATGTCTTAGAGATGACGTGCTATGATGTCATTCTCAGGATGGACTAGTTGGTTCCCTTTCGAGCCTTCACATATTTCTATCGTCGCAGGGTGAGTTTCATGTCACCAGAGGGTGGAGAGTTTCTATACAAGGGCGAATGGGATGTCCAGGAGAGCTAAGCAGGACCTGAGTATCGTGGGAAAGGTGGTGTGACAACCCAGATTGCGAGTTTATATCTGGATGATCAAGGGACCTGTCATAAGGATTTTCCTCTAGTGGTTGATCATTTCATGTATGTCTTCCCAAATGAATTTTTGGGTCTACCTCTGAAGTGAGAGGTGGATTTATCTATTGAGCATATGCCAGGAGCAACACCGGTGTCTATTCCTCCTTATAGGATAGCTACACTAGAGTTGAAGGAGCTCAAGAGACAGTTATAGGAGTTTCAGTCAAAGGGCTTTATCCGACCCAGTACTTCTCCTTGGGGTTCTCCTATCCTTTTTGCAAAGAAGGTGGACAGTACCCTCAGACTCTATGTATATTATCGGAAGCTGAACCAGTTGAAAGTTAAGAATCGATATCCCGTTCTGAGGATTGATGATCTTTTTGATCAACTTCAAGGTGAAAGAGTGTTCTCGAATATTGACTTGAGATAGAGATATCATCAGTTACGCGTTGGACCATTGGATATACCGCTTACAACATTTTGGAGGAGATATGGTCTATACGAGTACTTGGTTATGCCATTTGGAATCTTGAACGCGCCAACAGTTTTCATGGATTTGATGAATTTTGTGTTCCACCCTTAACTAGATTCTTTTGTGGTAGTCTTTGTGGACGAAATCTTGGTGCACTCTCACACTCGACACAACCATGCTACCCATCTTGAGATCGTATTGAGTACACTGAGAGAGCATCATATATATTCTAATCTCTCAAAGTGCCACTTTTGGATGGACCAGATACACTTCCTAGGTCATATTATCTCAGAGGCATGAGTTGTAGTATACTGAGAGAATGTGAGATCATTAGTTTCTTGGGAGCTTCCTAAGAACATGTTTAAGATACAGAGTTTTGTGGCAACGGCTGGCTACTACAGGAATTTTATACAGGACTTCTCCCACTTAGCAGCATCGTTGATAGGTTTTACTAAGAAGGGTGTGAAGTTAGTTTAGATATAATATTGTGAGACAGCCTTTCAGAAGTTGAAGGGAAAGTAGACCTCAACACCAATCCTGATACTTCCAGAGCAGGGGAAGAGCTATACAGTTTTCTATGATGCATCAGGTATTGGGCTGGGAGTTGTGTTGATGTAAGGTAATTGAGTAGTTATGTACGGGTCTTAGCAGTTGAGGCCACATGAGAAGAATTAACTGACCCATGATATCATGTTGGATGCAGTTGTTTATACGTTACGCTGTTGGAGACATTATCTCTTGTGAGAGAATTTTTTGGTTTTCACCGACCACAAAAGTCTCAAGTATATCTTTACTCTGCATGACTTGAATCTGAGGCAACGAAGGTGGATCGAATACCATTAGTACTTTGATTTTTAGTTTGCTTATAAACCTAGTAAGGGTAACGTAGTTGCTGATACACTGAGCAGAAAGACTCAGACACAGGCAGTTCATGAGGCCAGTGGTGAATGGAAACTTATGGCTTTGTTCTCTGAGATGCATTTGGAGTTGCACGATAGTCAAGGGAAAACCTATCTTTCATCTGTAGCTGTGACTTCTACCCTCTTGTATAGAGTGAGGATGAGACAACTATCTGATTTTGAAGGCCTAGTTCTATGGGAGTCGGTGGAAAGTGAGTAAACTCCTCCTGGTTGGACGATAGTTGATGATGAAGTACTGCGTTTCCAGGGACGAGTATGGGTTCCAGGGGATATACATGAGGAGCAGGTGATGGAGTTTAATGCTTCAACTTGGGAAATTCATCCTGGAGTTACCAAAATGTACCGTGACTTGAGACATCAGTATTGGTGGCCAGGTATGAAGAGGGAGATAGCTGGTTTTGTTACGAGATGTTCCACCTGTCAGCTGGTGAAGGCAGAGCATCCGAGACCAGCTCGACTATTACAGTAGTTACCCATTCTGGAGTGGAAATGGGATGATGCAATGCTGGATTTCGTGACTAGGATGTCGAGGTCACTTCGAGGCAATGATGTCGAGTGGGTTGTTGTGGACAGACTCATGAAGGTAGCTCACTTTTTTCCGATCAAGGAGACCTTAGGTGTTGACAAACTCAGGATGTTGTATATCCGTTAGATCGTATGTCTTCATGGGGTCCCTCGTTCTATCATTTCAGATAGGTATTCCCATTTTACATCTCATTTCTGACAAAGTTTTCAGAGGGAACTGGGTACACAGGTGCTTCTGAGCACATCTTACCACCCGTAGACCGATGGTTAGTCAGAACATACAATAAAGGTGCTGGAGGACATGCTACGTGCATGCGTCCTGGGCTTTGGGGGCTCTTGGGAGAAGCATATACCCCCAGTCGAGTTCACCAATAATAATTGTTTTCAAGAAACTATTGAGATGGAACCTTACAAGGCTTTATATGGTAGGCCATGCCGATCACCTCCATGCTGAATGGAGGTAGCTGAGGTTACTTTACTGGGACCACATATCGTGCATGAGTCTTCTAAGCAGGTGCAGTTGATTCAGAAGTAGATGGCTACAACACAGTCTCGTCAGAAATATTATACTGATCGTCGCAGAAGACCCTTGGAGTTCGTGGTCAGGGATCAGGTGTTTTTACCTATTTCACCAAGGTTGGGACATAGATGGATCAGGAGACAGGGTAAACTTTCACCGTGGTATGTGGGGACATTCGAGATTATGGAGAGGGTTGGGCTGGTTGCCTATCAGTTGCAGTTACCACAAAGGTACCGAGCTATGCACGACGTCTTCCATGTATCTTAGTAGCGCCATTATCATTCAGAATCGTCTCACGTCTTTTCGTCCGAGGAGTTTGAGCTTCATGTCGATGCATCCTTTGAGGAGTATCTTATTTGTATTGTTGATAGGAGCACGAAGGTTCTCCGAGGATAGTTAGTTCCTCTCGTACGTGTGATATGGCAGCATTGCCGAGTGCAGGATGAAACCTGGGAGCGGGAGATCGACGTACATGCTCAGTGGCCAGAGTTGTTCTAAGCATTATCTTCACCACCCTTAGAAGGGCAATTTGGGGATGAATTTCTTTAAAGGGGGAAGTTTGTTAGAACCCGGTTCTTATTCTTGAGGTATGGGTTTCTTCATTCGTCTTTTCCTTTAGTGTTTCTGAGAAAATAAGGAAAATGGGCAAAAATCACTTTTTTTTGTGGGTACACACGATGTACTTTTACACACGCCGTGTACTTTGGCCGTGTGAGATGAGTACACAAGGAGTGTAGCCGTGCTGGCGATGAAAGGTGTAAAAACTGACTACACGCCATGTAGTGGGTATTTAAACACCGTGTAGTCAATCAGTAAGCGAATAGTAAGGTGGTGAAGGCAGCCACCAGCTAAGCATCGGTACAAGCCGTGTACTCATGCATTACACGCCATGTACTCTTGTCGACTGATGAACAGTGCCATGCTGGAGAGAAGCCACCGAAGGAACAGTTTAAAAAATGGAAAGTACACGCTGTGTACTCAATAGTACACGCCATGTAGTCTATTTGTTTCGCTTAAAATGGTCAGTAGCCTCCCCTATTCACAGAATTGTCTTAGAACCGGAGGAGGGCTTGAGAGATACGTTCAGTGCTTCAGAGATCAACCGAGTGAGCATCTGGAATCCGATTCGGCCTCTGTCGATCTCGTTGGAATCCTACGGGTAAGCCCTTCCTTATCATGGAACCGTTCTTTCCAATTCTTCCTCTAATGGAAGTTATTTACATTTGAACGGGTTTTTATTCTACCTCAGGTCTACGTTGTTCTTTGGAATTTTGATGAGCGTCGATCACGTATATCGATCTGGGGTGATCGAGGTAGGTGTCTTGGTGTTTAAATTCTAACTGTTATGTGTTTGTGTGTACCATTGTGCTACAAACCCATGTTGTGGGGTCGTGTGGCTGAGGCCTTGGCTGTTTAAAATACCTAAAATTGTATAGGTATTTAAAGGTGATTATAAACTATTGTTTGGGATGACTACTTGGATCCAGAACCACCCCGGGGGTGCGTTCCTCTATTTATCCATTTGGCCCGAATACCCAAGGGTATGCCTTGTTTTTATTGAGCATTGTTTTTCCTTGAAAGGAATTGTATATGAAATTTCTTGTTATGATTTGGGCTTGGCCCTGTTACTTGTGGATGAGGGAATTGTTTTACTTTAGCCTGAGGGAATTGTTTTCTTAGCCCGAGGGCAGTGGTTGTTTAGTATAAGGCCCCAGCCTTAAACCTTACTTAATCTTGAGTTATTACAAGATTACACATTGAGTATCTTTTCGGGTTTAGAGTTTTAGAGAATTATATCATAAAACTTGCATTACATTCCACATATAAACAAAGTGGTTACATAAAGATAGTATTCTTCATTCCCATCAATGGAAACACATTTAAAATAAAACATTGATTATTTCTTGACACATCCTTGACTCTATCATCTTATCATGTACCTTTCCCTTGACCTGTGAAAAACATTTCAAAAACTTGGGATGAGCATAAAAACTCAGTATGGGTTATAAAAAAAACATGGAAAGGAAACATGAGTTCATATATACATAAGAATGAAATCATACTTTACCCATAAAACATAGGCACTTTAACATACCTCATAAAATCATGAATAAATCATAGAAATCATAAGACATAAAGGTAACTTGAGGCATTCATAACATTCTTACGTAGGGAGTAACCCTCTTGGTTACGTTTGGAATACCCATCACAGTATATTCCCTAAACTCTCTTCGGAGAAACCTTAACGTTTCACTCCTTCGCGTTACCCAATGCATTGGAGAGCTATAACGGGCTCACCCGCCCTTAGTTTATCACAGAACCACCCGTCTTCATAATAATGCCCAAGAACCATAACATAATCATATCACATAAAACATGCATAAAGGAAACATAAAATTTCCACATTTCAATCACGAGATATCAATACAACACATTGATATAAAAACATTATGAAAACCATTTTCCAATACTAAAATAAAAGAAAAGTAAAACATGTTATTTATTTTTCTTTTAAAAAGAAGGCATGGCTTGTAGAGGAAGCCGAAGCTCAAATAACGGTCACGACGGCGGAGAAGTCGTTGTCGCCGCATACGTACGACAAAAACATTCCCTTTTGTCATTTAGTAAACGCTTCGTATAAAAAAGATTCCTTTTGAATAAACGTAAAAGTCAAAGGGGTTTATACACCGTATAAAAGAAAGTTGTGTATAAAATAAAATATGCCTCAACGAAAGGAGATTGAGACGAAGTCCCATACCTCATATCCGACTTGACCCGACCGTTCTTTAATCTCCTGAATAATAAACTTGAGTTAATCTATACTTGCTTAAGAACCTTTTTCAAGTTCATTATTCCTTTTATACCATGTTATGAACATCATGTAATCAGTTAAGTTAATAATGTTCATTTTGTCGGTATTTGGTTCTTAAGTCAAAAATAGACTTCTTACACTTACATGTTGTTAATTTGGTCAAAGGTTCATTATATCCAGAATGGTATTAATGATGTAGATATCATATATGTCATATATATCCAGTACATACATGCATTTATAATATTACATAATCATTTAGAGGTAAGAAATGAAATGCACCGTTCATGGAGACGGTAAGCCGTACGTACGCATGAACGCTACTTTCATTTCTATTTCGTATTTTATAGAATGGAATCATAATTATATAAAGGTATATTATAATTCCAGTATAATATCATATATAATATCATAGTTCTATCCTTTATATGTCCCACATATGGTATTTAACGAATCAAATCACTTTGAGGGGGCGGTAGTCCGCACTTCCTAAAATGAAGATATCGTGTTTACCCATAATGGAAACCATAAAGGTATGCCCAAAATGAAAAAAACAGAAGCTTAAGGAAAACATAAACATATTATATATCATATATAAAAATAGTGACATCATAATGTCCACCTTTGAAGGTGTTAAATGAGTGTTGAACAATCATCGTTTCGGGAGGCAGAATTTCGCCATCCACGGAAACCGTATGTTCTTTAACCATTTGATGTATTTGTGTGAGAGTGTAGCTCAAATAAATATTATAAAAACATCCTTGTATATTTAAGATACTGGTGTTGTTACAAAATAAGTAAATAAAAACAGTTTAGGGGGTTGGAGAAGCAAAATAAAACAAATGAACATGAGAGAATGAATTACCTTTAAAAGTGTAACTCCTTTTGATTTGAGCCTAAAGGCTTCCTTTGAAAGAATTCTGCCCAAAGGGAATCCTCTAGGATGAGGAGCGGGATGTGGAGAGAGTAAATGGGTAGGGGTTGGCCGAGCCAAAGGCTTGATGAGTGTGTGAAATGAGGTAGAGGTGGGGGCCTTTTATAAGAGGAGAGGAGGGGCACTTTTGGAAAGTAAAAAAATATTACATTATTTGAAAATGTGTTTCGGTTTCAAAAGGTCCCACATTGATATAATTCGTGGATAAGGTAATAAGGGTTAGAAATCCACTCACCCAATTGGTTTTGGCCATGTGTAGGTTTTAGATTTTTCATTATCTTTCCATTTTATTTAAATCGTCAAATAATGATGTCATCGCTGCATCATTATTATGTCATAAATAATTAAATTTATTTAATGTATAAAAATCATAAATAAAATACTATGATGTAGGAAATCGTTTTAGCTTTCCAATTACTATTTATAATCAAAATTTGGATTTGTATAACCCCACGTAAAAATTGTTTTCGTAAAACATATTATGTTTGTGTCATTTTCACTTTAACATTAAATAAAAAGTAATTTATGTCATTTCCCAACAAAAGTGGATCCATGTGGTCCCCAAGTTGACCCATGGCTTTTCTTGGTCGGCCATGACACAACCAATGAGGTTGGGACATGTGTATAGGTCATTTCATATTATTAAAGCATTATTTATACCTTAAACTACCCTAATTACCACTAATCGCGATTAAAAACTTAATAAATTACTATTCACCAAAAAAATTATTATAATCTCATTGAACCACATTTTACATACTAATGACAACCATGTATGTCGGATTTTCAAAATTCAATACAAATTAGTGGTAAACTTTCATTTAATTGAAAAATCAGTTTGCTTGATTACCACTTAGTGGTTTCACTATTCATCAAAAATTGAAGTTTTTCAGAAAATTACCAAAAATTCACCCTAAGCTATTTTTGATATTACGAATTCAAAAATGAAGTCTATTTTACAAAATTAAAATCATATAAGTCACATTAATTAATTTAATAATTAATTCCCGCTGCCAGAGCAAATAGCGTGTTTTTACAAAACAATAAGTATCAAAAGATTGACACCAGTTTAAGTCTAATTTCAAAGTGAAATTGATTCCAATGACCACCATTGGATAAAATGGTAAAAATATATTCTAATTTCACTTCAAAACCAATTCAAAACATAATCTAATCATATAAATAAATTAGATTAAAAAGCAGTTTTGATGTAAAATGCAGTATTTTTCACTATTCATTAAAAAAATGAACATTGTCAGAAAAATACCAAAAAATCACACAAGGTAAATTTTGATGTCCCAATCATAAAGAATAAGTTTATTTTGAAAAAAATAGTCTATAAAATTGTCAAAATATAGATTCAAAAATGGTTTGCCATCAAAAGGCTCTAAAACAATCTTTTAAGAATATTAGTGTATTCCATGCATAAGATTGTATTTATTTTCATTTTAAGCCTCTATAACACTATCTTAATCATTAATAGACATAGATAAAAATATCTATTATTCATTACTTTCTTGGGATGTTACATCCTTCCCCCCTTTAGAAAATTGCGTCCCCGCAATATATTTACTTATCGAATAAATGTGGGTACTTATCCCTCATTGCATTTTCAGATTCCCAAGTTGCCTCTTCAATCATGTGGTTTTTCCACAAAACCTTTACCTGGTGAATCACTTTATTCCGTAACACTTGCTCCCTGTGGTCAAGAATCTGGACCGGTTGTTCCTCATAAGATAGGTTCTCTTCTAGCTGAACTACCTCTGGACTCAAAACATGAGATGGATCTGGCATATACTTTCTCAACATCGAAACGTGAAAAAAATTGTGTACCTGAGATAAACTAGGAGGTAAAGCCACTCGGTATGCAACTGATCCAACTCTCTCCAGAATTTCGTATGGTCCAACAAACCTTGGACTCAACTTTCCTTTCTTACCAAATCTCATCACACTTTTCCAAGGAGAAACCTTTAGAAAAACATGATCACCTACCTCGAAAGATAGATCCTTCCTCCGGTTATCCGCATAACTCTTCTGCCTGCTCTGAGCTGTTCTCATGTGTTTCTGAATCAGCTGAACTTTTTCTGCCATCTCTTCTACCAATTCTGGTCCCATCAACTTCCTTTCACCCACTTCATCTCAGAAAGCTGGAGTTCGACACCGCTTCCCATATAATGCCTGAAATGGTGCCATCTGTATACTGGAATGAAAACTATTATTATATGAAAACTCAACCAAAGAAAGATGTTGGTCCCAACTTCCCTGATAATCCATAGAACAAGCTCGTAGCATATCCTCCAAGGTCTGAATTGTTCGTTCTGACTGCCCATCTGATTGAGGATGAAAAGCTGTACTAAAATTTAATTCAGTACCCAACGACTTCTGAAGGCCTTTCCAAAAGTTAGAAGTAAACCTGGGATCACGATCCGATACAATAGAGAGAGGAACTCCATGTAACCTGACTATCTCTTTAAGATACAAACGGGAAAGTTGATCAAGAGAGAAAGTATCTCGTATAGAAAGGAAATGAGCAGATTTGGTCAAACGATCAACAATAACCCAGATTGCATTATTACCTCGAGATGTCTTCAGTAATCCAACAACAAAGTCCATGGATATATTCTCCCATTTCCACTCTGGCACTGGTAAAGGCTGAAGCATCCCTTTCGGTAACTGCCGCTCTGCTTTAACCTGCTGACAAGTCAAACACTTCACAGTAAAATCAACAATATCTCTTTTCATTCCATCCCACCAGTAATACTCCCGCAGATCTCTATACATCTTAGTACTGCCCAAATGAACTGAAAACGGAGAACTATGAGCTTCACATAACAACTCTCTCTTCAACTGTGAATCACAAGGCACACACAATCTCTTCCCAAATCTCAAAACACAATCACTATCAATGTTGAATTCAGGCAACTTACCTTTCTGAACCAGCTCTACCTTTTTCTGCAACTCACTATCTTGCTTCTGTGCTTGCTTGATTCTATCTGATAGAGATGATCTCACTGATACCTGAAACAAAACAGAAGGACTTCCTGCACCGACAACTTCTATGCCAAAGTTCATCAAATCCTTAACCAAAGTATCACGTTCCAAACGCAACATTGTTAATGAAGCATTACTTTTTCGACTCAAAGCATCAGCCACTTTATTTGCTTTTCCCGGATGGTAATGAATTGTACAATCATAATACTTGATTAATTCCAACCATATCCTTTGTCTCATGTTTAACTCTTTCTGAGTGAATATATACTTTAAACTTTTGTGATCGGTATATATTTCACACTTTACTCCATACAAATGATGCCTCTAAATTTTTAAAGCAAAAACAACAGCAGCTAATTCCAAATCATGTGTAGGGTAATTTACCTCATGAGTTTTCAACTGTCGTGAAGCATAAGCAATTTACCTGATCATTCTGCATTAGGACGCAACCAAGTCCTTTCAATGAAGCATCACTGTATATAACAAACTCACCATTCCTGGAAGGTAGTGCCAAAACTGGAGCATTCACCAATCTTCTTTTCAATTCCTGAAAACAATCATCACATTCTTTTGTCCAGATAAACTTAACACCCTTCCGAGTAAGCTTAGTCATTGGACTAGATAACCGTGAAAAATTTCTAACAAACCTTCGGTAATAGCCCGCCAAACCAAGGAAGCTACGAATCTCAGTTACATTTGTGGGTCTTGGACATTCTTCCACAACTTTTGTTTTTACAGGATCAACAATTATTCCATCTTTAGAAATAATGTGACCAAGGAAAGAAATTTGTTGCAACCAAAACTCACACTTGCTGAATTTCCCATACAGTTTCTTTTCTTTTAAAGTTTGCAAGATAACCCTTAAATGTTTTTCATGATCCTCTTTACTTTTAGAAAACACCAAAATATCATCAATGAAAACCACCACAAACTTATCCAAGAACTCATGGAAAATTCTATTCATTAAATCCATGAATAAAACAGGTGCATTGGTTAGCCCAAAAGGAATTACTACAAATTCATAATGGCCATATCTCGTACGGAACGCGGTCTTCGGAATATCTGCCTCCTTTACCTTCAGCTGATGGTACCCCGATCTCAAGTCAATCTTTGAAAAAAACAGAGCTCCCTGGAGCTGATCAAACAAATCATCGATATGAGGCAAATGATATTTGTTCTTAACAGTGATATTATTCAAGGCTCTATAATCAATGCAAAGTCTCATAGAACCATCTTTCTTTTTAACAAATAAAACAGGAGCACCCCATGGTGATGTGCTAGGTCTAATGAAACCTTTCTCTAATAAATCTTGCAATTTCTCCTTCAACTCTAAAAGTTCAATTTGTGCCATTCGATAAGGGGGTTTTGAAATTGGCTTAGCATCAGGAACTAAGTCAACAGTAAACTCAACTTCCCGATCTGGTATTATTCCAGGAAACTCATCAGGAAAAACATCAGGATACTCATTTACCACTGGCACATCATTAATCTGAACAGTTCCTTTATTTTCAACGACGTGTTCAAGGTAACATTCATTTCCATCTTTTACAAGTTTCTCGGCCTCTTGATATGTTATCAAAAGTAAGGGTTCATTCTTGTAAACAAAATGAAAGTCTTTCTGAAAAGAAACTTCTTTAGCTCTACAGTCAATCTTAGCATGGTAAATAGAGAGCCAATCCATACCCAGGATAACATCAAACTCTACTAGAGGTAGAACAATAAGGTTTTCAAGTAGGTTCTTTCCACAGATAAGTATAGGAAGATTCTTATAAATTCTTTCTGCCTCGACACTTCCCCCAGGTGTTTTTACCAAAAGTTCAGGAGTCATTTCTTGAGATGGTATTCCCATTTTACTAGAAAAGGTTTCAGAGATGAAAGAATGTGTAGACCCCGAATCAAACAACACACTGGCATAATCTGAAAAAACAAACAAAGTACCTGATACAACTTCATTTGATGGCCCGACATCTTCTGAAGTAGTTGCAAAGGATTTCACCACCCCTTTCTACTTGTAGTCTAACTGCTTCCCATCACTCAAGATCCTTGTCGGACACTCGTTTGCATAGTGACCCATCTCATTGCACTTATAACATTTCACTAACTGTAAATCAAATTTGTTCTTACCTTCACCTTGATTCTTTTTAGTGCAATCACGAGCCTTATGTCCCATCTTACCACATCGGTAGCACTTCCCAGAATTCAGAAGACATTCCCCAGCATGCCTTTTGCCACATTTATCACAAACTAGAAACTTAGTTCTCTTACCATCAGACTTTTTTGAAGAATTCTTACTTTTCTCCTGCCACCTCGGCCTCTTCTTCTTCTGGTTGTTATAGAACACTTGGTCATCGGCAAACTCCATTTCCACCTTCTCAGCACATCGAACAAGCTTTTCATAACTTTTAAACTCACGAGAAGCTAATGCCCTTCGGTATTTTGGCTTTAATCCTGAGTAAAAACGATTGATTTTACTATCAAGGTCCCAGATAAAATTTGGAGCATACCTTGCCAATCGAGTGAACCTTTCTTCATAGGCAGCCACTGAGTCTTCCTCTTGCCTCAATTCCAAGAATTGCTTTTCCATCCTAAGTCGAACAGCCTTAGGAAAATACTTCTCAAGAAACATACCTTTGAATTCATCCCAGTCAAGAGCATCAATCTCATTGGCATCCCTGATATTCTTAACCATAGACCACCACTGATCTGCTTCACGCT
This sequence comes from Viscum album, assembly GCA_963277665.1. Lineage (NCBI taxonomy): Eukaryota > Viridiplantae > Streptophyta > Magnoliopsida > Santalales > Viscaceae > Viscum > Viscum album. The sequence continues at coordinate 34,730,341 of OY728163.1, forward strand.
CCAAACGGTAAATAGCAAGACTAACCTTTTGATTGTCTGAACACCCCATGACATCAAAAATCTTCTCCAGTGCTTTAATCCACCCTTCAGCTAGCACAGGGTCAGATGATCCTCTGAATGATGGGGGATGTTGCCTCATGAAATGTTCCACCACTGACATGTTCCTCTGCGGTTGATCTGGCTGATCTCGTGCATGGATACCACCGCCATTTATCGCTTGAGTCAACTGCGCCATTACTGCAACAAACTGTTCAGTTCCAATTCCGACCATTTCTAGATGCTGATTCGGAAGGTTATTTCCTTCTGTATGCCTTCCTAGCACTGCTTCCCTGTTTCCTCTGCGGAAAACCATTCTGAACAAACATGTCTTAGATGAAGCAACATGGTAATCTTTAAATGCTATATCATTTGAAAAAAAAAAATATTTTTGGATAATCATTTAATAGAATTCTAGCTCCTAAAGTTATCTAAACCGACCTTTGATACCAACTATAAGGCCCCAGCCTTAAACCTTACTTAATCTTGAGTTATTACAAGATTACACATTGAGGATCTTTTCGGGTTTAGAGTTTTAGAGAATTAGATCATAAAACTTGAATTACATTCCACATATAAACAAAGTGGTTACATAAAGATAGTATTCTTCATTCCCATCAATGGAAACACATTTAAAATAAAACATGGATTATTTCTTGACACATCCTTGACTCTATCATCTTATCATGTACCTTTCCCTTGACCTGTGAAAAACATTTCAAAAACTTGGGATGAGCATAAAAACTCAGTATGGGTTATAAAAAAAACATGGAAAGGAAACATGAGTTCATATATACATAAGAATGAAATCATACTTTACCCATAAAACGTAGGCACTTTAACATACCTCATAAAATCATGAATAAATCATAGAAATCATAAGACATAAAGGTAACTTGAGGCATTCATAACATTCTTACGTAGGGAGTAACCCTCTTGGTTACGTTTGGAATACCCATCACAGTATATTCCCTAAAATCTCTTCGGAGAAACCTTAACGTTTCACTCCTTCGCGTTACCCAATGCATTGGAGAGCTATAACGGGCTCACCCGCCCTTAGTTTATCACAGAACCGCCCGTCTTCATAATAATGCCCAAGAACCATAACATAATCATATCACATAAAACATGCATAAAGGAAACATAAAATTTCCACATTTCAATCACGAGATATAAATAGAACACATTGATATAAAAACATTATGAAAACCATTTTCCAATACTAAAATAAAAGAAAAGTAAAACATGGTATTTATTTTTCTTTTAAAAAGAAGGCATGGCTTATAGATGAAGCCGAAACTCAAATAACAGTCACGACGGCGGAGAAGTCGTTGTCACCACATACGTACGAAAAAAACATTCCCTTTTGTCATTTAGTAAACGCTTCGTATAAAAAAGATTCCTTTTTAATAAACGTAAAAGTCAAAGGGGTTTATACACCGTATAAAAGAAAGTTGTGTATAAAATAAAATATGCCTCAACGAAAGGAGATTGAGACGAAGTCCCATACCTCGTATCCGACTTGACCCGACCGTTCTTTAATCTCCTGAATAATAAACTTGAGTTAATCTCTACTTGCTTAAGAACCTTTTTCAAGTTCATTATTCCTTTTATACTGTGTTATGAACATCATGTAATCAGTTAAGTTAACAATGTTCATTTTGTCGGTATTTGGTTCTTAAGTCAAAAATAGACTTCTTACACTTACATGTTGTTAATTTGGTCAAAGGTTCATTATATCCAGAATGGTATTCATGATGTAGATATCATATATGTCATATATATCCAGTACATACATGCATTTATAATATTACATAATCATTTAGAGGTAAGAAATGAAATGCACCGTTCATGGAGACGGTAAGCCGTACGTACGCATGAATGCTACTTTCATTTCTATTTCATATTTTATAGAATGGAATCATAATGATATAAAGGTATATTATAATTCCAGTATAATATCATATATAATATCATAGTTCTATCCTTTATATGTCCCACATATGGTATTTAACGAATCAAATCACTTTGAGGGGGCGGTAGTCCGCACTTCCTAAAATGAAGATATCGTGTTTACCCATAATGGAAACCATAAAGGTATGCCCAAAATGAAAAAAACAGAAGCTTAAGGAAAACATAAACATATTATATATCATATATAAAAATAGTTACATCATAATGGCCACCTTTGAAGGTGTTAAATGAGTATTGAACAATCATCGTTTCGGGAGGCAGAATTTCGCCATCCACGGAAACCGTATGTTCTTTAACCATTTGATGTAGTTGTGTGAGAGTGTAGCTCAAATAAATATTATAACAACATCCTTGTATATTTAAGATACTGGTGTTGTTACAAAATAAGTAAATAAAAAGAGTTTAGGGGGTTGGAGAAGCAAAATAAAACAAATGAACATGAGAGAATGAATTACCTTTAAAAGTGTAACTCCTTTTGATTTGAGCCTAAAGGATTCCTTTGAAAAGATTCTGCCCAAAGGGAATCCTCTAGGATGAGGAGAGGGATGTGTAGAGAGTAAATGGGCAGGGGTTGGCCGAGCCAAAGGCTTGATGAGTGTGTGAAATGAGGTAGAGGTGGGGGCCTTTTATAAGAGGAGAGGAGGGGCACTTTTGGAAAGTAAAGAAATATTACATTATTTGAAAATGTTTTTCGGTTTCAAAAGGTCCCACATTTATATAATTCGTGGATAAGGTGATAAGGGTTCTAAATACACTCATCCAATTGGTTTTGGACATGTGTAGGTTTTAGACTTTTCATTATCTTTCCATTTTATTTAAATCGTCAAATAATGATTTCATCGCTGCATCATTATTATGTCATATATAATTAAATTTATTTAATGTCTAAAAATCATAAAAAAAATACTATGATGTAGGAAATCGTTTTAGCTTTCCAATGACTATTTATAATCAAAATTTGGACTTGTATAACCCCACTTAAAAATTGTTTTCCTAAAACATATTATGTTTGTGTCATTTTCACTTTAACATTAAATAAAAAGTAATTTATGTCATTTCCCAAGAAAAGTGGATCCATGTGGTCCCCAAGTTGACCCATGGCTTGTATTAGTCGTCCTTGACACAACCAATGAGGTTGGGACATGTTTCTAGGTCATTTCATATTATTAAAGCATTATTTATACCTTAAACTACCCTAATTACCACTAATCGCGATTAAAAACTTAATAAATTACTATTCACCAAAAAATTATTATAATCTCATTGAACCACATTTTACATACTAATTACAACCATGTATGTCGTATTTTCAAAATTCAATACACAGTAGTGGTAAACATTCATTTAATTGAAAAATCAGTTTGTTTGATTAGCACTTAGTGGTTTCACTATTCATCAAAAATTGAATTTTTTCAGAAAATTACCAAAAATTCACCCTAAGATATTTTTGATATTACGAATTCAAAAATGAAGTCTATTTTACAAAATTCAAATCATATAAGTCACATTAATTAATTTAATAATTAATTCCCGCTGCCAGAGCAAATAGCGTGTTTTTACAAAACAATAAGTATCAAAAGATTGACACCAGTTTAAGTCTAATTTCAAAGTGAAATTGATTCCAATGACCACCATTGGATAAAATGGTAAAAATATATTCTAATTTCACTTCAAAACCAATTCAAAACATAATCTAATCATATAAATAAATTAGATTAAAAAGCAGTTTTGATGTAAAATGCAGTATTTTTCACTATTCATTAAAAAAATGAACATTGTCAGAAAAATACCAAAAATTCACACAAGGTAAATTTTGATGTCCCAATCATAAATAATAAGTTTATTTTTACAAACATAGTCTATAAAATTGTCAAAATATAGATTCAAAAATGGTTTGCCATCAAAAGGCTCTAAAACAATCTTTTAAGAATATTAGTGTATTCCATGAATAAGATTGTATTTATTTTCATTTTAAGCCTCTATAACACTATATTAATCATTAATAGACATAGATAAAAATATCTATTATTCATTACTTGCTTGGGATGTTACATTTAGCCTAAGGGAAACACATCTTATGATTGAGGGTAGTAGCTTCTGTTCCTGAAGGAAATATTTGGTATTCATAAGGGCAAGATTTCTTACGCCTGAGGGAAATATTCATTATACCCGAGGGAAAGCCTGAGGGTGTGGTTATATTAGCCTAATGGAAAGGTTCTGATTATCTCAAGGTCTTAGTTCTGAGGAACATTTAATGTTATTAAATTTTACTGCTAAATGAATATTTAAATGGAAAATGAAACTGCTAATGATCGTTACTTTTGGGTACTTACTAGTTTTCTGCATTTACTGTACACTGTTGTTACACAATGTTCACTGACAGTTGGGCATGGGCCTTTGGTGGGTGCCTACATGGATTTATTTCTCACACCCTATTTGGGTCATGACTTTGGCCCAAACAGACTATATTTCTACAGGTGTGGATAATGGAAAGGGTCCCTATATAGGTACATGAGTCTTGCTGAGGTGTAGGGGAGCATGGGACCGAGCTTAGGCTCATGATGCTGTCAGCTGCTATATTTATTTTTTTCTATAAATGTAATTTCCATTGTATTGTATTGTACTGCTGTGTAACATGTTCTAGATGTTTTCTTAGAACTAGAGACACGTTGCATCATTATCTATATAACAGTTGGTTATCTTTTACAGCATTTGTTCATTAGAAATGTGTATGGTTTATTACTTATACTGTTTTTGTATGTTTGTATATTATATTATACTGCGCTACAGTTTGATAATTGAGGGCATAGTTTCCCCACTGTCAGACCTGGTCCCTCGCTACTAGTCAGCAGCCTCTAGTGTCTGGGGAAATTATTTTGAGGTCATGTGACCAATCGGGTTCGGGGCACCCGTTGTGTGGCACCCGGATTCAGGACGTTACATATTCGGTTGTACCATTTTATTAGAGATATTTGTGCTAAGAAGTTTTCCATGTCGTTCTTGAAAAAAATGTTGACAGATGCCCCATTAATTTTGTGTGTGTTGGAGAAAATTTTTCCTCCATCATTTTTCACATGCATGATGCATCTGACTATCCATATTCCCACTGAAATAATTCTTGGAGGACCTGTTTCTTTTCATTGTATGTATCAAACTGAATAAAATATGTACACATTAAAGTATTATGTCCGAAATCGGAATCATCCCGAAGGTTCTTTCGTGAACAATTACTTGGCTAAAGAATATATGGGTTTATGCTCAATGTATTTGTCTGATATTACTACTAGAATGATCAGAACAATGAGAGATGAAGATGAATATTAAGAGAAAATTGAACCCAGTTTTCCATCACTTCCTCAAACTGGAAGAATTCCTTGATCATATACATTGAAGACATTAAGCCTTGAAGAGCGGGAGATTGCACATCGCACAGTTTTTTTCAACTGTGATTTGTTCGATGACTACATCTGGTAATTAAATTGAATATATATGTCTTACATATATATCTACTAAACTATTCATATTTTTTATCTACAGGGAACATAAAACAATGATAAATAGAATTCATCATTCTTTATCTTTGAGAAGGATGGAGACTTTTCCTAGAAAAGACTTTTCTTCGTGTTTAAAATTGAAGGTAAAATTATTACTTTTTAGAAAAATAAAATCAATATTTAATTATGTTTAATATTCATTTATCTTGTAGGTATTGAGTTTGCATCCTGACTCTGTCTTTGATGAAATAAGAGAATTGGTTTTTGGTCCAAATACCATGGTTCGTGACTGTAAATCAATTGTTATCAATGGGTACAAATGTATTGTCACTGGATGAGAAAAGAACATGAGAACACAACATGATGGTGTTATGGTTACTGCCACAATAGATTGTTATGCCAGTTAATCAGATAGTAGACCGCGATTTGATAATGTGGGATATTATGGAGTCATTGAAAAAATAACAATTTTTGATTATTACTCTCATGGACGAGTCACGATGATGAAATTCCATTGGTTTTTTCAATGACGAGACATAGAAAATTTATTGATTATTGTGGATTTTGAGTAATTAATATAACTTTCACTCTTGTTACCGAAGAACCATATGTATTGGTATCAATGAATAAACATGTTTTTTATGTCAATAACCAACTTAGACCTGAATTTGGTGTCATAGTTGAAGTAATTCTAAGAAACATTTTTGATGATGGTGATGATGGAATTGACAACATCCCTACTACCATTAGAACCAATCCATTTATTTCTTTTGATGACTCCAATAGCTCAATTTTCAGATTTGAATGAGAACCTGATGTTGTGGTGGGAAATATATAGAATCATACATTCATGTTCTCAATTTTATTGGTTTACCTCATGTTGGGTTGTTAAGGTTGGTTCTATTAAAATTGATTTAATATTGAAACTTGAATCATCTACCTGAGCAAAAGAAATTAAATTTTTCCTTAATTTTGACAATTTCTTTTCAACTTATGAATCTGGTAGAATCAATGTTCCATGATTTTAATAGACTGATGAAACTTAGTAAATAATCATCTTATTAAAAATTAAATTTCTTTATTACATCTTGTACGATTTATTGACTTCATTTTATATTTGTTCAAGCTCACCTAAAACAATGGTTAGTTAAATTATCCATGAATCCCCCTATTCCATCTCATTTATTTTGTTTTTTGGGTTACACATTAGTTATGCTTTTCTATTTACTTTCATATTTGTTTTCAAATGTATAAATGAAACCAATTGAAGAGAGGCAACAAAAACAGATTATGGACAACAATCGTTGCTTGACCAAGCTGGGAATTCCATCACTAGTCCCTATAGTGAGTATTTTATTTCAAAGATATTTATTTAGAATATATATAATGTCATGTGATTAAATTTTTTTAAACATTTATTTAGGATCCATTTATTAGTTGGTAGTTATTTGAGGAGTAGTTGAGTAGTGGTCCAAGTACTGGGGTTGTTCGTACAAGGGGGGTGGTACGAGAGCTAGACGATCAGGTCGGCATACCCGATTAGACCCTGCCCCTCCCACTGACATACCATCCATCCCACATTCTGATCCCGGTGTGCCGTTAGGGACACACGAGATATTTTGGCCTCCCATGTTTTCACCACCATTTACATCTGACCCTCCAGACCCATCTGTATCATATCCGATGATGATTCCCACTCGCCATCCAGCATTTGTCCAGCCATCCCTGTCATCGTCTTTTACTACTGCTTTGATCTCTCCGGGCTTTTATATTCCATCTTCTTCAACTAATGCTCCGCCAGAGTCTTCCCCTACGGAGCATACATTGGGACCCAATCCATCTGTATAGGGTGTTCCTTCAGTTTCTGCGGATTCAACGGCGCCCACTGATCAGACTACCACAGGTATACTTATACAACCCTAGGAAATTGTTACGCCATTATTTATCTTCAATATTACATGTATTGATAAAATATTTATTTTTCTTTCATAAGAGATACATATACTGATAGGATGTGGGGCGGGGGTGTATACGCATGCATTCGATGTGGAACCGCCGCACACAGTTGATGGTGGAATAAAATGAACATATTCAGAAGATTGAAAATCAGGGCATCAATGTTTGTGTTTTTTGGGGATGCTTTCCAAATACTCCGACATCATTCTGGTCAGCCCACTCTCATGGAGATAGTTGCCAAATTAAGTCAAGGATAAATCCTAGGCAGAGATATGGGTAAAAAATCAGTTGTATTTAATGCAATATATTAATTTTTGTATTTATATGAATTAATATTTTGGTTTCAGCTATGGATTAATTTCCCCGATTGTGAGGGTGCATGGCCAGAACATCTAAAAGATTTAGGTGAGCTTTGGAGAACTTATAAGAATTATTTGTACATTGGCTGGTGTGATAGAGTGGGAACAGAGTTGGAGGAGGTCCCTATTGTGGATAATTTACCATTAGAATAGTACTGACAGTTGATTACACATTGTAAGACTAGCCAATTTATGGTTTTAATCAATTTAGAGGTATTTAAATGAGAATTTTAATGTTTTTCATTAATACTAATTATTGAATTTTATTTAGGATGCATCTAGAAGAAAAAAAATTGATTCTAAGAAATACGTCCACACATTGTGATGTACTATGATGCCAGATCATGAGAGAAAACTGGTATGAGAATTTATAATCTTTCTTTACGACTTGCACTTTCTATTGCTTCCTCCATAATTTATTCGATTTATAAAGTTATTATATAATTTTAGTTATGTAATTATAGTTTTTTTGGTATCCTATTTTTAATAATTGTTTCCTATATTCAATGTCATTTTAGAGGCATAAATTGAATATAGAAGGGCATGTACGTCAAGAAAAACTGTTTTTCTTGAGTAAAAAGAAGAAAGTTGGAAGTGCGGTTAATGAACCGACTCAGCAGCAGATTATAAGTTTTACATTGTAGATTTAAAATTTTAATCTCTATTTTGTAACTTAATAATATATTTATATTTTTAACAGGCTTCTTTAGAGGCCCTTGATGCCCCTGAACTTGACAATTTTGGGCCAAACGATCACTTACATCAGGTGTTGGGAGAGGAGAACCGTGGTAGAGTACACTGTCGGCATGGGAAGAGTATAGTTTTGATGAGGTATTGGCCCTCCTCAGGTACGAGCTGTAGTGCCACTAAGTTGTAGTAGGTTAAGGCATAGGAAGAACATGCTAAAAAAAGTTCCATATAGACGGCATCACAGTTTTCTATAGAAAATAGTACATTTATGAAACAGATGGAAGCTTTACATCCAACACTTCCACCAGAGGCCAACACTGCTTGTGAGGAATATATATCATCGATGCGTTATATATATAGTTTAACAGGTGGTAGTTATAGAGTTTGTTGAGATGATTGCGAGGAGGAGGATGAGGTAGAGGATGAGGAGGGTGAGGAGGAGGACAAGGCTAAGGAGGAGGCTAGGGAAGAGGAGGAGGGCAATGAGGAGGCCGAGGATGAGTACGAGGGTGAGGAGGGTGGGGATGATAATGGGGATGATGATGAGGATAAGGGTGAGGGTAAAGATGATGGTGATAATAGTGATGGTGATGAGGGACAGATTGATCTGTTACATTTTTGAATGATATTACTGACCTTTGATGTATATAGATTTGTTGTGTATCAATATATGTGTGATTAGGTAGGTCACATTATCTTTATTTTTTTATATATAACTAATAAAACATGACTTGATGATTTGCTGTGACATCCCCCTATTTTAATGAAATTGAAAATTTTTAGTGGAATTTAGAAAATTGGTGGTCTGATTACATGTTGATATACTGAAATTATTTTTTTTACCATGAAAGAATTTTCTTAGAAAATATGTAAATAAAATCCCTTGAACCCGAGACACCCCCCCAGACATCCCCATAGAAAGCCCCCCAGACACCGCCCCCCCAATCCGTAGACCCCAGAAAGCCCCTCAGACAGCTCCCCAGACAACCTCCCAGACAAACCCCAGACAGACCCTAGATAACCCCCCTGGATAGTCCCCCCATCCTCTTCCCTGGACCATGGACAACCCCCCGGACAACCCCCCCCAGACAGCTCCTCGGGAAGCTCCCCAGACATCCCCCCGAACAGCCCCCTGGACAGCCCCCCCTCCAGCCTGGGCCCTGTAAATCCCCACGAACATCCCCTAGACATCCCCCAGATATCCCCCTCCTCCCTAGACCTTGAACAACCCCCTGGACATCCCACCGAATATCCCCTCCCCCCCCCCCCGTACAGGCCCCCACCCTCCTCTATGGACCCTGGACAACCCCCCACCCTCCTCCTACCATGCATAACCCCCTCCAAATATATTGTAGAGACCCTAAGCTTAATGTGCATGGACATTACATTACTTTTTTGGAATACTTAGTACATAACAAAAACACAAACACAAGGAACGTAATAGTTTAGTGTCTTTGGAAACTCGGAATATAATCTTCTAATCGTGGTGAAAGATCTTCAACATCTCCCATAAAGATCTTCATTTTTTTATACCTAAAACCTTTCTTTATATCCTGGGGAAAAGAAAACATAAAAGGGTGAGGTCAAATTCTTAGTAAGGTTAAACAAAAGAAATATCAATCACATCATATTCATAAGAACATAACATTTTGGAAATCTTAACCTGCAAAAGAGATCATAATATCATAACATGGGATAAATCATAGTAGTGAAATGTAATCCCAATAATCATAACTTAAAACATGAAACTTTTTGGCATACACACATAATCATAGAGAATCATTTCTTATTATTCAATACTCATTGCCAAGACTATCTTAGTGGACAAAGTCCATTTCTAAACCGAGTTCACTCCTCATTTCAGTCCTGTTTCACTGAACCGGTTTAACCTACCGTTCCAGCCATGTCTATCTCATGAGATATAAAATCTTTAACCAATGAATTGAAGGGAGATATAGGTCCCACCCATCTCATAATTAAATCATTCTTACTTGTGCCACAAAATAAACTTAAAACATTTATCATAACCCAAAGAATAAAATGGGTTTCATAAACATCATCCCATCATAACATAATCCATCTAAAAAATGGATATCATTTCATCATAAGAAAAGTGAAACCATGTAAATCATAGAGACATGATACTTGAAACATACACATGTGAAATAATGTCATCTTAGATGAAAATGGTTTTGATAAAATACTTGAAATGAATTCTTGAGGAAAATATCCTTTTTTCTACAAAATCATTTTCTTTTCACAAAATGTCATACAATTTTAAAATAAAAGGATTTTGTTGAAAATAGTCATCAAATATTTTGTAGGAAGAGTCATGAAAATAAGGCTTTATAAAACCGTAAAAATCCATTCATGCCGTATAAGTTAAAAAAACATTCTTCTCGTACTTTTTTCGGAAAAGTCAAAAAGTACCTCGTAACGTAATCAAAATAAAGATTCCTTACATACCATGTAGTAAAAGTCAAGAATGGGTAAAAAGGAATTTAAACATACATGAAAACACTTTTATAAAACATGGACATGAATGATTGAAATTACCCCAGTAAATACTTACGAATAAGCAATCTCGGATAAAAATGAGATTTGCAAAATTATCCCTTACCTTAGGTCCGATTTTCTTCGTAAGTGTCCGAACCTCATGTATAATGATTTAAATAATGTCATTGACTTATTACAGAATCATACTCATTGTTATGATATAATATATGGTCATATTATTAGCTTCTTATTAGTAATATTTAATTACTACTTGTTTCTTCGGGTGTTTATTACTTTTTGTTCTTATGCGTGTTTTGTCGAATAAATTATTATACTTATTTTTAGGCTATAGATAAATCATTTATAGAATTCTATTAGTGTAATATATATCATATTTATTCACTCAATTCATTTATATAATCATTATTCAATGAAGATCATGTAGAACGAGTCACATCACATCGTGGAGACGATATTCCATACGTACGGACGAGCGATGATATCGTTCCCATGATCATGGAATTGTATTGGAGTGTATGTATACTATTTCAAAATCAATATCACTTTATAATAGTCATATATAGTCATTATTTACACCATTATACCCATCCAAGTAAGGTGGTGGTGGAAAATATATTACACCACGGTGTGGAGACGATATTCCGTACGTAAGCACGCGCGGTGATTTCGTTTTCCGTAGGATGTATAGATGGTGAAATAGGGTTGTTTAATACTTATAATAACATATCAGTATATGAGTGATACTGATGTTATTACTTCATAATGAAACAACCTAATAAGAAGAAGTGGATGAAGAAATAAAGTTGAAAGAATCGGTAACAGACATTACCTCTTCTTTGAAGCGCCTCTTTGAGTCCTCATCTTAGGGCACTAAAATTGGTCTTTGAAGAAGACCAGGACCTCTAGGATGTTTCTAGGGAAGTGGAGAGGAGAATTTCGTAGGGGTTGGCCGAGCCTGAAGGCTCAAAGTGGTGTGAGGAAGAGAGGGAGGAGGTGCCCTTTTATAAGGGAGGAGAGGGGCTCCTTTGGAAAAACTAAAAATATTATTTTATTATAAAGTCAAATTCGGTTTTAAATATTTCCAAATTGATTTATTTCGAAGATAAGGTGGGGATGGGTCGAAAGACTCTCATACAATAGAATTTAGACAAGTTTAGGTTCCTATTTTAACCTTATCATTTAGATTTAACATTAAGTAAAATAATTTTACTCTTACCGTGTCTTCTTGTGTTCTTATACTATAAGGTTAATAAACTTACTATAACAAGCCAAACTAACCCCAAGTTGTCTATTATTAATATATTTAACCTTATATAAGTAATTTGGCCAAACCTTAGATTTTTATGAATAAAATAACAATTACTAATATAATATTTGTTTTAAAACTATTTTATGTCAATTTTGACACTATTTAGTAATTGATTTTTGGGAAAATCATAACAGAATTATTAGTTTGAAAAATGTTAAATAAATCAATAATAACATATCATATTAACCTAGAAAATTAGTGTAATTCATAAAAAGTCTAAAATTACATTTATTTGGGTATTTATGACATCAATTATGTCAATATTTCATTAATAAGATAATTACTGTATCATCTTTGTGTCATAAATAAATTAAATTATATAAAGCCTAAAAATTAAAAATAAAATATGATTATGTAGGAAATATTTTTAGATTTATAATGAATATTTATAGTCGAATTTATCTTATGTATAACCCTATATTAAAAATGATATACTTGTTAAACTTTGATTTTAACTATTTTAACCCTTCTTTAAATAAATTAATAATAAATGTCCTAATCTAATCCAAGTGGGCCTAAATGGTCATATGTTATTCCTAAGGTTGTTTTTGGTCGAATTAAACTTATCCAATAGAATTAGGACATGTTTTAGGGTAATAATAATATCATTCTTACCCTTAATTACCCTATTTACTTTTAACCGTGGTAAATAAAAGTAAAAAGTTACTATTCATAAAAAATTATTTTCGTCTCATTGAACCACATTTTACTTACTGAAATCAAATGTGTCTTTTGGATTTTTGAAATTCCACTCACAGTAGCGGCAAAATTAAGTTTTATGAAAAATTCATTTTTTTAACTACCACTTAGTGGTTTCACTATTCATCAAAAAATGAAAGTTTCTAGAAAAATACCAAAAATTAGGCCTAAGATATATTTTATATTATGAACTCAAAAATTATTTCTATTTTAATAAATTCAAAACATATCAGTTGCATTAATTAATTTAAAAATTAATTCCCGTCGTCAAAACAAAAAGTGTGTTCTTAAGAGATAATAACTATCAAAAGATTGACACTTGTTTATGTCTGGTTTAAATGTGAAATTACATCCAATGAACAAAATTGTATTAAATTTTAAAAATATATTCTAAATATAATTTAAAACCACTCAAATTAATAATCTATCACTATTAATTATTTCGATTAAAAATGTTGTTTTTAATTAAAATTTAGTAATTTTCACTATTCATCAGAAAATGAAAGTTATCCGAAAAGTACCAAAATTTCACCCTAAGATAATTTCGATATTCTGAATCCAAAAATGGAGTCCATTTTGAAAAATAATATTTACAAAATTTCAAAAAGTGGTTATTACTATTCATAATGGCTAGTTTTAATAATATTTTAATTGCATATCGTTGTTTTGTGAAACTCGGTATTGCGTACTACACACGCTGTCAAGGAAGGTCGCGATTGCGTGTAATGCAAGGCAAGTCAAGGATGAGTGTTGTACAAGCTCCTTTGGGTGTAGCATACAACACAAGACATTAATGAAATTAAAAAGAATATTTTTCATAAAATCTCAGGGTGTTACATTCTACCCCCCTTAAAATAAATTTCGCCCTCGAAATTCGTCGGGGTTATAAATGGTTTACTACTCGAAAGTTTCTTTCATAGAAACCCATATCATAAAAAGGAATACCAAAACCAATCTTTAAAAACAAAAGTATGAAACGTAACGGTTACCCAAATAAACTAATCACTGGGTTTCCACATTAGTGAAAATATGGATATGAAAGAGAAATCTAACCATCATGTTCTGATGGAGAGTGGTAGAGAACATGGCTATAGAAAATCCAGCAATCACAAAGCCTTAAATTTGTGATGATCTAAGGTACCATCTGATTCATCAGATATAAGAGCACTAGGACAACATTTTTGGTTTTCAAGATCGTTTCCCTAAAGTTCAATAATTTGAATTAGAATAAATACTTACTTTATTTTGGTACAATCTCACTGTTGTTCGTGCCTTGAACAATTTCTACTTCATCTCTTAAAGAAATGAAGTTGAATTTGTTATCCGTGAAGTGTTAGTAGATCATGTGATAGAATGGCGGGTCATTCCATCTGTCTCAAACAAAAGGTTAGCAAAAGTTATTAAATATATATAAGTCGATCTATAGTGAGATTAATCATATATGGTTCCTAAAATGGACTTATACTTCATATATCATACTGCTTAATATAATAAAACTAGTTTCTACTAAACAGGGACTTCCTGTAGGCCAGTGGTAGGCAATAAAGGCCAGTCGCACTTCGGTTGTGGGTTCGATTCCCACAGCCTTGTCCGACGCGATGGGCTATCGTCCATCCTGTAGGTTGTCCTTTTCCTAAAACTACATTACTATAATATCCCATCAATAATATCAAAAAAAATTCTATCCTTAAACTAACTTATGTCCAACGTAATCCATTCCAATCTTTAGGCTTATCCATAATTCTTTAGTCCACTCTCATATTATAGTGAAAACGATTACCATAGATTTCATATAACAATCATGTTAATACCATCGTTGATCCCCATATATCATAAAATATGTATTGTGGGTCACATTCTAAACATCTGAAGGCCTTAATCATGTATTCTCTTGAAAAATGAATACCCATTGAATCTTAGTGAAAACATGAGTGCTGTCAAAAGTTAACTCTTTCCACATACCAAAACCCCAAAATTCTATATACTCAAACCATGATATAATTATTTCCTTATATCAGTCATGAGCTCATGAATACGGTCAAACATTTCATTTTCTCGTTTTCCTTTCATTATGCGCATGTCATCTTTTTTCCAAAAAATATCTCAATCACATTCTATGGTTTCCGGTACCACAATAGACCAATACATAAATATTCCAATATTCCACGATACTATATACAACATTATTTTGGAATCCCATTACATAAACACTTAATCATTCCACCACATTGTTGTCATATTCAACATCGCCAATAGTGATCGCATGTGACTTCCCTTTGTCATTCTCCTTAAGTGGTTGCTCATGTTGATCATCACTAACCCTTGGATTAGGGAATTTGTTAGCATAATGCCCCATTTCCTTGCACTTGAAGAATTGAAGTGTTGGTGGTGCATTCTCTGCAGTCTTTTCTTTATTCACATCATTATAAACCCTTTTCCCATTACTTCGACACTCAGCTGCTCGATGACCTTCTTTTCCACACTTAAAACATTTTCTAGTCCCTTTAAGACAATATCCACCATGATTCTTTCCACACTTTGAGCATAAGGAAACATTTATCTTCTTTTCACCATTATTCTGAGATTTCTCCTTGAACTCCATCTTTCGTTTCTTATCAAAACTATGAGATGGATAAGTAACACCAACTTCCATTTATACCTTGATAGCACAACACACAATTTCTTCATAGCTACTGAAGTATCTTATAACTAATGCCCTTCGAAGATTTTGTTTTAAGCCACTGAAGAATCGATCAACTTTACTTTTAGGTTGGATGATAAATCCAGATGCATACCTTGCAAGCCTTGTAAAATTCGCTTCATATATACCAACAGATTCATCATCCTTTTGCTTTAGTTCAAGAAACTCCTTCTACATCTTTTTTCGAAGAATACGAGGGAATTACTTATTGAAAAATAAGTTCTTGAACTCGTCCCATTCCATGGACTCAATTTCATCTCTTGGCCTCGTATTCTTGATAAGATTCCACCATTGATCAGCATCACCTTCCAAACGATATACTACTAAGATGACTTTATCATGTTCAGAACATTGAAGAACTAAAAATATATTTTCAGTGGTACTGATCCATTTCTCAGCAACAAGATGATCAGAAGACCCACTGAAAGAAGGTGGACGTTGCCTCATGAAGGACTCAATAGAATATTGTTCCCTTCTCTGCTCATTTAGAAGTCCAGAATGATTCATAGCTTGTGTAAGTATAGCAATAAGATTTTGCACTCCATCTCCCATAACATTTGTTTGTTCAGGAGGACAATCATTGCATTGTCCATTACATTGATCAACACGGTTCCTTCGGGTTCCAGCCATCATCTAAAACCCAAAAAGAATAGTGTGAGAGGAAAAAATCATGCTAGGGAAAACAACATAATAAAGGGGGAGTACCTTCAATATCTAACATCTTAGGTTACCGTAATTCTAGTACTATAACCTATACTTATACTTAACCTTAGGGACATCCCTAGACATACCTTAGAAATATCTCTAGGGATCTCAATAAAGTTCTCGCATCCTAGTTTCCAAAGGTTGACTAAACCTTTCCTCTGATACAAACTATAGAGACCCTAAGCTTAACGTACATGGACATTACATTACTTTTGCAGAATACTTAGTACATAACAAAAACACACACACAAGGACCGTAATAGTTTAGTGTCTTTGGAAACTAGGAATATAATCTTCTAATCATGGTGAAAGATCTTCAACATCTCCCATAGATCTTCATTTTTTTATACCTAAAACCTTTCTTTATATCCTGGGGAAAAGAAAATATAAAAGGATGAGCTCAAATGCTCAGTAGGGGTAAACGAAAGAAATATCAATCACATCATATTCATAAGAACATAACATTTTGGAAATCTTAACCTGCAAAAGAGATCATAATATCATAACATGGGATAAATCATAGTAGTGAAATGTAATCCCAATAATCATAACTTAAAACATGAAACTTTGTGGAATACACACATAATCATAGATAATCATTTCTTATTATTCAAGACTCATTGCCAAGACTATCTTAGTGGACAAAGTCCATTTCTGAACCGAGTTCACTCCTCGTTTCAGTCCTGTTTCACTGAACCGGTTTAACCTGCCGTTCCAGCCATGTCTATCTCATGAGATATAAAATCTTTACCCAATGAATTGGAGGGAGATATAGGTCCCACCCATCTCATAATTAAATCATTCTTACTTGTGCCACAAAATAAACTTAAAACATTCATCATAACTGTAAAGACCCTCAAATTTCAAGGAAAGTTTTTTCTTAATTTTCTTTGGAATTTTACAAGAGCGCTGCTTCAGACGGCACCTGATTCAGAGGCCCGGTGTGCCCGGAATCAATTTCCGAAGTTTGGCTCGGGTACGTTCAGTGAACGGACGAGCGGGTTTTTCTATCTTTTGAACCGGTGCCCGGAATCGAATTCTGAGGGCACCAATGAAATCGCAGCGCCGGTATTTTCTTAGAAACGCCTCTTCCGGAGTTGCGTTTGCTCAACCGTGGTTTTAAAAATTTTGGGCTTTAAGTCGGAAATAAAATAAAGGTTGTGCGACAACTTTATTTTATTTCACTTAAGCCGCTTGGAAGCCACTTGAACTGAGTTAAAGCGGATAGGGTGCTATCCGGAAATACCCTACCCCTTGGTAGGATATTTGTGAGGTGGGGCCCGCACGAGCCCCGCCGTTTCTTTCGCTAAGTAATGCACCTGCGAAAACCCGTCAAGTAACTGAAAAGTCAACCGACGCGTTTTCCTTAATTCTTAACAGACCATTTAATTAAGCGGTTTATTTCGTGAATTAAATGGGCTGTTTCATTCGTTGAATTAATTCAACGAATTTAATGGGTCGTTACTTACGCGTTTGCGTTCGTTGGCAAATTAATAAAATAGACCAACTTGTCTATTTTGGAGGATTGCTATCGTTGTGCGAATCCTCTGAGCCTCCACCCTCCTAGCGAAGAACGCGAAGAACGCGAAGAACGCCGGCGATCGGAATTCGACGAGCTCTACCCGCGACGTTCTTCGGCGACGCCTCTTCTTCCGCGGCCGATCCTCGTTCGGTAACTAAGGTGAGAAACGGATCGTTTAATTCTCCCTTTTAATTTCAATGACAACGGATTTAATTAATTAAATCCGTTTGTTCTAGATCCGAAGATCGTCGGCGCGACGTTTTTCCCGCAGTGCGACGAACGTCTCTTCCGCAACGACACGACGATCCCCTCCTTCTGCGACGAGCGATTCCGCGACGACCTCACGTCCGACGGCGACATCGAGGTAGGGATTTTATTTTTTTTTCTTGGTGATTCGTTCCCGTGATCTAATTCTTTTTAATTAAAGAACCAAATTTGAACAATTTTATTTTTGGATAAAATTGTGGCTGCCTTAATCCCTCCCGATGATTTTATGACTAACGCGGAGGGTGCGGGTCTAACGAACAAGACCCGGCAACCCTCTTCCGATCTTTTTGTTGTGCGGATTTGGCGGACGACGACGAACCGTGCGGTAGGGGTGATCCGTTGATCCCACAGTGAAGATCGGCCCCCGGGAGGAGCTATGGCGCAGACGGGAGGCAAAACGGGCCACCGAAGCAACTCCGGCGGCCCGCGAAAGGCGACGGCGGCGCCGGCGGCCAGAGGCCGCGGCGCCCGGCGCGCCGCCGTGAAGGAATCCGCTGCAGCTGAAGCCGCGGCGGCGGCGGCCGGTTCCACGGCCGCCCGGAACCGGGGAGGGACGCGGCGGCCCGGCCGCGTCCGCGTGACAGGCGGCCCCCCCCGCGGGGCCGCGTTTTCCACCGAGCCGCGGGGGCGGCGCCCCGCGGCAGCCCTCTTCGGCCGCTCGGCCGAAGCCGAGCCGGCCGGTCCGGTCTGCCGGGCCGCGCCCGAGCCGGACCGGACCCGGTCCAACCGGGTCGGGTCAACCCGGTTCGGCCGACCCAGGGGGGGTTCGGGCCGGGTCGCCCCGGGCCCAGAACCCCCGTTTTCGGGCCCTCTTCGGTCTTTTGCCCATATCTTGGGCCTGGGACCTCCGTTTGACGAACCGTCAGCGGCTACGCGATCCTTGGATCGAGACGGTCTTTTCGGTATATTACACTCAAGGTTTCGGAAGACTTTGGGTTCGGCCGGGTTGGTTCGTACACGAAACCAACCGGGCCCTCGGAGCGGAAACGCTCATAACTCGAGCTGCGGACGTCCGATCGACGTACCGTCAGCTGTGGAGGTTTCCTCTAAGTGAGACGGAACTTTTGGCATACTCCGCCCGAGGATCAGACACAGGCGGAGTACGGTCGGGTTGGTTTTGCCCTAAAAACCAACCGGGCCCCTGAGACGAAAATGCCAATAACTCTCAGACCGGGCGTCCGATTGACGCGCCGTCTGTTGCGTTGAGATCCTGTTGTCGATACGGAACTTTTGGATACATCAACTTCGGACTACGTGTCAGTTGATGTATCAGCCTCTCGGCTCGTGGAGCGGACCCTCCTAAACGAGCTCGCTGTGTGCGGGAACCCTAGCGCTGGCTGTGACTTCGACGACAGAGCAAAGATCCTCCGTGGACTGCGACGACGACAGAGCAGAGATCCTCCGTGGACTGCGACGACGACAGAGCAGAGATCCTTCGTGGACTGCGGCGACGACTGTGCAGAGATCCTCAGTGGACTGCGTCGACTACTGCACTCAGCAATCCTACGTGGATCAGTGCTACAGGTCCTGTGTGGGCCCGATCCTGTGTGGGTCATCACCTTACGGTTCTGTGTGAGCCTTGACTACAGGTCCTGTGTGGGCCCGATCCTGTGTGGGTCATCTCTTACGGTTCTGTGTGAGCCATTGCTACTGGTCCTGTGTGGGCCCGATCCTGTGTGGGTCATTGCCGAGGTTAGTACCTATCGATCCTTCGTGGGTCCGACGACTTAGATGGTTCGGTGATCATCTTGTCGTCATCTGAAAAAGTATACATGGTTGAGCTGAATCTTATGTTACTCTCCTTTGTGTTTGTGTAGAACTATCCTATGTGGATTTACTATTTACTCTCCCTGGTGGATTTGAGTCTTGCTTTCCTGTGTGGATCGAGTTGACCTTGAGCTCGAGAGCAGAGCTAGAAATGGGGACTTAGGTATATGTATGGGCATATACCTAAGTCGAGTCAGTTGTTTCTTCGTGGTTGCCCCTTTCTTTTGTGCTATATCCTTTGTGGATTTCGGGAGACCTTCGGGGGTCTCGGGGTCCTTACTGAGTAGTTTATACTCACCCCTGCACGGGCTTTGCCCGCACTTTGTTGTGTTGGATGCAGACGACGGACAGCGCTGATCTCGGTTGGGGCGTGGAGCAGGACGGTACCTGGAGGCGGACCACTGGGCGGGACGTGCTCGGAGCGGACGTGGGACCCGAGGAGCCTGGAGGCTATCTGTACCCACCCTTCAGGTGGGATTGCCAGTGGACGACACGAGGCCGCCATCTTTTCTTCAGTTTCTGTTCTTTACCTTTTCAGTTGTACTTTCAGTTGGGCTTGTATTCCTGCCCCCTTTACTTTTCTGCACTTGGTAGTTACTTTCCGCTTGCTGACTCTGTGGTGGTTGTTACTTATAAAGGCAATGCCTTCCCTGTTTACCGGGATTTTACGCCTTGGTGCTAGTCGCCAGCCCCTGGCCTATGGAAGGCGGGCTTGGGGTAGTCACGGCACGGGCCCCGAGGTCGGGTCGTGACAAATTGGTATCAGAGGTGGTCGGTTCTACCACAGACTCTGATCGTCTTTTCTTTCTATATGAAGCAATAGTGTTTAGTGTATTGAGTGTGGTTATCAGTTCAGGGAGCCCAGTGTTGGTGTGGTGGCCGACGTATCCGTACACCAGGACCCTGACTCCTGATTTCCGACTTAATGCATGAAAACATTGATTGCGTGTGTGTTCCAAGTTTTCTTTGTGATTACTTTTGTCAGCTCACCGGGTATACTGATCTGCTTCATGAAAGTCTCAAGTTTTCCTTGTGATTACTTATGCCAGCTCACCAGGTATACTGTTCTGACTGTGGTGCTCTTGTTCTCCTTTTCAGGATGGCCCCGCGACGACAGCCAGCTAGGGTTCCGAGTGTAGGGCGCGACGGCAGCCCACCGAGCGATGAGGCCTTGGTGCAGGGCCCTTTGCCAGCAGTGGCACCGGCGGTAGCTTTACCCGCCGAGCCACCGATGCTACCAGTACCAGACGCTGACGATGCACATCGCCTCAGGGCACTTCATGAGTTTCAGATCCAGCGACCGCCCATGTTTCGCGGTGAGGCGGACCCCCAGGCTGCCGAGGACTGGCTAGAGGCGGTGGTACGGATCTTTAGGCTAGTGAGGACACCAGCGGATCTCATGGTGATTCTCGCGGCGAGCCTCCTGCAGGCGGCGGCAGGACGATGGTGGAGCTTGATGCTCCAGGTTCACGATGAGGCATCCTTGCTCTGGACGGACTTCGAGAGCCTCTTTCGCTCTGAGTTCGTCCCGGCCACCCTCTGAGCGGTGCGCATCCAGGAGCTTCTCCAACTGCGCCAGGGCAGCATGACGGTCGCTCAGTATGCGGCGAGGTTCACTGACCTATCTCGCTACTCGACCGACATGGTACGAGACCCCTTCTTCCGGGCCCGGACCTTCGAGCAGGGTTTGCGGCAGGAGATTCGGGCGTCACTGATCTCCCTCAGCATTCCGACCCAGGCGGGAGTGCTGGAGCGAGCCCTCCTGATCGAGAGCTTCCTGGCAGAGCCTTCTTCAGCGGCGAGACCTAGCGCAGGGCGGCAGGTAGCTGAGTCTTCGGCAGCAGGTAGCCGACTGATGACTCTCGGGTCCAGGCAGACCAGACCCCCACGCAGACGACCTCAGGACACCGGCTCGGCAGTGCGGGGCACACAGTGGAGTGCCAGCCTTCCGAGAGGCAGGCAGTGCTACTCCTACGGCGGGCAGGGTCACATGGCTCGTGACTGCCCGACTCGCCGACCAGAGGAGCAGCAGACGGTGGAGGGGCCACCCAGGCAGAGGCAGAGGGTCGACCGTGGCGGTCCTCAGGGAGGAGGCAGACGGGGCAGAGGAGCTGGCCGAGCAGCGGGTGGTGGGCGACGCTTCCAGCCTCTACCCCGACCACCACCAGGAGGGCCACCTCGACCACAGGGAGCTGGCGGGCAGGGACAGGCCCAGCTCCAGGCAGTGGAGGCCTACGACCCCGACATGCCAGAGATGATTCGAGGTACGATCTGTGTCTATTCCACCCTTTCTGCAGTACTTATAGACACAGGAGCGAGTCACTCTTTCATAGCCTCTGCCCTTGTTCGGAGCTCGGAGATTCCGACTGAGCCGTTGGCTCGATCCTTACGGCTAGAGACTTCTACGGGAGCAGACTCGACGATTACGCACTGGTGCCGGCAGTGTGAGCTTACTCTAGGAGGCGAGAGCTTCGGCTGGGATCTCCTTGTAGCGGCGTCGAGGCCTTACGATGTCATCTTGGGCATGGATTGGCTATCCACGGTTCATGCCCAGATCGACTGTTTTAGGCGCAAGGTGCGATGTGTTCGCACCGACGGGAGCATGTTTACCTTCACCGGTGAGAAGGGAACCTTTGCAGCACAGGATGGACTTCCGCGGAGGAGAGTGCAGCCCATCTCTCATCAGTTGGCTAGCCTCATCCTAGGAGCAGTGGACGTGCGGAGTCCATTTTTTCCTGCAGTGGTGGACCAGTACGTGGACGTCTTTCCCGACGACGTTCCAGGGCTACCTCCTCATAGAGAGGTAGACTTTTACATCGACTTGTACCCCGGGACAGCCCCGATATCTACTCCAGTATATCGGATGGCCCCCGCCGAGCTTCGAGAGCTGCCGGTACAGTTGGAGGACTTGCAGAGCAAGGGGTTTATCCGACCCAGTGTTTCACCCTGGGCTTCCACGATTTTGTTCGCCAAGAAGGCGGACGGGAGCTTGCAACTGTGTGTCGACTATCGTCGCCTGAACCAGGTGACAGTGAGGAACAAGTATCCGCTGCCACGGATTGATGACCTCTTCGATCAGCTCAAGGGAGCGCAGTGGTTCTCGAAGATAGACCTCCGGTTAGGCTATCATCAGCTCAGAGTTCGAGACGAGGACGTGCAGAAGACGACCTTCAGGTGTTGGTATGGCCATTATGAGTTCTTGGTTATGCCATTCGGCGTAACCAATGCTCCATCAGTGTTCATGAGCCTCATGAACATGATCTTCCAGCCATACCTCGACCGATTTGTCGTGGTCTTCATTGACGACATTTTGGTATACTCGCCGACTAAGGATGAGCATGCCTACCACCTGCGAGTTGTGCTAGACACACTCCGAGAGCACCAGCTTTATGGCAAGCTCTCAAAATTCCAGTTCTGGTTACGTGAGGTCCATTTCTTGGGGCACGTCATCTCTGAGGCGGGAGTTGCAGTGGATCCCGCGAAGATCGAGGCAGTGCTAGCTTGGGAGCCACCCAGGAGCGTGACGGAGGTGCGGAGCTTCTTGGGCCTAGCCGGATACTATCGAAGATTTGTGCCAGACTTCTCCAGAGTTGCGGCACCACTCTCAGCCTTGACAAAGAAGGGGAAACCCTTTGTGTGGTCAGACAGATGTCAGCAGAGCTTCCAGGAGCTGAGACAGAGATTGACCAGCGCACCTATCTTGAGGTTTCCTGAGGAGAGAGTTGGATACGTAGTTTACTGCGATGCATCAGGGACTGGACTCGGGTGCGTTCTGATGCAGGAGCGGGCCATGATCGCCTACGGATCACGTCAGTTGAGTTCGCATGAGCAGAACTATGCCACTCATGACCTGGAGTTAGCAGCAGTGGTCTTCGCTCTGAAGACTTGGCGGCACTATCTGATGGGCGAGCGCTTCACAGTCTTTTCTGACCACCAGAGTCTCAGGTATATCTTCTCTCAGAAGGACCTGAACCTGAGACAGCGGAGATGGCTTGAGTTCCTCCAGGACTATGACTTTGAGATAGTCTATACTCCTGGGAAGGGGAACGTGGTAGCCGATGCCCTCAGCAGGAGGACGGGCATTCAGCTACTTGAGGAGGCGACGGAGCAGCTAGCCTCCTTACAGATATCCTTCGTGGATAGAGACGGAGCAACCTTTCTTCAGTCTCTCACAGTCTCTCCTCCACTTCTACAGCGGGTCAGAGAGGCTCAGCGTGGGGACGCTGACTGTGAGACCCGGCGTGCACTGATATCCTCAGGTCAGGCGCCTGATGGTTTCTCCCTTGGAGCAGAGCATGACATCTTTTTCAGAGGACGTACCTTCGTACCAGTCGCTTTATGAGAGGAGGTGCTGAGAGAGTTTCACACTTCTCCCTTGGCGGTACATCCCGGAGCGGCGAAGATGTACCAGGATCTCAGTCGACAGCACTGGTGGCCGGGCATGAAGAAAGCTGTGGTAGAGTTCGTTTCACGATGCCTCACCTGCCAGCAGGTGAAGGCAGAGCATCAGGTACCAGCAGGCTTGGTACAACCCTTGGAGGTCCCGGAGTGGAAGTGGGACAGGATATCTATGGACTTCGTGACTGGAATACCACGCACTTCCAGAGGTCACGACTCCATTTGGGTGATTGTCGACCGACTCACCAAGTCGGCACACTTCTTACCCATCAGAGAGCAGGGCTCAGTGGAGAGCTTGGGACGTCTTTACGTCCAGGAGATCGTACGACTTCACGGTGTTCCATCGTCTATCGTCTACGATCGAGATGCCCGTTTCACTTCCCGGCTTTGGAAGGGGTTGCAGGAGGCGTTCGGGACGCGGCTCCATCTGAGCACAGCCTTCCACCCTCAGACGGATGGTCAGACGGAGAGGACCATACAGACACTCGAGGACATGCTCCGTGCATGTGTTCTCGACTTTGGTCGCAGCTGGGAGGACCACCTACCCTTGGTGGAGTTCGCGTACAACAACAGCTACCACTCCACCATCGGGATGGCACCATACGAGGCGTTGTACGACAGACCCTGCAGATCACCGTTGTGCTGGACAGACCCTGGGGAGTCAGCACTCGTGGGACCAGAGATGGTCCGAGCCATGACAGAGAAGGTCCAGATCATCCAGGAGAGGATGAGGACAGCTCAGAGCCGGCAGAAGTCATATGCTGACAGGAGGCGGAGGCCACTAGAGTTCGAGGATGGCGACCACGTCTTTTTGCGTGTCTCACCTCGACGTGGTTTATGGAGATTTGGCCGAGGCGGCAAGTTATCTCCACGCTTCATCGGGCCTTTCCAGGTCCTTAGTAGGATAGGAGAGGTGGCTTATCGCCTGGCTCTACCACCTCAGTTGCACCGGGTGCACGACGTCTTCCACGTGTCTCAGCTGAGGAGATACGTGCACGACCCGACGCACATCATCGACTTTGGGGAGCTGGACGTGGATGATAGGGGGACTTTTGCGGAGGTCCCAGTGGAGATCGAGGATCGACAGAAGCGGGTCCTACGTGGGCGGTCGATTCCTCTTGTGCGCGTCAGATGGCAGCACGGGAACCTCCAGGAGAGCACTTGGGAGTGGGAGGCTCAGATGCGTGCTCAGTACCCCCATTTGTTCCCCTAGTTTTTGATGTATCTTTACGGGGACGTAAAGCATTGAGATGGGAGTAATGTAAAGACCCTCAAATTTCAAGGAAACTTTTTTCGTAATTTTCTTTGGAATTTTACAAGAGCGCAGCTTCAGACGGCACCGGATTCCGAGGCCCGGTGTGCCCGAAATCAATTTCCGAAGTTTGGCTCGGGTACGTTCAGTGAACAGACGAGCGGGTTTTTCTATCTTTTGAACCGGTGCCCGGAATCGAATTCTGAGGGCACCAATGAAATCGAAGCGCCGGTATTTGCTTAGAAACGCCTCTTCCGGAGTTGCGTTTGCTCAACCGTGGTTTTAAAAATTTTGGGCTTTAAGTCGGAAATAAAATAAAGGTTGTGCGACAACTTTATTTTATTTCACTTAAGCCGCTTGGAAGCCACTTGAACTGAGTTAAAGCGGATAGGGTGCTATCCGGAAATACCCTACCCCTTGGTAGGATATTTGTGAGGTGGGGCCCGCACGAGCCCCGCCGTTTCTTTCGCTAAGTAACGCACCCGCGAAAACCCGTCAAGTAACTGAAAAGTCAACCGACGCGTTTTCCTTAATTCTTAACAGACCATTTAATTGGGCGGTTTATTTCGTGAATTAAATGGGCTGTTTCATTCGTTGAATTAATTCAACGAATTTAATGGGTCGTTACTTACGCGTTTGCGTTCGTTGGCAAATTAATAAAATAGACAAACTTGTCTATTTTGGAGGATTTCTATCGTTGTGCGAATCCTCTGAGCCTCCACCCTCCTCGCGAAGAACACGAAGAACGCGAAGAACGCCGGCGACCGGAATTCGACGAGCTCTACCCGCGACGTTCTTCGGCGACGCCTCTTCTTCCGCGGCCGATCCTCGTTCGGCAACTAAGGTGAGAAACAGATCGTTTAATTCTCCCTTTTAATTTCAATGACAACGGATTTAATTAATTAAATCCGTTTGTTCTAGATCCGGAGATCGTCGGCGCGACGTTTTTCCCGCGGTGCGACGAACGTCTCTTCCGCGACGACGCGACGATCCCCTCCTTCCGCGACGAGCGATTCCGCGACGACCTCACGTCCGACGGCGACATCGAGGTAGGGATTTTATTTTTTTTTTCTTGGTGATTCGTTCCCGTGATCTAATTCTTTTTAATTAAAGAACCAAACTTGAACAATTTTATTTTTGGATAAAATTGTGGCTGCCTTAATCCCTCCCGATGATTTTATGACTAACGCGGAGGGTGCGGGTCTAACGAACAAGACCCGGCAACCCTCCTCCGATCTTTTTGTTGTGCGGATTTGGCGGACGACGACGAACCGTGCGGCAGGGGCGATCCGTTGATCCCGCAGTGAAGATCGGCCCCCGGGAGGAGCTATGGAGCAAACGGGAGGCAAAACGGGCCACCAGAGCAACTCCGGTGGCCCGCGGAAGGCGACGGCGGCCGGAGGCGGCGGCGCCCGGCGCGCCGCCGTGAAGGAATCCGCCGTGGCGGAGGCGGCCGGTTCCGCGGCCGCGCGGAACCGGGGAGGGACGCGGCGGCCCGGCCGCATCCGCGTGACAGGCGGCCCCCCCCGCGGGGCCGCGTTTTCCACCGAGCCGCGGGGGCGGCGCCCCGCGACAGCCCTCTTCGGCCGCTCGGCCGAAGCCGAGCCGGCCGGTCCGGTCGGCCGGGCCGCGCCCGAGCCGGACCGGACCCGGTCCAATCGGGTCGGGTCGACCCGGTTCGGCCGACCCAGGGGGGTTCGGGCCGGGTCGCCCCAGGCCCAGAACCCCCGTTTTCGGGCCCTCTTCGGTCTTTTGCCCATATCTTGGGCCTGGGACCTCCGTTTGACGAACCATCAGCGGATACGCGATCCTTGGATCGAGACGGTCTTTTCGGTATATTACACTCAAGGTTTCGTAAGACTTTGGGTTCGGCCGGGTTGGTTCGTACGCGAAACCAACCGGGCCCTCGGAGCGGAAACGCTCATAACTCGAGCTGCGGACGTCCGATCGACGTACCGTCAGCTGTGGAGGTTTCCTCTAAGTGAGACGGAACTTTTGGCATACTCCGCCCGAGGATCGGACATAGGCAGAGTACGGTCAGGTTGGTTTTGCCCTAAAAACCAACCGGGCCCCTCGGACGAAAATGCCAATAACTCTCAGACCGGGCGTCCGATTGACGCGCCGTCTGTTGCGTTGAGATCCTGTTGTCGATACGGAAATTTTGGATACATCAACTTCGGACTACGTGTCAGTTGATGTATCAGCCTCTCGGCTCGTGGAGCGGACCCTCCTAAACGAGCTCGCTGTGTGCGGGAACCCTAGTGCTGGCTGTGACTTCGATGACAGAGCAGAGATCCTCCGTGGACTGCGACGACGACAGAGCAGAGATCCTCCGTGGACTGCGACGATGACAGAGCAGAGATCCTTCGTGGACTGCGGCGACGACTGTGCAGAGATCCTCAGTGGACTGCGTCGACTACTGCACTCAGCAATCCTACGTGGATCAGTGCTACAGGTCCTGTGTGGGCCCGATCCTATGTGGGTCATCACCTTACGGTTCTGTGTGAGCCTTGACTACAGGTCCTGTGTGGGCCCGATCCTGTGTGGGTCATCTCTTATGGTTCTGTGTGAGCCATGGCTACAGGTCCTGTGTGGGCCCGATCCTGTGTGGGTCATTGCCGAGGTTAGTACCTATCGATCCTTCGTGGGTCCGACGACTTAGATGGTTCGGTGATCATCTTGTCGTCATCTGAAAAAGTATACCTGGTTGAGCTGAATCTTATGTTACTCTCCTTTGTGTTTGTGTTGAACTATCCTATGTGGATTTACTATTTACTCTCCCTGGTGGATTTGAGTCTTGCTTTCCTGTGTGGATCGAGTTGACCTTGAGCTCGAGAGCAGAGCTAGAAATGGGGACTTAGGTATATGTATGGGCATATAACTAAGTCGAGTCAGTTGTTTCTTTGTGGTTGCCCCTTTCTTTTGTGCTATATCCTTTGTGGATTTCGGGAGACCTTCGGGGGTCTCGGGGTCCTTACTGAGTAGTTTATACTCACCCCTGCACGGGCTTTGCCCGCACCTTGTTGTGTTGGATGCAGACGACGGACAGCGCTGATCTCGGTTGGGGCGTGGAGCAGGACGGTACCTGGAGGCGGACCACTGGGCGGGACGTGCTCGGAGCGGACGTGGGACCCGAGGAGCCTGGAGGCTATCTGTACCCACCCTTCAGGTGGGATTTCCAGTGGACGACACGTGGCCGCCATCTTTTCTTCAGTTGCTGTTCTTTACCTTTTCAGTTGTACTTTCAGTTGGGCTTGTATTTCGGCCCCCTTTACTTTTCTGCATTTGGTAGTTACTTTCCGCTTGCTAACTCTGTGGTGGTTGTTACTTATAAAGGCAATGCCTTCCCTGTTTACTAGGATTTTATGCCTTGGTGCTAGTCGCTAGCCCCTGGCCTATGGAAGGCGGGCTTGGGGTAGTCACGGCACGGGCCCCGAGGTCGGGTCGTGACAATAACCCAAAGAATAAAATGGGTTTCATAAACATCATCCCATCATAACATAATCCATATAAAAAATGGATATCATTTCATCATAAGAAAAGTGAAACCATGTAAATCATAGAGACATGATACTTGAAACATACACATGTGAAATAATGTCATCTTAGATGAAAGTGGTTTTGATAAAACACTTGAAATGAATTCTTTAGGAAAATATACTTTTTTCTTCAAAATCATTTTCTTTTCACAAAATGTCATGAAATTTTAAAAGAAAATGATTTTGTTAAAAATATTCATGAAATATTTAGGAGGAATCTTCATGAAAATAAGGCTTTATAAAACCGTAAAAATCCTTTCATTATTTATAAGTTAAAACAACATTCTTCTCGTACTTTTGTCGGCAAAGTCAAAAAGTACCTCGTAACGTAAACAAAATAAAGATTACTTACATACCATGTAGTAAAAGTCAAGAATTGGTAAAAATGACTTTAAACATACATGAAAACACTTTTATAAAACATAGACATGAATGATTGAAATAACCCCAGTAAATACTTACGAATAAGCAATCTCGGATAAAAATGAGATTTGCAAAATTATCCCTTACCTTAGGTCCGATTTGCTTCGTAAGTGTCTAAACCTCATGTATAGTGATTTAAATAATGTCATTAAATTATTCCAGAATCATACTAATTGTTATGATATCATATATGGTCATATTATTAGCTTCTTATTAGTAATATTTCATTACTACTTGTTTATTCAGGTGTTTATTACTTTTTGTTCTTATGCGTGTTTTGTCGAATAAATTCTTATACTTCTTTTTATGTTATAGATACCTCATTTCCAGAATGGTATTAGTGTAATATATATCATATTTATTAACTCAATTCATTTATATAATCATTATGCAATGAAGATCATGTAGAACGAGTCGCATCACATCGTGGAGACGGTATTCCGTACGTACGCACGAGCGATGATATCGTTCCCATGATCATGGAATTGTATTGGAGTGTATGTATACTATTTCAGAATAAATATCACTTTATAATAGTCATATATAGTCATTATTTACACCATTATACCAATCCAAGTAATGTGGTGGTGGAAAATAGATTACACCACGACGTGGAGACGGTATTCCGTACGTACGCACGCGCGGTGATTTCATTTTCCATAGGATGGATAAATGGTGAAAAAGGGTTGTTTCATACTTATAATAAAATATCAGTATATGAGTGATACTTATGTTTTTACTTCATAATGAAACAACCTAATAAGAAGAAGTGGAAGAAGAAATAAAGTTGAAAGAATCGGTAACAAACATTACCTCTTCTTTGAAGCGCCTCTTTGAGTCCTCCTCTTAGGGAACCTAAATTTGTCTTTGAAGAATACCAGGACCTCTAGGATGTTTCTAGAGAAGTGGAGAAGATAATTTGGCAGGGTTTGGCCGAGCTTGAAGTCTCAAAGAGGTGTGAGGAAGAGAGGGAGGAGATTCCCTTTTATAAGGGAGGAGATGGGCTCCTTTGGAAAAACTAAAAATATTATTTTATTATAAAGTCAAACTCGGTTTAAAATAGCTCCCAATTGATTTATTTCGAAGCTAAGGTGGGGATGGGTCTAAGTCCTCTCATCCAATATAATTTAGACAAGTTTAGGTTCCTATTTTAACCTTATCATTTAGATTTAACATTAAGTAAAATAATTTTACGTTTACCGTGTCTTCTTGTGTTCTTATACTATAAGGTTAATAAACTTACTATAACAAGCCAAACGAACCCCAAGTTGTCTATTATTAATATATATAACCTTATCTAATTCATTTGGCCGAACCTTAGATTTTTATAAATAAAATAACAATTATTAATATAATATTTGTTTTAAAAACTATTTTATGTCAATTTTGACACTATTTAGTAATTGATTTTTGTGAAAATCATAACATAATTATTAGTTCGAACAAAGTTAATTAAATCAATACTAACATATCATATTAACCTATAAACTTATTGGAATTCAAAAAAAGTCTCAAATTACATTTATTTGGTATTTATAGCATCAATTATGTCAATATTTCATTAATAAGATAATTACTGCATCATATTTGTGTCATAAATAAAATACCTTATTTAAAGTCTAAAAATTACAAATAAAATATCATTATGTAGGAAATATTTTTATCTTTCTAATGAATATTTATAGTCGAATTTATATTATGTTTAAACCTATATTAAAAATGATATACTTATTAATCTTTGATTTTAACTATTTTAAACCTTCTTTAAATAAATTAATAATAAATGTCCTAATCTAATCCAAGTAGGGCCTAAATGGTCATATTTTATTCCTAAGGTTGTTTTTGGTCTAATTACACTTATACAATAGAATTAGGACATTTTTTAGGGTAATAATAATATCATTTTTACCCTTAATTACCCTATTTACTTTTAACCGTGGTAAATAAATGTAAAAAGTTACTATTCACCAAAAAATATTTTCATCTCATTGAACCACATTTTAGTTACTGACATCAACCATGTCTCTCGGATTTTTGAAATTCCACTCACAGAAGCGGTAAAATTATGTTTTATGAAAAATTCATTTTTTTTAACTACCACTTAGTGGTTTCACTATTCATCAAAAAATGAAAGTTTCCAGAAAAATACAAAAAATTAGGCCTAAGATATATTTGATATTATGAACTCAAAAATGATGTCTATTTTACCAAATTCAAAACATATCAGTTTCATTAATTAATTTAAAAATTAATTCCCGCCGTCAAAACAAATAGCGTGTTCTTAAGAGATAATAACTATCAAAAGATTGACACTTGTTTATGTCTGGTTTAAATGTGAAATTACTTCCAATGAACAAAATTGTATTAAATTGTAAAAATATATTCTAAATATACTTTAAAACCAATCAAATTAGTAATCTATCACTATTAATTATTTCGATTAAAAATGTTGTTTTTAATTAAAATTTAGTAATTTCACTATTCATCAGAAAATTAAAGTTATCCGAAAGGTACCAAAATTTCACCCTAAGCTAATTTCGATATTCCGAATCCAAAAATGAAGTCCATTTTGAAAAATTAAATTTAAAAAATTTCAAAAAGTGGTTATTACTATTCATAACGTCTAGTTTTAATAATATTTTAATAGCATATCGCTGTTTAGTGAAACTCGGTTTTGCGTACTGCACACACTATAGAGGAAGGTCGTGATTGCGTGTAATGCAAGGCAAGTCAAGGATGCGTGTTGTGGAAGCTACTTTTGGTGTAGCACACAACAGAAGACATTAATGAAATTAAAAAGAATATTTTTCATAAAATCTCGGGGTGTTACATATATCCTCATCCTCCACTGAGTACCTCACACAATTGTGTATCACCGACATCATCACACCGATCATTACATAATAAGGTCTCTGAGACCAATCTAATCTCTCTTCAAGATTCACCCTAAATACCAATCTAATTAACATTCCATTACTATAACTTCAATACCAAGAACCGACCACCAACCTTGATTCTGGATACATTCAAACTTTTAATTCAGCATCTTAGATCCCAATCTATGCTCTCTTCAAGATTCACCCTAAATACCAATGGAAAAGAGGGTTTTAGATCTTTGGAAGAAGTTGAGAGAAGAGTGAAAACACTAATCGAAAAGAGGAAGAAAGGAGTGGACTATAATCACCCGGATCTCCAATCCACACTTGATGACACTCAAAACTCCCATGTGACATGTATGAGTCAACCCTACCTCAATCCGAGGCACGGTGTGGCCGGTACCACTGAAAGTGTCTCACTTTTGTTTGAAATGGATAATATTTTAAGTGAAAAAACAACTAGCATACGGAAAACTGACCAAATAGATTTGGATTGTGTTAATAATTTAGAGCAATGATCCATGGGTCATTTTTGATGTGTACGGGTCAACCCTGCCTTAATCTGAGGCACGGTGTGGCCGGTACCACTCAAAGTGTCTCACTTTTATTTGAACTGGACAACATTTTTAGTGAAAACAACAACTGGAATACAGAAAAACAACCAAATGCATTTGAAGTCTATTGATACATTATTAAAATAATCCATGGGACATTTTTGACGTGTACGAGTCAACCTCACCTCAATCCAAGGAATGGTGTGGCCGGTACCACTGAAAGTGTCTCACTTTTATTTGAAATGGACAACATTTTAAGTGAAAAAAACAACTAGAAAATAGAAAACAGACCAAACACATTCAGATTATGTTGATACTTTAGGACTAGGATCCACAGGTCATTATTGATGTGTACGAGTCCACCCCACCTGAATCCGAGGCATGATGTGGCCGGTACCACTCAAAGTGTCTCAATTTTATTTGAAATGGACAAAATTGTAAGTGAAAACAATAACCAACATACAAAAAATAGACCGAACACATTCATATTCTTTTGATACTTTAGGAAAAGGATACATGGGTCATTTTTGATGTGTACAAGTCAACCCCGCCTCAATCTGAGGCACAGTGTGGTTGGTACCTCTCAAATTGTATCACTTTTATTTGAAATGGATACTCTTTTAAGTAAAAACAACTAGCATACGGGAAACCAACCAAGCATATTCAGATTGTGCTGATACATTAGCACAACGATCCCTAGGTAATTTTTGATGTGTACTAGTCAACCTGACCTCAATCTGAGGCACAGTGTGGCTGGTACCACTCAACGTGTCTCAGTTTTATTTGAAATGGACAACATTTTAACTGAAAAAACAATTGGCATACGGAAAGCTAACCAAATGCATTTTGATTCTGTTGATACTTTATCAAAAGTATCCATAGGTCATTTTTGAGGTGTACGAGTCAACCCTGCCTCAATCTGGGCCACAGTGTGGCCGATACCACTCAAAGTGTCTCACTTTTATTTGAATCTGGAAATATTTTAAGTGAAAACAACAACTGGTATATGGAAAACCAACCAAACACATTTGGATTCTGTTTATACCTTAGTAAAAGGATCCATGGGTCATTTGAGACATGTATAAGTCAACCCCACCTCAATCTGATGCACAGTGTGGCCGATACCACTCAAAGTGTATCACTTTTATTTGAAATTGACATCATTTTATGTGAAAAAAATTGGTATATAGAAAACTGACCAAATTTATTCTAATTAAATTGATACTTTAGGAAAAATATTCATGGGTAATATTTGACAGGTATGACTCGAACCCACCTCAAACTGAGGCATGGTGTGGCTGGTACCACTCAAAGGGTCTCACTTTTATTTGAAATGGACAAAATTATAAGTGAAAACTAAAACTAGCATACGGAAAACTGACCAAAATCATTTGGATTATATTAATACTTTATTAAAATGATACATGGGTCATTTTTGATGTGTATGAGTCAACCCCTCTTCAATCCGAGGCACGGTGTGGCCGGTACCACTCAAAGTGCATCACTTTTATTTGAAATGGATACTCTTTTATGTAAAAACAACTGGCATACAGAAAACTGAACAAACATATTCTGATTGTATTGATACTTTATCACAATTATCAATGGGTCATTGTTGACGTGTATGAGTCAACCTTGCCTCAATCCAAATCCCGGTGTGGCCGGTACCACTCAAAGTGCCACTATTTTTTGAAATGGACAACATTTTAAGTGAAAACAAAAACTAGCATATGGAAAACTAACCAAACGCCTTAAAGTTCTGTTAATACTTTAGAAAAATGATCCATAGGTCATTTTTGACATGTACGAGTCCACCCCGCCTAAATTCGAGGCATAGTGTGGCTGGTACCACTCAAACTGTCTCACATTTTTTTGAAATGGTCAAAATTTTAAGTGAAAACAACAACTAGCTTACAAAAAAATGAACAATCACATTAGTATTCTATTGATAATTTAGGAAAAGTATCCATGGGTCATTTTTAATGTGTTATAGTCAACTTCGCCTCAATTTGAGGCACAGTGTGGCTGGTACCACTCAAAGTGTATCACTTTTATTTGAAATGGACAACATTTTAAGTGAAAACAACAACTGGCATACAGAAAACCGACCTAACGCATTCGGATTCTATTGATACTTTAAGACAATGATAAATGGTAATTTTTGAAGTGTACGAGTCAACCCTACCTCAATAAAAGGCATGGTGTTGCCGGTACCACTCAAAGTGTCTCACTTTTCTTTGAAATGGACAGCATTTTTAGTAAAAACAACAACTCGCATACAGAAAACCAACCAAATGAATTCGGATTGTGTTGATAATTTAGAAAAATGATACATGGGTCATTTTTGAAATGTAAGATTCAACCCCGCCTAAATCCAAGGCATGGTGTGGCCGGTCTGACTCAAAGTGTCTCACTTTTATTTGAATTGGAAATAATTTTATGTGAAATCAAAAACTGGCATACGGAAAATCGACCAAACACATTCAGATTATATTGATACATTAGGAAAACGATCCATGGGTCATTTTTAATGTGTATGAGTCAACCTCACCTCAATCTGAGGTATAGTGTGTCTGGTACCACTCAATGTGTATCACTTTTTTTTGAAATGGACAACATTTTAAGTGAAAATAACAACTAACATACAGAAAACTGACCAAACATATTCGAATTGAGTTGATACATTAGGACAACGATCCATGGATCATTTTTGACATTTAAGAGTAAACCCTTTATCAATCCGAGGCACAGTGTGGCCGGTACCACTAAAAGTGTCTCACATTTATTTGAAATGGTCAACATTTTATTTCAAAACAACAACTGGCATACGGAAAACCGACCAAACACATTCATATTCTAGTGATACTTTAGGAAAAATATTTAGGGGTCATTTGTGATGTGTAAAAGTCAACCTCTCCTCAATCCAATGCACGATGTGGCTGGTACGACTCAAAGTGTCTTTCTATTGTTTAAAATGGATACACATTTAAGTAAAAATAACTGGCATATGGAAAAACAACCAAATGTATTCGGACTATGTTGATACTTTAGAACAATGATCCATGTGTCATTTGTGATGTGAACGAGTCAACCCTGCCTCAATCTGATGCATTATGTGGTTGGTACCACTCAAAATATCTCACTTTTATTTGAAATGGACACCATTTTAGGTGAAAACAACAACTGGAATATGGAAATCCAACCAAACGCATTCAGTTTGTCTTGATAATTTAGGAAAATGATCCATGGATCATATGTGATGTGTACGAGTCAACCCTGCCTCAATCAAAGGCACGGTGTGGATGGTATCACTTGATGTGTCTTTCTGTTGTTTAAAATGGACATCATTTTAAGTGAAAACAATGGGCATAAGGAAAACCAACCAAACATATTTGGAATTTGATGATACTTTAAAACAAGTATCTGTGGTCCAGCCTCACACAATACACTTTTCATATGAGGAAATCCTACCCCTATTCTAAAACACATGACATTTAATATGCCAATCCCATCCTCAAACAGTGGGTTCTATGACCAAACCAAAATCCATTTGGTAACCCAATACCAAAGACATAATTGAATATTCATACCCACAACCCAAAATGGGGATTCATCTCACATCATACAGAGGATACCAAATTACAATTACCCACATACCCCATTCTACCAATTGAAAAGTCTATGAAAAACATGTAGGCTATTCTGATAACCCATCTCAATTGTCAATATTGGCCAATGTTTCCCAATAACACATTAGGAACCATTTACACATGGATACATATTCATTATAGGAATATAAACATCCCATGTGCTTCCTATAACTCATCTTAGGTCTAAGAACATGACCACTACCATTATCTATCTTATGGGTATCACGATCCATGTCCACTCTACCCATGTTTTTCTATTGTTTTTAAGATATTCAACCCAAGACCATGATTAAACATCCCATGTGATTCCTATAACCTGTAGGATTTTTCTCTTGTCTATATTGGTGTTGTGGTTTGAGTGAGGAGTGAATTCTAAATTTTGAATACTGTTATGGGTGTTATTTATTTTTAATTATAAAATTTTGAATTCTGGATGTATTGGATTCTGGCTGTATTGCTAATGAATTATAAATTTTGAATACTATTATGTGTATTGAATTCTGGATGTATTGGATTTTAAATTTTTATTGGTGTTATGGGTGTTATTGCATTTCAATTCGGGATGTATTGGATTGTGGATGTATTGGATTCTTGATTTTTCTCTTGTGTTGTTCTTTGAGTGGAATGAATTTTAAATTTCTAAATTTATAAATTCTAGATGAATTTTAAACATCCCATAAAGGCTTTTGGATTCTGGATTTTTATGTGTTCTTGAAGGTCATGGAGAGTTGTAGGTTGGAGGGATGCTGTGGAGCTGTAGAAAATGTATACCAATGGTTTTCAGAACCGTTTTTATAGCATTTTGATGTATATTATACCAACAGTTTTTTATAAACGTTTGTGTAAACTAATATTGTATAACATATACCAACGGTTTGTGAAACCATTGGTATATCTCTTTCATTAACACCTATACCAATGGTCTGCACAGAACCATTGGTATAAGCCTTTACTAACGGCTTACATGGAAATGGTTTGGGAAACTGTTGGTATATAAAATACCAATGGTTTCTAGGCCTTTACCAATTGTTCTGAACCATTTTTGAAGGGTATAATTCCACTAGTGTTCATAGATTTAATTTGGGGTAATAAATTCTATAGAACGTTTCAGTCGTATCTAGGGGTGATATGGTACACAAAAATGTTCCTGGCTGTACACTCAGTTTGACAAACCTGAGTAGATATGCTTCAAAAATTCTCAAACTCTTCATGATCCATCATGATAGATTTAAATATATATTGGCTATGAATAACCTTGTATACACCTAGGGGGTCCTACATTAAGTTAGGTTTCATGATTTTAAAATCTAATAAGTAAATATTTCCATTTCCATTTGATTTTCTACTATAATATGTAATCCTCAAAATATACTATTGGTTTTTTTCAATTGAAAAAACTGGAAGGAACTGGATTAAAATTAAATGTGATGGAAAATTTCTTGATGACCACTCAAGTGGTATGATCACTAGAGATAAAGATGTTATGATCATTCCTAATGAATTTTCAAGGAACATTATTAACAATGTGTACCTTAAATAACTCTTAGACTCACCAAAGAAGAGTAAGACCGAGTTCACTGAGAGTTTAGGTAATGGAGACCATGGAAGAAAGAAGATTACGTTCCCTTTATGCCAATAATGTGGATAGAATCACCTAAACGAATGTCTTAGATGAAAAAATACATTGATTTGTCTCTGGAGAATAAGGAAACAAAAGCAAGTGACTACAAGGAAAAAATGATGAGTTTAGTTCATGAAATGGTTACTAATATTGGCCTCCCTAAGAAATCATCACTATTTATGTGTTTAAATTGTGGAGTAAATGTACATTATGCAACTCAATGTACCAGGAGGAATGTTTCTCAATAGAATTATCAAGGCGGTGTGAGTAATGGTTACACTGTTGATGATGATGAGACTACAGATGAAATGTAAATGGAATGAGGTATTGTGTAATAGGATGAGTTATACTTCTTAATGGAATAAAAATGATGTATAATAACCAATGTTTATATGCATTTGGATTCAAAAATTTTGTTATTTATATGAAAAAATATACAAGGGTTGTTCTACTTATGTTTTTCTCTCATCATTTACATGAATATATTGAGTGATGGATTTATTTAATGATAAGTGATATTTTGACTTAGGGAAGGTATCCCATAATATTTACTTTATATTAAGATAATGGTGTTACAAATAAGTAAATTGGGCAGTGTTGATTACAGTGGAACTAAATATGGACTTTTTAATAGGTGGGTTATGCTATAATTTATGAAGATTACATCATTTTTGGATTTAATGAATATATCCTGTATATAATATAATGATAAAAAATGCATGTTTTCCAAAAGTATTTTTAGTAATAATGTTATTACCATGTTCCAAGGGAATATTCAATAAGGGTATTCACATGTTTCAAATGTGAAATAATTTGTGGTACATTGTGTTATATGGGGAATCAATGTTAATCTGATCCCATGAATTTATTTCTAAATATTTTAATTTCCATATCTTGTAAGGCTTTTTGGGTTATCCATTCCTGAAAATTTATGTCAAACTTCAAAGGAGGTATATATGTATTAAGTTTTTATGAAAACCATGGATGAATGGTTATTTAGTGATTAACCTTATTTGAAATATATACATCATATTTATTTTAGTAATTATATTAGTGTGGTATTAGAAAATGATATCATGTATGTTATGTAACAATAAATCATGTTTGTAAAAGCCTCAGGTCTTGAACCCATGGCTGAAGGATTATAAGGGTTTCATACCCACCACTAGCCTATATGATTTTCTGGTTTATGTATAATTATTTTTGATGATTAATTATTTATTATATAATTGTAGTGGTACTTTTTATGTTTAGATATTATTATATTAACCATATTAATTTTTTTAAATATATTTAGATAAATAGTTATAATTTTCTTTCTTTTATGAGACTTAATATATGATAAAACTATATTTTAGTGATTTAGGCCTCAAAGATAATTTTTGGAAATCCCTTTCTTGAATTAATGGATGAATTGAAAATATGTAAAATTATAATAATAGAATACAAACAGGTTTTTTATTCAATAAATCAATTACTCAATTATAGGATAATGATCAAAAAAGAATATTTGTTTTCATAATACATTAATTTTTTTTGAATTGATTTCCTTTAAAATCGTCATAGATTTATGACCTTGAGGCCCTAAAATTTTCATTGATCATTAACTTATTTGTGATTGAAGATCTCAATAACTCCCTATAAATATTAACGCTTTTTCTTAATGTCCAATCTTCACTCCCAACCTATGTTATCCTAGGTGGAATACTTATTATTTGTTACTTTAGGTAACCATTATGGTTCCAAATTTCCCATTTTAAAGGGAGAGTTAGTATTCATTTTCATGATATGGGTTTCTAGGAATAAAAATTTCAAATATTAAACATTTGGAAACGTAGAGAAATTTTGATGTTGAAATTCTTTTTAAGTGGGTTAGAATATAACACCCTGAACTTATGTAAATGTTTTTGAATTAATTTATACTTTTTGATATTTTTCATTTTATGTAGAACTGAGGATTGTTTTTTATATATTAAATAATTATTTTTATCTTGAATTATAGACCACAACATGTTAATCATTCAATGAAAGAAACAATAAATTTGGCCCACTGTGTAAGGAACATTGTGGTTATCTTGTGTTATAAAAAAACATTTACTTTCCTCGATGACTTACGTAACACGAAAGACCAAGGTTTACAGAACAATAATATATTATTAAAATATTATTATTCAATAAAATAAGATTAAAACTTGAAATTAAATTAGGCTTTTTAAATAGTGTTAAATAATTTATGCAAATATATAGTATATATAATATAATATGGATTTATATGTTACCAATTAATTATAAATTAACATGAAAAACCGTTGAATATAAAAGGAAATATTATTATGGCAACAAAGATATTTTAACCTAATAAATTATGTTTTATTTATGTATTTAAATACACTAAGTCAAACATTCCTTTCACACGGATCATCTAGTTTGCGTACATAACACACAATACTGGGTCTCTACGAAACATTATTTTATGGTTATAATTATTTAAACGTGTTAGTTATATCCTACCTATTAAAACATAGAAATATTAATATCAATAACTACTTGTCAAATATTTTTTATAATTTTTTATATAAAAAACATATTGATTATGAAAGATATGATATTTGTAAATTCCCTTTTTTGTTTTAAAATATGGTTTTCACAAATTAAACACTTTTAATGTCCTTCTATGAAAAATATCCCCAT
Organism: Viscum album; assembly: GCA_963277665.1. NCBI lineage: Eukaryota > Viridiplantae > Streptophyta > Magnoliopsida > Santalales > Viscaceae > Viscum > Viscum album. The sequence goes on from OY728163.1 coordinate 34,771,341, forward strand.
TAATTCCAGATGTATTAAGAAATTTAATTTAATACAATAAAAAATGTTTTTGAATTTAGAGTTTTGAAATTATCCTAGGGTTACTTTTAGTTCATTTTTCTGAGAAACATAATTTTTTTGATTAATAGGGAAAAATACTGCTTTTTAGATAAAAACATCCTTTTTAATTAATTATTAATGTTAAATGATATTTTACATTTTTAAGGTAAAATTAGATAAAAATTACTCCTATCAATACAATTTAATACACTATAATCAATTTCACTTTGAAATTGAATTTGAAATCATAACAATCTTTTAAACTTCTTTCTACATAAAAAACCAGCAACTTTTTCACATTTACCGGATTTTAATTAAACTTAAATATTCTTATTTTGTGAATAAAATTTCAAAAAAAAAATAAAATAAACCATTTTAATATGTATAATATTTAGTTTATAATATGGTAATTTTTATTATTTACCAAAATGATTTGTAAATGTGATTAAAATTTATCATTGCGATTAAGGCAAGATTATGATAAATTAGGGACTATACATTATAACTATGAGCCCAAATGATATAGAAACTTTTCCAACAACATTTTTATTTCCATAATTCGACCATAAAACTAATTTTGTTGATTTTTTTGGTTTGGTATAACTTTTTTATGTCATAACATGTTTACACCGACCATGTGCCTAAAACATTCCATGTAATTACTTTACATTCCCTATAAAAGGACACCACCTCTAACCACTTCTTGACACCTCTAAAGCCCCTTAAATCTCCAAACTATGATCAAATATTCTGCCAAATTCCATCCCATCCTCCTAGAATTTTTAACTTGGTAATAAGAAAACTCACGTAAAACTTTTGGCACATACCAAAAGGAGTTACCAGAATAAGAGGTAGCATCTTCTCTCAAGATATATTCCTTTATTATAATTTTACACACCCTCCACTATCATTATTAAATTATTTTATGAAATAAATTGTATCATTTATATATAAGGGTGTTTTATGGTAATGGTTTGACATACACCTCCTTCTATGGGGTAACAAACATATTGTTTCTGTGTACGTCAAACTACTGTCTCACGAAACAATTATTGTTCATTTTTTCCATTACCACCTACCTTGGTGGACATTATGATGGAAAAACTATTTATATATGTCATATATAATATTTATTATTTCATTAATCTTATGTATTATTTTTATATAATATATCTTTTTTTACTTTTCATTTGGTTTTGATATGATAATTTTTTTTGAGGAAGTGTGTACTACGCACCCCTCAAAGCAAGATGATTTGTTAATACATTAAATGGATGGTAAAAAGGATGGATTTAATGAATATTAAAGATATATATTATATCATAGATCTACTATAATATATATATAGAATTATATATTTTTTCTTTCATTAATTTAATGTGATAATTAAAATGGAAATAGCGTTCATGCGTATGTACGACTTAATATAACTAGGAACTGTGTATTCAATTTCATACTTATTTTTTTCTTTAGATTATTATAATATAAATATACTTGATATATAAAAAATTTATATAATTATTTACATTTATTAAATAATGGTATATGTATAAATACAAAATCTATAACAAATTAAGACACATGCAAAGAACATAACAAATATTACTCGAAGTGAAACCCTAAGAGATGATCATTAACAAGAGGGTAATATATGTTCATAATAAAACCATATATGGTATTATGTATAAGAATATTATTTTTTTAAATATTTATAATAAACATATATTTATTATACATGAATATATTATGAGTACGATGAGAGTGAAGAAACAAGGTAAAGAGATTCCATGTCACTTTTAATTTCCATGAGATATATGCTATGATGACTACCCTATATTTTTGTGTGGTGTTTGTACTTACCATGATTATAATATATATACATATATTATAATTAAATTTATGGATATTGATGTATCTATTTTATGATCATTATTTCATGGGGTTTATGTTTCAAAATTTACCAAATCGTTAAAAATATGTTGTTTCAATTTTTCTTTATTTAAGAATCAGGTTTGGTTATGCACCTAAACTATTTTTCAAGATTTATATATTTAAATTTTATATGTTATATCATGAATATAATTCTTTTCATGTTATTTGATGCATAATTTTATTTTTATATCTTTCATGGAGAGTATGATCTAAAGTTAACAAGTTAAAGGAGTTTAATGAAACAATCTCGTGGATTTTATAGATTATTTATGTTTATGCATCCTTTAATGAAACCATATGATAATTCACTCAAGAAAATTCAAGAAATTTACCCACCTATGGATATTCAAAATATATTCATGTATTGGTACAATTTTCATATCCCTTGAAACATATAATATTTAATAGTGTCTTTACGAAAGCTCAACATAACCCTCTCTTTGGTCGTAAATATGTCTTCCTTAAAAACCATGTTTTATAAAAAGGGATTCCATGAATATTATGATAATATCATGTGATCTTTAGAAAACATTTTTAACCTTTTCCTTTTACCATTTTCCCCAAAATAATCTTCATGTCTCTTTCTGAAGGGGTCATTCTTTATCACATTGCACCATGAAAAATGAATGTTCCATTTACCTCGTACAACATGTATGGAATTACCTGCCATCATTTCCATGAAGCTTACTTTACTAGATTAAAATGTTATAATTTTTAATAGAAATATTTCTCCTGATATTATAGATATTACTTACTTTTAATGTTGTTTTTTGGGAATAATATTTTCAAAAAAATTATGTTTTAAAAATTATTCAATTTTTTTTTTAAAATTTATTTGTATGTTTTCCATGTATTTTCAAATAAATTGTTTTAAAAATACTTTGAAGATTAATTTATATTTGTTCAAATAATTTTCATTTAAATGGTTATCATAAAATTATAAATCATCCAGTTTATGTTTTCAAAATATTTTCTTGGAAAACTATTTTCAAAATGTGTTCATGTTTCATTTATTCATTTTAAAATAAAAAAGTATTCAAAACATTTTCAAGATTCATTAATAGGTTTTCAAATTTTTTGGAATAAAAACGTTTTTAAAAATTTTTTTAATCCAATTTTAAAATTTTTCAGGGAAAAGTGTTTTCAAAAGTATTTCATGTCTTTAATATAAGTTTTCAAGGTATTTTATCAAAAAATTATTTTATTTATTAAGTAGCCTTTTTCAAAGAATAAACGATAATTATTTGAGAATATTTCTTAAAAGATATTTCAAAATTATTTTCCATCTAAGATGAAATTCATTTATTTTACTCATACACTTTTTGTAACCGACTTAATGGTTACATTAATGTCCATCCTAAGGATAGGATATGCTTATTGTCATAGTATTTATGAAACTCGTTTTCATTCACAAGTTATATGTTAATAAAATCTGTTTCTCTATCATGGGTTATTCTTTTGATGATATGATTATAAATCCTGTATCTTTTTCCATATATTATTTTATGTTTACTTTATTATGATACCCATTTAATTATGTGGGTTAAGATATGATTATTTTATAAAATTATGGCACATGTATGTATGATTTCATTATGAGATGGGTGGTACCTTTATCTCCCTCCAATGCATTGGGTAAATATTTATATCTCATGAGATAGACTAATATGTCCTTGGAAATGAACCATGAAAACTAAGATGTCCATGGGAGTTAACCATGACTACAAAGATGGTATTAGGAGTGAACTCACGCTACTAAGATGGACATGGGAGTGAATCATGATTAAAAAGATAGTATGGGTAGTGAACCCATAATACCATGATAATTATTAGAGTAATGCCTTAGATAATATGAAAATAATATTATATTCTTATTTGTTTTCCACAATTCCATATTTCATTCCTTTTTTTTCCTTCATGGATTGTGTTATTTATTTTCATATGATTCATGTCTCATGAACTACCATTATTTATTCCATGATTAATGTATATGATCCTTGATATCTTGAGAATGATATTCGATTTTCATGATCATTTTATCATACCCTTATAATAATGATTATGCTTACATATCTCCCTTATTGACCATTTATGATCATTTGAGATCACCACATTACTTTTATTCATTTCTAAATGTTACAAAGAATGGTATTAGTTGGAATTACTAAAGGTGGAGATCATTATGAGATATGTTGAAGATTGTTCCCCAGGATAAATTATTTTGTTTCCATGTTTCTAAATACAGTAAACTATTATGATCCTCAGGTATGGATTAATGAAATGTACTAAATATTCATCAAAAATGAAATAATATCCATATTTTCCTAGATTGGGTTGGTAGAATTTGTTTTAAAGGAATTTTTTAGTGATAATTTGGAATCTAGGATGAGAAATATTTATTGGGATCCCAAGGTATATTTCTATGTATATGTCTCTGGATGTCTCTAAGGAGAAGATTAAGGACGATTCAACATTTAGGAAAAGGTCCTTGAATTATGGTAAAGGGTGGAGTGAGTGGTTTCATATAAATGCATCCATGTCTGGATAATACAATTGAATTTGGATATAGGATAGATATAACTATGTTTAACAACTCTTAAAAGATGTTTTGGGCCTGAGTCTGTGTAATCTAGTACATGAAAATGGTCCTTGCTGCACACCTTGATTGACACTCCTAGGGTATATTATTTGGAAATTAAAAATGATTCCTAAACCATAATGAAGGATTTAGATATAATATTTCCATGAATACCCTAGGATGAACCCAGGGTGTTGTATATTATGTAAGGTGTAATGATTTACAATTCCCATCAAAAAATATTTTCATAATTACATGGTTTTATACAATGATAAGTAAATACCACACTATGCTCCATATTTTAGTCACTGGAAGGAACTAGAAGGTAATGGATTAATGTTGAATGTGATGGATTATTTTCTGGTGAGCATGCATGTGGGATGATCACAAGAGTGAAAGATGTTGTAATAATGCCTAATAAGTTTTCATGGAACATTATTAACAACATATAACATAAATAACTCTTGGACTCAACAGGGGATATGAAGTAGGCATTAGATAAGAGTTCAGGTAATGGAGAACATATAGGAAGGATGATTCGGTTTTCATTACGATAACAATGTGAAAAGAATCACCTAAGTGAATGTCTTAATCGAACAAGAAGATGTTTTGATTATGGAAAATAATGAAATGAAGAAATTTATTGTAAGGGAAAAATGAATATTTTGGTTAATGAAATTGATGAGAATATTGGCCTCCCACAGACATCATAAAAGGTTATGTGTTTTTTAAGTGTAGAGTAAATGTTCTTTATGCAACTCAATGTCTCAAGTGGAATAAGCCTAATGAGAATCAGTAAGGCGGTATGAGTTATGGTTACCTTGTTCATTAAAACAATAATACCTATGAAATATAAAATAATGTGGTATTGTGTAATACAATTAGTTATATTTTTTATTTTCATAAGGATGAAGTGGAATAGTCAAAGTTTATATATATTTTAATTCAAAAATTGAGTTATCTGAATTATGAAATATAAAAGTGTTGTTCTACTTCTGTTTTCCCCTAATAGTTACACGTTTATGTTAAATGTTCATAATGGACTGGTGGAGTTATTTAATTACATGATGATATTTTGACTAAGGTATGGTAACAATTGATATGTTCATTATGTTAATATAATGCTGTTATGAATAAGTAAATTGGATGGTTCTGATTACTATGGAACTATGTACGGACTAGTTAATAGGTTGGTTATGGTATCCTTAATGATGATTACTATATTTTTGGGTTTAATGAATATATCTAGAATACATGGGAATAAGGAAGAATGCATATTTTCATAAATGAATTATGGTAATTAAGGTTGTTACCATGTTTCAAGGGAATATAAAATAAGGGTATTCACATGTTTGGAAGGTTAAAATACAAGCGGTACTTTGTGATATATGTGGGATCAATATTAATCTCATTTCATGAATTTCTTTCTAATGATTTGGATTTCCATCTTTCGAAAGGGTTATAAGGTTATCCATTCATGAATATTTATGTAAAACATCAAAGGAGGTATTTATGTATTGATTATACATTAAAACCCATGGATAAAAAGTAATTTAGTGTTTAACCTTATTTCATGGATTTCCATAATATTTATTTGGTAAATTAAATTACTATGGTTTTTTTATAGATCATCATGTATGTTAAGTGACAAAAATCCATACCTACAAAGGCCATAAGTCTTGACCGCATGACTGAAGGACGATAAGGGTTTCACACCTACCACAAGCCTACATGATGTTTAGGTTTATGTATAATTAGTTTTTATTTGAATAATTATATATGATGAAACAGTGGTGTATCTTTTTATTTTAAGTGATTAATGTATTTGCCATAGTTATTTTTTAAATAGATTTAGATAAAAAATGGTAATTTTCATTCTTTTATGGGCCTTAATAAATGGTAAAACTATACTATAGTGCATCAGTCATCAATGTTTATTTTCTGTAAATAAAATAATTACTCAACGATAGGATAATGATCAAAAAGGAAATTTTGTTGTCCTAATAAATTAATTTTTGTTAAACTGATGGCCCATTAAATCATCATAGTTTTATGACTTTAAGACCTCAACTTTTCATTGAAAATTATCTTTTTTATGATTTATTACCTAAATCACTCCCTATAAATATTTAATATTTTTCATTCATGTTTAATATTCAATCCCAAGATATGTTATCCTATGTTGAAACCCAGTTATATGTTACTTTGGGTACCCATTATGGTTCTAAATTTACCTTTTTAAAGGATGATTTATTATCAATTTTTATGATTTGGATTTCTATGAATGAATCTTTTGGGTAATAAAACTTTATTAACCCATATGAATTTCTAGGATGAAATTCATTTTAAAGGGGGCGAATGTAACGCCCTAATATTTTTTAAATTTATTTTTGAATTAATTTATTCTTTTTGATATTTTTAATTTCGTGAAAAACTAAACATAGTATATTTTAAATTAAATCACTATGTTTTTCTTATGTTATATAAAACAAAAATTTAATCGTACATTACATGAAGCACAAACATTGGCCTTCTCTACACGGAACACCAAGTAAGATTGCGTTATATGCAACAATGAATTTCCTCAATTACTTGTGTAACACATAAGACCAAGGTTTATTGAACGATAATATATTTTGAAAATATGATTATTTAATAAAATAACCTAAAACCATGATCTTAACATATATTTTCTTAAAATTATTAACTAATTTATGAAAATATATGGTTTAAATGATATAAAATTTATTCAAAGTTTACCAAATTATTATAAATATATATGAAAAAAATTGAATATAAATGGAAATATTGTTATGGTCACAAAGATGTTTTAACTTAATAAATTAAATTTTCATTTATGACTTAAAATTATATAATTAAAACATTCCTTTCACACGAGAGATCGTCTAGGCGTACATTACACGCAATACCCAGTTACTTTGAAACATTATTTTATTGTTATAATAATTTAATAGAGTTAATTTTAACCTAATAATTTAAAAATAGTAATAGTAATAATAATAAATAAATATAAAATACCTTATATATTTTTTATATAAATAAAACATATTTATAATGAAAGATATTGTTTTGAGAAAATTCCTTTTAAGTTTAAAAATATTGTTTTCTCAAATGAACTGCTTTTAATGTCCTTATGTGAAAAATAATAAAATTAATATTAGTTACATTAAGAAATATAATTTTATAAAATATTTTTTTTTAAATTTAGAACGTCTAAATTTTCATAGGATGAATTTATTTGATTTTTTTAGAAACATCAATTTTTTATGAACAGTGAAAAATAATGCCTTTAATTTAAAAACATACTTTTATTAATTAATTATTAATGTTAAAAGATATTATAAATTTTTTAGTTAAAAATGGATAAATATTAAATTAATTAATAAAAATTATTTCATTAGAATCAATTTAATTTGTAATTTAATATAAAATCTTAATAAACTTGTGAACATCTTTCTACTATAAAAACCATAAACTTCGTCCCATATGCGGGACTTGCATTAATATTAAATTTTTGTTTCTCTAAATTTAATGTAAAAAAACTGACATACACCATTGAAATTAGTAAAATATTTAGTGTATAATTATATCATGTTGATGTTTTACCAAATTTATTAGTAAAATGATTAAACATTATCATATTGATTAAGGAAAAATTAAACATAATTAGGGACTAAACCTTAAAATTAAGGTCCCAAACGATCTATCCACTTGTCCAAAACCAATCATATATAAATTTTTCATCCCTAAACCTTCCATTATAGATATTTTTGGTTAGGTATAACGTTTTTTTATGTCAAAAAAAGTTACACCTAACTTGTTTCTAAAAAATTCCAATTAAGTCCTTTTCCTTTATTATAATTAGCCACCACATCTACCAACTTCCTCACCTCTAAAGACAATTTTATAACCAAATATCAAATAAAATAATTTCCCAACATCCCTACCTTCCTTCTATAACCCTTACCTTTGGAAAAAGGAAACTCAAGTAAGCCTTTTGGAAAAAACCAAAAGTATTTACCCGATTAAAAGTAAACGTCTCCTATCGAGCTCCTTTCCTTAATTAGTTTCATTACCAACTTCCATAGTTTCCATTATGATGGAAAATATATTTATATATGTCATATATTATATTTATTATTTATTTAATCTTATATATTAATTTTAAAATGTATATCTTTTATACTTTTTGCCTGGTGTAAATACGATAATTTCGTTGGAGGAAGTGTGGACTACTGCCCCCTTAAAGTGCTAAGATTCGTTCATACACTACCTTGACTATATTAAAGATGGGTTTAGTAAAAAAAATAAGATATATATGATATCATAAATATACTATAATAATGATATATATATATACACACTCATATTTCATTTTCATTCTTTCTTTCAATACAACAATTAAAACAGAAAAAATGTTCATATGTACGTACGATTTATCCTCTCCATGAATGATGTATTCAATTTCTTAATTATTTATGCTATATATTATTATAATATTAATATACTGTATATATAAGATACTTATATCATTATTTACATTATATAAATCATGATATAAGTATAATGACCATATATATAGAAAATTAAGATACAAGTGAAGAACATAACAAATATTACCTAAAGGGAAACCTTAACATATGATCATTATGAATCTGTTTATATAATGTCATAATCATAAAATATATGGTATTATATATAATAATATGTTTCATTAAATTATGTATAAAAAATTATATTTAGTTTTTAAAAATCTTGTACAAGTACGAAGAGAGTCAAGACACAAGGCAAGGGGGTTCCATCTCCCTTTTAATTTACATGAGATATAGGCTATGTTCACCACCATTTAATTTTCTGGTGTATGAACAACCCATGGATGTATTATATTTATATTATAAATAAATTTATGGGTAATAACATATTCATTTTATAATATTTCATTCATGGGGATTATGTTTTAAAAGTTACCAAATCCGTAAAAAGGTTTTGTCTCAATTTTTCTTATTTGAGACTTTTATTTTTTTATAAACATAAACAATTTTTTAATGTGTATATATTTCTATTTAAAACATTATAACATGAATGTCTTTATTTTAATGATATTTATATCTTTATTTAACTTGTTTTTCTTACATGGATAGTATGATCCCAAGTTACCAAGTGATAAGTGTTTGTTGAAACAATCACATTGCTTTTCGAGATGGTTTAAGTTTATTCATAATTTTATTAAATAATGTGATACATATCTCAAGAAAATTAATAAAATTTCATATCATTTTTTTATTCATAAAATATTCATTTATTAGCACCATTTTTATATTCTTTGGTTTATATTATATTTAGGAATGTGTTTTTAAGGAAGCCTAGCTTTAACCTGTCTTCAGTTGGAAATTTGTGTTCCCTAAAACCCATGTTTTTTAAATAGTATTTCGATGATTATTATAAAAAATACTATAATAATTAAAATAATGTTTTAAACATTTTATATTTTAAAATTTTTTACAGAATAATCATCTTATCAATTTCCAAACGAGGCATTTTTTTGACCTTTTTCGTTGTGCAAAATGAATTTTCTCTTCAACTTATAAAACATGTACAGATTTACCCATCATCATTCCCTTGAATAATCCTTTACAATATTAAAATATTATTATTTTAAAAAGAATATTTCCTCCTAATATTATTTATATTCATTATTTTTAAAAAAACATAGAAAATAATTTTGAAAAATGCTTTCAATTTTAAAATGTATTCAAAACATTTTCATTCCCTATTTATAAGTTTTCCATATATTTTAAAATAAATAGTTTTAAAAAAAATTACAATTTATATATATTTTTTCAACGTATTTTCAATGAAATATTTTTCAAAAATGTTTCAAGCTTCTTTCACATGTTTTCAAGTAAAAATGGTTTGAAAATATTTTCAAACTTCCTTAATAATTGTTTAATTTTTTTTCAATGGAATTTTTTTTAAAATATTTTGAATCCTATTTTATAATTTTTAATTGAAAAAGGAATTAAAATTTATTTTTATTATTTTTTATATATTTTAAATGTATTTTCAAGGAAAATAATTTTATGTAATAAAAAAAATTTCAAATAAGAAAGGATATTTTCATCATGAAATGTTTCAAAAAGTTATTTCAAAATTATTTTCCATCTAATATGACATTTGTTGAAGGTACTCAAACCATTAAAAGAAATGATCTAATGGGTTAATTAATATCCCTTTTATGTAATGGTTATGTTCAATGTCATGGTATTTAGGAAATTCGTTTATTTTTCATTGGATATATGTTTATTAAATCCATTTATCTATCACAAGATATTATTTTGATGAAATTATTATAAAAACTATATCTTTTTTCATAGGTTATGGGTTGTTAACATGTGTACGATACCCATTTAATTTTCATGGGTTAAGATATGATTATTTATGATCTTGGGAAACATGTTTGTATAATTTCATTATGAGATGGGTGGGAGCTATATCTCCCTCTACTGAATTGGTTAATGATTTTTATCTCATGAGATAGTATAATATGGTCTTGGTAATGATGCTTGACTACTAAGATAGCCATGGGAGTGAACCTTGACTACCGAGATTTTATGAGGACAGAACTCATGCTACTAATATGGCTATGGGATTTAATCATCACAACCAAGACGGTATGGGGAGTGAACCCATAATAACAAGATGGTTGAGGAAGTAATAGCTTTGATACTATGAAAATAATATTATATTCTTATGTTTATGCCACAATTCAATGTTTTATTAATATTTTATGATTTCAAGTATATGTTCTTTATTTCCTTATGATTCATGTCCTATGAAATTCCTTTATTTTTGTCATGATTCATGTATATGATCTCTAATATTATGGGTATAATCACTTATTTTCATGATCATGTTTTCATACCCTTATGACTATTATTATTCTTACATATATCCCCTATATACCTTTACTAAGAATTTGAGTTCAACCCTTTCTTATGATTCCTTTACCCATGTTATGAAGAAAGGATTTATCTAGAAGTAATAAATGTGGTAATCATTATGGGAGATGTTGAAGATCATTAAATAAGATAGATGATTTTGCTTCCTAGTTTTCAAATACACAAAACTATTATGGTCCTCAGGCATGTATTACTATAATGTATTGATATATTCATCTAAAATGATGTATTATTCATGTATGTCAATCCTAGGGCACTATACACAAGGAATAACATAATTATTTAAATAATGAATATATATGACACATATGAAATTATATTAATTCTGTAAAATTATTATATCATCTACTTCCTTATCCACTCAACCTTTAAGTGAATGATATCATCACTCTTGTTTATGTATGACCTACCGTATCCATGATGATATGTGAATAATTTTACATGTATAGATTTCAATTATGTTAATTTAAATTTATCCAATAAATAAATGTGATATTAATAACATTAATATAATTATGAATATTACGAACCCATATCCTATACATAACAACAATAATGTTTTTGACAATATGCATTAGAAAACAAAGAACATAAAAACATAAAAATTGGTACGAATAAAATATTGTTAATTAATAGGTGATAAGGTGTTATAAGATGATCATATATGATATTATAAATACTAAAAAAATTAATTTAATATTAAAACCATTTTAAAACCATTATATAGGATGATAAATCCTAATCAAATAAAGGGAATCATTATGTAGGGGAATTCATCTCGTTTTCACTTCAATGAGGAAAATTCTAATACCATGCAATTAATTTATTTTGATTAGTGTATATAATTTCAATTTTACATGATATATAATTGATCCTTAATAATTTATTTTATTTAATTTTTCAATTCAAATTATTTAATCCATCGATATTTCACTTGAATGATTCCAAGTTATAAAAATATTTATAACAAAATTTCATTTTATAGGGTTATATTACATATTTAGAGTCATTGATATTATAATATTATTTTAATAGTGTATTTTAATAATTTTATATTCAATTTAAGATTTTATATGTGTATTTAATATTTATAGAAACAATAAATTTATTGATTAATTATCACTTCAACGGTTTGATCTTTGTAAGAGATTTTGAATCAATTTACACTCAATATAGACAAAATTAGTATTATGAAACTATTTATTAATCAGAGTTGTATCTCATTCACCTTTTATATTTTATATAATGAATTTATTTATGTTCATCATATTTAATTCATCATTTTATTTTATTTAATTCACAGGGGTTATGAAAAAAACCTACGAAAGAGGTAAGTTTGAATGATTCAGTATCATTTTAATCAGAATTTTTATGTATGAATTTTAGTTGATGTAAATTATTTTACCATTAGCTAATAAAATATTACTTCACTTCCCTCTTCATTCAAAAATTATTTTCCTTCCAAATACCAGTTTTTAAATGATATCATTATTTTTTTAGTATTCTCTTATGATTTTATAAATTCATTTTTACCAATGATTATATTTTAACAAAAAATTTAAAAATGAATATTCTTATCATTTTCAAAAAAGGGGAATTTTTTGAATTTCTTATAAAAATGTTAAAGGAATCATTATTTTAACATATGTTTTATGAAAAGAATCATCCAACCATCATGACTAGTCAATAATTCGATTAATTCTTTAAAAAATTCATTGATTCATTTCAAATAAAATGATTTTCCTAATATTTGGAAAATATTTGAAAAGAATATATTTTAAAAGTTAAAATAATATTTTCCTCTTGATCATTTTTACTGATCTTTTTAGGATATTTATAATCTCTAACGACGATAATCATTTGATTATCTAATATTTCCCTGTGGATACGTATTAATAATACCAACCTTATTTGTTGTTTATATTGTGTATGATTTGTTAGAACAAGGAAAGTATTTACATTCACAACCATGATTAATTTTTGTAGTCATTAACTTTCCCCTGAAAAATTCTCTTTATTGTGATAATTGGACATTTAATATACCTTATAAATCAATATACATTATCATGAATTGGAGTTGTTTACTTAAAAAATATATCATCTAAACATTTGGTGCTTTACTGTCAGTGTTATTTTATTAACTGGGGAGTTATTGATAATATGTATTATTTCTTTAATATGAAAAATAATTGATAAGAAATATTTTTCAGGAATTAAATAGATCATTTTGTATATGAGGAACTATTTGGAATTTTAGTGATGAGTGTGGCATGGAATTATATAACCCCTTGATGCATCAATAGGTCTCGTGAGACAAATTAGTGATCTGGAATTAAATGGATCATCACATATAGATTTAAATGGTCTTTATGAATGGTATTGATGGTGCATATATCATGGTGTTGGAGATCATGAAGTCTCATTTTAATCATTTTCGTCATTGAGAATTAAGTTATAATTATCTATGAGGTTACTTCATTGATATTATCCATGTATTGGCATCAAGATTATTTGATTTTTTATGAGGAATTATTTGATCATCATTTATTCCTACCATATTATTCATTTTTTCAAGGCTTTGATAACATGTAATGTGTTTTCATTTATTAACCATACCATTTTTATTATTCCATATTGATTCATTATATCTTCTATTGTTTGTAAACCTTACTGAGAATTTTATCACACCCTTATTTTTTTTCACTTCCCAAGTATATGATAAAGGAATCATTGAATGATTTTACAGATCTAGAATATTTTCGTTCACTATGAATTAAATTTTGAATCTATATTTAATGTGAGATATGAGTATGTATATAGTTCAACAATACTCATAATCTATTTAGTCTTTTAGAATGTGATCACTTATATCTAGCGCTAATATTAGAAAGTAACCACCAACTCTATGATATTAGGTTTAGTTTCGTTATAGTAGGTATATGAGAAATCCTAGTTAAATCCTTGGGATCTATAATTATAAAAACAATTATTAGGGAATATAACCCTATAATAGTTTTTGAGGATAAGTATTAAAGAACATATTAAGGTTTTGTTGAGGAATATATTACGTAGTTTTTTCAAGAAAAATATATGTTTCCATATGTTAAACAAGCATGGTATTCTATAACAGTTGTACCTAAGGGTAATAATTCTTAGAATGGTGTATTATGATCTAACATGATCATCATCTAGTTCACTGTAAAAACCAGAATTGTTATAAATAAAATCCAGTTTTCATTTAAATAAATATCATATTATACATTATCGATATTGAAAATACATAAACTTATTTTATTTTATTACATAATATCCTATTTAAAAAAACATTAACTATCATTATGGTTGATAATATAGTGATTAAAGAGTAATCATATGACTAGTATCAATATACGGGTTTAATAAATACAATTAACACTAAAAAAAAAAGTGATTCCCTCATAATGTAGGAAAATTCCCTATTAAAAACATTTTTTAGAGCTTCTAAATGAGATATCATCATTGGGATTTCACTTGACCAATCCCATTCTATGATCCAATGAATAAACAATGAGTAAAACCATTTATGCGAGAAGTTTATTTTCATCGAGATCACATCCCAAACCATATTAGTTGAACCACCCCATGAACATCTCTCCATCGTACACCTTAACCTTAGGGAATTTGCTGGTGTATTAAAGTGATTTTTTTAGGACCCTAATAAAATTAATATGTAAATTTTATATAATAATAAATATATTTTCATCTAATTAATGTTAATATATATATGTTTTTTTTATTTTTGTAATGTAAAATAAAAAAATTCTATTTTATGTTAATATTCAAATTAAATTAACGAATTAATTTTGATGAGTTAATGGGTGGTTGAAATAAAAAATACTTTACTAAAATATTGTTATTAAATAATTTTTTATAATTATAAATTATCCTAACAGTTTTATGAAGACAAATGTAATTTTTAAGGGTTTAAAAACTTTTATTTTCCCTAACCCTAGAATTTCTCAATAAATTTCAATTCTTTTTTTGAAATTTAAAATACACATATTTATAAAATTATATTTATAAAATTAATAATGCATGTGGATTAATAATACTAAAATTAACGAATGTTGAATTTTACATAACTTTGTGAGAGAGACAATTTCTCAGGTAAAAATTAATTATGGCATAAATATACTATGTGAATTATATCATTATATTATTACAAAAAAGATGTAATAAATACTATAATGGGTATCCATGAAAATATATATACTATTTCCCTTTAAAATAATGTGATTTATGGTTTATTTTATTAATTTCATAAATCCCTTATGAATCTTACAAAACCAGTAATATATTTTAATGTTTCAAAATTATTTTTTTAAGAGTATGACTCAATTACAAATTAGCTGGTGTATTAATTTAATATGTTTGGCCTATGGTCTTATGAAATTATAAAAAACCTCCTCTATTTGGCACAAATCATGGAAAAAAATATATTAAGGTTTTTGGTTTTAGTTATATTATTATATAGGGTCCAAAACAAATGTTTTAGAAATGATAACGAATTCCCCACTCATTCCCTATATAAAATCACCCATAATCCCATTTATCTTACCTAAATATCCTTAGACCATGTACATTCTCATTACTTCCCTCTAAAGAGTCCTCCCAAGGTTCCCCCAATATCTCAAGAAGTTCCTCCCATGAATTTACAATCACAGTCTCATGGTATGGGTAATTTTATTTCTCCACTTTACATTAGTGTCTTTCTTATCTTTTTTCATATTATCAAAACAAATAATGTTGGTATATATTATCCAATATACACCATAATTCCACTATGATTCCCAAATTATTATATACCCCTTATAAAATCATTTATACCCTCCATTATCTTTTATATTCACCCATTATGTTGTAGAAATTTCACCATGATTTTCCATCCCAAAACAATTTGTAATGAATACCCAAACTCAATTCCTTTCAAGGACATTCAAATTTTTTTCACATACACTTTTTTACTAGATAATTTCATGTATTTATTCCAAATTAAATTATCATGTAATAATAATAGATGAAAAAGGATTACATGTTTTATGATCAATGTGGAACTCATAAGCATGCGAATCAAATGAAAGTGACAGGTGGGTCCAGAATTATATTTCACTCCAATGCATTATGTAATGTTTTATTATCATGATACATCATTAAATGGATTAGGGAGTGAAGTTAATCCATCATGGGACATTTTATATCATGATTTTATATTAGTAAGATTTTACTTATGTTTATGATGTAGTGTTTTTGTAGTTTCAACATTTTACATGTTTCGTTTATGTTATCATGATATATCATTCCTCTATTTACATGTTTATGATTATAACCTATTTTATTCTCCATTGATATACCTATTTTCTATAATTTATTTCATTATTTGTGATATTCCATTTTTATACCTTTAATGGTCATTAAATCTGAACCCTTTCTTATATACATCCCCAGGTAAACTCATGTAGCTTTTTGTACGATCATGCTAATAAATAATTCAATAAAGTGTATGCATTTCTTGCTTCAAGTTGTTATGTAATGTATCTGATTTCCAAATTCACTATAATTATCTAAATTCTAGGATGTTTTATCCCAATGTATTTGTAAAAAATCTCAAATTAATATTTAATAAAGAGAAGGGTTGTCATATTCATGACAATGGGACTTAATGAAGTTCTGGTTTGACACTCCCTAAGGATATGATTTGGATAATTTGAATTTTATTTACATATCATATTTTAAAATTAAAAAAAATACATATCCAATTACAATATGTTTATGATTCATTTTATGGTAGTAATTGATTTTTAGGAACCAGAATTGGTTTACAGGTCTATGGATTATTATATATTTAATGACACATATACCCCTTCTGCTGTTCTTTGTGATGGAAGAACCATTGGGATATCTATTGTGTTTTAATAGATTTTGGAAGAAAATATAACCCTTCATTATAACATTTTTTAGTTTGAGATTTATTTGAGAAATCATTCATTTATATTTTTTGGAAATAATATTAATGTAATTGATAACAAATAGTTTTCAAATGACCATTGATGTTAAGGTACTAATATTTATTTAAAATTACTTTTTTTAGAAAAATAATTATCCATACAGAAAACCATTGTTGTTAAAAATTTATTTAATTGTTAATATAATTTTTATGATAACTCAAAAGTCAATATATAAACATTCACATATGCCAAGGTTAAACAAAAAAACCTATCCTTGGTAAGGGTGAAATGCATTCTTCTAGCCAACATAATCTCATGGTTAATACAAAATTGTTTCTACTCAAAATATTTGATGGATAAATACGTAATTAATGGATTAAGTTGAATTTTTGGTATACCATTGAGGTTTTGACATTAATATATTATATTGGATAACATGTTCTAATCATTTTTATTTCGGTAAATATTTATAGATTGGAATACAGGCTTATGGTTCTTATACATCATTAAAAGAAAATTCTAGTGCTTCAGTTATAAAAAAATATTTAGGGATATTTATTTCGTGCCGTAAGAAATAAGTGGAAATTGATCATTTAATTTCAAAATGGTAACATTTTTATTATACAAAAATATATATTTATTGTATTATATTTTTCTATATATATTGTGAAATAATCTCTCAACTCTAGGAAAAAGATATTGAATAAATTTTTTTATCATATTACCTTCATACAGGATGAAGCAATTTTCATTTTAACGCATCACATATTTATGGTATCATGGTCGTCATAATTATCTTGATCATTCACTTTATTGTGATTAATGATCACTATCACTCTCTAAAATTATTTAAGATTTTATTTTTTTCCAATATGTTTACTTCCCACCAATGTTATCATATATGGAATCCATGTTTCATGTTATTGATGATGAACTTCTTTTTTCTTTTTCTATCATTTTAAGAGGATGTTTTATTATCCATTTTAAGATGTGGTTTTCAATATAAAGTAATTTTTTAATATCAAAATATTTATTTTTGTGCTGAAGTTAAATTATGAGGTTGAAATTTTTGAATGTGGGGAAAATGTAACACCCCAATATTTTAAATGAAGAAAAATTTTATTTGACATATTAAATTACACATAACAAATAGTTTTAAGAAAACCTTGATATATTATTAATATGTTTTTATTTTATGTAACTGTTATAAAATTGCCATTTAGTTAGCGAGGATAAACATTGTTAATCACATTCTAAAAATATTTATAAAGGTATTATTCAATATATTTATATAAATGATCTTAATTCATAGAAATTATTATTTTATACTTAAAAAAATTCTTCAACAATGGTTTTATTTGTTATTGTATTTTTTAAATTTTATTTGAAATGACTATTTTTCTATGAAGAGTGAAAATGCCACTTTTTTTTTAGAATAATCATGTATTTTCAATAAATTAATTAATTTAAATGTAATATTATTATTTATGTTTTATTTTAGGGTAAATAAAGTAATATTTAGTTTTATTTAAAATAATTAATTTTATATGAATTTATTTTGAACTTATTTTGTTGTATGTTTGATTTTATGGTTAAAAACTATTTCATAAAAGGTTTTTAACTGTATAATGTTCAACATTTTATGTTATTAAAATAATAACTAAAATGGAATGATTTAATTAAAATAATAATATTATATATATATCTAAATTTTAATCAATATATTTATTATCATTATTCATATAGCTAAAGTAAGATCACATAATCCTTAATAATTTAATTTAATGAAAAACATATGTTCGACAATATTTGGGATATTATTTTCTAAATTAAATTGTACCACTTATTTGAATTTTGTTAAATAAAATTTATTCTATATTATTAATCATATTAATTAATATTTTATAATTAATCCAACTTAATGTTTTAATAATATTTAGTAAATATAGTAATATTTATTTATCATGAATAAGGTTAAAACGGTCTTTAATTTGTTACATTCTCATGTGTTAAAATTAATTTTCAAACCATTATAAATTTCTATCTAATAATGTGAATTTTATACTAATAATTACTGGTTTGAAATTATCTAATAAGGTTGATTTTATTTTAGTATTAATGGATAAATTACCAAGGTAAAAAAAATTTCCATAGTGATAATTCAAATGGAAAAGTAAGTAAACATAAAGGATAAGTGAATAACATGGTTAAAACATGTTTATTTATTTTTTTAGGATTTTTTATATAACTGAAAATAACTATAATAAATTATTTATCAATTTTTTAGTCACTTTGTGGGAGAGTTACATACAAGTATGTAATAGTTTTGTGGATTTACAAAAACTCCACTCCACTTCAATTATAAAAGGGGATCCCTTACAATCAATACTTCCCACATCTAAATAAAATTATCTCAACCAACCCATTCCCAAATATCTCCAAAACATTATTATATACATTATAGATGTGTTTTTAATCCCAACAGTTCATTCCTAGGATCCATAAAAAGAGATCCACCGGTGGTTTTTCTAATTTAGGGTAATTGTCTTTACTAAGATCATTATTTTAACATATTATTTTATCCTCTTCAATTATGTCATTAAAATTTAACCAAAATAACACCACATATCAATTATACTGATATTTAGTTATGTTTATAAAAAAATATTTATCCATATCCTCTCTAATTAAATAGAAAATTATGTTATCACTTGTGTGTCCGTCAGAATACCACCTCCTGATCCGATATAATTTGTTTTCTATGAACGACTCACATGGGTAGTCATAAATATGGAAATAATGAATATATATGACCCATATAACGGAATTTTAATTTTTATAAGTAAATATATCATCCACTTCCTTACCCTTTACTCCCTTTAAGTGAATGGTATTGTCTCCCGTGGAGACAGATGACCTATAGTCTCTATAAAGTGATGTAATTAATTTTCCATGTACAAATTTTGAAAACGACTATAAAATTTCATATAATTTTTAGATGTAAAATTTATAGAATTAATATAATTCTTTACATGATCTATATATATCCTATACATAAGAACCACAACATTAATGAAACAACATGCATGGGAAAACAAATCAGTTTACAACTAAAACAATGGTAATAATTTTCATAATAAACATGTGATAATATGTTATAATAAGATCATATATGAAATTATTAATATGAATATAGTTTTGATATAAATTAATAACTTGTAAAGAAAATTTAGATGGTATGTTAAATCGTGATCAACTAAAGGGAAACATGGGGTAAGGGAATTCATCTTAATTTCCCTTCATTTAATAATATTTTAATATTTTGGAGATAATAATTTTTTTTTATTCTATATAATGATACTTTTAAATATTATATTATGAATCCTTAATACAACATATTTTTTTAATATAAAAATTTCAATATTTTATCTATGTAGATTTTACTTAATAGTTACGATGTTGCAATAAATTTCACAACTCAATTTCATTTCTTTGTGTTATATTACTTCTTTAATGACTTTGATATTTTAATATTATGTTTGTAATTAATTTTTACTCTTTATTTTAAATTCAATTGTTTTATATGTATATAAATTTGATACAAATAATCTATTCCACTATTAATTTGAACTCCAATTATATGATCATTGTATGATATTTTGTCTCAATTTCAACTCTATTGAGACATAATTGGTATTATGGACATATTTATTATTTGAGGTGTATATAATTCCATTTAATATTTTATATTAAGAATAATTTTCCAATCATATTATTCATCTTTTCATTTGATTTTAATTTATTCGTGGGGGTTATGAATCAATCGTTCCCAATGTGGTAAGGGTTTATGAATTAATATAATTTTAATTATGATTTTCTATGCCTAAAGTTACATTGAAGAAAATTTTTGGGTCACTGTATATTATACCCATTTAATTTTATTCATATATTTTCATCCATGATGATTTTTATTAATAATTCAATTTTTAACCCATTGGTAATTAAAATAATTAATAAAATGTTTTCAAGAAAATTCTAATTTATTTGAGCTTAAAATTATTTATCATCCCTTCCACGAGTTATGAATAAGGAATTAATGAATGAGTTCAAGGATGCATAAAATTTACATTAACTATGATGTAACTCATGTTTTAAAATGTAATGATAGACTCAATAATGTATGTAGTTTACCATTACTAATAAGGAATTTGTTCCTTTGGGAAGTGGTTGCTTGTATGTATCACTAAGTAATAAAGTGACCAATGAACCCATGATAATAGGTTTTTGTATTTTATAAGATATTAAAATTATTATATCAATGCAGCTATAAAACATAATTAATTTCAATAATGTCAATATTAATTTGGAATTTTAGTCCAATGTAATTGAAACATTGACCAACGTATTGAAACATATGGTCAAAAGGATCTAAAAAAATAAGGATGTGTTAATGAGACATGGTGAGAACTCTAAGATCAATAAAAAACTATAAATTCTTGGATGATATTTTGAATATAAAATTTTTTCATACCAGATAAATTATGGGAGATACATGACTATCTAATAAGTAAGTTAGCATATACTATTAAAAAATATAGTTCTCTTAAAAAATAAAATTTAGTTTGGGTATTATTATAAGAAGATGTCAATCACAGTTGAGGAAAATTACCAAGAACCAACTCCTTGATGGGTGATTTATTAATGGGAAACTAAAACACCATCAAATCATTGGTGATGTTACATTAGAATAATCCAAATATTATTTTTTGTTGTTATAGGAAAAATGTATATTTATATGATTAATCTTTAATATAAAAGTGATACTTCAAATCAAAATATAAATAAAGAAAAATTAATAGAAATAAATAACATTGGTCTATTTTGAATGGGTGCAATTTTTTTAAGAATATGGGTAAAAATACATGAATTAATCATCAAGGATACAATGTAATGTTCTAATAGACACTCAATGTGTTCAAGGAAAATTTCTCAATAAGTTATTGATTATGATGAAAACATAAAAAATTATTGATAGTAAGTAAATATAAATAGGATCCATCACATAGAAATGAGGAATTTTTCTATCAACAAGAAATAAATTTCCATAATAATTATTGGGGAAAGAAGAAAAGTGATGAGAATGAATCAAAAAAAATATTTCTTGGAATTGTTTTGAGTAATAAAAGGTGTTTATTTTTTATTGAAAAATCACTTCCCATGTAATGAGGAAAATTTATCTTATTAGAGGGATAAAAAACGATTAGTAGTCTGTTGTAATATATTTAAAAAATAAGATACATAATGATTTTTCACTTTGGTAATTCCAAAATTTGTTGGAAATATATGAGAATAATGGATGACCATGTTATTGAATTTCTTTATCCTAATAATCTAATCCTTATTTAGATAAATGAATTGGGATATCGAGTAAATTTATCAATGAATACTTATACATTATAGGGAATTGGTGGTTAAATTATTATTCATGGGAAGTTCATAGAGAGGAATATATACATAGTTACTGGAGAATAAGACGTGCATTTTCTACCAAAGTATGATAATAACACGTTGTGGCATAACAAATTTCCCACTTATCCATGAATTATTAGAATAGTTTCTGAAACATCAAGGAGTTCTTGATATCTCTAATTTTAAAGGTGATCATGCTCATATGTGTTGTATTTGATAAAAAGGAAATCTTATTTCTAATATTCAACACATGTGGGGCGTTAGTACTTCATATGGTGTAACCATGTTATAATTTATTAAACACTATCATTTTATCAACATAAGAAATATATTTGAAAGAATACGTTCAAGATTGACCCCTTAATGAAAATTTATTCAAGACTAAAAAATATGATTTATTTAAAAATCCAAAAAAATTGAATGAGTATACATAAATAATGAATGAAAAAATTAAGAATAATTATATTAAATATTATAAACTTGTCAAGTGAAATGGTAATTAATATTCAATATGTTATATAAATTGGATTTAATAAGTGACTTATTCAATCTCATGACTCTCTAACTCAAAACACAAGATTTCATATAATCAAGAACATAGGTTCATAAATAATAAAGGTAACTAAAAAACATGCCTCATAAACTACCCTAAACTATACATTGATCATGAATGTATCAAGGTAATTTATTAATTAAATTAAAATAACTCCCTCATTTTTAAAAAAGTTAAAGACCAAGGAATGAAAAAGATAAATAAAAATTGTATATGAAGATACCCAACAAGTATTAATCATAAAATAAATACTCTACACTAGATAAAATTACCCTTCCTTATATACTCTGCACTAAAAAAACTGAGTCCCTCAATGCTATTCATGAGGACGTTTATAAAAAAATTAAAACAAACCCATGTAGTAGTTTTATTCCATGGAGAGGAACCATGATGTATAATAACTCTAGGAATTGATTATAATATACCCTATATACCATTAAATGGATTCTATTTATATATATAATTCTCTCATGATATATTCTATCATATCTATATGTACCTTTATAAATATCTGTAATATATTTCCACCTTTCATCCAGCCTCTAACTCCATTATTAGTGTAAAACCCTCATGATATATCCTCCACATCACCAAAAACAATATCTGTAAATCCTAAAGGATAAGGTTTGGGTATTGAACAATTTAACCATTCAAAATAAAATAGTTCTGTTATGAATGGGATATTATGCTATGAACTTGTTTTTTAATATAAGTATATTCACATGCATGAATGTAGTGAACCTTATTTAACTCATTTGGAAAACTACACTATAAATTTTATACATATAGATATCTCTATTTTTTTTACAATAGTATGAATTTGTAGAGAAAACACATTCATCTCTCATTGTATCATAACAACCTTGAAACATTATTCATCATTGTAGCTAAAACATCGAACAACATAGCATAAAATTAACTCCATTAAATTCCTCCACTAATGACTTACCTCACCACTGTCATGACACACTCAGTAAAGGGGTGTGAATCATATCAAGTAATCCAGGCTCATTTCCATACATTTGTCATCGTGGAACCATGAAACAAATCATTATGTGAGTTAGTATTCATAATTTGGAAATCATTTTTAAAAATATAATTTTGTTTTTCTGATGATACTTATGAAGTTATTATAACAGAAAAACATCAAAAACACCGTTAGATACTTCCTCAAAGAAATCATAGAATGAGAAAGTAACGTTTCCCAATGAATAACACATAAATTTTTGTCTATCTAGTGACTTGATATTTTCCTTTGGAATTCATAGAAATCCAGAATCAACAGTCATAGTACAACAACTTTACATTTGGTTCAAACTCCTTCAAGAATGGATTATTCTTCTTCGTAGTATAGTGTATTGAACATTCATCATAGCTCAAATGGTAGATCGTAGCATGTAAAAAGAACGTACGACATGGAACCCTACCTTAAAGATAAGAAACATCAAATGATAACATTTTAGCCACTCACATGTGAACACATTTTAGTGTATAATAATAAGGAATGAATTTTTACCACATCATAATTTATATAGAGATTTTTTTTCATTGTTTAATTTTTTTTACATGGAATCATTTAATTATTCCCACGGATTATCACCACTCTATAGAGAATATTTGGTGATGTAGCCCCGCTCTAGTTTTCATCTTGTCTTGTGTCGCCTTGAATAAAGTGCTCCTCTACTTGACATCCATATTATATGAGAATTCATGCAGTCAAGAAAGATATATTTCTTTATGATTTATAATTTGGATCCTATGGTTTAGGCCTTCAGATTTATATAATTTTTACTAAGTATAAATAATTTTTCCATTTCAAAATTCAGATTCAATGAAATTTCTTCACCTTCCACATTAAATCCCTATAATTTCATATTTTTAATTAATTTTTCTATGATTCATCAATTTATATGTTTAATACCAAAAAATAATTATAAATTATTATATTTGGTTATAATAATTATGTATTTTTTTAAGAAATGAATTTATAATTAAAAATATGGTCATAAAAAATGAAATAACAACATGTTACAAATGTATCACATCATACTAACGTTTAAATTCCTTCACTAAAAAAATTAAATAATTTTAAAAAATGAATAAGAAAATAAATATTCACAAAACTATAGCTCTCCAACTCCACATTTTTCAGGGAAATAATGTTGAAAATGTATTTTCGTCATCTACTTTCATCATATGAAACATATACGATTTTACATTGACATTTATCAATTCATTATTATCATTCATTTGACTTTTAGATCATACAAACAATAAATGTTTCGTCTCATTACTCAAGTAAATATATTAAAATATAATTATACTCATAAATCATGTACATGAATCCTACCAATTGAGTTATAATTAATCATAAATATTCACCCTATATAGAAATATTAATCACGCGGATACAAAATCATGTCTAAATAAAACTGAGGTTTATTGTTGGAAGGAAAGTGATGTAAAAATATAAAAAACATAAAATGGTGGTTCCCTCTAGAGAAAATTTCATGAAACATAATATATAATCTCAATGAATAACTCTCAACCTTATAATATAACATCACCCACTACAATGACCTAAGATATAATTGTATATTTTTCTTAAGGAAATTCAACTTTTGATAGTTTTTTTCACATTCAACACCAATAAAAAGTGAATATATTATACACTAAAATAAAATTATTAAATATGACTCTTATAATATAACCGTTGAATTGGTGTATATAAAAGGAAGTATCCATATTATGAAATCTATGAATGAATGAAATTGTATTGGTTCTAAAAAAAGCATCCCATATCATGCTCATTTTTCTATGATTTAAAATTACGTTTCTACAATATTGTTTTCTTTCATCCAAGACCAATAATAATTCTAGCAATTATTTTATGATTTAAATCATATAAAATATAAATTTAGGTACATAGAAACATCCATGAGATATTTTCTAGTAAAATTACCACCCTTGACTACCACCAGAGTGTACATTACGATTAGATCTTACATGGATATATTATGAGGATATTTTATTGAAAATTAGGGTTATAAAAAGATGAAATTGTTAACGTAATAAGTTATTTATCACATGTACTCTACACATTTTTTGTTTGATATTGACATAAATAATGTTTATTTACTAATAAAATGATATATTTTTTAAAAATTCATTATTTATTCATATTATGATAAATAATATTAATATATCATTGAAAAAATATATATTGAATATGAATAATATATTAACATTAATTTAATATTTAATTAATTGGAATAATAATATTTAATATCTGAAAGACATTTTATTTTTATAGAAATTTTAATTTTATTTTAATTTCCCTTTTAAGAGATAAATTCATAAACTCTTTAATGATAATTTTAATAATATTAAATTCATTTTTACACTGGGTATAAAAATTTTATCTTATGATAATTTTATTAACATTTTATTAAAATATTATTTTTATTTGAATACTGAAAAATATAGTTTTTACCAAAAATGTAATGTTTATAACTTTTTTTGAAAGAATTATATCTGTATAATATAATTCAATTTCTAAAATATGTTAAAAGTACGAAAAAAATCATTTTTTATGAATACTATGTTAAATTTATAAAATTTATTATTAAAAGTTTATAAAATTAAGAAAATTCCAAAAAAATGGTTATTATCCTTTAATTAAATAATATTTTGGTAAAATTTCATTTAGGATTATTTTGGAGGCCAAGAAACATTTATTTTTTATATTAAACCCATTTTTATTCAGAAAATCAATAACTTGGATATTTTTAGTAATCACAAAAATTTTAAGATTATGAATACACTATTTCAAATAACACCTTTTTATACATTCATACATTATTGTTAAAATATAATTTTATTATTTATATAAAAATTATTTGATAATGTAGATTTCATATTTGGAAGGATTTGGTAAAATTTAATAAAATATTTATAATTTATTTTTATCCATAAATGGTAAATTAATTATTAAAAAATTAGTTATCATGATAAAACTAAAAAATGGTAGAAGTAAATATTTAAAGGTTAAAAGAATTTAAATTTTCATTAGTAATTTTTTGAAAATTATTGGTTAAGGGATGAACAAAATTTTATAATCATATAATATATTTTAAACTATTATGGAGTTTTCTTATCACTGAAGCATGTTCTCAATGTATATTAAGTTGACATATTTAAAAAAATTCCATTTTCATCTCTTTAAAAGGGGCCAATCACCACCCAATAAAGAAAACCCTATGTTTATAGCTAAACCACTACCCAATATCCTTTATTTATGTCCCTTTTCGTTTTACATGATCATGTTTTTATAATAAATTTATTTAATAACTCCATTTCCAAGGATTCATCCTTGGGAAATCGTAAGCCACCAATGGGAGATCTTTTTTCCATAACATATTTTATTTTCATTATTACCATCAAAATTATATTTTTAAATTCCACATATAGCTGAATGAATAAATTTTGTATACTTAATGTTTTTATTTAATGGTTATAACTATTAAACAACTTTCCCATTTTCTATTATGTAAAATGAATCTATCATTCCTGTATTGTGCAGACTACTACCTCCGAAAAGTAGAAACTTCT
Source organism: Viscum album (assembly GCA_963277665.1). Classification (NCBI taxonomy): domain Eukaryota; kingdom Viridiplantae; phylum Streptophyta; class Magnoliopsida; order Santalales; family Viscaceae; genus Viscum; species Viscum album. The sequence goes on from OY728163.1 coordinate 34,799,487, forward strand.
ATTTTTAACCACTTCCTTTATTCACTACATATAAGGATGATGTTAAAAAATAAATTTGACATATATATATAAATTATCTTGAATAGTAAAATTATAATTCCCATTTTCTCTGATCCACCGATAAATGAATATGTCTATCATTTATTATGGGGATTACCATCTCAACAAAGTAACGTTACACGTTTGATATATAATATATTTATAAATTAATAAATATCAAACTATATAATTAACAAGGATTATTGTTTCAAAATAAAATCATTATGGTTCTTCAATAATTATATTATTTTAAAATATACCAATTTTATAATCATATTCTTCCATTAATTATGGTATGTTCTTGTTTGGGTCTTTTTAACCACCTACTTGAACAATGCTATAAAATAATATCATAACTGAATTTGAGATATCAATTACAAGTTAAATATTATATGAATAAGTAAATAATAATTAATTTTTTTGGAAATATTATTTGTAATATTAAACTCATTAATAAAGATATTATTGATCTATTGTTAAAAATCACGAAAACTTGTGTCTCGCCAATTCAACTATAAGAACCATTACTGAAACCCTAAATAAATTAAAATATAACTTTTTAAAAAATCATTAAAAATTAATTTCAACTTATTTTATGATCCAAAAATAAAAAAAATTATTAGAGGAATGAAGAAGAAAAATACTATTATGAAACTAGTTCAATTTGAACAAGATTAATCGCACACAATATTGAAAATATATAAAAACTAACTAATGTACATTTTAGAAAAATTAAAATAATATTTAAAAATTGTAATAGATATTAAAAAGGATGATAAATAGGGTATTGAAATTGTTTTTTTTATATTGGTGATTGAAGGTGTTTAGTGGAATTCGGTAACTAATATAAAGAGGACCTTTTTCTCAAATTTAAAATATTGAGAAATATTTCATATTTTGATCCATGAAATCCTAATATGATGTGATTAAAACCAAAATATTTTTTTTTCAATATTAATTTATTTCCTCAGGTTTGAATAACCATATATTGTTTTTTATTTAAACTTCTTCTAATTCAATAGACACCAAGGTCATATGGTTTTTTCCTAAATTAATTCCCTTTATTCAGTTAGAATTTTTTTATTGAACTTCATTATTCTAGGTTTTATTATAACCACCCTAATATTTCATTTAATGTAACAATATCTTCATCTCTAGTAAAATGAAACATTTGATTCAATTATTCCTCCCTGGTGAACATCTTCCCCGTAAAACAGAAATTATTGATGAGAATAATAGTTATCCTCTTAAATGATTGTTTCCCCTCCCTATAAATATTTTAAATTCCTAAAACATTATCCGTTACATTCATAAACCAAATTATTTTATATCTATAGTTTCCTCTATATTTCACTTCACCTCTTTTCATAATTAATTTTTATTAAACTATTTATGATGTTTGTTTTCAAAAATGGTATTTCAAAAAAAATCATCACTTCAAAATAAATTATTTTCTTCAAAAAGACATTATTATAGTAACCATTATTTCATATCAAGGATATATTATGGAAAATAATTTTCCAAAAGGATGTTTTTTTTTCAAATAATTAACTTTACATTTTAAATCATTTACGTCTTTTTCAAGGAATTATTATTGAATATACTTTTTCAATGTAAATTTTTTCAGAATGTTTTCACTTCACAGTTTTTAGATATTATTTTCATTTAAATGATTATTTATTAATGATTCATTTTCAAAATTAAATGTTTTAGAAATGTTTTCACATCACCATGTTAAAACCTTGATTTAGTTTTCAATACTAATTTATTGAATAATCATTTTAAAATGGGTTTTTATCAAATTGTATTCACCCGACATTGTTAAAAACTTTATTCCTTTTAAAGGCTTCATTATTGTGATTTATTTCTAAATATTAATTTCAAAAATGCCATATTTTCAATTTCTCAATGGTTACCTCTATGAAAATTAATTTTATTGTGAATATAACATCATATTTTACATTGTAAATAATAATTATCTCTAAAAACAACTTTTTGATTTCACTACCATTTATTATTTATTTATAAAGGATTTATTTAATAAGAAATAATTTTTCATGTACCAAACTATAAATGTTATTACGATATAATATTTTCGGTTGAATATGTTTTGGGTATAAAATTTTTATATTCTTGATGAAAGTTTTTCTGGTACCATCGAAAAATATTTCAAAGAGCATTTTTCATTACATGGGTTCTTTATAATGTGATTATTTTTTTTTTCAAGTGGAAAACATATGTATAGATGAGGATAGTTGAATTCCTATATCTTCATCCAATTCAATGATTATATTTTTATATATCATGAGATAATTATGGGAATCAATTATGGAATCCTAGACCACTATGGTAGTCATGATGTGAAACCTTATAAGATGTTTTATGGGAATCATGATGTGATTAATTCTCCACAATTATTATGGGAATAACATGGTGATGCCTGGTCCATTATGGGAATCATATTGTGATTCTTTCTCAACATTGTTATGTGAACATTTTAAGGATTCCTTGTCCATAATTTTATGATTTATATGCCTATGTTAGTCCAATGTTTTACTATTATGCTTCATTGTGTTGATATTATATGTCATTTTCCCATAATTTTTCTCCATGGATCATGTTTATTGTCTCATGTTTCAAACATTTATTCTATGGTATATGTTTTATATTTAGATATTACTTATCCTGTTGTCTTGAATTATAGAAAAATCTTATAATTTCGTGTTATTTGCAATATGATATTTTGTTCTAGTCATGTTTTGTAAAGACATGGAAATTACATGTAATTTTTTTAAATTATTTGGGAATTTTCCGAGTCCAATAAAATTGACGGTGCGTGATTCCAAGGCCCGATGTACCCGGAATGAAATTCTGAACTTCTTTTTGGGTAAATTATGTAAATGTAGGAGTGAGTTTTTGTAACTTTTAAACCATTTATTGGAATTTAAATCCAAGGACACCGTAGAACTCACAACACCGGTATTCGCTTAAGGATACATTTACCTCAACCGCAGTAGGTCGAGGGTAAAGAATTGTTTTTCACTTTTTCGTGGAAATAAAAAATAAAATAAAATAAAAATCTATTTTATTTTTGTATGAACCTCCAATGTGAATCTTATGGATGTGGGGACCACTGAGCCTAAAACACGCAATTTTGAATTTAATGGTGGGGACCACCCAAATTCACTTAATGGGGGGGAGGAAACCCCTCAACCCCCCGTTAATTCATTCCTCTAATTATATTGAGAAAATCAATTGATCCAATTAATTATGCCAACATGGTAAAATTAATTGTGGAAACAATTTATTGTTCCCACAATTAAATTGATAGACATAATTTAAATTATGTTTACACCTAATTTCATTGAGGTGATTGGTTGGAAAATAAGAAGGGGAGAATTTGTAGAAGATCCTATCCAATGAAGAACTTCTCCTTCAAATGGGTAATGCCATATCCATCAAAGAATGTTCTTCGGAGCCATGAAAAAGGACAACACATGAGCCCGATATCGGAAGCGTGGTTTTGGATGTGACAATTGATGTCACCCTCTTCGCCTTCACCGTTTTCATATCGCGACACATCAGCGGACCTTCGAGGTAGGGTTTGATGTTTTAAATACCTCTCTTACCAGTTCATGATGTTCTTACTGATTCAAAAGTTGTGATCCACTTGCTACCGCTATAACACGGAGGGTGCATGCCAAATGAACATAGCCCAACCTCTTTGAAATCCCTTGTGGGTTTTAATGAAATCTTTGTGATGGAGGAAGACGACAACTGGAGGCCAGCCACACGACAGGGGTTGCGGTGCACGTCCGCACCGCCTGGTGAACATGGGGGTTGTTGCATGTGTCGTGGAGACTAAGGGAGGAATACTGGCCGATATAGCCACCAGTGAAGGCACGACGTGCGACCGCACTGCATGGAGAGGATGGATGGACATCCGGTCAGCCTTGGAGGACCGCTACACTATGGCGCCCCACCGTACCACGGCCACGCTGCCGCACCGCGGGCCACCCAGCACGGGCCGGGTCGGGCCTGAACCAACATGGTTAGGGCTGCCAAGCACAGGCATGACCAGACCCAACAGGCTGGGCCGACCTGAACCGGACTGAGTTGACCCAAGCCAGGTCGGTCCGGCCGGGTTAGACCAGACCTGGACTAGTTTCGACCCTATAGGTTCTTTTGGACATAACATTGGCACCAGGTGTCCGTTTGAAGAACTGTCTATGACACCAGAAACCATGGATCGAGACGGTCATTTTGCTATACCCCACCTAATATTTGGATAAAGTTGGGGTATATTCGGGTTGGATCGAGCACGAATCCAAAAAGACCCTCGGGACTAAAAGGATAATAACTGATAGACCAGTCGTTCGATTGACACTCTGTTTGTTTCGTTAAGAGCCTTATTTCATGATGGTCCTTTGGTATTTTTATTTATGGGTCTTTGTGGTAGTTTTATTATCAATTAGTAGATTGAGGTGTGGACTCTCCCAAAGACAAGAAAGATTAGTGTGGGTAACCTGTAGCTGGTTGTGACGAGGTACTAGGATCTTGTGTGGGTCAGACGATGTATTGATGATATTCTAGGATACTGTGTGGGTCTAACGATGTACTGACGACATACTAGGATCATGTATGGGTATGGAGATGTACTAGGATCCTATGTGGGTCTGACGATGTACTGGCGATGTACTTACGATGTACTAGGATCCTGTGTGGCTCTGATGTTTTTCTGATGATGTACTAGGATCCTGTGTGGATCTGATGATGTACTGACGTTGTACTAGGATCCTGTGTGGGAATAACGATGTACTAAAATTGAACTTGGATCATGTGTGGGTCTGACGGTGTACTAGGATCCTGTGTGGGTCTAACATTGTACTAGGATACTATATGGGTCTTCAATTTGGGATCCTTTGTGGGTATTCCTCTTAAAAGATAAAGATGATTCAGTAGACACATCTAATCATATCTACAACTGTACCTAAGTTATATTTGGTTTGACCTAAGTCTTTACCTTTTTGGTGTTCTTCTGTGTTGTATACCTGTGTGGTACTTACCTTCACAGTGTTACCATTGTGGTATTCTTCTGTGTGGCGTACTAGTGTGGTACCTACCTTCATGGTAATCATTCCATCATAGAATAGTTGAAAATTGACTATGAAACTCTTCCTTCAGTTTCCTCTTGAATGAGATGTGTATAATAGTTTACTTAGATATATTTATGGGAATATACCTATGTAGGGTTGTTTGATGTTTTCATGCTTTGTGGTTATCCTATGTGGGTTTTGTGAGACCTTCGTGTGTCTCAGGGTCCCTATTAAGTATCGTTATACTCACCCCTGCACGGGCTACAACCGCACCTTGTTGTGTTTTGTGAAGACGATGGACAATCCTGACTGAGGACGAGCGTACCAGGACTGAAGGTAGCACGGTGTTGAACATTAGACGAGGCGTGTCATAGAGACAACCGTTCGAGAGTTGCACCTAGTATTCAGGTAGGGTTCTTGCCGGGAGTTCATAGGATCTATTCAGTTTACTTACACTATTCAGTTTTCTTGTACTTTCCAGTTGGTCTTATATTCCATCCCTTTTTTCTTACTATACACACTCTTTTTACTATACAGTTTACTTGTGTTCATATCTTGCTGTGTGCTGGGTTGCGTGTATTTATAGGATAACAAGGAAATTCCTTCCCATTTCTATTGGGAATATTCATTTTGGTGAAAGTCTCCATCCCCTATTCTATGGAAGGTAGGATTGGGGTAGTCACAGGACGGGCCCCAGGGGATGGGTCGTGACAAATTAGTATCAGAGGAGTCAGTTCTACCATAGAACTAGGACTCTGATATTTTTTTGTGGAAATAGTGTTAAATGTTTTGAGTGTGGTTTTCAGTTTGGGAAATCCACTGTTGGTGCGACAACCAACGTATCCATACACCCAGACCCTGAATTTTGATTTCTGACTTAGTGTGGGAAAAAACTGATTGCGTGTGTTTTTAAAAAGTTTTATTTTCTATTTATTTTAGTCAACTCACTAGGAATAACATAACGATCGTGGAACACCTATTCTTTATGAGGATGCTGATATGTAGAAAGCCACCTAGGATTTTCAAGAGAGTACACGATGACAGCCACTAAGCGATGAGGCTCCGGTGAAGGGACCTCTTACATTGTTTCCACCTTCAGGTGGGGTACCAGCAGCAGCACCACCCGTTGGGAAATAGATACCCCCAGCCACACTAGTGGACGGTGCATGCCGACTAAGCGCATTGCACGAGTTCCAGTAGTTGATTCCTATGAGGTTTTGAGGCGTGACAATTTCCCACGCAACTAAGGGCTGGCTAGAGGTGGTTGTTAGATTTTTTCGCCTAGTTGAGACACCAATAGAGAAGATGATGATCATAGATACTTTTCATTTCTAGTGAGTGTCCATGTGTTTGGTATAAATAGTGATGAGGATTCAGTTCATGGACCCTTACCCAAGATAGTACTTTCGGGTAGTGTTCTAGCTATATCACTACCTGTCCGTCAGTAGTTACAACTGGTGGTACCGGTAAAGGACACATATAGGCTTAGCGCCTTATACAAGTTTCAGTGTCAGATACCCCTCACATTTCAAGGCGATCCCGACTCATAGGTGGCTGAGTACTGGCTTGAGGAGGTGGTTGAGAGTTCACTAGAGCTTCTACAGCTTTGGAAGGACAACATGTCAGTAGCTGAGTATTCATCGAGGTGTATTGAACATTCCATATACTTAATTAATATGATACTATTAGTGCTTCAGGGCTCTGAATTCCGAGCTAGGTGTGTGTAAGGACATCCAAGCCAACCCTATTCCTATATGAATTCATACTTATGTTATGGTGCTATAGAGAAACCTTTTGGTTTAATGTTCTTTGGATGAGTGGATACAACCAGTAAATGTTAGTAGTGGGAAAATAGGAAACCGATGCCAGTCTCAGAGACATGGGCATGTAAGATGTTTCAGGAAGAGGATTTGACATGGATAGATGAATATGTAGGGCAACAGATTTAAAAGTAGAGCTAGGAGAGTAGCATGAGATGGTGTTCATTTCGACATGTCACAACCACCACCATTTTTGTGGACCCCTCAGGCTCAGGGAGTTGGAGGACAGGGGAAGAGTGTAGCTGCATGCGGTCAAGGAGTTGGACCCAAGGGCTCTGGGAATGATTCGAGGTACGATTTATGTCTAATACTAGCTTCCGTATCAATAGACATAGGTACCAATCATTCCTTCCTTCCAATAATAATGTCCAATAACTATAGTTTCCAATTAAACCATTCACTTGAGCCTCACGTCTGGAGATTCATTTGGGAGGAGACTCAATATTCACACATACGCCGATGGTGTGATCTGACCCTTGAGGCATGAGTTTTGGTTAGAACCTTTTGGTGGAAGCATCAAGGCCTTATGATATTAGATTGTGTATGGACTGGACATCTATAGTTCATTCTCAGATTGACTGTATTAGGAAAAAAGTTTTTGGATTACCAACAACATTGGAATGGTGTTTTCCTTGGTTGGTGAAAAAGGAAACACAGGTAGTAGATGAAAAACTAATTCATAGGAGTTTTAATTTTTCAGTTCCAAATAGGAGTGACAGAGCATGGGGACATCTTTTCAAAATATGTTTCCAAGAATACCTCTCTGAAGGGAGAGGGACATATTCTTTGGCTAGGTACTACCAGAGATTGGTACTCGACTTCTCCATGGTAGAGACAGCTTTTTCAGCTTTGAAGAAAAAAGGGGAGTCTTTTATGTTGATGGAGAAGTGTCAACAAAGCAATCAAAAGCTGATACAGAGACCGACAAGTAGAACTATGATAACTCTGAATGGGAGTTACCAGTAGTGGTCTTTGCACTAAAGATGTGGCAGTAATATTTGATGGATGAATGTTTTATAGTTTACTCCGATCATAAGAGTCTTAGGTATATCTTCTCTTAGAAGGGCCAGAACCTGAGATAATGGAATTGGCCTGATTTCCTCCAAGAATATGACTTCGAGATATTCTATACTCCTGGAAAAGGGAGCGTAGTAGAAGATACACTCAGTAGGAGGTCTGGTCTGCAGTTTCTGAGTGAAGAGGCAAAGAAGCTAGCCGAGTGCCAAATATCATTTATGGATAAAGATAGACCAGCATACCTCGAGGCTATAATAGTCACACCACCACTCCATCAGCGAGTCAGGGAGGCACAAAATGGGGACACTAACTGTGAAGCTCGGCATGCTCAAATATTCACAAGGCTGGAACATGATGGATTTTTTGAAGGTGGGGAGTACGTCGTATTCCCCAGATGATGTACCATGGTACCCGTAGAACTACAGGAGGAGGTGTCAAGGGAGTTATATACATCCCCTCTTGTGGTACATACTGGTGTGATAAAGATGTACCAAGACCTTCAGCGTCTGTACTGGTGTACATGGATGAAGAAAGTAGTGGAAGAGTTTGTATCATGATTCCTAACTTGTTAGCAGGTGAAAAATGCTCAGAGCTGACAGAGGTCTTTTACCGATACTAGGAGGGAAACCATGTTCTCCTACGGGTCTCAACTTGTCGATTTTAGTAGATTTTTGGCCGAGGGGGCAAGTTATCAGCAAGGTTTATCAGTATTTTTATGATCCTTTGGAGGATTGGCGAGGTAGGATACCACTTGGCTCTTCCACCATAGTTGGAGAGCGTGCGTGACGTCTTCCACGTATCCCAGCTGATGGGATATGTGCATGAACCATCTCACATCACCGGACATGTCAAGCTGGACTTAAACAATGGGGAGTAATTTACTGAGGTTCCAGTAGGGATTGAGGATCAACAGAAGCGGGTCCTTTATCGGTGGTCGATACATCTGGTGTGCGTTTGCTGGTAGCATGGGAACCTCCAGGAGAGCATATAAAAGCATGAGGATCAGATGCATGCTTAGTACCACAACCAGTTTCCTTAGTTTGAGTTATTTCTTACATGGACGTAAAGCCCTAAGGTGGGGAAAATGTAAAGAGCGGGAAATTCCATGTAATTGTTTAATTATATGGGAATTTTACGAGTCGGTGAAAATTGAAAGAATGTTATTTCGAGGCTCAGTGTGCCCTAAATGAATTTCTAAACTTTTTTTTGGGTACGTTCTGTAAATTTGTGAGCGGGTTTTTGTAACATTTAAACTGGTGCTCGGAATTGCAATATGAGAACACTATTGAACTTGCAGCGCTAGTATTCACTAAAAGAGACCGTTACCATGACTACAGTAGGAGGTGGGTACCATCGAGGCTAAAACCCAATATTTATAATTTAATGGCGGGGACCACCTGAACCCTATTAATGGGGGGGGGGGGGGTGGAACCACTCAACTTCCCATTAATTCATTCCCCCCATTATATTGAGCCGATTAATTATGGAAATGCGGAAAAATTATTTGTGCCAACAATTAAATTGATATACTTAATTTAAATTTTGTTGTAACCTCATTTATTTGAGGGGATTGATTTGAAAAGGATAAAGGGAGAATTTTTGGACGATCCACTCCAATGGAGAACTTCTCCTCCAAATGAAGAACGACATCTCCATCAAAGAACGTTCTTTGGAGCAAAAAAAGATGACAACGCACGCGCCCGACATCAGAATCATGGTTTCAGATGCGACGATCATTGGCAATCTCTTCTCCGTCACTGTTTTAATCTCGTGACACATTAATGAACCTTAGATGTAGGAATTGATGTTTTAAATACCTCCCTTACCTGTTCTTGATGTTCTTAGTTATTCAAAAGTTGTTAACCACCTGCTACCGCTCTAACGCGGAGGTGGGGGCCAAACGAACATAACCCAACCTCTCTGCAATCCCTTGAGGTTTTTGATGAAATCATTGTGATAGAGGAAGATGGAAACCGAAGGCCGACCACATTACGGGGGTGGAGGGATGCGCTTGCGCCTCCTAGAAAATAGTGGGATGCGGCTGGGGCCACGACGACGAAGGGAGGACGGCCAGCCGGTGAAGGCGCGGCACACACCGCGCCCTAGTTACCCCACCGCACCACACCCCCCCCCCCGCTCCACGGCCGCCGTGCCACGCCACGGGATGCCCAGGTCGGATCCAGCAAGCCGGGCCACTCGAACCGAATGGGGTCAGTCCGACAGGGTCAGACCAGACCCAGACCAGTTTCGACCCTATATGTTTATTTGGCCATAACATTGGCATCAGGTGTCTATTTGAAGAACCGTATGTGGATCCAGAAACCCTGGAGAGAGATGGTACATTTGGTATATCCCAATTGAGATTTAGATAATGTTGGGGTATGGTTGGGTTGGATCGAACATGAATCTAACCACGACCTCGGGACTAAAAGGCTATTAACTTGCAGACCGAGAATCCGATTGACGCACTGTCTATTGCGATGAGACCCCAATTACAAGGTGGTCCATTGGGAGAATGTTTTGTGGAAATTAGTTGTAGTTAGAGTATCATCTTGTATCTTGAGGAGCGTACTATTTAGAGGATGAGAAAACTTAGTGCGGCTACCCTGTAGCTAGCTGTGACGATGTACTAGGATGCAGTGTGAGTCTGACGATGTACTAGGATCATGTGTGGGTCTGACGATGTACTGACGATGTACTAGGATCCTGTGTGGGTCTAAGGATGGACTGACAATGTACTAGGATCCTGGGTGTGTTTGACGATGTACTAGGATCCTGTGTGGGTATGACGATGTACTAACGATGTGCTAGGATCTTGTGTGGGTCTGGTGATGTACTGACGTTGTACTAGGATCATGTGTGGGTCTGACGATGTTCTAACATTAAACTAGGTTCTTGGGTGGGTCTGATGGTGTACAAGGATCCTGTGTGGGTTTGATGATGTACTAGAATCCTTTGTGGGTATGCAATTTGGGATCCTTCGTGGGTCTGCCTCTTACCAGAGTAAGATGATTTAGTAGACACATCTAATCATCTCTACTACTGTACCTAAGTTATACCATGTGTGAGCTGAGTCTTTACCTTTGTGGTATTCTTCTGTGTGGCGTACCCATGTGGTACTTACCATCATGGTGTTACCTTTGTGGTATTCTTCTGTGTTGTGTACCTGTGTGGTACTTACCTTCGTGGTAATCATTCCTTCGTAGAAAAATTGTACTTTGGTTATGGAGTTGGGCCTTGAGTTTCCTCTTTAATGATATGGGTATACTTGATAACTTAGGTTTATGTAAGGGGATGTACCTAAATAGGTTTTTCATATGTTTTCATGCTTTGTGGTTAGCCATTTTGGTTTTTTGGAGACTATCGAGGGTCTCGGGGTCCCTACTGAGTATCGTTATACTCACCCATGCACGGGCTACACCCGCACCTTGTTGTGTTTGGTGGAGACGAAAAACAATGATGACTGAAGATGAGAGTACCAGGACTGGATGCAACTTGGAGGTGGACATTAGAAGAGGCGTGCCATAGAGATGCCCGTTCGAGAGCTGTACCTACCCTTCAGGTAGGGTCCTTGGCAGGAGTTCGCAGGAGCTGTTCAGTTTACTAGTACTTTTTAGTTTTCTTGTACTTTCTAGTTGGTCATGTATTATGGCCCTTTTTTCTTACTATACACACTATTTTTACTATACATTTTACTTGTGTTTGTATCTTGTTTTGTGCTGGGTTGCTTGTCATTACAAGTTAAAAAGGCAATGCCTTCTTATTTGTTTAGGGAATATGCCTTTCTGTGCGAGTCGCCATCCCCTAGCCTATGGAAGGTGGGTTTGGGGTAGTCACGACACGGGCACTGGGGGATGGGTCGTGACATGTTTTCTAAAATTATGATGATATAACCCATTATGAAATGTTGATGATTTTTCATTTTTTCTAGCATTTCAACCAAACCCTTTATTATTTTTAGTTTACCAATGTTATTAATAGGATTGTAATCTATGATAAGCATACAAGGGATTATCAAATGGTTCTATTATGGAGAAATGTTTAGAAATATTTTAAATAAGTTTCTTATGTTACTGGATTTAATGATAAAAAATTAATGGATTATATAATTATTGGGATATTATTAAGAGATTTTATAATTATGTGAAATTTGGGAATGTTTATCTTGTATACTATAATTTGGTATCAATTTTTTTTAAATGTGTGATTTTTTAGTAGCAGTCCCTAGTGTATGGGTAATGGGTGCATTAGTTGATATCATAAAAATGTATAGTTATTATTATGGACTAGTTTTGATATATTTTTAGGATAAGATAACTTTAGTGAAATACATATGGGTTCGTTTAAGGGTTATGTCTATGTACAAGATAAAATCCTGGATATCTCATAAATCATATATTTTATGGTTCTAATGGAAATAATATAATTATTTGGATACTACTAGTGGATATATATTTTCAATAGATATGAATAAGGGTAATAAACTGTAAAAGGGGATGTTGGGTGTTAACTCGATTATTTTCAAGTACTTAAAAAGTGGCGCAACTGCATAGTCAGTTTGAAAATACCCTAGGTTTATGGTTAATTTAGATCACTTCACGTACCTTTTTTGGGATTTTAATATGTTTAGGGTCGATAACCTAATATGAAGTTTACATGACTAACTAATATTGAGGTTGACCAATTCATACGATTGGGTATGAATATCTATTATATGTTATTTTTTATAATCTAATAATTTTCCCACAACAAATTTGTTAACCTATGTCCCTAATTTTTTTTTTAATTGATGTGATGGCTGTAGAATGTAGAAAAAATGTTAAAAATTAATGTTAGGGACAATGTATGGATTCTACAATTAGATAACTAATGGGGAAATTTCAAGGGTGATAAATCCAATGCTTATTCCAAGATAGAAATCATGAATTATGATTAACTAAATGAACACTATTTAAATCCTAGACACACAAAAGAAGATAATGTTGGATAGTTACAGATGTTTAGGTGATAATGATAATATTGGAAAAAATAATCAATTTAATAAATGTCAAAATTCAGAGAAGAAAAACCCAACGGATTGTCTAAAATGAACATAAAAGTGTTTCATGTATATAATGATTGGCCATTGTGCGTTTTATTGATGAAGAGATATACAGATATCGAACTTTAAAACTGATGGTATTAAACTCCTATCTACTACAGCCTCCACACTTAAATGTGTTGAATTAAAGGAGATTTTTAATTATAAAGATTAATTAAATTATCCTATAATACAATGGATAATATGGATACATTCCCACCATGAACAAAGAAATGATTATAATATTGGAATTATGCCTTGAATTAAAATGGTAAAAGGTTAAATCATGCTCTAATTAGAATTTCTTGGAATTTGAATCTATTTTATCCACCCAACTGACCATAGGTATTTTTCTCAAATTATTAAATAATCACCTCAATGGGTAAACTGCTATAGAAAACATATGAATTTAAAAATATTCTATATCATGTTAATTGTTTTTGGAACTTTCTTTATGAAAACATGTTAATTCTATGGAAAACTGAATGTGGGTGTTAAAATTAATTTGATTTTTCCACTAAGAGTAATAATTATTTCTCATAAAGAGATCACATTTCATATCAATCCATGTTATTCTATTAAAGAATGCATATAAACACTATTTTGAAGATAATTGGATAATGATGTTATTGATAAGATCTTCGCTCAAGTGGGTATTAAAGAAAGTAGATATTTTGGAAAAACTAATTTTATGGAAAAATAGATATGTTTCATAATTTATAAAGGTTGATATATCTCTAGGAAAATTATCTTGAGTCACTTATGTCATTCAGAAACCCATAAATATTTTTATTTAATTTTAATAATTTAAATTGCGAGGATAAAATTTACTTAAGGGGGAGAATGAAATGACTTGATATTTAACTGTATGTTTTCCCTAATTAAATATTTTGTTCGATAGGTTGCTTCATAAAAAAATGAACTAAAATGAAACTTTGATACTATAAAATAATTTTTTTTAAATTTTTCTACTGGAATATAAACATTATATAATTAGGACCAAATAGAACTATCAATATTATCAAATCTATAAAAAATGAAATGGAATCAGGTAGCGAAGGTCTCCCTTATAAAGCTAATTTTTTTAGATTGAAAATGAATTATCAACAATAGGTTTTCCTCTAGAGTAAACCCAAGACAAACATTAAAAATTATAGTTGTAAGAAAATCATATGTTAGTGAAATTCATGCTTAGGTATATTTCAATGAGTTCTATGTTAGTGGAATCACCACCCCCGACTACCATCAGAGTGTACCTTATGCGTAGATCTAACAATGAATTATTTATGGGATATATAGCGATAAAATTGTATAATATAAAAATGTGATTATTAATTTAATAATTTTTTATCACATTTATTTTGCATATTTTCCATTTGACATTTAATGAAAAATAAGGTCCATTTACTTATCTATTGTTATCTTTTTCTCTAAAATTAAATTTTTATGAACATTATTTTTTAAAAATTAATATATGATGGATAAATTATACTATAGATATAAATAATATTTTATTTTTAATTCAATATAATAATCAATAGTAAATAATAATTAGAATAATTAATACATCAAAATCATTTTTTCTATTTTAAAAAACATCTTTCATTGTATTGATTTTTTTCAGTTAAAATAAACATTACTAAACTATATAGTTATAATTTAACTAAAATTATTTATTTTTTGGAATTATAATAACAATATTACCATAAGATAATTTTTTTTATTTTTCAAAAACATTTTAATTTCTGAAGGATAGTGACAAATATAGTTTTTTTTCAAATCTATAAAATTAATAAAATTTTAAGAAACCCCTATATGGTTATAAAATATTTCAATTGGTAAATTATTTATTTAAAATTTAAAAATATGAATTTTTAAAATAATATAATATATCTATATAACCTATGATTTTTATTTTAGGAACATAAGTAATTTTTTCGATTAACATTGTATTTGGTATTTTCTTTTAATTAAAAAAATATTTGGGTAAGAATTGGTTTTGTATTCCATTATAAGCCACTAAAATCTTATTATTCTATAACAAACAATTCCACATTAGGAAAATCAAATAAATAGAAATATTTACCCAACATATAAACTTTTATTGTAAGAATGCACTTTTTTAAAAAGTATTTTTAAAGGATTACAGGTGTTAATTTTAATATTTGTTGTTGTTAAATAGAAAAATATTAACTAATAAGTTTGAATTTTATATATACAATTGGTTGGATGTTTATTTAATATTATATTTTTTATTTTTAGTCATTCAACGTAAATTAATTAGAAAAACATTAGTTAGCATAATAAAAAATAAAAATTAAAAAAATGGAAATTGCATGGCTAAGGGGCATAAAATTGATTGAAACATTTGTGAAAATTGATAGTCAACTAATTTTATAACTTTTCAAATATCACAATCTATTGTTATCATTATTGGATTCATATTTATCTATGATACATAAACTCTCCTTGTATTATGAAGAAATATTTTTAAAATTGTCATATCACCGCTTATAAAGGGGACATCTCACCACCCATTCGAAACCACTCCAAAAATTCATTTTTTTTCTAAAAATAACACCATTATACTTAATTATTAACCATATTACTTATCTATAAGGCACTGGTCTCTATATATATTATTATGAGATCTATTTCAATGGTCACATCCCATGTAAACCTCAAATCATTAATATTAGTACTTTTTTCCCTAACTTCATTTTTATTATTCTATACCATACTAAAATAGTTTAATAATGAGAATATAATTAAATAAGTATTTATTTTATACTTTATTTAATTTTTTGTATGTATTAACTTTTAACCAGCTTTCCAGTTTTCTATTAGTAAAAATGAAACTATCATTTTTACGTTGTCCGAACTGCTGGCTCCACGAAGCGACAACTATCGTTTTTTTTAGAATATGTCTTCATTGGTTATATATATTAAATAGAAGAAAAAAATTAAATATGTAATGTAATTATTATTATAAATATTAATATCATAATGCACCTTTTTTACCTCTTATTTTTCAAGAAATTAAATGTTTAATCACGCTATGTGAGTACTACCACCTTTACAATGTAACATGTCTCATTTTACATAAAATTTAATTATAATTTGTCAAAATCTATTGAATTATTATTAAACACATTAAATTTATCTAAATAATATCATTATTCTTTTATAATAATTATATTATACCAGAATAAACCACGTTCATAATCATAATCATGAATTATTTATATTATGTTCATGTTTAGGTCGGTATAACCACCTATTTGAACAATCATATAAAACAATGTTATGGAAAACTAGAAGAACATAATTTTGGATTATATATTAAATAATTAAATAAATAATGATTATATATTTTTTCATTACTATTAATATTAATATTAAACTCTTAAATTAAGATACCATCAATCATTTTTAGTGATTACAAAATCATTCATTTAATTTATTATGTCTACAAGAACCATAAATAATACTCTACTGAATGAAATTATAATGTTATAAAAATTATGAGAAATAAATTTATCTTCTTTTAATGATCTAGTAATGATGAAATTCGGGATAAGAATTTAAAACAACACAACTTTTATGAGACTTGTTTAAATCGATCAAGATTACTCGTACCTGAAAAAGAAAATAGATAATAAAAAACATATATAAATATATATAATAATTATAAATAAGTTCATAAACTTTTATAGATATTTATAATTTTCCAAAATAGGTGATTGAGATTGTATGTTTTCTTATACATATGATTTGTGAACTATATTTGAATTCATGAATTAATGTAAGGGGTTCTTTGTGTGAAATTTAATTTCTTCAGATATATTTATTATTATGCTCCATTAAATAATTGATATTTCATAATTATTATCTAATTAATTTATTTTACCATATTCATTTAATTCACAGGTTTATCAAATCTATATAATGTACTTTCTTTAAATGGATTTCAACTCAAAGGGTAATATGTTCATAAGGGTCTTTTTTAGTAAACTCCCTTAGTTGAGTTAGAATGACTCTTCTTAAACATAAATATTCAATGTTTGGATTCTTCCATCCTAAGGTTTTATTTAATGTTTATATATATTACTATCTAGTAAAATTTCATTTTTTATTAATATCTACATCCTAAATGAACTTCTTCCCCTGAAAGGGTAAATCATTATTGAGAATACATTCAATCCAATTTAATTGTTATTTCCCCTCCTCGTTTGTATTTTAATTTCCCTATAATTTTATTCCATATAATAAGATCCCAAATATTATATTATATCATGTTACAATAATATTTCTATTATCCTATTTTAAAAATAAATTTTTATTTCTCTTTATATGATGTGGGTTTTTGTGCTACAAAATATTTTCCCATCCTTTCAAAATAAAATGTAACATCTTAAACTACAAATTTCTTTGGATAACGATGAAATCATTTAAGGATCTATAATTGATGTTTCTCTTTCAAAAAGTATTGATTTATATCTTTTAAATTAAAATTTTAAACCATTATGTCTTTTTAAATGGTTCATTATTAAATATTATTTTTCAAAAGTAAATGTTTTCAATAAAAAATAACTCTAGGTTTTTGGAACCCTTATTTATTTATAAAATATTCTTTATTGAAATATATTTTTCAAGTATCAATTTTTTCAATATTTATTAAATTTAATTATTTTAAACAATTTTTTATTTTTCAATATTAATTTATTAAATATATTTATTAAAAAGTAAAAGCTCCCAAACTATTTTCACTTCACCTTTCTTAAACATTTAAAACTTTTCAACATTCTTTATTTAGATTTCATTAATACAATTTAATTCTAAAATTTTATTGTTTTCAATATCTCAAATTTGACATTTTATAAAATAACTAATAAATTGATTATAACATCCTTTTTATATGGAAAATATATAAAAAACACCTAAAAAATCTTTAATGATTTCAGTACAATTTCCCCTTTATCTCTAAATGATTTATTTTCAAAGAAAATAGCTTTCCTACAATCCTCTCCAAATAATCATTTGAAATAACATTTTTTTAAAGAGTTGTGGGTATCCACCATTTTCATTTTTGAGGGTAGTTTTTGTGATAGAATTTAATAATGTTTCCACTCCCAATTTTTTTCCATGGTTTATTTATGATGTGGTTAATGGTTATTCTCAAGTGGCACAAATATTCATGAATAATGAAAATAAGGGTCCTATATCACTCACCAATGAATTATTTAAGGATGTATGTCTTATGATATTATTATCATTATTAAGTATTTATTATTTCTTTACTATGGTAATTAGGTTGTCATACATGGTCCACACTGTTATGGGAATCTGGTAGTGATGCATACTCCACTATATCGATAAGAATTAGATACTGATGCCTACACTACCATAGGAATATATTGGTGATGTCTACTCCACCATTCTATTGAAAATATTTAATGATTCATCCTCTAAAATTTTATGATTCCTACACTTCTGTTAGTGCCACAATATATTTTTTTCCATAATTTTCATGATACTACATGGCATTATTTCAATGATTATTCATTATGAATCATGTTAAATTTAATTTTTTCCCTAATCATTATTCCATTGTTTATGTTTTCTATTTTGAGATTACATATGTTTTTATAATAGAATTAGGATAACTCATATCATTCCATGTTCTTTATTAATTATACATTTCTCCCAGATATATTTATCATAATCTTATCATCAAATCCTTGAGGAATTTTTGATGAGTGTTTCCCTTAATAAATATTTTATATCACTCTATAACTTTATCTCATTCCATATGTTAGGAAAATTGGTGTAACTGATGATAAGAATTGAATGGAGTCTAGTATGGTTCAATTAAAAGGAAATGTTCAAAAGTATTATTAAATAAGTTCTCTATGTAATGGTTCAATAATGAAAATAAACCAAATGGTTCTCCATGATTTTTGAAATTATTATGAGATTTAATAATAATGTGAAATTTGAGAATTTTTATTGTCGGTAATATCACTTGGTATCAATGTTAATTGACAAAATTAAGTGTATTTAGCATCAAGAATATGACTATTGTTTTGGGGAACCTTTTCAAAATTTACGAAACTCAAATCATTGGCTCATAAATCATGAAAAATATTCTTATTGAAAAATGTAATCTCTATATATATAATGTTTCTTCCATTATATATTATTTAAATACATTTTTAAAAAATATTTTATTTTTTATTCATATAGTAATAATTTTTTTAATCTTTTACTATTTTTGAGATGGTAATTTATGAATTATAATGAATGAAAATTCCAAATCCTTTTCCCCACACAATGAAATATCAAAAAATAATCTACAAAGAATAGAATTTACACGTTGGGAAAAAACTTCCCCTAATATTATTACATTGATATTTAGGATGATGATACATAGTATGGTATTAATAATAAAATGAATTTCAATGTGGCATTCCTTATTTAGTTAATTAATTGATTTTATGGGAGTAAAATTAATATTCAATGTCAAGGTAGCCTCTATGTATAAAATAGAATAATTAAAAAATGTACTATCCATTTTAATGTGACATTTTCATCAATATTTTTGAATATATATCAATATATGTTCAATTAGGTTGATATACCCCCACGCATCTCTCATGAAATTGGTATAGAAATGAAAAAGAATATTATGGTTTACCAAACGTCATAAATGGGAAAAAATATAATATAATATAATAACTCCTGGAATGAAAAACAGAAACAAAGTAGTCATTAAGAATTTCAAAAATTCAAACCACGAAATATGTTGCAAGAACATCCTCTACATTAGTCAACTAATACCCCCGACCCCCATCATGGTACTTCAAACTAGTACCCTCGTTCAAATATTTATTCATTATTCCCACATATTTATCATTAAATATTATAAAAAATGATATCTGAAATGTGTAATTGAGTATTTCATATGTAATTTTTGAATCCATGATAAACAATGAATCAAATAGTCTACCTAGGGCATAAAATTTTATTTTAAAAACCTAAAACTAAAATCATCTAAAAACCATATAGAGTTGTAAAAGAAATAATAGAATTAGAGACAATAATACCATATCTAATCACTATAATTTATTATATTTCTATCCCATCTTGTGCACTCTATATCATTGGTCTAAAATACCATGAAAAGTAAGTCAAATTACGATATCCATGCTCAATTATGCTTGAAAATTAAGCATTGATTGTATTTTTCCCTAAACCGATTCTTAAATAAATATTCTTATATATAAAAATAATAATTACTTTGAATACTAAAAATTAGTAAAGAAAATATTGTTTTTCTTCCCAAAAAATCATTCTTCAACCACTTTTAATAATATATTACTTTTTATTAGTTGTGTTTTAGAAGGCTAAATAAATGTATGTTGATATGGCTTAATGATTTGTCCATAATGAGATTACTCCACATATATGGGCCTCCATAATTTTTCTAAAAATAAATCTACTCACCCTTAAGGTAGTACCTTTTCCATATCTATAGGGTTAATCCATCAATGTATGGTTTTTACTCAATTTATAAAGTGAAATCAAGTAGTAACTAAATCTATTTCCCCTCCACGAACATCTATGCTACAATAATTGTATTTTTTTTATTTCATCTTCTCTATGAGCCTTCTATTCCCCATCATTTCCACTACATCACCCTTTCCATTATTATAAAAAGTATATGATCTTATACTATCTTCTATGGATGAAATACACTCAACTTACAATTTTTTTTCATCTATTAAACCATTTTATTATTTCATCAAAATAATTTTTTATGTGATGAATATTTATATTCACAATATCACTCTTTACCATAGTAATAACTACCCACTCATAACTATAATAAAGTTCATTTCCATTATTATAAATTCCATTCTAAAAATAATAGGTATTTTCTCCACGTACACCATGATCATAAGAATGACCATGGGAAATTATAATTTACTTAATTAACCAAAAATATCTTCAATGAAAACTCATTGATATCTCACTATTGTGTTCTATAATAAAATATAACTCTTATAGGATAAGTCACCTACAGTCTCAATCACTTCAATATTGACTACAACATGATCGTTACACTGTTTATACAATTATATAATGATTTTCCAAATTCCTTAAATCCAATATAAGAAGAATTTTTATTTACCAAGATCTTGTTTCTTTATTGATACAAACCTCATGACCATGTTTTTCATATTTTATCAATTATATGGATCATATATCCATATGTTTTTTTGATTAATCCAAATATTTCTTGAACATATTATATTTTGTAATATACACTAATGATAATCCAAAAGAGAATATTAATAAGAACTTTCTTGAAAATTTATAAAAAAACATACCTATATTTTCAACATGGTTCTCTTTATCCAACCTCTTCATAAACGTTAGTGGTGGTTTTCAGGGAAGTAAAAATTTATTACATAAATCATTCAAAACTTATTTGTATTTTTTCATTTATCTTCCATTAATTTTCAATATACTTTTATTATTTATTTTCATTATATTTTCTATCTTCTTTAGTGTTTTCAATAATGGGTTTCCCACTTCTCAGAGTGTCATAATTTAACTATCCACACATCCTAGCATCATTGTCTTATGATATCACTCTTATAGAATTATCCTTGAGAAATATTTCATTATTCCCATCATAGAATTCTATATTCCAAATTCCATCCATTTAATAATCCAAATTAACCATCAAATCCTTGATGGTGAACCCACTATTCATAAAAAACATTGAAAATTTATATCCAATATTCCGATTTGGATTTAAAGATATATATTTTGTTTTTTTAACAAATAACACTTTTAGATACCATTTACTCAGGTTTTGTGGTCTTCACCCATGAAAATATTTTTTTTATTTAAAATATATACATTATGTATTATCAATGTAAATACCATGTTGTTTGTTTACATCCATAATTACATCCAATTTATTTATCATGTACTATATCTTTTCAAAAATTTATCCACTATTATCGACCATGTGTACTACTTATTTTTTTTATACAATGGTTTTACATTGACAATTTTCATTAAAAAATTCATCTAGCAAGTAATACCTATAACCTTGAAGCCTTTTAATCATTAATCCTCTATCTGTGGAATCCATTATTGACCTATAACTCCTATGGGCCCTTATAGAAGGGTTCATTACTAGAAACACTTCTATTCTATGATGGATTCATTTCCTAATAAATTCATTAAAAATATCATAAGAATTGTAAATTGATTCATCATAGAATTATTGTAATAATTATTATCAATGTGAATGTTCATATATTTATTGGGGAAATCAAGTCAAGTTAGGAACATTATTTCTAAATTATACCATATTATGATGGAACATGGTTCCAAGATTTAGATCCGCACATAGGTATTATCGATTGATGAAAGTTAAAATAACAATAGCAATATCACATCACTAGAAAAGTTGTTATATTTGGATGTATTGTATATTTTATGAAACTTCTATGGTGTTTGGTGGGATATTCATATGGAATACTAGTATATTTTATAGAATTTTAGACCTGTTGAATTATTAATGGATTTATCTCAAACTGATTAGAAGCAATTAGTGATCCAAGATTAGCCATTAAAACCATAAACATGATGGTTGACCATACTCTATTAAAGTACACTACTTTAGCATTATACATTGAAACTCATGTTCACATTCATATTCTCTCTCAATACTAGCCAATCCATTCTTCTTTTTCATCCTTGAGATCTTCTCTAAGTCTTAATTTTATTCTAGAAAATCATTATGTAATGAATTATTTGTATACGTGTGCATCAATATATTTACATAAAATGTCATCATAAAAGAACCATGTAAAAAAACTAAAAACAAAATGAAAATAAGAATAATTAAAATTAATATTTTTTAACACCATCCCCAATAATGATATAAAAAACATGGTCAATTATGGGGTGTAATTATTTATCATGATGAAATAAATTTAAAATTTTCAATATATATTCATACTATCTAAAAACTAAATGGTATAGTAAGAATATGTTTTTTTGGACCCATATATACAATTTAGTAATGACTAAGAAAACTGGGAATGACATGAAAAACAAAAGAATATTGAATATTGAAACATTGGTGAAGAGATAATAACCTAGTAATATATAAATATAGCATCATGAACATGTGAAGTGAAATGTTGATGACTAATCAAGATATTGTTAGAATAGGGTAAAAACAATTCATTGGTCTTGGTCATCAGTTTCTAAGTGAAATTTTCCATTTTTATTATGCTCATGTACATTATAAATGATAAAGGTAACCCAATACCATGTTTAGAAACAAATATCTTAAACAATACAGTGGACATGGATGGATCAAGGTAATTATATAATATATTTAAAATCATTACCCAATTCTTAAATAATGTAAATTTTCATGGTACGATTAAGACATATAGAAATAGAGAATAAATAGAATACTATGAAAAATTATTAATCATAAAATAAATACACCATAGAAGATAGAATCCATCTTCTATATGTTCTTAAAACTAAAAAACATATCAACTCATTCTAGTATTTTGGTAGTGCATAAAATAAAAGTGAACAAGCCATATTAGTAGGCTCTAGTCACATAGAGGAACTCCAAATATAGAATCTCACAGGGATTCGATTTAAAATGTTCCCTTTGCCGTAGTTCATAGATTCCATTTATAGATAGTATCCATTCAAGATATCTTCCATCATATGTTTTTATATTAAAAAAAATATATAATATTTTTCCTTCATTTAGTTAGCCTATTAATCCATCATTGATGTAAAAACCTCTTGAAATATCCTCCAAATCATCCTATATATAAATCATATTTATAGAGAGTGTGGATCTAACTATTTATTCCATACAGATTTAACAGTCATGGTGCTATAGGGATCCAATGGTTTCAACGACCTTCTATCACATATGGTAAATGAATACATGTTGTATGAAATCATTAACTAATGGTGTGAGATCCATTAAAAATCCATGAAATTTTAGTATCTCCTTTTTCTGGTCTACAACAACATCATTCTACTATGTTAACAAATCATTATCTCAATGTCTTAGTACTACCCCATAACTAATTTCATCATCATGAGTGTAATACCATACAATGTTACAGGAACTCTAATCCACTAAAATACCCAACATATATCTAGAATCTGTACATCCATGGAACGTGGTGTAATGAAAAATAATTCAAATAAGGAAGTTCTAGATCATTTATATAAATTTTTCATCTTGGAACTACCAAAATAATCCTGGAAAGAGTCATTTGTAAAAATTTAGAAAATAATAAGACGCTTATAATGCTTTATAATGATACTTGTGATGTTACTCTATTGGGAAAGCTCTATACTTGGATTGAGTTCCATTATAAAATAAACCATAACATGAGTTGAGTTGGTTGGGATTTGGATCAATCATATATACGATCTTTTGGGGTGGACTAACTTATGTTGATGTCCTAAATAACATCCAAGATCAACTGATGCATTTTATATGGTTACAATGTGATTTTGAATAATCATTTTGTTATAAAAAAATATAATTACTAAAGAAGGTGAATTCTCATGTTGGAATAAAAAATAAAAACAAGAAACAACACCAAGATATAACATGTATCAGATCATGTGATCTGATGTGAATAGAGACAACACTGATAATAAGAGACTGTTATTATCAAATAGAAATAAGATGTTATAGACTTGATGGATGAAAGAAAAAAACTAGAGGATCTATTTTAGGAGGATGATATTTCTTAACAAGGTGTTGGTGATGAACTATGTCACATGTATTTAGCCCCATTCCCTCCTAGATAGAATCATTATTTTTTGTAGAGTAAAGGATTTAGTAGTGTAAAATGGGAATGAAATCACTTATAATTACATTAATTTTTCTATTCTAAAAATTGGTTACAATTGGGGATATACGTATATATTAACCTTCTACCATGAATGGTTCTTCAATATTCAGTTCCTAGTGGATGTATCCCCCATGTATACATTAGATGAGATATCCAGTTTCATAACGAAACTTCGACCACTAAGGTCCAAAAGGAAAAGATAGATACTATATCAATCTATATTTCTCTTGGGATCTCCCAAAAACAATAGGGCTACCACCTTTATGCTCTCTCGGAACACCATTTGAAAGAATATAAACTAAACAAATTAAATGATTCCTTGAATGAAACTAGTGGGAAGAATAATTTCATGTCAAGAAGCATCAATTGGAGATCATAGAAGAGATAGTATGAACAATGTGTTGATGTCATGGATGAAGAAGGTGATACGAGTAGCCATAAGCATTACAATTAGAAGGAATAAGAAAATGGTCCTCATTGAAAGGGATGTGAGGAAAAAGATATAATATCCCATAAATAAGCAGAATAAGCCACATATATGGTAATTGGACCAAGAGTAATCAACAATCCTTATTGAATCCACTAATAAGTAAATTCAAACCAATATAAAAAATAATTCCTATTGAATTTTAGATAAATAAATTTGTAAATATAATTTCCATAACAATATACATGTTAATCCCAAGAAAAAATGTAGCAATGATATTTTAAAATAAAATATATATTTTAATGAAAATATAACTTTACATATAAATGGAAAATTAAAAAAATCTTTTCTTTATAGTTTAAATGGTTCAATTTACTATTGGTGTTATTCAACCCTCTATAATATAACTCGGGAAAGTTTCTTAATATCTAAATATTTTGAAAATTTATAAAGGGGTACAACTATAGTCAAAATATTAGTTGGATTACCCATGATGTGTATCTTAGTGAATCATACTCTCCCAGACTCAATTATATTCCTTATAAGGTGAAGTATAATTTCAGTGTTCATTGACATGTAATAGAAAATATAGTTTCTAGAAAAATTAAATGAATATCAACTATCACTATGTATAACCAAACTAGAATAAGATAAATAAAAAATATGAATAATATCATTCGACCAAATATATTTTTTAAAACATTACGTTATATCCATATACTCAACCTCCATGGTGGATACAGAAACTACCAATTACATGTTAAATTTCAAAGAAATCAAACCATCATAAGAAAGGGAAAAACTAGTAATAGATTTACAATTTTCACATTAGTATCATGGTTATAATCTAAAAATACAATAGTTTCATCAACATGGTAATATTTTTTTCAAAAATTAATGCATATACTAAAGGACATTTATACATACCTAAAAATCTAATTCAGATCGTGATAGTGTGATTTCCTAGGGTATTCCCATGAACCTGCTCTGACTACACACTACTGGCAGCATATCATGTCTATAATGAACCATTTCAGACATATGACCCCCTAATACATTAGTATAAGTGATTTGTCACCTAAAAGCAATCCCAATATCACTTATAAGGGACTGGATCAGGGATAACATGAAGTGTTGTCCAAGGGGTATGCTAATTGTTTTAATCTACTCAAAAAATGTACCTTTTAAATCTATTTTAAATTAATCATAATGTGCTAAAAATATAGTTCTAAATATTCTATGTATAATGATTTACATTCCCAATAATTATATTTAATTTCCTAGAAAGTTAATTTCAAAAGAAGAATTTAATTGGGATTTCATATTGAAAACCAACTTCATGTTTTTACAAATTACTAACATGTCATCAACATAGAATAACGGGTAAATCATTTCATTCTTAACATTATTGTAATAAACACATTAATAAAATTTAATTCCATTAAAATGATTTAAAATCAGAAAATAATAAATATGTATTCACCATTGTCATCAAGATTGTTTCAAAACATTCAACTACTTTTTTAAAAAGAAAACATGATTCATATTAAAATTCCTTAATAAGCCTTCAGGTGGTCTCAAATAAATGGTTTCATCAATTTTCCATGTATAAAGGTAGTTTTAACATTAAACTATTCTATATGGAAATAATTCATAGAATTAAAATGAAACATTACATAAATGGATGAATGCTTAATTATATGTTGAAAATATCTCCAATGTCAACCCCTTCCCATTGAAGGTATCCCATAGAGACTAATCATGATTCATAGTTGAATTTTAATTCAATATTGTTTCCTCATTATTTATTAAATATCCATTTAAAACCTATCAAAATTTCTTTTAATACTTTAGTTTCCGTAGTCAAGGTCTAGTAATTAGAAAAGGAATTCATTTAATCATACATGGTATCCAACCATTTTCTACATTCTATAGACTATAGGTATTTCTAAAATGTTTACAGTTCATCATTATACATGTCTTGGATGAAATTAAAGTAATAAACTTTCATATAAAAATATGGATAAATAGGTAATAGGTGTCTAAAAATTAATCTAGGTCAATCTTAAGTAAAATAGTATACCCTAAGGTCAGCATCCTATACTTCAGTTTCCAAACTACAATCTGACTCTAGTTTCCCTTCATGTTGGGGAGGAAAAAAAGGATGAATGGCTTAGTTTCCACAGGAACCTAAGGGTTATAATATAATTCAACACCAAATGTTTTGGGTGTATAAGCCTCTTCAGATTCAACAATCTTCCTTCTTGTAATACATAACTCTAAAAATGAAGCATCATAAATGATGATGTATTTTTTATATCATGATTTGTATACCCATATTTTTTACCCTCAAACACCCTCTTGATAACCAAATATTAAAATTTTATAGCCCTATGTTCCAGGTTATCATTCCTATAATGTGAATATGGTGTGTATCTATTCACTATAACATCATTACTACTTGGTGGGATTCTTATCTAGTGTTTATTAGATGTTTTTTAGGAATTAGAAGAGGATGTGTGTCTATCAATTTGGTATAAAAATGTAGTAATAATCTCAACCCAAAAGGATATGTGATGGTAGGAATAGGATAGCATGAACCTAAATCATTCTAGGATGTTTTTTATTTATTATCTCAGCTAACCCATTCTATTTGGTGGATTCCAAAATAGTTTTTTATCATTCTAGAACCACACAGATAAAAAACTAAAAAAACATAGTGGATAAACATTCCACACCATTATTATTTCTTAAATATTTTAGTTTCTTACTATGTTCGACTTCGGCACTATCCATCCTATTATTAAATGTTTTAAATGCATCAGATTTCTGTTTCAGTTTGTAAATACAATATTTCATAGAGTATTAAATCTCACAATGTAATAGCCTTTGTCGAGGGAATATTTCCTACAAGGTCCCCAAAAATATGAATGAATTCATTATAAATGGTTTCTATCACAGTTTAATGACATACTAAAACATAAAAACATATACTGACCATAAACATAGTCCTTAAATACATGTATATTAATAGAATTGACACAAGTAAATAGACCATGTCTTATATGTTCAATAAGTCAAATAGGACTAACATGTCATAATATTATGTTCCATAAGGTGGTATTTTATAACATTGGATCAAAACAAATGTTTAATGGATTCATGTGAATCCCACTTTATAGAACATAAATCCCATTACAAAGGGTTAATTTCATAATATTGAGAGATGCATTATAAATTATGAGAATCCCAAATCTATATTTAAAATTATAAGCCTTATAGTCCTACATTATTAAGGAAAAAAGGTTTATTTTAAGTCCACTTACCCACCTTGCCTAATCAAGTGTTTTAAATAGTCCATCATAAAGTAATAATTAAATATAACACATAGCCATAATAGGAAAACTCTAATCTTTCCCTAGGTAAATATCACCAGATTCAATATCACTTATTTCATTAAATGACTCCCTATTCAGACACATAGGGAATGGACATCTTGAATCAACGATCTATTCTTCAAAGGTATTAAGATCATTGACATTAAACTCATCAATAATTTCAATGTATTGATCTATTAATAATTAATGATCACTAGAATTCTCATTATTGTAATTTATTTTATTTTAGAGGTTTCTTTTCATATGTCTAGGTTTTTTATAATGAAAAAATTTAAACACCTTATTTTTTGATTCTATAATCTTGTACATATACAAATGTTTTCTAAACTAACACATGTCTCCGATATTATCTCTATGTTCAATTTTATTCTTCTATTTAAACCTCCATGCTCATTCATAATAGAGGTATTCATCTGAATTTCATTGGCTAATAGAGTGGGCTTGACCTCTATGAGAGATAAAGAATCTATATCATAGACCATCGAGTCCATAAAAAAGTGTAATACTCAACCAATAAAGTTAAAATTATTATTTCATGATTCAAATTTTCTATTGAAACATCTATATTGGAAAGGTATAATATAATTATATTAAAATCGTAATATGTGTCATGACTATTGTTCTGGGAATCATTTTAAAAGTACAAAGTCTCAACTTTTTATTTGACCTTCCAACTAAATATTTAGTCATGTATCAGGCTTATAATTTATACCAAATACCAGTGGAAGAATACTCAAAAGATACTTCCCTAAGAACATTATCAACTAAAGACATCAAAATAAGGCTATATGATTTTATAATAAAATTATTAAAGACATCAACATAAGTAGTATCATTTTTTCCATCAAGGGAAAAAATGGTAACCTTTTTAGGGAACCACCTAGAGCATCAATCAACAATTTATGATCCAATAGTGAATTAATTACAATTATCCACATATTAAAATCATTTTCATTATCAAATATTTCTATTTCAAACATCATATAAACCATTTTAAATGCATTTAAAAGGATCTAATAATAATTGTTGGGGACAATATTGGAGTGGATATCCCAAAGAAATCCAAGATCTACTGAGACATTTTTATGTTTGTAGCGTGATTTATAAAAAAATTTCATTACAAAAAACATGAATTGATAAATAAGGTGAATACTCATGTAGGAATAGAAAAAAAAAATTAAACAACACCATGATATAGCATGTTTTAAACCAATGTGATCCAATATGCATGGATAGAATGCCATCCATGAAATATTAATATAAGTGATTAGAAATAAGAAATTACAATCTTTATGAGTGAATGTAGAAGGTAGAGATTCCATTTGATGTGGTGTGTATTGCTAAACAAGGTCCTAGTGGTGAGCTCCATCATGTGGAGTTAACACCATCCACTCTATGATTGTCTCACAAATAGACCCAACATAAAGAATATAACTGGAGAAAACAAATAATAAATCAATTATAGATCCCGCTTTCTATATTGAAAACATGTTATGATTAAAGATGTAAGACCAGAGAAACCATTCCTCCTGTTACAGTCCTCCAAATATAGTTCTAAATAAATTTCTTCATAGAGTTTCTACTGGTGAAGATTTCTAATTGAAGAATGGGACTCAGAGCGCTAGGGAAAAAACTATGATCTTTTACTATATCTCGTTATCTATCTCTCAATATCTCCAAAAATAAGAAAGTTTTCCACCTCTTATCCCTCTCAGAACACCATACAGATGAATCCAAATGAAAAAAATATAGTGATTTCTTGAAAAAACATAGCAGGAAGAATAATATCTTTTCATGAATCATCAATATATAAGAACATAAGACAAGGGACAAACACTGCATGGATGGCTCAGATTAAATAGGCAGTTCAAGTAAACACGAGAAACGTAGTTGGAAGGGACACATGGATAGTCATAATTGTAAGTGATTTGAGGTTGTGGATCGAATAAAAAATAAATAAGAACAACAAGATTAACATAGGTACATTGGAAAAAGAATAAAAAATAGTATATATTGATTCTTCTAATAATTAAAATCAAAACAATATACAAATTCTCCATACGATAAATTGAGATAAATCAATTTGAAAATATTATTTCCATAACATTACACATATAAATACCATGAAACACATGAAACAAATATTTTTCTAAATAAGATTAATTTTTGAACTAAAAGATAAAATTTTATTGAAATGGAAAATTAATATTCTACGTAATGTAGACTGAGCTACTTCATAGGAATCCATGGTGACCTGTGATCCATAGTCATATAATGGTGTCTCTAAAGGAATCATTCATTGAATTTTATTCTTTATAATGGGATAGATCAAATATCTTGCCCGAGGTACAGTGGAAGACTACAACATAGAAATGGTTGGAGTCTAGCAAAACCAATTGGGAAATCCATATACGAGGCTATGACATAGCATTGTCTCACTATGTCTAGTTTCCTATTACCTAGATCCACCAAATGTTGGATACTTCTCTACCCACCATTTCGGTCACTCATCCAAATATATGGTTGATCCAAGCCTGCTGCCTCATCCAACATAGTTATTTCCTTTTTATTTAGTCATAGGGTCGGAAATTTTTTTATGTAATTATAATTATTTTATACTTTATCAAATATTTTCTCATAGTATATTATTCAATTTCCACATTAAAGTTATTCAGATTCTTCTTATTTATTTCATTATTCTCTAGTGATCCCATTTGAATGTTTCTATCCAGAACTTATTAAAACCTAATAAAATTTGGAAAAATATTAATTAATTTTTATAAAAAATAACTTTAGTATTGAAAATATTAGAATAAAATATACCCATAAAAGTCATAATAGATATAAGATATAAAATCAGTGAAATCACTTGAATTAGAAAACATTTGTTTTTTGGGAGGTGATATCTCCAGGTCTATTGATGATATGAGTTAAAACATGGATCTCCTTGATTACTATAATATAATTTAATGTTTGAAAGTGATTAATCAAAAAATGAAGGTGTTTAATTTTATAACCCATCATCAAAGATATTTTTATATGACTATTTAGAACAATATGTTGATATTATTGTACAAAAATGGTGCGGGGTTTACTAAAATCCATGTGGAGGATTATCTCATGAAGCTAGAGATATAATGTACAGTTTTAATAGTAAGGTCTCCTCAATAAAATTGTGTATTTGAGATAATGAATTAGAAAATCAAATTCATGAACTAGGCCAGGTACCTTCGTAACCATTTTACCATTTCCACCCCAACATAACCCGAAGGGTGTTCCTGATCCCCATGGGTCAGAGACTACCACCTATAATTATAAAACATTCAAGTGGGAATGAATTTTCAAGAAAACATAGCGAAATAAAGACAAAATAGTCAATATACATACAAATGATACTCTATTTGGAGTAATATACCATATGTAAACAAGGAATTAAATCCTAATGTATTATAACTCAACTACCAAAAATAGAGTAATACAATATATGTCCCTAAGGACACAACTCATCACATCAATGGTTCAATACATGGATCAACCTCCAAGATATCGTTTCCCATTTTTTAAGTGTGGAATGATATATTCTACAATCACCTAAAGGAACATGTAGGATGATAGATAAAAAACTAAGTAGGGTCTCCCCAATTATTCCATAACATAATCCAATAATATAATAAACAAAACAAAATCATTCAATTTTAAAATAACCAGTGTTGGAATTTTAAAAAATAAATAACAAATCATGCTATATATTTTAGTTGATGAAAAAATACCTTAAAAAAATGATTTATATGTGATGGAATATTTATAAAAAATTTCATAGATAGAATATTTACATTTAAAATTTTATGTAAATTCATAAGGAATGTAAATCAGTTTTATAAAATTTTCATACATTTATATCTCAAATATAAAAAAATTAAGAAACACTATCATTTACCATACAGGTATGGAAGTATTTTTGACTCTAGGAATCAACACATTCTATGTGGGCTCAGAAATATTTGTACACACTCATCCCCCTGACACTGGACAAAGGAAAGCCTTCATGCTCCCTTCCGGATGTGACCAGTTGTATGTATGTTTTAAAATGTTGTAATATCATGGAGTGTATCCAAATAACTCACCAACTACCTAAGGCATGCATGTGCTCTCATATAATCAATGATGGGAAAAAATAAAATTGATTAAAATATAATTAAATCCTATTCTTCTTTTTCAAATCCAAATTTTTATTTGAAACCAAATTTGGTTTTAATTAGAAAAATGAATCTATCAAAAGATAAACCCATTAGCCTTCTATGAAATATTTTCAAGATATTGTCACAAGTTTGAAATCCATTAAAAACAAATATAATCCATTTAAAAATTAAATTCCACAAATAAATTCAATCTTGTTAATTAAAATCATTTCCATCAAATCCATAATTTAATTTAAACAATTTATATTAACCAATTTCCATAAACACACCCTATATAAATAGACTTGGGATTATTCTCAATTTTCATTCCAAAAAGATTTCAAATCTCCCAATTCACTAGATTTAGGTTTTATCAATTCAATTGAACATAAATTTGAGTTATTAATATTAAATCAATAGTTGAAATAAATGAAACAACATAAGGCAAATAAATATGGCTAATCGGTACCAAACCACATAACTTTTTCTGAAAAACTACACTCGCAACATCACCCTTCAATGAGAACCATGGTTTATAAGAAATCGAATCACAACCTATATGTGAGATATATCATAACCGGACATATATCCTTCAATTTATGAATAATATATTGAAATCATAGTATAGGATAAAGTGATAAAGATGAAGAATGAAGGATAAAACTTACCATGGAATCACACTTTAACCGCAAAGACGCTCGAATATCAAAGAAAATGATTTGATGGGATTAAAGAGATTAATGATACCCTATGAAAGGAATTTGGTTGAGGGAGTTGAAACTATAGTAGAGGAATGAAAATTCCTCAGTCTTCCTTCCCTATTAAACAAATTTAGTCATGGTATTTCCCAATGTGTAATACAATATCACGTCATCAAATAATTTATATATGAGACCACTGAAAAATGTGTCACCTCTAATTAAAACCCATATATTAAATAAATCACGATGTGTAAAGTCTTGTGAATACATGTCACCTTCATAGCGTGAAGCATTTCATGACTTGTCTCCAGAAATCCTTACACGACGTGTAACCTTTTTACATGGTGTGTAACCCTCTTGCAGCCTACAGAAAAATTTGGATAAAGATGAGAGTCCAAAAAATCTCTAAAATCACCATTATATGAATTCCCCTAATTCATTCTCATCCCTTTCAAGTAAACTAAAAATAAAAAACCCTGATAAGGTTAAAGGAATACCTGTCATATTTGTAACGATATTTTACAACCTTCCCACCATAGAAACATTCTGTCCCCAGATAGCCTATGAAGATGCTCCCATTCCAAAAAGATGAGACCACTAATATATCATTAGGGACTCATGTTCCCATGTCTCATGACTATTAGAACCATACTTCCACAATACATCGACCAAAGGTAACGACCTCCCAAGAAATACCTTGGCCTAAGAATCAACTATCCCAACAGGTCTCTTAATAAATGATAAATCAGGATCAATATCAAGATCACTCCAAATTAAAAAATGAGATAGATCAGAGAGGTACTTTTATAGTTGCGATTCTTGGAATGCTTTGACATTATATGTGGTGGAAATTCTAAATGGTAAACCACATTCCACACCTATTGAAAAACCATAAAAGGTCCCACAAAACAGTTTGCAAGATTCCCTTTCATCCGAAGACATTGATGTCCCAACTTGGGTGAAACATTCAAGAACACATTGTCACCAATTGAGAACTCCAATGTTTTATAGTGGTGATCAGCGTAATACTATATCACCTGTATACTGTCATCAATATATTGTGAATCATCTCAATATTTTTGATCATTTCATGTACCAAACTTGGTCCGACTAATGAAAATTCCTCAATATCTGACCAACCCAATTGATATTTACATAGTCATCCATACAAGGACTAAAAACGTTCCATTATTATCGTAGACTATAACTATTGTGTTATGAAAATTCTACCATCCCTATGTGATCATCCTAAGACCCGCCGAAGTCGAGAACATATGAATGGGAAAATCCTCAAGATTCTATAAATCTCTCACTGTCTTGCCATCTGACTATGGATGGTTTTCCTTTCACAAGTGGACCTGAGATCCTAGTGCTTCTTAAGGGACTCTCCAAAAGTGATATGTGAACTGACGATCACTATTATAGATTATAGAATATGGAACTCTAGGAAAACAAATGATGTCTTTCACGTAGATATTTCTAAACTCCTCAAATTTGGATATATCTTGAATGTGTATGAACTGCGTCACTCAGTCACCCTATTAATCACAACCCAAATCGTATTTTTCATTAATTTTATATAAGGAAACCCAACAACAATGTCCATAGAGATTTCATCCCACATCGATGCAGGGACTGGAAGTGGATGATGAAAACCTGAAGGGTTCACATCTTCATCTTTCACATATTTTCATATATTACAATTGGAGATAAACTCAAAAATTCTTCTTCCCATCCCTTGACACAATAACTGTCATCGCATATTATAGAACATCGTAGTTGTTCCTTAGTAAAGTGCCCACTAGGAATTATTTAAATTCCTCATTACTCCCATCCTTGCTGTAAACGGCAGCATGAATTTATTATGATTGCATAGAACACCCTTTTTAGAGAATGGTCAATGTAATAATATCTCACCACTGTAAATATTGTCTCTAATTCTATGGAATTCATTATAAAGCTCATGTTCATGAAGAATCATCTTGAGAAGATTAGGTGTCAAATAATTTCTAGCTAAATAAATGTCATCTCCTTTCTTTTGAACTCCAATATAATACTATTCAAAAATAGAAAACAAATTCCACTCTTCCAAAGATTATTCCACTACATGGGTTGGAATTTTCCTTCTTAACAAATTTTAAATGGAATTCCCTTGCCTTGGATATAGGGGATTTCAAAGTCGAGTGATTGAAAGTATTACCCTGAATGCCCCTGAAGAATTTTCAATTATTTTTTATAAAATATATGACTCATGATTTTGTGGTCTGGATACATAGTAAAGGTTTTTTATAAAATAGTAGTGTGGAAAAATCTTAAGAACATGCATCACATCACCAAGTTCATGGTCATGGGATTGGTAACTATTCTCGTGTTTCCTAAGAGAACGAGATCAAAAAGAATATACATGATCTCCCTATATATAAATGGAGCCCAATCCTAAACCTGATGAATCATAAAAAGACCACAAAGCTCTACCCAGACCCTACAATAGTAAACACTGGTGTAGTCATCAATATAAATTTTACCTAATCTAAATAACTTAAACATTTGTAATTCAAAGAAAACGTCACCCCCACATGAGTCAGAGTGAACATCAGAGAAGCCATCCTCGAGAATTCTATCACAAATCGATGATATTATCCAGTAAAGCCCAATAATTTTTGAATCTTGAATACATTTTTTTTCATTATTCCCAAGTCATAATATCCCCTAATTTTTTGTATCAATGAATATAAACTTTTCATACATCACACATCAAAATAATTTCACTTACTAAATATAGAAACTACACATTGAAAGTTTGACATAAATTCTATGATTTCTCAATAGACTCAGAAATGTTCTAATATGATGCACATAACCCTCATAACACATAGAGTAAACAAGGATGCCATCAAATAATTTTACCTCAATTGTATCTATATACTCATGTAAAATAATATTCATAAAATCCATGAAACCTTATGGAAACGTTTTCAGTCCAAATGTCATAATTAGGTACTCAAATTAACTGTACCTTCTCTGAAAAGCATATTTCTAAATGTCAGATTCCTTTATCATTAATTTATGGTAACCAGATAGAAGGCAGATCAATGAAAACAACTTCTACACTTTTAAATGATCAAACGTATCATCAATCCATGTAATCATATAATTTTTATTTATTTTAACATAGTTGAAGTTTTTGTAATAAACACATAATAGAAGATAATCATACACCTTTTTTATTGAAGAGAATCAACACTGCTCGAGGTCGCACAGTAGGGTGTATGAAGTCATTTTCATGAATATATTCCAATTGGGACTCTATCCAATTCATTTAATCTAGTTCCAAGCAGTGATATGGATTTGAAACTAGTTGACTACCGGGCACTAGGTCAATGGAAAACTCAACTTCCTTTACCAGTGGTAGGAAAGAGAAATAAGAAGGAAACACATTGGGAAAATAAAATAAACCAGGAGGGAGATAACCACTCAAATTTTCCCACTATATATTGAAATAAAACATTTATATTATCCTCCCCAAATCTAGATAATAATTTTTTCACCTGTTAGACCATGGGTCACATTCTCTTTGAATGAAAAGATTCACATCGTTGGGTGTAGTCACGATGAACCACCAAATATAACAATCTTTCATGGATTTATTGGAAATGATCCAATATATATTTAATATGACTTCATGATATTTCATGTTGAGGGCTAAAAAACTCCAAGATCACATGACATCGAATAGGGAGTAAATACTAAAGGTACTATAGAAACACAACTCTCTCTTTATTCCATGGGGTGTAGTAATATCTATTACACAAGATAAAATCTTCATAGGATTGTTAAGAATATTAAAGATACAAGATGAAAAAAATTATTGAACTTATCTAGTATTAAATAGAATAATCACTTATGATGATTTTCTAGTAATGGTACCTCTCATAGTCGCTCGACCCACATCTATATCCTCCTGAGATTCTTCCACTATGTGAACAAGCTTTGTTTATGATGCCTGTGGCTGGAACACTTTAATACTTGAAGAATATTATTTCCCTATAGTTTTAAGAGGATATGATCATCTTATCCAACTATTAAAAGTAGAAATATTATGACAAAATTTCTATAAGTGAACTAAATTTCTGCATGAGCTATAGTTATTTGGATCCTTAGTGAAAACCCTATTTTAATGTACCTGGTTTCCACAATGATTTAAAATCAAAGAAATTACTCCTTTCACTACAAAAGGTATGGAATGAACCTATCATCGAGAGCTATCATGGGAATAATTATTTTTTCTATTTACCTTTAAGGAACTAACATTTACAGTTGGAGAAAAAATTTCTCTTGTCAACCGTTACTTCCCGGTCAGGTCTATCTCAACTATAATTTCCCTATCCAGTACATTAGCATTAGTGGGAATCATAAGCTAGAAATCCTGAGAAAAAGTATCTAATTATAATCCCAACTCAAAACTTATATCCTTCATCTTCTCAATAGATATAATTTTAGGGACAAACTACACTAACTCAGCAAAGTGATTTGAGCACTTATTCATGGTTCTATCAGCCTACTCAAATAAGAAAAACTCCACTTCTTAGGACAAAACCAATAACTCTACATAGAAATGGTTGGTTAAAAGAACCTTTAATTATTTCCATGCTAATACCTTATGTTTCTTCTCCATTACCATCAAGTCCCACCATCTCCTAGTTGGACCTCCCCACATGTAGGTGGAACACTTTACCTTGATCACTTCTGATGTGTGCATGAAATCAAATTGGCATTCTATCCAATCGAACCATTCCTAAGCATGGTGGGGGATTAGTGGGTCATTTTAAAATTGGTGGTTTTTTGTGAATGAACTCTATATAATGATTTTGAAGAACATCCCCATTAGGATCCACTTCTATAACTTGGATAGGAACTAGAGGTGGTGTCTATGCCAGAGTTTGGATAGTGCATATAATCACCTAATCTATATTTGGTTCCATTATAGGATTTACTCATTTTAATTAAAAAGCATATTCATCTTGGATATAATTTGAACAAATTCCCTGAGGCATAATGATAATAAACATTAGCAAAACAAAATTGAGAAATCATACTAACTCTTAAATGGAGAAAAAGGGAAAATATTTCCAACAAATGGAAAAACAATATTTTGATTTCACTCCACCAAAATCACAATAGAGGAAATACTAGAATCAATCCACATGACTTCCTTCCCTTTCCACCCATAGTGACTAAAGGTTCATTTTTCTATGTGATGGTTGGGAACTCAATCATATGTACCTCTTAAGTCATGAATATATTACTCTACTATATGCTGGCATTTAGACAAAAGATCAATAACCTCCTCTGATACCACTTTCTCATGAACCATCCTGCTTACCCTAGTAACACAATAAAAAAACTGACCCAATCATAACCCAATGGTCGTTCCCAATCCACATGGGTTAGTGACTAACACTTGGCATCATAAAACATGAATGTGGGAATGATTTTTCCACAAAACATAGAGGATGCAAGACAACCAAGTCAATATGAATTCAAATTAAATTCCACTATTAGTAATGTACCAGAATTTAACAAGTAATTAAATACAAAAATTCTATAACTAAAGTACCAAAACATAGGAAAACACCCCAAGTCCCTATGTACATAACTCACCACTTCCAATGTTCAACATATGTATCCACATCGAAGATATCCTTTCCCCTTTCTCAAACATAGAATGAGTTAATCTACAAATATCATAAGAAATAAATAGGGTGTGAGAGAAAAATACTAGTAGGGTCTCTACAAGGATTCCATAACAGATTACAATAATATATTAATGAAAATAAATGCATTCAATTTTAAAATAAATAGGATTTTATTTTTTGATCATATTTACCAAATCATTCTATACAGTTCGGATAATGAAAAAATACATTAACGAAAGGCTTTACTAGTGATGGTTTATTTATAAAACAAAGGATTAGATAAAATAGTTTCATAAAAAAGATTATGTAATTTATGATGGAATGTAAATCAGTTTTAAAACATGGGTATATATTTATATCTCAAATATAAAACAAGAGAGCAACATGGTCCAATGCCGAATAGGTATGATACTATTTTTCACCTATATGACTCTACACTGTCTAAGTGATCTCTGCTATATGTGTATACACATGTCCCCCTAACACTGTCAAAGGTGTATCGTCACCCTACCATCAGGGATATGACCTACTGCATATGTTTTTTTGAATGTTGTAATGGTTTATAGTGTGTCCAAATAACTCACCAACTACATAATGCTTGCATGTACTCTTACCCAATAAATAATGGGAAATTTATTTTATGTCTTCTTAAAATAAAATTAAATAACATTCTTCCTTTTCAATTCCTATTTTACATTTAAAAACAAAGTTGAATTTAATGAAAACCATGCCTCTTTAACAAGATAAAACTATTGTAATCCTATAAAATTTGTTGAATACATTTTGAAATGTTTAAAATCCATTCAAAACCAATTCCATCAATTTCACAATTAAATTCGACAATTAAATTCAAAAATATAATTGATTTCATTTCCATTCAATCCATAATTTAAATTAAACAATTTAAAATAACAAATTTCCATAAACACACCCCAATTCAATGGAATTGGGGGTTTTCCAAAGTCTAATGCCTAAACCATTTATAATCACCCAATTCACTAGAATTTAATATTATTATTTTAATTAAAATAAAGTCTCTGAAATTGAGTTTATATTAATAGTTGAAATCAGTCAATCAATATACGATTAATCATTTTGGCTAATCATGATGGAACCACCTGCCTTTTTTTCAGAAAAAACAACAATTTTTATGACACTCATCAATGAGAACAACTATGTAAAAACCTAAAATCACAACCTAGGGGTGATATATAAAACAATGGGAATAGATCCATCACATTCATGGTGATATACTAAAATAAAAAAGGAGTAGAAAGAGATAATGATGAAGAATAATGGAGAATGATTACCCGGGAAACGTACCTCAAACACAACGATGATCAAATGTCGAAACACAAGTGAAAAAACGTATTTTATGTCGGTTATTTTTCATTTTTTACATACAGTTTTTTATGCCGTTATTGAAGGGGACATTATAAAAAAAAATTAGTTTGTTATTTTTAAAACCGATGTAAAAAACAAAAAATCTGATGCCATTTTAACGTTTGTTCCTAAACAATAGACATGGAAAATAGTTCGTAGTCAAGATTTATTATGTCTGTTTTTAAATAATCAACTTAATATGTTGTTTATTTTGTCAGTTAATAAATATCTGAAGTAATAAAAAACCCCTCCAAATCAATT
Source organism: Viscum album (assembly GCA_963277665.1). Taxonomy (NCBI): domain Eukaryota; kingdom Viridiplantae; phylum Streptophyta; class Magnoliopsida; order Santalales; family Viscaceae; genus Viscum; species Viscum album. The sequence continues at coordinate 34,840,519 of OY728163.1, forward strand.
TTCACATCAGTTATTAGATAATTGACGTGATAAACCATTCTACGAATCAGTTTTTCATGTTGGTTAAAAAATAAACAATGTTAAAACATATATACAATGTCGGTTATTTAATAATCGATGTAAAAAACCCTTCCAATCCATTTATTACATCGATTATAAAATAACCGATTAAGAAATTGTTTTTAGTAATATAGTTCAACCATAACAATGTTTTACCAAGGTATACCTAAACCAAGTAGAAAAAAGTCCAAAACCACTAGACTGCCCCACCCCCACCCCCTGGACACCCACTACACCCTTGGAAAGCCACACCCCCTAGAAACCCCCTAACCCCTTGACACCCTCCCACCCCATTGAACCCCCCTAGATTATACTCACCCCTGAACAACCCCTACCCCATTGGACACCCCCCAGACACCCCCACCCCCTTAGACACGCACCCACACCCCTAGACTCCCCCTAGACACCATTGACCCCCTTGGATAGCCCCCCCAACCACCACCCCCGGACAGCCCCTCCACCCCTTGGACACCCTCCAACCCACTGGACACCACCCCACCCTACCGGACACCCCCCACCCCACCCCCTGGACACCCTACCACCCCATCGACATCCCCCACCCACTAGACACCACCCCACCCCCTAGACAGCCCCACAAGACACCCCCCTACACCCATGGATACCCTACCACCCCATGGACAACCCCATCCCCATGGAACACCCTCCCACACACTAGAAGCCCCACCCCTTTAATAGCCCCCACCCCCTGGACACCCCCACCCCCTGGACACCTGCCCACCACCTGGACACCCTCCCACCCACCTAGACACCCCCACCCCTGGACACCCTCTACCCCCTTGGTCAACCCCCACTCCCCTCAACAGCACCCCCATGGACACCACCCCACCCCACTAGACATCCCCACCCCCTAAACACCCTCCCACCTCCCTGGACAGCCCCCACCCCACTGGTAGCCCCCCCTGGAAAACTCTACAACCAGGACACCCTCCCACCTGTTGGACACCCCCACCCATGGATGACCACTCACCCCCTAGACACCCCCACCCCCTAGACAACCCCCCACAAACCTGGACACCTCCACCCCATGGACACCCACCCACCCCATGGACTCACTCCCACCTCCGGGACCTCCCCCCCACCCCCATGCATATTCCCCCACCAGCCCACACTAGACATACCCCACCCCTGGAAACCCCCCACCTCCATGGACACACTCCCACCCACTAAAAATCCCACCCCCACCCCCAGGACACCCCGACCCCTTTAGATATCCCCACCCCCTGGACAGCCCCACCCTTGGAAACCCCCCCACCCACTGGACACCCTCCCACCCACTAGATAGCCCCCACCCCCGTGGACAATCCCCCCCACTCCCCATGGACAACCCCACCCCCATGGACACCCCCTTGACACCCCCACCCCTCTGGAAACCTCCTACCCCTTGGATACCCCCCATTGACACCCCCACCCCCCATGAAACCATTACTATGCTCAGCCAAAGAATGAAACAAGAAGAAACTAGACTAAAATAAGACTAAAACCAGACCAGAATCCAAAGTAGAAAAACATCATGACTAGACTAAAACATGAAGAACCAGAGAAAAATTAAACATTCACATATAAAACATTCAAAACATACAATGAAAACTAATAAAAACTTAAATCTAACCAGAACAAGTACCAAATAAACAATTATAATTACAATATTCAATATTACATTTTACACTACAATCAAACTATAATCCAATCAAACCGGTAAAATAATTTGACTATTCCACTTGTATGTGTTTTACCTCTTGAGAAATATAAGGTTGAGGGTCATCAAATAGCTACAAATTAAAGTATAGTATTTAACATGTATAATGAATAAATCAAATGAAATATTATGTCAATGTTTATAAGGAAATATTTCCAGGTCAGACTTCATAAGTGTTCCAGTTCTATTTTTTTTCATACATAAATCTTATCATATAATATCTTCATTCGACGACGCCTTGTTGCTCTTGAAAATTCAATTTAAATGAGTTTCAATTAAAAATATCATTTTTATGTAATACATCGAAAAGTAAAAAATTATAAATGTATATTTACATTTTCTTTTACATAATTTATCTTGGAACACTTTTTCATTGTTTTTTTGAAATTAAAACCATCCCCTATTAGAAAATAATACAAATAGTATAAATATAAAATTAATTATAATATAACAAACTATTAAGAAATTTGAACTTAATTTTGCAACATATTTTGAAAATTTCCTCGCACATCACCATGGACAGAGTATATATAATAAAGTGTTTCCTCCCGTGGACAAAAAACACCTAAAATCCAATGATCACTGATATAAAAGAAAATTTATGGTTAGTGGATTTTCATTTTAAATTATAAAGAACACTTTTCCAGATATATGTTTCATACGCCTCACAAAAAGGCATGATCCAACACTGCGTGATTATATTCTGTTCAAATATTTAGCAATATAATGGGTCCTTTGTTCCTCATCCAATGCATGTCCTTCAGGAGAAAACAATTGTGGGTCCATGAATCCATATATATATGTTCTTCTCATTCTTCTCACACATGTTATAAAGATACCAAATAAAAAATAGACATAAGTATATATTTTTAATAAAAATAATGCAGGAAAAGGTGTTATAACTTACATGGGAAACATCATCACCACGTTGATACCCAACTAATCACTAGAAACAACCTCCATGATATTATTTTTCACAATCCCCACATTTATTTCACATCCAATAACATGGGATTCCATTGGAATATCATAATGATCTTCCAAAAAATTTGAATATCATCACAATCTGTGAAGACTACTAGAATCGATATCTGATGTCATAGCCATTTCCATTTTTTGTTTTCTAAACAGTATTTCATTACACTTGATGTATTCGTGAAAAAATAAATATAAAAATATATTAGTTTCCAAATGTAAAAACTTTAATAAAAAATAAAATAAAATATACAATATACATACATCTATGGTAATGATTCACAGAAGTCTGGATGGAAAAACTAAATTGTGGTTGATACTATGTCCAACTATCATCACCTCATCTGTAGGTAATGGTAGTCGAGCTGATCTATCTATAATATCATGTACTGTGACCCGATGATGCTCTACCTCTAACCATTGATGATGAACCGTATCTCCTATATAATATACCGGCCCATATAAAACTATATTCTGGTGAGGATCATCAACCTACCACTCATAATAAGTGGGATTTTTTGGTGGAAGAGTGGGATAAAAAATGGAGTCTTCTGGCTGAGGTGGGGGAGTGAGAGCTACTGGTAGTGGTGGGGGATAAATAATGGGGTCTGACGAGGGAGATGGAGGAGTGGCAGCTACCGTCTGAAATTTTATTTGCATGTCTACAAACATAGACTGTAATGACACTCTAATATTTTTCTCCATAATCACATTAATATAATAAACATCATTCTCCAAGGATTATATTTTTTGATAAAAACCCTCAATAGAAGATGTTTACGACCATGGAAACACTTTTCATACTGATACACCCATCAGATATCCTTTTACATAACCAGGGTGTTTGGGTTTTCCCAATGATGAAAATAAACTTTCCTACCTCCCAGCAGTAGTAGGTATCCCATGTGAGCTCTGGTCCTCAAGATAATCATGTATTAATTAATTGATAATTTCTGCAATGATTCAAATTATATAAAGAATACAATTATCTTAAATAAATAAAATAAATATCTTACAATCCTATCAGTTATGGTTCTCGATTCTTCTAAAAGATATGGTACCTTTTGCTAATTTGATATCACTTCAATTCTTCATTTCTAGATGGAGGGGATGGAGGGGAAACCTCTCTAGAGCTTGATGACTCAGCTCTTAGTTTTTTTAAATTTTCAGCCATTATTTGTTCTTCCAATAATGCATACCCTCCCCAAGATAAACTATGAGGGTATACAATTTTAGATAGCATCTATTGATGATCTGTCATTGTTTTCTATAAATTAACAATAAGAAATCATTAACAAAAAAAATAATAAGATCATTTATATAAGAAAGATTATAAATGTTTACATTTCCCATACCAAGGAATGAATCTTTTCTTCTACAATATAAAAATTTCCTCTATGCGTCTTTATCTATTAAAGGATATATATGACATGGATTATCATGATTCCAATGAATAAAAATTAAATCAGATGTGAGGGTTGATTTGGTATCCCTTCATCTCCTGGAATCCATCGATAAACATTTCTTCCTAACTCTTCCAGTGTGAGAAATATCAAATTCCATCTAATAAGGAAGTGGTAAAACTTATTATACTGGAAACAGTTAAATATTAGTCAAAAAAAATGAAAAATAACTTACCAAAATCGTATCCCACAAGTAAGATATTATCACATTGTTCACACTTCCCCTATCATCATACAAAATGATTACTTTGAATTTACCCTGAGTTGATACAAAACTCTTAAAATAATTTGCATTTGGACCTCTAGGAATATCATCCTCATGAAACTCAACTAGTATCCTCTGGTCCTAGCTATAGTCAAGTGATAAATTTGGTAGATGTGTGAACCCACATTTACTAACTCTTGAACTCATCTTTGGCATTATGGGAGCACATGAGGAATATTGGGGGACATCATGAGAAGCATTTGAATGTTCCTCCCCAGAGGTACGATCATGATGCTCATCTCTAGAATCATGTGGTTGATAAACTGATTGATGTATCATTATTAATAAAATTAAAAAAGAAAACATTTGTTCACAAATATAAAAATTTAAATATTACAATACTAATGTTAAACAAATGAAAAAATAAACTATATTATGTAATAGTAAACATGGAAAATATTTTAAGCATGTTAAATAATGGTAAAGAAGGTAAACATGGTTAACATGGTAGTGTAATTTTCATTCAACAAAATCAATTAATATATAAGTTATGTGAAGGTAAATTATTGTAAACTATGGTAAACATGGAAATCAAGGTAAATTAATTTTCATTCAAGAAAATAAATTGATATATATATATATATATATTACATAATGGTAAACATAATAAACTAAACTAAAAAAAATTAAAATAAATAAAATTTTCTACATATTAGTTTTAATACGTGTTTTAATAAAGAAAAAAATTACAATATCTAACATATTTTGAAAATTATAAGTGTAAATGAGAAATACACAAATGTTACCTATAATATTATGATTGTAAAAATGTATTGTTTTCCAAAATTCCATTGTCATGATTATTATTTATGGCATAGACCATGTCTTCAACATGCTCATCATTATGTTTTGTTAATCTTTCCATGGAAGTAGGGATCTTGCATAAATCAACATCTTCTTCATGTTTTTCCTCTCCAACATATTGTTTTTACATTACAATACAACAAAACAATGCATAACCGATTGATCAAGTACATAGAAAATTTGTTTCACATGTGCTACAATTATACAAGAATCTACTGTGTATTCCAATATATTCAGATTAAGAATTGTCATTCAAAATTCATCATGTATGAAACTTTTGTTACTGATAAACCATTTGTAGTTAAAAAAGGAGCATTAATTTTAATGTAATCAACCTCTCATAGTTCTTCAATGACTCTATGATATGAACTTGATGTAGAAATTATGTTTCAGTCATTAGAACTCGAAAAATGCATTGCTTCTATAAACACCAATACTCCACAATTCGAAAATGCACTTATATTGTCCAGAGCTTTCATATGAAATTTATAGCCATTAATGTCATACCTAGACCATGTTATCACATTTAAAATTAGACCATCCAGTAACCATCTTAATGTCTCTACACATCTGATCTACCGAACAAGGTCTTCTTAAACCATGGAAGAAATATTTTATTGTGCTCATTCAAAATCCACATTTCTTTCTTCTTTGGATGACATTGTTTAAACTCATTAATATGAAATGTGACATACAGTTGAGAAAAATCTATGTTATTCAAGATTTATAACTCTACCTTCTTCATCTGTTCATATGACAATGATTTCACATTCAATCGATGAATCCCCCTACCCTCATTATTAACTCATTCATTATGAGATAGAGGAAAACCTAGGTGCTCTGCCGCAACCATGTAGCTTGTACAAACCTCCGAAACCTCATCATAAATATATTTTCAAATAATGGAGGCTTCAAGTCGATATGGATTCTTAAAATACCCCTAAAATATTTTCATATACCTTTCAAAAGGATAGATCCAACAAAGATAAACTGGTCCACAATGCTTGATTTCTCGAACCAGATGAACCATTAAATGCACCCTTATATAAAAAAAAGATAGTGGAAAATAAATTTTCAATTGACAACGTATAGAAATTTTATCCTTTTACAAAATGTTTAAAGTATTCACATTAATCACCTTATTATATTTTGAATTGAAAAAAATAACAGAAATGCATTGTAGTCTTTCTGATAAATATAGACAATATTCTATGTAATGCATCGGGTAGAAGTTATTGCATCATGATGTGACAATAATGAGATTTAATACCTATAAAATTAAAATCCTTCATAGAGACAAAAACATTTACAATTGAAGAATAACCTTTAGGAACTTTGATATTATGAAGACATTGATAAAAGCTAATTTTCACCCACTTGGATAATGTATGACAAGCCGGGGGAAGAAATTCCCGTCTTCCATTAGGATTGGGAGATAACTCCAAATGTATTACTATTGATAGTAAGTTTAACCTTTCATTAAACCCTTCTTTATTCATTCAATTAATATCTAACAATGTTCCAATCAAACTATTGCAAATATTCTTCTCTACATTCAAGACATGAATATTATGTTTTACATCATGACATATATAATATGGTAGCTGAAAATATATTTAACTTTTCTTCCAAATATTTCTATCATCGCCAGATTTATGTGTCCTTCCCAATTACACATCAAAGTTTTTCACCCTCTCAAAATACACATCAGGGGATAAAGGTTTTAGAGAAATATAAAATTCTTGTGTTCCATTTAATGCTCTTTTTAGTCTTCTATAAGAGTGATCCATAGGAAAAAATATTCTATGAACCATGTATACTATTTTCCTCCCACAATCCAATTAACAATATGAAGTCTGTTGTTCTTAAATTGGACATGCGTTATGTCCCATAACACTGTATCTATACAAATTTCTAAATGCTGGGAAGTCATTTATGGTGAACATAAGACCATGAACTAGTTGACAATATTCCATTTTATAATATTCATTCACCCTAATACCATTCTCCCAAAACAGATCTAAATCGTAAATCAATACTGATAAGAAAACTTCAATATCATTTTTGGGTTACATCATACTATTGATCATTATAATCAACATGACATATTGGTGCTTTATAAAAACATCAGGAGAGAGGTTGTAAATTACCAATAAAACAGATTGTGAACTATGTGTGCTACTGAGGGTTTGGACTGGATTAATTCCATCTATGCACAACCGAAGTCTGAGATTTCTAAATTCACTTCCAAATGTAGGATAATACACATCAATTTTCTTCCATTGTGGACAATCAGCTAGATGTCATCTTTCTCTGTCACATATCCACTCATCAGCATGTCATCTTATCATTTTTTCAACATGTGAATTTTCAAATAAATATTTCAAATGATGAATTATAGGATGATACCAAAATACCTTTGTAGGGATCTTTGTAATCTCTACATCAGCCTACGACTTTTCTTTCAACTTATACCATGATGTCACTCATTTAGGAAAATCTGACAGAAATTAATATTCCTTTCTATTTATCATATAGTCATTTGGACAGGAATGTATTTTCGTGTATCCCAATCCAATAGGGAGTAATATTATGTGGGGATTATAATCTGAATCTTGAAGATTTTTATCTTTTGGAAGAATGTCGTTCAACAATTCAAACAGCTCTGTAAAACTTATGTCACTCCATACATGTTTTTTTTCAGGTTAATGAATCATAACATCGCTGAAAAAACATAAAATCTATACAACTTGGATCTAATGTTTTTTAGCATCACCATATAGATTCCGAACTGTCAGTTCTATCTCAATTTGTTCTACTGCAATATCACGAATCATTTCTTCAATTCCATTTTAGTTACCATCATATAAATCATCATCATCAGTATATCTTAAATTCTATCCACTTTCACCATGAAAAATCCATGGGCTGTAAATCAGTTTAATACCCTGAAAAATAATATGATCTTCGATATCTCTACTTTTCAACTTCTTCATATTCAAACATTTCAGGCATAGACAGGAAAATATGTCCCTTATTGAAACATTTCATTTAGCAAATTACAAAAAGGCATCAACACCATCCTCATAGTCATTACTAATTCGATGTGCCGTAATCCAACCTCTACTCATTATTACCTATAAAAAATATCAAAATTATATATCTTTTTAAGATAATACAATTTTATATTTATATGAAATATATCATAATTTGAAAGTAAAGAAATTTTGAAATATAAATCAAATATACGCGTATTTGAAAAATATATGCATGAAAATGATTTTAAAAAGACAATATAGTTATATATACAAATTTTAAATTCATCTTGGATCCTTTCTTCTAAAGGTACACAAAGAATACATCCTGTTGCAAGTAAATACCAAATTCACTCTTCCGTAAACCAGAAATATGAAGTATAAATATTAAAATATGTATACATTCACTACTAGAAATTACACCTATCCCAACGATTTGAAACCATTAGGATAGCCCCTGAAACTGTTTGGATATAATATCCCAATTGTTTCACAGTCTATGGGAATGAATGTTGTCGTAATATCCATATTCCAACGGTTCGACAGGAATCTTTGGTATAGATTTTCGGATGTTAATATAGGACAACCGTTTCAAAGAAACTTTTCGGATCTATATATAAATATATTACAAGGGGGTTTCCATGGGGGTAGGGGGTATCCAGGGGTGGTGGTGGGGGCTGTCCTATGGGGTATGGGCTATCCAAGGGGGAATGAGGTTGTCCAGGGTGTCCAAGGGGTTAGGGGTGTCATGGGGGCGGGGGCTGTCCAGGGGGTGAGGGTGTCAATGGGGGTGGGAGTGTCAAGGGGGTGGGGGTGTCCATTGGGGTGGGGGTGTCCAATGGTATGGGGAGTGGTTTATAGGGGTGAGGGGGTTTTCCAACCCCTTACAACATTGGACACCACCCCCACCTCCATGGAAACCCCCCTGGGCAGACCCAACCCCCTAAACAGCCACCCCACCCCTGTGGATACCTCCCACCTCCACCCCCCTCAACACCCCTGCCCCATGTATACCCCCTGCCCCAATGGACAGCCCTGTCACACATTGGACACCACCCCCACCCTCTGGACACCCTCACCCCCAAAACACCCCTACCCCATGGACATCTTCTTCCCCCGTGGAAATCCCCATCACCCCACTTGACACCACACCCACACCCTTGGACACCCCCAAAACACCACCACACCCTTGGACATCCCCTACCCCCCCACACACCCCCTGGATAGCCCCCACCCCTCTAGACACCCCCACCCACCCCCTGGACACCCCCTACCCCGTTGGACAACCCAATCACCCCTAGACACCCCCACCCATGCCACTTCCCCATCCCCATGGACACTGCCACCCCTACCCCCTTGGACACCCCCACACCCCATGAAACCCCCCTCACCCCCTGGACAACCCACCCCACCCCACCCCACCCCTAGACACCCCTAACCCCTTGGAAAGCCCCCCTAACCCCCTAACACCACCCCTGACACCCCATGGACAACACCACCCTCTTAGACAGCCCATCCCCACCCCCTGGACAGCCCCCACCCCTCTGGATATCCCCCCACCCCATGGACACCCTTACCCCCTAGGCATCGCCTACCCCATTGGTAGACCCACTCACACCCCTGGACACCACCCCCACCCCTAGTCACCCCCACCCCTGGCCCCCTTAGACACCCCCTTGGACACCCCCACCCCCTGGACATCCCCCTCACTCCCTGGACACCCCCACCCCTACCTCCACCCACCACCTTGGAATTCCCTTGCAACCCCCTCCCGGACACCCCCTGGACATCCCCCTAATCCCTCTGTACAACCACCAACCTCTAGGACACCCAACCCCTGGATACCGCCGACCCCCTTGGACAACCCACCCACCCCCATCCCCCCCCTTTGACCCCCCTGGAGAGCCCCCTCACCCCCTTGACACTGCTCCTCCCCCTGGACACCCCTACCCTCTTATAATTCCCCCTAACCCCCTATACACCCCTAGACACCCCCAAGATACCACCACCCCCATTGAGAGCCCCCCCCCTCCACACCCCTCTAGACAGCCCACTCACCCCCCTGGACACCACCCGCAACACCCTGAACACCCCTACCCCCTTGGATAGCCTCCACCCCTATACAACCCCACCCCTCTAGACACCCCCTAGACACCAATTCCCTCTGAATACCCCATACCCACTTGGATAGCCCACTAACCTCCTAGACACCCCCACCCCTTGGACACCCCTACCAACTTGGACAGACCCCTCACCCCCTAGACACCCCTACCCCATTGGACAGCCCTTGCACTCCCTAGACACCACCCCCACCCCCTGGACAACCCCACCCCTTGGACAACCCCCCCATAGACACCCCACCCCCAGAGACAGACCCCCATGGACACACCAACCCCCATGGACAATCCCCAACCCTCTTGGACGCCCCAGTACGTACACACATGTGATAGAACACACAAAAATTGTAAACTTGAATTATATCACATACATGGTTTATTTTTCCAGAAAATAATTAAACATGGTATAAAATAATAGTATGAAACTTACCATGATAGAAATACAAAATATAGAAAAATAACATCTCAAAAATTATGTTTAAGGCATCACTAAAAATAAAAAATGAAACCGAGTCGTGTGAGGCTTACTTGAGTGTTTCAAGTCGACCTGAGAGATTTGGTGATAATAAAGATGATGAATGATGTTGAAAAAATTAATCTAGAGGGCACGACTTCGAAGAATCCATTCTAGGTTTTCCGCGCGAGAGAGATGAGTCACAGGTCACCCGATCAAAGAAAACAAAATGACTGAATACGAGGTCTGATAAATCATTTAAAAGCATTATCATGTCAGTTATTAAATAATCAACATGATAAAGTATTTTTTTGTTTAAAATGTATGTTATTTAATAACCAACATTAAAAATTATTTATGACATTGGTCATTTTATAATCGACGTTATAAATAGAGCTTTATCATGTCAGTTATTTTATAACCGACCTGATAAATTGCCAAGATTTACTTTATCACTTTTGTTATTTTATAAATGACGTGATAAAGGGCCTAAATTCGATATTTCATGTCGGTTATAAAATATCCCATGTGATAAATACAATATTACTATTTTTTACACCAGTTACTAAATAACTGACGTAAAAAATTCATTCTCGTTGATTTATAAAGTTAGTAATAAATAATCGACGTGATAAATAAATTTTTAATGCTTTGTATATTGGTTATATAGAACGGACGTGATAAAAACTGATGTGTTAAACGTTTTTTCCACTAGTGAAAGAAATGATCAGAAAGAGTTGGAGAGCCTCATGATCACTAAGGGAAGGCCTTATGTTGAGGGAGATGAAACATGAGTGGAAGAAATAAAATATCCTAGTCATGTAGCACTTTAAAAAAAATAAAGTCAGGGTATTTCATGACTTGTATTACAATTTCACATCTTAAAATAGTTAATACATGAAACCACTAAAAAATGAATCTCTTATTATTATAATCCATCCATTAAATAACTCACGATGTGTAAAGGCTATTCATGATGTTCAACCTTCACACCATGAAACCTTTCACGACTTGCCTCCAGAAATCATTACACACCGTGTAACCTAGTTACATGGTGTGTAAACCTCCTACATCCTATAGAAAAGTTGGTTAATGCTGAGTTTCCAACAAATCACATACATCACCATTATTGGTATCCTCTCAATTAATTCTCATACCTACCCAATCAACAAAAAAAGAAAAAATGACAATGTTAAAGGAATACCTGTCATATTTGTAACATGATGTAACAATAAATAACATGGTTAAACGACATTAAATGAGAAATAATCATTAGAGATTATTTGGAATGAAGTGGTCATAGAATCTTAATATGTTATATATAGATCATTTTCATGTTTGGATGAATAAGGGACTCCATATTTTATTTGATATGATAAAATGTTATTGTATATTAGAATCGTTGGAAGTAATTTATTTATTCATAATCAGGGTAATAACCTTTGTATTTATGAATATCATAGAGAAAAAATAAACATTTTTAGATACTCATATAAAATAATTTTTTAAACATGTATTAATAAATAGCTTCAAAAATATATTCAAATCTGAGAAGTCATAATGGTTGAAAATGTGTAGGTTTTTTAACTAAACTTCAAAAAAATTATATAGAAAAGATATGGAGCCTTAAGAAGATCCAAGGGATCACAAGGTTTTTTTAATTTGTGAAATTATTATAAAAATTAACAGGATGAAATAAGTTATTTAACTGAAATAAATTCAATAATTAGGGTTGATTTTGATGAGAAAAAACATTTTTTGTGAATAAACGACTCTGGTGAAAAACTGAAGAATGAATTATCTACAACGAATATTACTCTTATCATAGGCTGATACTAATATTTTTTATGAGGATACTAAGGACGAGAGTTAGATCAAGATGAAAAATAAAAAACCTGATCAAATAGAGAATAATTAGTCTTAAGATATTCTTTAGAGTACAAATGAAAATAATATTATGGAAATCAAATGAGATTTTTGTAATAATATGAATAAAGAAGGTAACATGATTTTAAATAAATAATATTTTCTATGTAATTTATATTCTAATAATAAAGGTAAATATATTAATTTGATAATTTCTCTTATATATAGATTAGAAATAATTTATTTATTTTTTACCATAGTATTGTAAAAGTAATTTAAGGCTTTTAAAATGGATATAAAATAAATTCTTTTAAATGGATATCTTGAAGTAGAAGATTATGTTATATATGTTGATGAATCTCTTATACATGAAGATGAGAAGAAAATTTTCTAGTTGAAGAAGTTTCTTTTTATTCTTGAGAAATCACTGAATGTATGATACTCAATGATTTGTCAATATTAGATAATTCTTGGACTCTAATATTGGAGGAGTTGATCATAATACCTATGTACGAATGGATAATGACCAAAGGATTATGGTTATTAAATTTATGGATTAAATAATATTTGGATGATCAAATAATGTTTAATTCAAGATGTTTACTATATTTATTAGTATTATGTTTGAAATTTCATTGATTGGGGAATTGGTATTTTTCCATAGTTTATAGGTGATATAAGTAATACTTGGAACTTTTATTTCCCAATTGAAATATTTGAGAAATGAGAGGAAAATATTTTGAATATAATGTATACAGGATTATAAAACATTGTTTCAACCTAGTTGAAAATGTAATATATGAAATTGAAAAATGATTTTGCATTACATTGTATTGAAAAATCATCATCATCCTATTATACATTACAAACACATGATATTATTTTTTTTCATGTCAACATGAAGGATATAAATGTTTACTCAAATAAATCTTAATTATTTAATTGAAATTAATTCCTATGTATGTAGAATGCATAATGAATTTAAATGTTTCTATAATCCATAATTTAAGAGGATGTTATTGGAATATAAAAATACATATTTTTCCTATTTAGAAATTGATAGGATGTAAATACTAGGTATTTCATTTTATTTTAGATAATTAGTTTTTTCGTGGAATATAAAGAAATAATATTTCATTTAATTGAGCATTGTATAAGTTAAATACATAAAATATACTCAATATTTCATATAACTCTCATAAATGACATAAAATATTGATGATATTGATGTTAATGTGAATCATGCTATTTTGATCATTTTTAGTAGTTTGAATGAGACAAATAATAGAAAGTAAATCAAAAAATTCAAGGTTAATTAAAATAATGATCAAATTTCACCTTATCAAGGATAAAGTTTAGCAAGGGATATTAAAAATTTTTAATGTGTTTTTTAAATTTTAAATCAAAAACATGATGAAACAAGTGCCTTCCAAATATTTTTTTTAAAATTCTCAGTTATATCTTGTATTTAAACCATATATATTCAATTAAATGGTTTGGATTAGGAACTTAAACTTCCCTAAGGTGAATATCCTCCTATATTTTATGTTCTATTTTAATATCAAGAATGTAGTTTCATCAAAAAGTGATTTATGAAAACATACAATATCTCTCACAGTTAGATTTTTTGGGTTAATATTTTTTTCTTAATAATCCTAATTGAAGTGATCATTCAATTTTTTGGAAATGGATAAATATAGAATAATATAGTTTCTCCTAAGGGAATAGATTTGAATGAGATATAATCTCATGGATGGGTAGTTAAGTGTCTCTCTTATATTGGGAATAAGGGATTTTCCCAATGATTGTTGATGAAGTTGTAAAATGCCTTTGGTGTGGATTACAGGTAAGAGTATAATTGGTTTTTTTGGGGGAGTGTTGAAGTTTGTATTTTTATTCACACACATCAATTTGTTTAAAAATGTAGCTTTATATTGTTCATAACACCATGTGGTATGCAAAATAAGTGTTTTCTTGAGTAATAAGTGTTTTATTTAAAATTTTCATGTTATGTTTAGTGAAAATAATGATGATTAATTGTGTTTTTAATTTTTTAATTTATTATTTTAACTCTTTTTAATATTGTTGAGCATGAATAATGTAGGATTAGTGTGTATAATGATTATGTTATCAAGGTTTGTTGGATGACTAGAAGTGTGGTATTTTATGAGGTGAATTGAAGTGTTGAATTGTTTTCTACTACCTAAATGGGGTGATAAGTAGTAAAAATACTCACTAGTATTTTTCTCTTTTGATTGTTGAAAAATATTTAGTAATATTATCTAAAAGAATCATGAAGACATCAAGAATTTATTTGATGGAGTTTGGAGAAGTTTTATGGAATAATGACATGTTATGGTTTTGTAAACTAAAATTATATTTTAGTTCATATAAGATTACATCATGATTAATTTGTGTATCTTTATTTCCATGTTGGTTTCAATCATTCATCATGATGATGTATATTTGTCTTTTTCTCAAGGTGTGAGAGTAAAAGTTTTACTAACTATAGACTACATGAAGAAAATTTTGTTGTAGGGATATATATTCCACTATGTTGTGTATGATTGTACCATAATATAGATTCACTGATATTTTAGTGTTCCACTAAAAATTAATCATTCTGAAAAATAGGTTTTATTGTTACTTGAAGTATTGAATGTAATTATTTTTAGTAGAGTCATAATGTGAAAAATTATAGAGTCCAAATCATGTTGATGTAATGATTTTTATATAGATTATGGATTGTGTTGTGACATATGGTTTCATTCCATGATTTTTTCAAGTTAGGTAATTTCCTAGATTCAAATTTATACTATGAAGTTAATAATTACTATTTTTAAACAATGAGAAATTGAATTTCAATTAAAGAATATAGATTGATTATTTTTCTGAAGGTACTCATTGAAAACTGAAAATATTAATCAAGTGAATGTTGGAGAATATTTCATGAAGATAGAGAGATTTATTCAAATAAAAATAGAATAAGATAAAAATTATAAAAATACCGTATAGTTGAATATATTCATATGACCAAGAAGGAGGATTCGATATATTTTTGGAATGATGGGAGAGATAATTTTATATATTTATCTTAATAGAAATTAATGGTTATCATTTTATTGATGTATATTTTGTGGATTTATACACAAACCATGGATTAAAGAATTATTATTTGTTTATAGAATTTATATATGTTCACTTTAATGAGTAGTTATTTATTTTAAGTTAGGTGCATAGTCTGTTCTCAAATATATGCGAGGGTTATAAAAATAGAGAGATTATGAGTCATTTCTAAAATTGTTTAAATAAGAGGATACATTATATTATATTTTGGTACACCTATACATCATTGAGTGTATTCTCCTTGGATGAATCCTATTTTGAGTGAACCATGTAAAATTTCACATGTATCTTTTTTATGATTTAAATAATTCATACTCACTATAAAGGAGATAAGAGAGATTGAATGATCATGAAAAATATCATCATAAAGTGATGTTTTAATTTGTTATACATAGTTTACCCCTTATCAGGGTATCTTTTTTATGTGGAACAACCAAATATATTCTATAATGGAAAAATATAATCTTAAAACAAACATGAACATCCAAATAATATAAATAAAGATCTAGAAAATTTTAAATAAATTAGAATGTAAAATTCAAGGTAAATACTTGTAGCCTTCTATATATGATCGTTTTATTAAAAAATGTTGTGCCCAACTGATTTTACCGATTTAGTGGTGGATGTTGAGAAATAATTATTAATTTTTAGTAATTAATCACATTATATTTGGTTAGTATTAAATTTTTGATCAATTTTTGATCTATTAAATAAATCAATATTGAAATATAGGGTGTTTAGGGATAATTTTGTATAACACCCCATCTAGGAAACCCAAATCAAACCAACATGGGGATGCTACATTGCCTCAAAAATGCCTCGATATACTAAATCTAATACCCTATTATAGTAATGTAGTGATTATTTACGCAAAATAATCCTAAGTGTCATGCAAAAATAAATAGAAATTTTGAAATTACTCATCCATATGATGTAAATTTCAACAATACCAAATATTATAAAACAAAGAGCACCAGAATCCCCCATAGTCCATAATATAAAAAAGTAAAAGATCTAAAAGATGTTATAAAAATAGATTTAAGTTTTAGATATAAATAGAATAAAAAGATCATATATAAATAAATGAACTAAAGAGAATAGTTGTCTAGGAATCCTATGAAAATAAATCAGTCTTCTTGCCACACATAAAATGTATCTTATAATAGTAATAATTAATAGGCATAATCATTATAATAACCTAATATAGAAAAAGTAAATGGAATCCCATCCTAACTTGCATACCTACCCTGATGAATCCCTTTCCTATATAACTTAGTAAACCAATACCACATGTCTATCTCCTTGTAATAGTAGTGTCTTGAGAAGAAAAAAATTCTACACATAAATATCCAAAACCATGTCATTTCTGTGGGTAGCGGTGAGTCCAAAAAAACAGTGTGTACCCCAAATGGCTCAACCATACTGAGTTATTTTTTGATCAAGTGGTTGTTCATGAAATAAAAATAAATAGGTGCAGTCAAGATCATGAAACACAACAACCTATAAAAATAATATGAAATAGAAAAAAAATCACACATCTTTTGTCATTATGTGTTATATAAGCCACCATAAAACCTAAGATAACACTATTCAACACCATATCAGATGGAAGAAGTCACTTTGTACCATAACCCGAATCTTACACAAAGTTGTAGGTAAGGATACCAACAAAAACAATGTCAATCCTATACCTAAATATTTAGGCTAGGGAATTATCCAAACATTGACACATTAACAAATGCAACATGTCATGGTCACACATCCGTAACCACAAACCATCTTTTCTCACATGAGGGTGGTTCATCGTCAACATGTCACATTTTACTATGAACCATACCCCAAGACGGTCTATGAACATTGACTACCTATGCATTGTCATGATCAGACACACATCCCAAACCTATTAGGTAAATGACCGACATGCACATCGACCCATACCCACACACTCAAGATAGATCACATATTGCACACTGGACCACTCCTTCACCATGAAAGATGGATACATAATGTGCATGGAGGAAAATAATTTTCATGCATCCCATCTCCTAGATCTCTAACTCACCATCTTGGAACTAGTCCCTCAGGGACCCAGTACTTCAATTCGAACACATTTTTGAACCATATCAACCCTTCAATGTGTTAATGAAATCCATTTGGACCAACTATCACTTCGATATAATAAACAAGGTTATCATAAGGCTACCTATATACCAACACATCAGAATTAAAAAATATCTTATTGGGGTAACCATAAAACATGAACCACCATGTATAAATAGTACCCATATAAAAACATAAAACATGAAAACACAAAGTATTCATGCTTTGGGAAATATTTCATCACCCACAAATGGTCAAAGATACCGAAATGTGTTCATACAATACCTTTTGAATTCTTATTATAACCAAGTCAAAAGACAAGCTTCAAATCATTTTAAAAGTCATTTTATGCCTTTTTAATAATTCTAGTCCCTTTGAAAAAAATATGATCAAACATTATTTAGAAAATAAAATTACATTTATAAATACTTTGTGACACACCGAGATTTTATAAGATAGATTCATTTTAATTTCTTTGATGCCGTGTGTTGTATGAAACACCAAGATCATCTTGAACTATACCCAATACCATATTAGCCTTCAGTAAACTTAGAAATGTCTTGGCTTGCGTTACACACAAGATCGACCTTCCTCGATTGCTTGTGTGGTACATAATTATGAGTTTCACTAAATGATGATACATTATTAAAATATTATTTAATTGGATATAAAATAGTCATTATAAATAGTATTAACTACATTTGGAATATTATATAACATTAACATTCATCTTATGTATTTTCTATATATTATATAGAAACAAATTTAAATTTTCATATAGAAGAAGTATTTTTCAAAAAATGTTTTTTTACCATCTTGTGATGGAGAACACATTTTAAATTTAGTTTTTTTGACAATTTTATATATTTTATTCGACAAAATAGACTTATTATTTGGAAGAAGAACATAAAAAATTACTTTTGTTTTTGAATTTTTTGTATTTTTCTGATAAAATTTATATTTTAGTGGATAGTGAAAAATTCTTCATTTTCATCTATTTTATTTATATAGTTATATTTTATTTTTAATTAGTTTTAAAGTATAATTGGTTTTTTTATAATTTAATCCAATGTTTGTTATTGGAATTAATTTCACATTTAAATTGGACATAATCATATGACAATCTTTTGATAAATTTACACTTCTTAAAAACCCTCTTTTTAGTTTTAACAATTGAAAATAATTTTAAATTAATTTCTCCCAATTCTGTGTTCTAAATTATGAAAAATGGATTTCATATATGTAATCAGTGGTTCCAAGTTATGCTAATAGGTTACTTAAATTTTTGTGCATTTTGAATAGTAACTTTAGAAATTATTTTTATTACAATGGTTAAAGGTAAATCATGTAATTAAAGGTAAAAATAATATTATAAAATTATCTTAACACCTATAAAAATCCTACTGGCTAAATAAATTTGACCCTTATCATCTATGGTTATATATTTAATCACTTAATAGTGACTTTACCAAGAATATGACATGAATATAAAAAAATTAATGAATGTGAAAAAATGTCACACTATCATTTTAGATAAGTATAATAATTTTAATTTAGGGATTATCGTGGAATAACATCATTTATAGGTAGTATATAGAAAAATAATACAATTACCTATATCATATAAATTTATTTATAATTTTTAGATATTAAATAATTATCATTAATAATGACTCAATAGTGACATAGAAATTATTTTACTAATAGAAATATCTAATAAATGATATTAAAATAAATATAATTTGACTGAATTAATGTCATCCACTAATTTTACGGATTCTGTTGACATGTTAATTATTATTTAAATGAGTTTTTTCAAACATATTATTATGTTATGATAATTCTAAAAAGTCAACTAATGAACAATGTCAAAATTGACCAAATTGATATTTTAAATAAATAATATTTTATTAAATTATATAAAATTCATAAAAATATTAACATTATCCAAATAATAGGTATGAAGTTAAATATGTCACCAATAGTCCATTTATGGCTCCATTTTCATTTTAGATTCACTATATTTACCCTTTGTAAATAAAAGTAAATGTTGTCATGGTAAGAGTAAAGGGAATTAATTAAGGGTAAATTAAAATTATAAGGTTTAAAATAAAAAAAAGTCTAAAATATTATTGGATGAATAATATTCAATATGTATCTCAATATGAACTATTTGGAGTTGTTTAGTGGAAATTTTTACATGAAAATAAATTATATATTATTCAAATCAATGATAATTTCAAAAAATCAATATCATGTATTTTAAAATCTTTTATGTGTCCACATATGGCCAAAATCAAGATATAAAAGAATATAAATATCTATTTTGATATATATGAAACCATTTTAATTATTTGAATTTATTTTTAATTTTTAGAAGTTATATAATTCCCTTAAAAGTTTCTTAAATTATAAAATAATATTTATTCAATAGACATAAAAATAAAATAAATGATTTTAATAATATTAATTTTGGTATAGTTAATGTATCAAACAAATTTCCAAGATCTATAAGATATATTATATATGAGTGAAAGAATTATATTCAAATTCCAAATTTTTCATTTTGTATTTTAAGTCAAATTAGTTGAATAATATTAAATTATGTAATAATAAAATCTTATTAAATTAGTTTATTATTAAATTATTTAATAATCAAAAAAATGAATAATCACAATGGGAAAAGATATGTTCTAACATGTATTATAAATTTCATTTATGGGTCGTTTTCAATTATTTAGATCTAGAATTTTATTATTATATTTTATTATTTTGAGAGTTTTCTATTGTGCTTTTATCCTCTCTTATAAAAAGGCATCTCCTCCCACATTTCCACACAACTCTTTGAACCTTCTATCTCGACTAACCACTACTTAATTATCCAATAATTATTCTTATTTATCTTCTCTAGGTATTGGTTTTCTATAATCTATAACCCTAGTGTCCTTAAGAAGAGATCCAAATGAATTCCAATGAAGAAGAGGTAATTTCATTAGCAATTCAATTCAATTTATTTTCATCTTATACTTCCTATTTCTATGTTGATTCTATACTAAAGTTATAAATACAGTATATTATTCATTAATAAATGTTATTATAATTATGGTAACACCTTATAACTCCTTTTATCCATCCTATGAATAACAATATAACCATGCACAGATAAATACGACTTACTATCTTCACGCTATGGTGTAATTTATTATTCAAAAATAAATTATTAGTATGGGTATAATGGTGTGTATAACATATTTAAATATAAATATATCATGATAATTATTCTATATAATTAATATACCATCCAATTACATACCATTCAACCATCAAGAGAATGATATCGTCGCTCGTGCGTACGAATGGCCAACCATGTCCACAACGCGGTGAGATTAGTAATCCATGTTAACAATTAAAGATTGATTATAAAATTTATATTATGAGTCAAAATAACAAATATGAACTTAATTTAATTAATAAAATACTTTCTATTCATGATAAAAAATACTTAATAGGAAAAATAGGAATGTGAAAATGAAGAAGTTAACACCCTAAATAATGGTAATATTGAAATATTATTAACAATATGATATAATAGAATCATATATGAAATACTAAATATGGATATGGTCCTGGAATAATTTAATAAAATTATTTAACCACAACATAGGAGGTGACCACTCCCTCGAAAAACTAAAAGTACAAGGTAAGGGATAATTTTGAAATCTCATTTTTATATGTGGTTGTTTATATGTAAGTATATATTGGTGAAATAATTAGCATCCATGTCCATGTTTTCAAAACATATACTCATAAAAGATTTAATATTATTAAATGTATGTTTAATGTTATTTTTACACATATTTGACTTTTTGTACATTGTATGGAATGCATCATTCTTTTTTACCATACGCGGTACTTTTTTG
The DNA here is from genome assembly GCA_963277665.1 of Viscum album. NCBI lineage: Eukaryota > Viridiplantae > Streptophyta > Magnoliopsida > Santalales > Viscaceae > Viscum > Viscum album. The sequence goes on from OY728163.1 coordinate 34,862,421, forward strand.
ATTTTTATAGAAAAAAATTACAAGGAGAATATTTTTTAACTCATACAGTATGAATTGATTTTTCTACAGTTTCATGAAACATTATTCCCATGTAGCTTGATATTCATGATTTCAATATTATTTTCAACAAAATTATTTTATTTTAAAATTCAGTGTCATTTTGAGATAATAAAACATTTTACAAAAAGAAAGGATATTTTCTTGATGAATTAAGTTCAATTGTTTTATCAAATGTATTTTCCATATAAGATGATGTAAGGTTATTATTATAAACCTATTATTACTTTGATTTTATTTTATTTATGATGGATTTATTGTCATGAAATACATTTATTTTATATATATTATGATTGAATTATGTTTAAGAAACCGATTGTATTTCATGGGTTATGCTACGATTAATCATTTATGTTTTTTGTGGCATATGTTAGAATGACATAATAATGAGAGGGGTGGGATCTATATCACCATTAAATTAAGTGGGTAATGATTCATGTCTCATGAGATATACATGAATTTATCAGAAAGTATATCTTTTTCAATAATACAAGGCTAGAACGACATGTAAATCCCATTCTGTAATACATGGCTGGAACAACATGTAAACCCGGTTCAGTAATGGAATTTGTCCACTATCATGGTATTGGAAACAATGACATGGATACTATGGAAATCATATTATGTTCTTAATTGTTTTCATAATTTACATGTTTTATGCCAATGCTATTATATCATGGTTAATGTTTTTTTTTCTGATCTATAAATTACGAACTACGAAGATTTATTCCATGACTCATCTTTTAGATATTTAAACATTATATTCATTTTTTACATTATTATATTTATGGTTTTTTATGTTCTCTATTTTTAACCTTATTGAGCAATTGAGATCACCATTTTTATGTTTTCTTTTCACTAGGATATAAATAAAGGTTTTAAGTATGAAAAAATGGAATATCTTCATGGGATATGTTGAAGATATTTCACCATTTTAGAAGATTATATTCCAAGATTCCAAATGCACTAAACTAGTACAGTCTTGGGCGTTAGTTTGTTTCATTTATTAAGTATTCCTCAAAATAAATTTAATTTCCATGTAAATCATGATTGGGTCATTATAGTTTGTTTCAGATATAAGTTTTTGTTAACCTTTATAAACTAAGATGTGAAAACATTAGTGAATTCCTTAGGGACATTTATAAGGTGTGTCTAGGGATGTCTCTAAAGGTATGTATAACAATAGCTTATAGTCCTATACTTATGGTAATGATCACCAATAACCCATGATTAAACTTAAAATGTTATATGTTGAATGTACTCCTCCTTTATTATATTGTTTTCCTAGTATGATTTTTTCCTCTCACACTATACTTTTGGGGTTTTAGAAGATGGATGGAACATGAAGGAACTGTGTTAATGATCAATGCACTGGGAAATGTAATGATGGTCCTTCTGAACCACCAATTGTAATGGGAGATGGAATGTAAAATCTTATTGAAATACTTAAATAGGATATGAAACATTCTGGAAATCCGAATGACCAGAGAAGGTAACAACATTCTATTGAGTCCTTCTTAAGGCACCATACACCTTAATTCAGTTGGTTTTCTGATCCACTTGTTGCTGAAAAATGGATCAATAACATTGATAATATAATTTCCACCCTTTCATATTCAGATAATGAAAAATTCATTTTGTATTTTTATCTATTAGAAGGTGAAGTAGACCTGTAATGGACTCTAATTAATAATAAAAGGTAGCCTGATGAAATTGAATCCATGGAATGGGATGAGTTTAAGAACATGATTTTTCAATAAGTAACTCCCATGTATTCTCTGAATAAATATGGAAATGGAGTTCCATGAGATTAAGAAAAAAGACGATGAATCTTTTGGTACGTATGAGGAAACATTTACAAGACTTGAAAGGTATTCTTCTAGCTTTATCATCCAAACTAAAAGTAAAGTTTATCGATTCTTTCGTGGATTAAAACGATGTCTTATAAATGAATTAGTTATAAGAGACATCAGTAGATATGAAGAGATTGTGTGGTGTTCTGTCAATGTATAAATGGAAGTTGGTGTTACATATCAATCTCATGGTTTTTCAAATAAACTAAATATAGATTTCAATGGAAATCTCTATAGAATGGTGAAATAAAAATGAATGTTTCCTTATGCTCAAAGTGTGTAAATAAATATGGTGGATATTATCTCAAAGGGAATAAAATATTTTTAAGTGTGGAAAATAAGTTCATCGAGCAGTTGAGTGTAGATTTAATGAGAAAATGGTTGATAATGACGTGAATTGAGAAAAGACTACGATAACTAACCACCCACACTTTAATGCTTCAAGTTGAAGGAAATGGGGAATTATGATAACAAATTCCCTAATCCAAGGGTTAATGATGATCTACATTTCAAACCACATAATTCCAAAGAAAAATGAAAATCCTATGGGATCGCTGTTTGTGATGTTCAGTATGACAAAGAAGTGGTGGAATGATTATGAATTTATGTAATGGGATTCCAAAATAGTGTTGTAGGACCTCTTTTATAGTATTATGGAATATTGTAATATCGATGTACTAGTCCATTATAGTTTTCCAATGTTATACTATAATGGAAAATAGGAAAAGTGATTGAAATATTTTTGGAAAGCACATGATATGCACATAATTAAGAGATAAAGAGATAGTGAGATGGTTGATAGTGATATCATGGTTTGAGTATATATAGTGTTTTTTGTATTTTTGGTTTGTGAAAAGATTTAATTTTGATAGAATGATTAGATTATCTAATGTTCTATGGTAATTCATTTCATATCATGTTTCTAGAGAATACATGAATATTTTATTCCCGTGTTGGGAATGTGATAGCCAAGAACTGCCAAATGAGATATGGGAGAAAAATTTTAAATCAATTTAGTTCACCTCTTTATAAGGTTTTATATTTTTAGTTCTTGGAAGGATTGTAATGTCATACATTTATGGATAGTATAATTTATATTCTGGTAGATTTTTTTTAGATTAACGTATTATCTCACTTTTGGTGGTCTTATGCATATAAGATAACATGTTCTATGCTTATTGTTTAGACTGACAGAATGACCTATCATTCCATCACATGATATGCTAACACTTCAGGAATGAAAAATTCAAATTAATTTCATTAAAGAATATATGAAGTGTAAATTGTTTACAGAATAATCAACGGTGATACTGTAGTGAAATCATGTAAATATTACTTCTCATGAAAAAATTCATCAACATTAGGAAAAGGATCTTGAAACCAAAAAATTTATTTGAGTACCTTATTATCCAATTAATCAGATGGTCCTCTAAATCATCACATATTTATGGATTTTTGTTAGTTAACTTTATCCAAACCTTATTCTATGTTACTATCAATCATAAAATGATGGTCAACTTTTTCTTCCATATCCATGTTTTCACTTCTCACCTATGTTCTCTTATATGGAAACTCAGTGATGAGTTACTTTGGGTAACCATTATGTTTCTATCATTCATTTTTAAAATTAAGTTTTAGTATTCCTTTTTTACATTGTGGGTTTCCATTAATGGATATTTTGAGATGTAAACAATTTATAACCCTGATGAATTTTGAGGGAAAAAATCATTTTAAAGGGGGTAGAATGTGACACCTCGAGATTTATTGAGGTAGATTATTTTTAATTTTTTGATATATTATGTTGTATTCTAAACCATGATTATATTTTTCTATAAATAATTCCATTTTAGCTGGTATTAAATGAAATACTATCTTGTCTTGTGTTACACTCAAGAGTGATCTTCCTCTATAACTTGCGGTGTATGCAATACCGAGTAACACTAAACAATGATACATTAGTAACATATTATTATTAAATGGGATATAAAATAGATGTTATGATTAGTATTAACCCAGTTTAGAATTTTATGTAACATTACCCTTAATCTTATGGATTTATTGACATAATATAAGAACAAATTCAATTTTCTAGATAAAATATGTATTTAAAAAAATGCAGTTTTTCCACCTTTTGTTGGTACACCCATTTTAAATTTAGTTTTTAAGACTCTAATATGTTATATTTTAAAAAATAAACTTCTCATTTGGAATTTTAACGTAGAAATTTACTTTTTTGATTTTTTGTAGTTTTTCTGATAAAATTAATATTTTAAAGAATAGTGAAAAATACTACATTTTAATTCAAAACTGTCTTTTCATCTAATTTATTTATATAGTTAGAATATATTTTTAATTTGTTTTAAAGTATAATGTGATTATGTTTTAATCATATAATCATATGTTTGTCATTGGATGTAATTTCAAATTTAAATTAGACATAAACATATCATAATCTTTTCATAATATTTTTGTGTTAAAACCCTCTTATTGGTTTTAACAACAACAATTAATTTTAAATTAATTATTTACAATTCTATGTTTTGAATTAAGATAAATGGATTCCATTTTTTTGAATCATTGGGACCAAATTATGTTAATAGGTTACTTTTATTTTTTGTGAATTATAAATAGTAACATTAGTAATTATTTTTATTACCTTAACACTTGTAAAAATCCTACTGGAAGGATAAATTACACCCATAGCATCTATGTTTCAAAATGGGATCACTTAATGAACACTTTCCCATAAATATAATAAGAATAAAAAAAATAATGGATGTGATAAAATGTCACAATCTCATTTTAGATAAGAATGTTAATTTTAATTTAGGGATTATCAAGGAATAAAATCCACTATATGTAGTATTTGAATATATAATGGAATTATCTACATCCTATAAATTTATTAAAAAAAATTATTGATTAAATAATTATCATTATTGATCACTCAATAGTGATGAAAAAAATATTTTATTAAAAGAAATATCAAATAAATGATTTTAAAAATTTTAAAATAAATATAATTTACGTGAATTAATGTCATCCAATAATTTAATGGATTCTTTTGAAATTTTATTTATGGTTTAAAGGATTTTTTTCTAACATATATCTATGTTATGATATTTATAAAAAAATGAACTAATGAATAGTGTCAAAATTGAGAATATTGATATTTTAAATAAATAAAATTTTATTAATTTATATAAAATTCAAAAAAATATGAACTTCACACAAATAACTGGGATGTAGTTACATATGTCACCAATGGTCCATTTATGTCTCCATTGTAATTTTAGAGTGACTATATTAACCCTAATTAAATAAAATGACATGTTGTCATGGTAAGAGTTAAAGAAATTAATTAATGGTAAATCTATATTATAAGGTTTAAAATAAAACCAAAACAAGTCCAAAAATATATTGAATGAATAATATTAAAAACAATTCACAATATTATCTATTTTTAGTTATTTAATGGACACATGTACATGAAAATAAATTATATATTATTTAAATCAAAGATAGTTACAAAATATCAATATCTTGTATTTTAATATATTTTATGTGTACACAAAAGGTCAAAACGAATATATGAATGAATATAAATATCTATTTAGATGTAAATGAAACCATTTTCATCATATGAATTTATTTTTAATTTTTAGAAGTATTATAATAACCTTAAAAGTCTCTTCAATTCTAAAACAAAATTTATTCAATTAACATAAAAAAATAAAAAATGATTTAAATAATATTAATTTTGATATTTTTAAGGTGTCTAGTAAATTTTCAAGATCTATAATATAGATTATATATATTTTAAAGAATTATATTACAATTAACACATTTTATTCTTGTATTTTAATTCAAATAAAATGAATAGTTTTAAATTTGGCAGTAATAATATCATATTGAGTTAATTTATTATAACATTATTTAAAAATCACAAAAATGTTAAATAATCACAAGGGGATAAGATATAGTCAAATATGTATTATAAATTTCATTTATGGGCGATTTTGAATTATTTATGTCTACAATAGTCTTATTATATTATAATATTTTGAGAGTTTCCTAAAGTTCCCCTCTCCTCTCTTATAAAAAGGCATCTCCCACCACATTTCCTCACACCTCCTTGAGCCTTATAGATCGAAGAAGCCCTGAAAAATTCTCCTACCAACATTCTTCTTTAACTTTTTGAGGTATTATTTTTCAAAAAATTCTATCCATAGTGTCCCCCAGAAGACATCCAAAGGAAGTCCAACGAAGAAGAGGTAATTCCTTTACCAACTCAATTCAATTTATATTCTTATTCTACATCCTATTTCTATGTTCATTAAATAATAATGTAATAAATCCAGTATATTATACATGTTTATATGTAATTATAATTATGGGACAACCTTATACCTCAATTTATCCATCCTACGAACAACAATATCACCATGTGTGAGTACGTACGGCTTGTTATCTCCACGTCATGGTGTAATTTATTAATCCAAAATATTTATTAGTATGGGTATAATGGATTTAAAAAACGAATATAACATGACAATAATTCTTTATAATTAATATACACTCAAATTTTATATCATTCAATCATCTAGAGAATGATACCGTCGCTCGTGCGTATTTAAGGCCTACCGTCTCCACGATGCGGTGAGATTCGTTCTCCACGTTAACAATCCAGAATGATTATAAAATTAATATGATGTGTAAAAATAATAAATATTTACTTAATTTAATGAATAAAATACATCTTATTAATAACAAAAATGCATTACATAGAAAAACTGGAATGGGAAAACAAAGAAGTTAACACCTGAAATAATGGTAATATTGAAATACAATTCACAAAATAATATATATAATATCATAAATATGGATATGGTCCTTGTATAATTTAATAAAATTATTTAACCATTATATAGGAGGTGACCACACCCTCAACTAACGAAATTTATAAGGTAAGGTATAATTTAGCATTCTCATTGTTATATGATATTGTTTATTCGTAAGTATTTGTTAGGATATATTTTTCATCCATGTCCATGGTTCCCAAAAATTTCCTCATAAAAGTTTTACAAGTTTTCTATGTATGTTTAAAGTCATTTTTACACATTTTGACTTTTACTAAATTATATGGAAGAAATGTTTCTTTTTTTACCATACAAGGTAGTTTTTGACTTTTTTGGAAAAAGTATGATGAGAATGATTTTTTAACATACACAGCATGAATGGATTTTTTTAAAGTTTCCAAACACCTTATTTCCATGAATTTATATCTACACAATTTCCAATATGTGTTAACCTAAATAGATTTCATTTAAAATTGGGTAGTATTTTGGGAAAAGAAAACATATTTGAAAAATAAATGAAATTTTTCTTAGAAATTTTGTTTAAGTGTTTTATAAAACTTAATTTCCATCTAATATGACATAATGTTATATTTATATACCTATTATTTAATTAATTTTATTGTGTTTGTGATGGAATTATTATTATAAAATCCATTTATATTATATGGATTAGGACAGAATGATATTTAAGAAACCCATTTTATTTTATGGGTTACTCTATGATGAATGTTTTTTGTTTTTGTGGAAAAAATAAGAATGATTTCATTTTGAGATGGCTGGGACCTATATCTCCCTCAAATTATTTGGATAAGGATTTATATCTCATGAGATATGCATGATTGGAATGGAAATTATATTGGGATTAGTAATACTGGGCTGTAATGGCATGTAAATCGGATTTAGTAATGTATAGCTAGAACGACAAGTAAACCTGGTTCATTAATGGACTTCGTCCACTATAATGGTCTGGGAGACAATGCCTTGGTAAATATAGAAACAATATTATGTGCTTAATTTTTTTTCTATAATTAAATGTTTTATTCTAATTTTATTCTATCATGGTTAATGTTTCTTTAGGATCTATTCCTTACGAACATCCATGATTTATTTCATGACTCTGGTTTTTTATATTTAAACTGTATGTTCCTCCATTTACATTGTTATGTTTATCATTTTTTATGTTCTCCATGTTTACACCTACTAAGAATTTGAGCTAACCCTTTTTATGTTTTCTTTTCCCCGGGATATAAAGAAAGGTTATAGGTTGAAAAAAAGGAAATTTCCTTATGGGAGATATTGAAGATATTTCACCAAGTTATAAAATTATGTTCCAAGTTTCCAAATGCAATAAACAATTATGCTCATGGGCTTCGTTTTGTGTCATGTATTAAGTATTCCAAAACATAAATTTAATTTCCATTTATGCCAAGATTGGGTCATTATATACTATTTCAAAACATGTTTTCAAAAACACCCATTTTCTCCAAAAATTTCCATTCTAATCCAAAATACTTTTTTGAAACACATATTTAAATATAACAATTTTTTCTTTGAAATCCAATGGATTCCACCAAAAAATCCATAAGGAGGATCAAAGTTACTATTTTATATATAGATCCACCATCAAACCATTTAGAATGATATATGGTCTATGATGACTATTAGGTCGATGTTTTCCCATCCCAAACTTATAGTAACACTCACACAAATTAATAAATATACAATAAGAAAATACCTAATGATGCCCATGAACATAAAATGACCACATAACCGGGATACTCAAATAATTTCAATTCCCCCATGTCAACTGGCATTAAAATTAACCAATACTTCTCATACTATCCTCCAAAAAGACCATGAGAACTTGTCTCATCCATAAATAGAATCAAAATAATTAATTAAACAATTTTAGTAAAATAAAGTAGAATATCTGAGTCCAAATTCATCAAGAAACATCTAATTACTGAAACAATAAGAAACATGGAGTGGTCCACTATCAATACACATCCAAATAAAAAAAAATCCCTTTCAATAAATTATAACAATTATAATAAATTAATAAAATTAACTTGAAGAGGTATAATAAGCCACAAATCAAAAGATATTCTAGCAACACTGAAACCATGAGTAGTAGGGTAAGATCTACTCTTAGAGCACACCAAAACAAAGGAAACAAAAAAAATACAAAATTACAATGCTGATTTTATGGTCAAAATAACCTAAAACCCAAAAAAACAAATAAATCAAAGGTGAAACTTGACTTGCACCAAATGATGAACATAATCTTTTTTATGTCCCCATGGTACAAACACTATAAGTTGTATAAAAATTACTTATTTGAAATGGTTGTCTAATTATAAATTGGAAACTAATATCATAAAAAAACATAACTAGTCAATATGAAATCAATAATGAATAGAGAGGAGGGGAAAATATACCAATGAAAAGATCCTACATCAAGAGGGCATGACAAAATGATCCCAGGTGAGTTGGATTAAGGGGTTTTAAGAGAGGGAGTGGAGCACTCCATCATAAATTTACATGCACATATGAGGAGATGAAAATTACGACATTTCTAAATTAAAAACCCTCTTAGATATAGAAATACAGAAACACTAATTCATATTATGAAAAATAGGTTCACAATATGTTTCCCTCCATCTAGGATGACCCTTTGATTTATCATAAAACTTCAGGGTGAGAACTATATGTTCATGCCTTGGATATATTGTTTTCAAGTAATTCTATAGTCCCAACCCATCTAACCTTGACTTATGTCCTCCAGAACACCTGTTACCTTCCTTGATCCTTAAAAAACATCACAAAATCGCATTAAGAGATGTTTATTATCTCAAAATCCCATATCGATAACTTGTATTAAAAGACAACTCTCCAACAATTAATAAAATAAAAATCCATCAATAATTTGAAACCCATAAATATTCATGTGATTATAAACCCCCACCATAATGTCTTTCATAATTGAGTAGTCATGGTAATTCTGAAATCATGATTCCCAACAAATCATAGTCGTCTACTCAGTGATAACTATCTCTTTTTCATCGCTAAATAACCAACATGATATCACTATGAATATTTTTCACAACACTTAGACACACAATCTTCCCTTTAAAATAGCTACATCAATCTTCAAACCTCCTAAATCACATCCTAAATAACACTTTTAATGAGGTTTAAATATCATTATATCATATTATATGTCAAAGAATCAATTGATCAACCACAACGAACATTCTTTCCAAATGATCAGCCTCACCCATTGATGCATCACCACATCATCTATACATAATTTCCTACTCTAAGAGGCACCTCCACAAAATTAAAATACATATATTGTATTATTAACCTAGAATATACTACAAACACTGGGTTTGATACTTCAATAACAACATCCATGACAAGCACTAATGCTTTCCCAATCAGATTCACTCTCGAATCACAATAAGTCCAACCCTTAGTGTGATGCCAGTCCACTAACATCAATAATTAATGCCAAGTCTATATCCCACATGGACTCCATCCAAGAAAATATGTAAATCTATAATCTGGTATTCCCCATTGAACTAGATCAATCCTATCTACCTACACCTTGACATTTTGTCCCTCACCTCTTCATCTCTACCCAGAGATATCCATGAAATCACAATTAATGAATGATAAGTAATGAAATTTTTATTATACATTTCCATGTTTTGTTCCAAAAAAATCAATTTATTCTCGATAAATCACACTTCACCACACATCATCACATGATTCAACACATCTCTCACACTTTGAATTATGGTTAACTCCATGAACCATGTCATGAATCAAGGTTTTACACATGAATCTTTTCATAAACCATAGTTCTCCCCAATAAAAATTTCATTAATCATAATTCACCCCATGATTCATGTAAAGAATCATCTTGGATCCTAATTAAATCCTTCTTAATATCTCAAACATCTCTCTATGAGGTAGTACCACTGGATTATAACTGATTATAAAACTAGAAACACTTATTAATAATCACCTATTAGATAATCAACCATACATGTAGATCCCAAAAAATTGTATTAAAAAAATTAAAATAATCATTTGGATTAAATTTATCTACACTATAATAATCTAAATTTAATGACTTATTCTATCCAATAATTATAGACATCATAAAAATTACACGTAGAACAAAATCAATTGATCGAAATAGAGTACCCATAAAAACAAACATATATAGGTCCAACCAAAAAAATAATCATATTTTCATTCATCTAACTGACCCCATATCAAAACCCTGATCCTTTACAAGAAGCCTCCATAAGAATCCATGGAATACATTCCAAAAGTAATAAAAACCACAATTCAATCCTTTAAAACCATCAAAGGTCTCGAATTTCTGTCTAAAAAAACATTGGTTACTCTCTATGTACTACACGAACATAGAAAAATCCCAAAAACCTTTATGCTGGTGTCGAATTAGCCAAAAATTCAAGACAAACACACAATTCAAAAATCCATATCACCCAAGTTAAAAATCCCATAAACCGATTTCCATATATATAGTTTTATTATTTCTAAACACTTAGTCCAATTTTTTAATAATATAGAAACTTGGACACATGTTCAGAAAAATCCTTGTAATCAAAGGGTTTAAACCAAAACCAATCCCTAATAAACTCTATAACAACCGGTCACATTCCAAAAAATTGTTCTCATTTTTTAAAATTCAAATTGAAATTCAATTATAATTCATTAAATTTCCTCAAAAACTAAAATTCCCAACCCAATTAAATATCAACATCTCCATGATCCCATTCAAATAAAAATGATTTTTAAAATCATACAATACTCACCTTGTTAAACCAAAATTAGTTTTGTTTTCAAAACAATGTTTTCCTCATATTCTTAACCGTCCCAAAAAAACCCATTTCCCAATGTGCTCTAAACTAGAAAAATGATTGAAAATAATCAAAGCCCAAGAAAATAATCCCCTCTTATCCATATTAATATAATCATCCCTTATAATATACGTATTTAAATATAGTTAATATTATAAGTTACATTAGTTAATATTGATTCTGATGTGGCGTCATGTCAAATGACACCACCCATAGGTGCATGTATCATGCACTAAGAATGTGACTACAATGATTTATTAACAACTCATGATCTCTGATCTATTACCTATGATTAATCATGTGTCTCATCCATACCATATATGATTCTCAGTTCAACCATTACCTCACTTATCCTCGATGACCTAATCCTAAAACAAGATATCCCAGGAAAAATGGGTTTTGACTAATGTCATACTAAGAAAGGACATTATTAATCTTCCTCCTAGATTCTAAAATATATAATAAGTATCTAACTAAAAATTTCCCATCCCATAACAAATATAATTTATTTTTTGAAATACCATGACTGGATTTCCTAAATGGATCATACAGTGGGATGCTACATGGACTCCATCTTACTTCACCACAATCAGAAGTCTTCAAACTATCATTGAGGGACAATCATAATCATAGGAATACTATTCCCTAAAAATAATCAGAAGGGTTCATGACCAAAGTCTACCATAAATTTGACATGTCCCATCCATATATTTGACATCACAAAAATACTGGTAATTATAACACTGGGATCCTTACAGTCCCCCACTATTCTAAATATAAATCATTAAACTATCTACATGATTAGTAAAAAACAAAGAAACATCAGCTAACCTTGAAATAATAATCATTATATATACCTAAATCAAGTAAAGGGAACATCTGTTTATACATCATATTAAAATAAAAAGAATTTATAACTAGACATACTACAAATCATGAAATAGGAAAAGTTACTTGATTTAAGTTGAATGATAATTGAAATCAATATCAATGGCCTCTTGGACTAACTCTCATTACATCTTTTTTGAATTCATATCCTATGTAATCTGTAAAACAATACCACATGTCATCCCATGAAATGCCTATGTTCTGATAGAAAACATGATGTCTACCAATATACGTCGAAAAATTACCTAGTTGGTATCCTTAATGCCTAGATGATTCTGAGTGTTTTTTGATCATGTGGATGTGAATTCACTATATATAGAGAGGTACAGTTAATTTTGTGCATCACCTCCACCAAAAAATCATATCAAAAAAATGAAATAAAATCATGTAGTTCTGCTAATCATCTATAAATGGACCACCATAACACCAGAAATTACATAATTTGGCTCCATTACATAAGGAATAATTTTACTCATATTATAGAGATCCTATAACTGATGAATTTTGGTGTGTTCTAAACAAAATGATTTCCATATCACAGCAAAAGAATCCTGGCCGAGCTTCATCCAATCCATGACCCACAATCTAAAATGAATAGGGAAGGTTCATATTTCTCTAAGAATTAACCCATTAATTTTCACTTGAGGGAGTTTCATCAACTATGATTCACATAGTACCAGGACCTATCCCCCAGGTCTTTCCTTGACCCAATTCAACCAAGGCACGATCTGCATCATACACACAACCAAAGTATCTAAATGTAAGGCCCAAAAAAACATTAACCCATCCCTTTAAAATTGAGGGAGTTCACATCTAACACACTACCCCATTAATGACCACTGAAGGGAGGTTGCATTAACAAAACTAAAAAAATAAAAAATAGGGCATTTAAATAGTCTAAACATTCACTAACTCACCATTTGTGAAATATTCCCTCAAGGCCCAATCCCATATCTCAAGAATAGTAGACACCAATCGTGAACATATAAGGGTTCTATCAAATCCATCGAGACCAAATATCACTTTGATACCACAAGAAAGGTTCTTACAGATCTACCCACACATTCATTCCAACATCATGAAAAACAAGTTCACATGGGGCTACCCACAGAACATACATCATCATGAATCAATAGTAAACATATAAAAACAAAACAAAGAAAACCCCAAAGATGTCATGAATTATATTATAGGTAATTTCCCACCCACAATCAAGTGAACCAAAATTACAAAATCCAATCCCATTCATCTTCCTTTAAAGACCAATTAAAATTCTTTCAAAACCATTTCAAAAGGAATAATTTTTTTCTTTACTCATGTTAGGACATTGGAAACAATCCCTTATAAAAATATTTAAAACCTAAATTTCTATTTTAAAATAACATTTCAAAACATGTTTACTAAACCACCCATATACTCCTAATTTTTTTTTTTATTCCAAAATTACTTTTTAAAAATATATTTTAAAATAGAACAATTTTCTTTTTGAAATCCAATGCATGAAACTAAAAAATACATGATTAGGGACACCATTAGAATAGGGATCCACCACCAAATATTTTAACATTTTAGTTGGTAAAAGATAATTATTACTTAAAATGAGCCTATCAAAACCTTATTTTTAAACATATTTAATAGAATTAATGTGTAGGTTGATAATACTAATAAAAAAATATAAAATTACTGAATAACTAATAGTCTTAAATAACGTCAACACCCCCTACTATAAAAATTTCTGTAAAAACCCATATAACATAATACGTACATCCAATGAGACCACAAGCACTGGATTCATCCATATTTGAAAAAAAAATTAAATAAATAATTTACTCCAAAATCATAAAATGGTTCATCTGGTTTCAAACTCAGAGTGAAACATCCTATTACTAGAATAATGGAAAAATTGTGTGGTCCATGATAGACACTCATCTAAATTTAATCCAAACATCCATTTAAAATAAATATAATAGTTATCACTTATTAATTAATTTATTCCAAATAGGCATAACATGTACTTAACTCATGGAGCACTCTAAGGATGATAAAACTACAAGAAAAGGGGTAAAAAATACTTCCGATGCACACCGAAACCTTATAAAAAAATACAAAATCAAAAACACTGAATCAAAGATAATTTTCACCAAAAAGATAACAATTATTAATAAATAAATGGTTCAATTTAGCTTACATAAAATGATAATCGAGAGATTTTGGTTCATTTTAGGATATCCTCTGTGTTTCGAATATGAAATACACATCAATAACAAGGATTTATATATAAATTGGTGAAATAATTCATCCAAACCCTAGATAATCCAAATATAAATTGATGAAGAATGGAGGGATGTATAAAAAAAGAACAAGGGGAGATATTACAATTAAATGGTTCTACAAACAAAAACCAAATGAGATGGGTAAAGGGGAACTAAGTGAGGAAGCAGATGGATCATCCCCCATTCTATTTGTGTGTCCGAGTATAAGAAACCAAAGGAATTTCTAAATTATAAAATCCATTAGATTTTAAAAAAGACATTTGACACACATTCAAATTGTGAACCTGTGGTTCATGTTGTGAATGACACTAAGATGGATACCCCTTCCCCTATCCCAAATCTATATTGAATAAACCATTGGTTCACTCTGTGAATGGATTGATACTAGTAATTATATTATCATGACCACTCTTAACCATCCCTAAAATCCTCTAGAACACTGGAACCATTATAGAGAATTAATTAAGGTATAAATAAGAAAAATTAGAGGCATTCAGGTGAATTAAAATATCTCTTGATCTATGTTTCTGAAGAAGAACCCTCCACCAAATTAAAAGGTCAGATTCCCTCATTAATTTCCTACCCATAACAATCTGGTTTGATACATTGGGGATTAATTTAAGTAGGTCTCAAGGAATAACAAGTGGCATCAAATTATTATAAGCATCAAGTACTCCGTGGAAGGGTAATAGGTACCTAATGGTATCTGGTGTTTTGCCTTTTCCTTTAGAAATAACACTAGGTACCTGGTTGAATTGAAATAGGTACCCATTATAAACTATATTTATTTACATAAGGATTAAAATCATAATATTACAAAAAAAATAAAAATCACATATCATAGGATTCCATCGTCATTTTTACTTCATAGTATTCTTGATTGATAAATCCCTTATTCTACTCTATCTCCCTTCATACATACATTAAACATCTAACCTAATTAGATGCATAGGTTTTCTCTGATAAATATTTTCATACAGATAAGTTTGACTGGTCATATAATATTTTTTCAATTCTATTATTTATCAATTTAAATCAAGATCCTTAATTTCCCTTTTTATTTGTTTTAAAATCAATTTCTTTTAGTGATTATATATCCGTTAGGAAGTTCAAGGAAGTTTTTTTATTATTCTTGAGTTACTATGGTCTATCCTAATCTCAATTTGTTTTTTCTTAGGTATCTGTATTAAACATTCATTTTAATTTAACCAGCGTTTGTAAAAACATCAAGGAGTAAAACATATTCCTCTCGAGGATTATCCCATTGGTTGAGCATAATTTTCCATAATAGACCCCTCATTTTCTATCATACATTGTTTTATGAAATAAAAAATATAGTTTATAGTGTGGGAGAATGGGGTAAATGTTTTCTTCAAAAATATTTAAAAAAATAGTTTTTTAACATCTTAATATAGAATATTGGTGTTTACTTTCTGTTTTATATATAATTATGTCTTATTATTTTTCTATAATCATCTTTATGTATGTTACTGTTATAAAATCCATGTTATATACTAACATTCATAACATATGTAAATTATATCATTTTATGGTATTTTTTATATCTTATTTTGTGTGTATTATATGCTCACATGTTTGCATGTGTAATTGTTTTATTCTACTCCATTTTGTACAATAAAAAATATGATTTGTGTTTTTATGTTTTTTCAAATGTAACCTAGAATGTTTAATGATATCTTTGATGGGTCTAAATTATTTTCCCACTGTTTATTTACATCTAGGATATATTTTTACATTTCTAAATATGTTAATCATGAATAAATTTTGGTTAGTGAATGTTTTCAATGAAATGAGATATTTAGAGCCTTGGTTTTGTTTTAAATTATATATGCATGTATTTTGAAACATATAATGCTTGTTTTAGAATTATAAAAAATACCAAATACACATGTTGATATGTATATAACTGACTATGCTCCATTCAATGAGAAGAAGGAATTATTATATATTGATAGTTGTGTGTGTGAGTGTGTGTGTGTGTATTCCTTCAAATAATAAAAGATGTAACTACCTCAAATAAGAGATTTAGGTGGATAAATCCCCTCATGGGTCATTTGAATGGATTTTATAAGTGGTTAAAAGAATGATTTTTTCCTTTTAATATAATTTACTAGAAGGATTTATGAATTATTACATATAATTTGAAATCATGTCAACTTTGTGTGTCAAACACTTTATTTTATAAATTAATTTTGGGTTTATTTTTATATTTTTTCCCTATTTTGTTTTATGGTTATACCCACATTTTTTATAATATAAATATAGGGGTGGTGTGGTGAATTTCTACCAGGATTGATATAGAAACACCATAAACATGTCCCTTTAGATTGTATTTAGAAATTATTAAATGTGATCCATGTAACTAAAATGATTCTATACATGAGGGATGATAGATACAAGAGTTAATAGCCTTTATGATTCATAGTGAAGGTGTTAATCGTGTTTAGAGGTGGTGATAACATGTTTTTTGTATCAGTTATGATGATACAACTTGAGATATGATACGTCTTGTGTGGAATACTCTTTTTTGGATCATGTAATAATTGTCAGTTATCAGTGGGATTATCTAATTATTATATTATATGTATTTTTGATTGGATTCATTCTTAGAGTTTAATACATGTAGAAGATAGTATTTTTCATTATCTATGAAAAACAATATATTTGACATATTGGTTTTCCCTTTATTAAACATATTTTATTATAATTCCTATCATTTTCATATTTCACACTACTCTAAATTTAACATTAAATATTGGTTCTTTTTCATTTTTTTACATCATTTAAATAGATATGTGAATGTTTCCGACAATAAATGAATTTTTTTAATGTTAGTTATTTTAAACAGATGTAAAATAAGTTTCAAATTTAGTAACTATAAAAACTGACAATTGAATCCCCACTAAATATAAACAGAGAGAGTGACTTTTAAGGATGATTTTCAATACAAACTAACCTTCAAAGTGGATTTCAACATCAGTTTTAATAAAAAACCAAATTTGACGTCCTCTTTATAATTATCAATATATATTTGTGAATTTAAGATCAGTAATGATAAAAATGGATATTTAATGAATTTCAACATCAGTTTTCAAAAAAAGGTAATGAATTGATCTTTCAAAATTGATATTAATAATAAATGACATTGAAATACAACATAAATATCAAAATAAAGAACCAATAAACATTATATTTTATGAACATTGATGTAAAAATCTTATTTTAACATTTTTTATTATAAAAACTAATGTTGAAAGGGTTTTTTATCAAAAAATTTTATAATAAATGATATTTAAAATTAATTCAATTTTTTTTTTAAAAATAATAATAATTAATTAATTTTAATTTTAATTTTAATGGTAGTAAATAGTTTATAATAGAAGAAAAAATAAAGAAAAATTCTCAATTATATCTTTCAAATAACCTCATTTACAACAAGAAAAATACATATACCAAAATTTAAATGACATCTATAAATCAATCAAAACTATAAAATATTCTAAAAATAAGTATTGATGGTAGGTAAAATATTTATTCATTTATGTTGAAATATGATGATATAATTCCATAAGAATAAATTTTATAGTATTAAAAATATGATATATTAAATTATAATATAAGATATACTTATTAGTTTAAAACGAAGTTGTTGTAAAAGAAAAATCCTTTAAAATTTTTGTCATTGTTTAATTAGTGATAATACTAAAAATGAATCATAAAAGCTAATAACACATTCAATATGTCCACTTTAATAGTAAAACTACATTTATAAATCAACACTATGAAAATATGAAACACTACATACATATGATAAAATTAGTTTTAACTAATATAGAATATAACTACTATCACATTCACATACTTTATTTTATTTATATTATTTATGGATAAGTGAACCTTGTTAAAATATTTCCATGAACTGTATTTCCATATATTAATTAACAAGAAATTTTTAATAAGAAAAATTATGGAATACAAAAAAATAAAATAAAATAAAAATTATAAATTAAAAAAAACATGAAAATTTGAAGAACTCCATCTATATGGCAGTATAACAAATATGCCAAGCCTTCAAGTGGAAAAAATACTCCAAAAATCAAATTTCCACTAACGTTTTAAAAAATTTAAATTAGTGAAAATATAAACAATGATATTATATAACTATATCAATATTCTTACCATCCATGGAATAGAAGAAACCAAGAGATACTATATGGATTTTTCAATGTTTTAGATATATTAATTATAACAACATTTTCAAAATATTACAGAACCAATGAAAGATAATATACCTAAATAAAATCATATGCTGATGTGTTCTTATTTGAATGAAAAGAATGTAGATACCTAATTAGATAAATTTTAAATTAATTCATAATAATTAATATTTTTAAAAATATTGGGACATTGAAATTAATATTTACTTATATATAAAATAACTATAACATGAGTAATGGGATCTCAACAACATCAAAAAGTTCCAATATTTTTTTTAAATATTCATAATTCAGAATATCTCCCATTTATGTAAGTATTCATCAAAAACTCAGACAACAGTACCAATATAAATGAACTTAAGGTTAATTTTTTTATCCCATAGAAAACATAATGCATTTATAATGTTTCTAGTCCTAGAATATTTTGTTTCTTTTTCAATTATTTCTTTCCATTATGTTACTTATGTGTACGGTGGTTTTAAAAAAAATTACAAGTGATTTTAAATAAAAAGTAGATGAAAAATTAAAAAACATTCACACCTCAACTTTTCACTAATGAAAAAGAAATACTGTATATAATAAAAAGTGACTAATATTATCTCTTAATATGGTCACCTCCTTGGTTTCTAATGACAGTGAGGAATATGGATCAAAAATACAATGTACCACTACTCTTACCTGAAAAATTTATATTTATTAATTATTTATTAAATCTGCACAATGCAGTATTATTTTTACTATATAATATATAAATAGAGATCCAAAATATGCAACTCTTAATACACAATAGGGTTTGAGTTGGGAGGTGGTGGATTTTTGTAGGTTGGTGGTAATTTTTTTGACTATCTCACTATTTTTATAAAAATAACATGTATAAATGATTTAATGACAATATCTATCGACTAATTCATCTATTTCTTATGATACTTAAATGAAGCTATTTCTCCCTTTTTATTACAACAACATCAATGTCGCCATATGAAATTTTTTAATTCTGACACTTGCCTCGTATACTCTTATAAGACTCATGGGTTCTTATGTTCCCTAGAAATATATATAATTTTCATCCTGCCCTTAGAGGTCACGGTCCCCTACATTGATTTCACATGAAGGGAATCCTAAAATGATATATGTAAAAAAAAATTAGGTTGAGGAATTTACAGAATACTAATAGTCAAGAAAAATATTAATTAATTTCCTATAATATAATAAGACTATATTTTAAATGGATCATTAAAAAACTAAAAATTTCTTTCAGCCTCACCCTTTTTTATTTTCCATCTATATTTGGATAGATAGAGGGATCAATTTTACCTCTTCAGATACATGACTTGAATTATCTCTTAATTCATAATACTTTTGAAGAACCATTTTATGATTATTTAAAGGATTCCCTTCACATGATAAAGTATGAGTGTATAAATTCACTAAATATATATATTTGTGATATATAATAGAGACTTGTTACATAAAGATACATTAATATTCCACCCATTATTTAAAAAATAACTATAAAAACAGATTTTTTAAGAAATATCAAACCCAAAAGGCCTCCTCTCACTGATTGCATGTAAACCTTTCAATTTTGTATGCATTTAGAAACTTATATTCATGACATGTTTTTTTATTTTTTTCAAATAAATAAATCATAGTCAATTTTGATTTAATATCACTTCATATAATGACTTCAAAAAAATATCTTCCTCCTTTTAATTTAATTCATATCATGAAATTTGAATTTAATTAGTAATTAAATATTATAAATTTTATATAACATTTAATTAATTGGAAATAATGAAAATATTAATAAATTTTTATAAATGGACTACCAGAGTTGATCTTTC
Organism: Viscum album; assembly: GCA_963277665.1. Classification (NCBI taxonomy): domain Eukaryota; kingdom Viridiplantae; phylum Streptophyta; class Magnoliopsida; order Santalales; family Viscaceae; genus Viscum; species Viscum album. The sequence continues at coordinate 34,883,331 of OY728163.1, forward strand.
AACATCTGGTTAATGCTCCTCTAATCTACATATAAAATGTTGATCCCACAATGGCTCTACAAGGCCATATGACTCTTAAACTATTTTTCATTCCCTCTAATAGGGTTATTATTTTCATTTAATTCAATTCAAAACCTCTACTCTCCATTTAGAAGTGATTTTTTAGAAGATGTATAATCCCACTCCAACTAAACTTGTGTATTATATTAATTAAAAAGAAAATTAATTCATCATTGTAGGATCACTAATAGTTTTGGAAGTAGTTTTCACAAATTTAATTATAATTGTGTAAAACAATTAATTATTTTTGATATATTAGCATGAAAATTTTTATACATACCATAGTAACCATTCCACGTTCTCTTTGTCTATCGTTTAAATAGATAAATGTAATGATTTTTTTTAACTTTTTTTGATTTTGAATAATTGATTATTATATGTAAACTCATTTGATTTTTAATAATATAAATTAATTTATATCTATTAGTTTATCTAATATTATTTAATAAAAGGACACAAAAATAAAGTTTTCAGGGTTCTTCCGAAACAAAATATGTAACATAAATTTATAAATAAAAAAATAATATAAAAAATCATAAATGATAAACATTTAAAAATTTATGTTTACAAGTTTAAAAATATTATGTAATTACTTGTGTAATATTCCAAAAAATAATAATTATTATAGACATATTCAATTGAATAATGATTAACTAAAACTAAGAAATATAAAAAATACTATAATGGTATAAATGATCAACAAAAATACATTGAAATGTCCAATTAAAAATTATTGGGGTTTTAAATGTGTATATTTGATAAAATAATAATAATAATAATACAAATATTATTGAACCAAAAAATGTTTAAAAAAACTAATGAATATAAAAATTAATAAAATATTGGAAAAAATGATCCATATCTATAGATTTAAATATCCATGTTAAAAATATAGTTTTTTTATATTTATATGTTTGACTAAAAAATAATGATGTCATGTTTCCTTAACTAAAAAATGTTAAACTGAAACTGATGAATATAAAATTTAATATAAAATTTATAGAAATTATCTACATGTATATATTTGAAAATCTATCTTAAAAAAATAGAGTTTTTAATGTCTATGTTTTGTTTAAAAAATAAATCTAAATATTTACCTGAAAACATATAAGATTAATGAATTTTTTACCTATATCCCTTATTTGTGACTATTTAATAAATCAAGGACTATGTCTATATAAATATAATTTCTCTCATCGAGCAATTAGGTAGTAGATTAACTAACCATCATATGTCCATAATATTATCAACATCATCATCTTCTAAATAAATTTATTTCATGAATAACGAAATTCCACTGATCATTCAATGGGTCAAAAAATAAAATATCTACTTTACATGCACCATTGTGATAAACAGTTCTTCTTTAGAACAAAATTTTTGAAATCAAAAAGTTTAAATCTATAATAGTTTTTTTAGTACCATTTTTATAATCAATAGAGTTACATGTAAACACCAGTTCTCAAAATTTAGTATAATAAATTTCCCATATATTAACCAGAACTCTAACTTTTTTTAAATGTATAAATTGGATTTCATCATTTTCACTCCAAAAATACAGTTCTTTAGTGATGACCATTACTCTTCTATTTATTCGATGCTCTTGTTGTATAATTTTTTTGTGTAAAATGAGTAACTATGAATATAAAAACTAAACCATGTGATTACATTTATGCATGGTCCCATAGAAAACCATTTCAAGGGTACTAATACTGATAAATGGTTGTTAAATTTATCCTTATACCAAGAAAAAAATAATTTATTTACTCTTTCATTTTGAAAATTTCTTTTATTTTTTTCATATGGAATCTTTAAACTATGAATTGGTGATGATAAATATTGTTCAACCATACCAATGTTTCTTAAAATATATAAATATTCCTACATCACTATATCATGTGCAATTAACAATACATTTACTACATGTATCAAATTACCTTCACTATTGTAGGGTCCTATAAATTTCTCTAAGGGAATAAAATTACCCCATGATCGCTTTATAGAAGGAATAAAGTACTCCTACAAGTCTAGTAAGTGAATAGATCAAATCTAGTTGAAATATTTAGAATAAACTTGAAGTATTTCATGATTTACAGGCATTTAAAGTGGCCCATGTACCATCATTGGGAATGGTATGCAGACCAGATGGATCACAAACCACCAGGTACTAAAAACGATCCGCAAACCGCTGGCCCATGAGGTGATGGCTAGCGAGCGAGGCAGACTGTGAACCCTGTCATCTAAGAAATTGTGCACATGAAGTCAATCCATGTACCATGCCAAAAACACATCATTTAGTAGACAATGTTAACAAGTAGGGTTCCATGAACCTTCATCGCGAACTGAAGTCTCTACAAACCCCAGTTGACCAAGTCTTCCATGGGTCAAGATATTTCTTTAGTGGGCCTCTTCAACGAGTGTTTCGTTCACAATTGATATTATCGATCTGATTATCTATAAAATGATCATAGTATAAGTATGAGAAGAAATAGAAAAAAGAGATGGTTAGAGATAATGATGGAGGATGAATTCTTTAGGGAGACTCAGAGATGTGAAAAAAGAGTTAAAAGAAGACTTCGGCTTCAGTCTCAATTCATTGGCTAAGCCGGAATCATGAACCACACCCTCTACAGGTACAGTCGGCCAACAACCACAAAATGGGAGAATTGAATAATAATAATGGAACTGCAAACCTAACTAGTGAACTTAAAACCATATACTTCTCTCGGATGAACTCCCAACGAATGATAATCCACTGGACCCTCCTTCAATATGGTGATTTGTGTAGTGTAACGCTACGCGGATTGAACCCGGCATTGTGTACTACATTAGTATGCAAATGGATCCCAAAGTGGCATGATGGGTTTAATACCACCATGGTATGTGGTCATCAATGCCCATTCCCATGTACTGCATTGGTACAAGGATGACCCCTTTTCCCGCATACCACCATGGCATGCAGATCCTCGCCATCCCACATAAGAAACCAGTACGCTGAATGGGATATTTTTGGGTATTGTTTCCTTCGGTTCCAACCTCACCCCTCCATTATCATCCATTCCTCAGTGGTCCCTCTGCTAAATAGTGCACTGGCATAAGGCCAAAGCCTCCTCCAAAGCCACTGGACCTATATGACCAGACCATCGGGCGCACCGACGTGCCCCTTTGTGTCTCCATACCCTTGGAAAGTGGAGTCCCAAAGGATCTCCCCACAATGGTTCATTCTTCAGGAATGTCCATGGGTCTACATACCCATGGTAACCCAGAGTCCAACCTTGTGATGCTAACATGAACCCACCCATTCTAGTTATTTAGGGTAATCAAATTCTTTTTAATTCAATGAGGAATAGTGATCAGTCAAAGGGGTTATGTTTTCTCCCCCCTTTGACAAGGAAGAAACTCCTCCACTTCCCAAAGAGTGCTCTAGGGCCCTCCCACTAAGCTAAGTCCCCAATATTCCAAGGCAGGGCCATGTTACCTTCAATGTTATTCCATATTGAAGGGTTCATTGCCCCACGCCCTCCCCCATGGTCACCCTAGCCTCTTCCTTCGTGGGATCTCCCTTCCCCACCAACAGAGGAGGAGGCATGTGAATTATCGAATATTTCATATCCTCTTGTTTCCCACACTAAAAATGACTCACATGGGACTATATTTTTTAGGATTACAACATCCACGTCAATATGAACTACAAGAAATCTGATTCATGGCCAAATGAAGATATGTTGAATGCCTACTCGAAGGCCCGAACTCTAAAGGGTTCCCATACATAATTGTTCCACCCAACTATGCCCTTCAAATGGGTAGCTTCTATGCATAATCCCCACATGAATCTAAATGATGAGAAAACAGATTCATGATCAAACTAGGATATATAGGATTTCTACTCAAAGTTTTGAGCTCAAAAGGGTGCCCATCCAAAAGTGTCCACCCAATCTTTTATATCAAATGGGAGTATTCCGTGCATAAGCCCCACATAGTACAAACTATGTGGGTTATGATTCCTCTCCTGATGATACATATGAATCCCTTATTATGGGCCTGATACCAATATCATGTCACCTTTCCCCCCCTAGATGAAGGTAAACTCCATAGCACCTTATTAGATGTCTCAAGTCAGCATCACCTCCATAGAATCATACATATGCATGCTTATGATGATCATACCAACCAAGGTTATCCCATTGAGTCACTCTTTTGGAATGAACCATGGATTCACAAACATATGAACATGACTTAAATCTATAAGAGAGTCATGGAATAGAAAACAATCCTCCCCTAGAAGGGTGCGGTGAGCATGAACACGCATCCTCTCGACCAATGGAGTCCTTAAGTGTCGTTGTCCAAATCGTCTACTGATGAGCACCATCCCTTGGAAATCATGTCCATGAATAATGAATTCTAGGGAAGTTGGAAGTTCCTGGCTCCACGAATAAACCTGTTGGATACCATCTAATGAAGTTATATATCTGAAGGACCAATTTCAAAATTGCTTGACCCCCATGTAATTGCATGTGGGGACCAAATGTTCCTGTTGGGTTAATACAACCTTATTTAAAGGGTAATGGTGGCGAATCAGTCAAAAAAAATGTAATAGTGAATTTGATGAGAAACTGTATCTAGAGAAAAATGGATGGGTAATGATTCTCATCGAACTATTTCCACACCCCTCAAAAATGTGCCATCTCGGAAGTAGAAGAAAAATGGTGAACTCGATGTGAATCCATAACCATGGTGGTGGTTCTACCCCAATGATAAAATAAAAAAGGATACTGAATTTCAGATCATTTTTTCCCACAGTACATGAAAAACACGCCATGTTGGAGGCCGAACAAAAATGGTGAACCCGTCATGAATTCTTAACCATGGTCGCCGTTCTACCCCACTCAAGCCCATTTTCCCAGTAGCAATACAAAATGGGAAGGGGCCCAGATGAATCACTATATATGCATTGGTTTAAAATAATGCTACTTTGACAAGATTTTGTGGTCTGTTTGTCCTATATCTATATTGCAGGTTCCCGCATTGAAACCTTCGATTAAAATGACATCCAAACGACCCATGTAGACATGCATATCAGCGATCCCTTAGGCGGTGGGGGACCTAATGAAGAGAAGGATCCCCTCACCTTCCAACTTCTTCAACACTGGGTATCCAACACACTAATAAAATAGTACAAGAAAAATGGTACTCTTCCCATGATGGAGGCCGTGAGACAAGCCCTCTAGTATGCAAAGGTTCAATTGCCACCTCTTTAACCGCTACCAACCCCCCAGCTCTAGGCGGAACCAGTGGTCATCTCAAAACGTTTTAGGAGCCTATCCCAGGATGTGACAACGATTACATCCCTTAATATAAGGAGGAAGATTATATTGATGTTGAAAGCTTCATCTCAATTGAACATGGGTCCTACTAATGAGCCCCCACCAGAGAATGTCTCCACGGAAACCGGACGACTATGCCTCCTCCCGCCGAAGAGGACCTTATGTCAAGGGAACCTTCCAAAGGATTGGATACCCAGGACCCTCGGGCTACCTTGTGTGGGTGGAAATTATATAATTAGGAACATGCTATAACCTTGGTTCCTAAGAAGTAGCTCCACCATACTAACACGATGGTTTTCAATGGGCAGACATACAACTCTGCCCTCTCCACTCAATCCCACCAAATAAATATGGTAGTATAATACGAGCACATGCATGTTCCTTATGGTGCTTGCTGGTCCCATCATGCAGACAGAGAGGAAAAATACATGTAGATGAAAATATTTGCTGATGTACAACATGCCCATCAACCAAATTGGGTGGAAACTCACTACACGTAGGCACAAATAACTACGAATGCACAATAAACTTGTCAACCAAATAGAGATGCACTAGAGAACACGTAGGCACAAACATCTGATGATGCATTTCATGACTTCCATATAAATAGGGAAGAAACATGCTACACAGAGGCATGAATAACTATTGATGGATATCAAGCCTGCCATCCAAATAGAGCAACAATAAAATACCAGCAGAGTCAAATTGTTGTAGATGCGTACAAATCTCATGATAAAAATACAAAGACAAGAGAGTAGATTAAAATCACTGCTCATAAATATGAATTCCACCAGTCAAATAAGGTGGAAAACAAATAGTAAAATTAGTGACATACATGTTTCTCTCTCCAAACACCAGAGAACTGCTAGTATCTACTAGCGACTCATGGAGGACTAGAGCATGCACAAACTCCTGCTCTGACATCGGAATGAGCCTTTATACCCATTCAATCGAAAGATATATCCCACCATATCATGGAATTTATGTAAGATATGAAGTCGAATCCAGAATATATCCTCTAAACATGAAAAGAAATCATTTCATCGACAGAAAAGGTGAGAAATCAGTCCCACTACTTGGTTTCCTCAAACGGAATGACTCACTCACCAAATGAGTTTGTCATAATTGAGTAGTTATGCATTAATTCTCTAGTACAGTAGGGTTGATGGAAAAATTCTATGATATAAATTCAACCAGATTGGAAAAAAATACACGTTACAAATAGGGAACATCGATCCAACATGGTGGCATTTCGAGGGCAAGCATATATCCCTTCGAAAACTAAAGATACTCATCGACATATACTGACCAGATCACGAGACCCAATAAGACATGTAACCGTATATGAAGTCCATTACCAATAGCATATTTCCTTGGTTACCCAGAAGAGAGTTCTTGAAGATAAAATTCACCAAATGCATCTAGAAAATGAAGACCACACACATGATATTGCTCTACTTGATGCGGGGGTTCTTTATGCCCTCAAACTTATATCGAAAAAGGCTCAAGACCCTATCATTCCAATAAAAAATTATGGAATTGGAAGTAGTGTTTTTCATGGTCCTCCCCACAATATCATCACCAGCAGCTCTGAAGGTCCTCCACAGTGCACCCAAGGGGGATTACTCTATGATTCAATAATGATCGATCACTAGAGTCTATCTCTTGATGTGCATCGGGGGATCCTTTTCCTTGAACTGAAGATTAGACAATAAGAAGGTCCTCCCCTTGATGTCTTCTACCCTGATGGTCCTCCCAAGGGTATACAGTTCCGATTCGATTCTCCCTTTAGTCAGACATCAAGTCATGATGGTAGTCCCCACCATGATGATAGTCATTGAGAATGCCCTCCCATCAATAACAGTTACTATGAATTTCCTCCTCGTATTAATTATAAGCAACTAAAAGTACTACCTATCATTTCATTACATAATAAAGGTCCTCCCCAGGATTTACACTGTAGAAATTCTCCCTAAAGATAGGTATCAAGTCATTATGGTAGTCCCCACCATGATGACGGTCATTACCAAGGCCCTCCCCACAGTGATGGTTTATGTGAAGTCCCTCCCCATAGTGACATCAAGTAGAAAGAAGTTACTCCCATTTATATACCCCACCCTGAAGGTCCTCCCTAGGGTATAAGATACAAATACAATTCCCGCATTTGGGAATCAAGTTGTAATAGTATCCATCACTATTGCAGCACTAACTATGAAGGTCCTCCCCATAATTAAAATTCATGATGGAAAGAAGGCCCCCCCTTGAAAGAACAAAAGTGAGAAATCCCTCTTATGCTAAGGGACTAAGAAAGGAGTCATAAGCATCGAGAATTATGTCTATAATGAATGATAATATTTATCCACCAGAGGATGGCTTATGTCTACACTCAAATTTTGAACCACCCCCATGTCATCCGAAAATCAATAAGGATCCCACAAGCCTAGTTGATTGGAATGAAATAATTAATATGCATTTGATCTGATCATATAATGTTGAGGAGCCTCCATAAGAACAATAGTAGGATGTGATGCTTGTGATTTTAGAAATATCTTGGGATAATATACCGGTGATGTATTGTCCCATGACCACTACTCACATCGATACCAGGAGAGTTGTCTAGAGAATTCATGCATGACATTCACCTTAACATATGGATGACTCTTCATCAGCTAAAAGAAAAATTCCTACCCTATGAATGGTACGCAGACCATGTTAGTACGATAGGGGAGCTTCGCAGTCTAATCAACATGGAATCCCTCTAATCCTCCAGGATTCCACAATCACAAAGGAAAATGAAAAACCTCGAATTGGATTGCCTCCATGCACTCCATAAATTATGTTGCCTCATTGGTAATGCCCTAGATGGAGTTCACATTTTGGGGTGGGGAGAACATGGATCTCTACACATAACCCCATGTCCCATCCAGCAGGCCGCATTAGAAATGAAATCCTGCAATGTAATCATCCAGAGGAAACAATAAAGTGAAACCCCTACTTAGAAAATATGGGATAGTCAACAAAAATTGTCCTGAAGTAAGTCACAAAATCATCTGGGCCGAAGAGATCAAGACATAGAAAATATTATGAGTTAGGCAACCTTGAACATCTAGTAGGATCCCCACCTAAGGGAAGACAACTAGAATGTAGTTATCATGTCTTCAAAAGACCATAGACCCCATGCATGCTTAATACCACACATGGATTTCACCTGTGCTATAGTATGTGAAATTGAAAATGTGGAAATAGCGGTGTCTTCCACCTCAATACAGGAACAACACCTACCCATAGGGCTAGGGGAATTTTTAAATAAAAATTCTCCCATAAGGGAAAAAAATATAGTACGTAACGAATCAATGAAAAAATGGGAACAACTATATCCCTCAGGGCTAATCCACTCAAATTGTACATTTGTATTCCACCATTTACAATGAATAATGGATATAGGAGTTAGTTGTTCCATCCCTTCTCATAGTTCGCACCCTCTAAGACAAATTCTCATTATGAGGTCAGACCAGGGCACCCCTCGGGTCAATATTTTCCAAGAAACCCAAAGAATATCACATAATGGAAGAAAAAAGTCCAATAAAGAGTGTAGGAATCCTTCCTACCATTAGACACTGGGTACACCACCCCTAATGCGGTATGCCTCAGTGAACGTGGTAAACCTCAACCCCATAGACCTCATAAGAAATTTCATTGGGGGAGAGGAAAAAATGAAATATGGTTCCCTTCCAGAGGCATCCCACACAAATACTAATGGTGTGAATACTTGAAACCAGGGAGTGGTCCTAAATTTCATTGCCCCCTTTGCAAAACTGTTGCTACCACCCCCGCAAAACTCCAACAAAGAGAAAAATAAATCAAAGGTCATCTACAAACCGGCTCTTCCTCCTTGAGAATGAATCCCTCACCCTCGATTAATGGTTCACCATGAATGAGTAATAAATGAAAGAGCTCAGTCAAATTAATGCCAAGATACATCGATGGAGCTATCTCATTGGATGTTTTTTCCCCACAGAATGTCAGTAGGTGCCCCTAAAAGAGGTGCCCATACCACATGCACTTATCCTGGTGAATGAAGCCAAACTTGTAGGACTATTTAACCCATCCACAGAAAGACATCAAGGCTTCCATGTATTGGGATGAAACCTAGAATATATTCATGTAAACCCACAAATGATACCATTGATTGGGTATCAACCCCAAATTCTAGAAACACCCAAAAACCTAATCTTGCACACTACCGCTCCAGCTCAATATTATGCCAAATAGGATATGCATCAATGGATCTAAAACACCATTGAGAAACTAACAACTCGATTAGAAGCCATGGAGGGGTGGAATGATCTAATACAGCCAGAGTGAAAACCCTACTCTGAGTGGGTGAGCAATGTTCCACCATCGCCAAACTTTAGAACCCCGTATTCCCATTATTCAATGGGTCGGGAGACCCGGAACTGAATTTAATCCACTTTTACTCTTATTGTGACCCCATTATGGGCACTCTAGAATAACAAGAAACTGTAAAACTACGGTGCTTTGTACGAACCATACAGGGCTCATCCTTCGTGAGATATACTAGCCCACCGTCCAATTCCATTAGAGGTTGGGAGGACCTCCGGTGATAGTTTCCATTCCATTTAAGTTCATCATTGCCTAAGAAGAAGGTCAGTGACCTCATGAACTAAAACCAGTGAGGGAACGAAAGAGTCTCGAACTTCATTTTCAGATTGAAAGGCCTAACTTATTTGCTGAACCGACCACTCCCCTAGGATTAGATTCTCGCCATGTGCATCGATAAACATCGGGATGAATTATGAACTCCTCTCATCCCGGTGAAGTAAGCGAGTGGGTTTATAGACTTCTATACCATTTCCCAAAGGATAGTAGAGTCCTTTTAGTTTACCAGTCTTAATCCTATGTGACCTCATCAGCCCCACAAAAAAGAATGGGAAAAGCTAAAGTGGCCTTGGTTAGGCTTAAGCCACCCCTGACACCATATCCAGTTGTGAGTACCCCACCGAACCGTGCAGGACCCCCTTGATGCCAAAATCCACCCCCACAATGACAAGATGAGCGAGGGGTGCTAAATGAAATCAGTTTGATGAATGAATATATAAAGTCAATTCGTTCTGAGATGACCAGGTCTGCGGCTATTTTATAGCCGCTATGAATTGCAATTTTTTCCATCTACTAGAGCCAAAGCGAGCCGATGAAGTGGGACTAGAAGACCAAACAAATTATTGTCCCCATCATAAAATATTGAGACACACCATCCAGTGATTCTTCATTTTCATGGATCTCCGACAAAATATTGTAGATTCTGGGCTTGTCAAGTTAGGCCTGCCGCAAGCACAAGTAGTGTGTGTTTTTTTAAAAGGCAAAGTCTTGGTCACAGACCAAGACCTAAGTTATTTAAAAGCGAAAGTAAGCTACAAAAGTCTGAAGTAGGGGATTTTTTTACAGTCTTTTTCATAAAAGTGAAGAAGATCAACCGGAAGCTCATCCCACCAAGTAACGTTTTGGCTGATCCCTTTGATGGCCAGACCATCAGTAACCATGTTTTCTTCTCAATAGGCATGTGTGTTGATGAATCTGTTTCCTAAGAGAAAGGATAGGTATTTCATCCAGCGAGTAGTGAGGGGCCAAGCAAGATGAATAGTACAATTCCATAAAGCATGGACAATAGTGGTCAAATCACTCTCAATCAAGATGTTGCTACAGCTCTTTTGCATAGAAAAATCGACAGCATGAATCACAGCCTCCATCTATGCTTCAAGGGAAGAGGCAAACCCACAACCATTGTAGAAGAAGCCATGAAAATGTCCAAGCTAGTCCCTAAAGATGGCACCACAACCAACAGGACCCAGGTTCCTTTTAGAGGCTCCATCCACATTGATATTGATCCATCCAGGCAATGGGGCTTCCCAGAACACCTCCAAGGTGTGTCAAGGGTGTCTATAGAGACCTTCGATCCAAAGCCGATGATGAATCACAATGTCTCTAACTGAGTTGTCACAATGAGCTTTCTACAGTGAAGCGGAATTCTTCATGGCAATGGGAATTCTTAGTGTGGACATTTTTAGTGTTTATATTAATAGACATGGTTCAACGGGAACTGCCCCGCCAAACTGTTCAACATGTGCCACCTTGCCAAATGGTACAACAGACACCATCCAACCAAATAGTACAACAGGAATTGCACCATAGAATGGTACAATGGGTGTCGTCCTGCTGAATGGTTCAACAAGACCCATCCCGCCAAATAGTACAATAGGATTCGTCCCTCCAAATAGAACCTTCAGAAGGAGACAGTCAGAAAAATTCATTTTCGTACAAAGAACTAATATTCGTATCCATTAATGTAATTCACTTGATGGACCCCTTCTCTGATGAAGATTATGGACATGAACCAGGATTCCCCATTCCCAACTAGAGATCTAGAGGAAGAGGTTGTAGAGGTTGGAGGTTTCTTAGAAGGCATGATTGTGGAAAGAGTCAAATCCCCTAACATGCCACAAGTCAAACCATTACATTGCAGAAACTCACATAAGGACTTTCCGATAGACACAATAAGAACCAGAAAGTTCCTCCAACACTTTTGGAAGAAATAAATTCCCAATTATCTTGGAATATTTATCAGGGGATGAACAAATACAATCTCTCTAAAGGAATATAGGCAGACCAGTTTGGACAAACCCATAAATGGCCACAGTGCAATAGACCCCAGTCATAGAAGTCGAACTATCTACATCCAAATCTCAAACCACTAAAGTGTTCATGAAAGTGAAACCCAAAGTTGGGAAGCACCGACGTTTATGGAATATGTATGATATTATAAAGTTGTTGGCATCAGTACCAGCAAATATTTCAACCCTGGATGCATTGTGCCTGTCTACGGATCTTAGAGAGGCACCAATCGAAGCCTTGCTAAGTCCCTTGGAGTTTGAGGCTGATGTAACGACAGCCGAATTCTATCGAACAGACACCAGTCTCAAGGAATGTCATGCCATCATCTACTACAAAGACAAGGATGAATATTATATTATACAGGGGCACATAAAAACATTATATGTGTCTGAGATGACAAATGGAATTGATTTCTAGAGGATCTTCATCGACAATGGCTATGTAGCCAACCTCATCCCATTGTGAACGCATCACAAGTTCAGCTATGAAGAAGGTGGCCTAACACCCTGTACTACAAATCTGCTGAGATATGAAAAAATTGTGTAGAAACTGATTGGACGAAGCAAGATTAAAACATGGCTCAGTGATCTCGTTTAATATTCCCAGTTCCTGGTAGTTCAGTAATGTACGACCTTTAATGACTTGTTAGGGAGGCCTTTGCTGCATCATCACACTAACATTTCGTCATCATACAATCTGTGTATCAAATACTGAACCAATGAATAAAATGGGATGGTGCATGATGATATTATTTCGTTTGAATCCTATGAGTCACATTATATCATTACAGGAATCATTGAATCAGAATATAAACGTATTTCGGCTTGTGAAATTGATTGGATCAATGCCCAAAATGAATCTGAAACGACACCTTCTGACCCCTTCCAAAAACATGGGGAAGAGTATGTACTACCCATCAACCAAGTGGAATGCATAAGTACAATTCTGGATGTAGACATAATGATCTACATGATCTCCGTCATGGCTATCGATCCCAAAGACACGGAAGAGCGGGCTGACTCCAACAGTGCCATGAAAATCTCTATCAGAAATGTTCTCAGCCTGTCCTCAGTACACAAAACTACCCTTTCGACACACACTAAGGAAAAATATGATTTATCACCCAAAATCATAGAGTTCATCTCAAAAATCCTCTCTCCATCATAAGATAAAGAATATGAAGATGATAAAGAAGAAGAAGAAGACGAAGACCTCAAAGATGCCACTCATGCATTCAAAGAAGGTTTCTCTATCACAGTTGATCAACATAAAGAGATAAATCTGGGTACAAAAAATGACCCACGACACACTTTGATCAGTGTGGAAATGTCTGTAGCGGAGAAAGATTCATACACCTACTTCCAAAAGAAGAATCGATATGTGTTTTCCAGGAATTACACAAAAATGTGAGGCCTTGATCCTGAGGTCACCATTCATCATCTAGCCTTACCATAAGATCACCGAGGCTACAATCAAGAATCCAGAAGGACCCACCAAACACATACTTCCAAAATAGAGGATGAATTTGACAATATAGTAAAATCTAACATAATATGGGAGGTCCAATGCCCGATCTGGTTGGAAAACATAGCCCCTATCAAAAAGAAAATTAGACAAATCATAATCTGTATTGACTTCAGGGATAGTAAATGACATTTCCCAAAAGATGATTTCTCGCTCCCAATCAAAGAATTGTTGGTCGATGTAACATCCAAATATGAGATTCTATCAATCATGGATGGTTATTCTGGTTACATTCAAATATGGATGTACCAAGTAGATGAATAATCTACTACTTTTAGGGCCCCTTAGGTAGTGTTCTATTAAAAAGTGATTCCCTTTGGTATAATTGATGATGGCGCCACAAATCATTATTCCATGCACCACATATTTAAGACCTTCATTGGAGAATTCATGACATTTTATGTCAAAAATCTAGTGGTTAAATCATGACAGTGCTCTAACCACCTAGCCGATCTTGAAACTTTCTTCAACAAATTGCGATAACACAATTTAAAGATGAATCCCCCAAAGTCCGCCGTTAATGTTACATCACAAAAATTCCTCACCTTCGTCATACACCATCACGACATTGATGTTGACCCTAATAAGGCAAAATCCATCATTGGAATGTCCCCACCTCGCAACCTCACCTATTTGGGAGGTCTCCATGGGCACATAACTTATACTCAGCTCTTCATAGCCAACCTAGCAGTTAAATGTTTACCTTTCACCAGGTTAATGAAGAAATGAGTTAGGCATGAGTGGGATAATGACTTTAAAGAAGCGTTCGACTATCTCCAAATATATCTCCTAATCTCTCACGTGATGATACCTCCAGTTGAGGGGAGGCCACTCATTTTTTACGAAAATGCCCTGGAACGGTCATTAGGCTCAATCCTCACACAAAAAAATGATGTTTTCAGTGAGAACAACCTCTACTACCTCAGCAGGACAATGATAGATGTGGAAACTCATAATTTTTAAATTGGAAAGAACATCCTAGCCTGAATCTTGGCGGTTCAACATCTCAGAAATTATGTACAGCACCATGAGGTCCACCTTATTTCCCGGTGTAACCCCCTCAAATATATCTTTAACCATCCCTTGTTAAATAGGAGCCTATCATGATGGGAGATCATTTTGACAATAGTTTGACATATGATATGTTCACCAGAATTCCATAAAAGCCCAGGCATTATAAGTCTTCATGTATAAGTACCTCTTAGAAGAATTAACACCATTTGATACCGAACATCAAGATAAAAAAGTGTTTTCCATAAAGGAGTACCACCAGAAATTGGAAATGTAATTTGATGGTGATTCTAAAAGCCCGAAAAGGAAAATGATAGAGGATCCCAAATTCAACAAAGTGGCACTTGGAGTTATACTCATATCTCCTGAAAAGGCCATATTTCCTTACTCTTTCCTTCTTTCAGAAGGGTGTACAAATAATGAAGCAGAATATCATGACCTCATTGCCAGCATGGAAGTGGCACTTCAGGTGTAGTATAAACACAAAAAAAATATTTATTCAGAGCAAGTCATAAAAGAGGTTAACTATGACTATGCCATTAAATAATAAGTATTGGTTCCCTTGGAAAACCATGTTTGAGGACTGATGGAAGAATTCTCATCAGAACAAATATTGACCTATGTCCCCTGGTCACAAAATTCCTAAGCTGACACTTTTGAAAATTTAGCCACTACTTTGGAAATCCTGACCAGGATGAAATGATTATTATCATTTCCCACCACCGGATGGAATATCCATTTATCCAGAGTGATATGGAGGGAATCAATGAAATTATCCCCTTTTAGGAGCCTTATGGTCACACCACGAGTCAGACGATGCCCAATTCCAATTACCTTTGGAACGAGGAACTCCCACTATATAAGGCTGGAAGGGAGCATGTCTGAAGACAGGAAGTAAAATTTTCCTCTACAATGGGGTAAACCAAGAAAAGGTTCTATACAAAAGAGGCATTGATGAAGTCTTTCTCAGTTGAATTTATGGGGAAGAGACTATTGTTGTCATGATATAAGTGAATGTTAAAGCGTGTGGATCACTCTAGTCAGCAGCGAAGCTCTCTCACGATATTTGAAGGCTTAGGTATTACTGGTCTACTATGATACTGGATTGTTTCATATTAACTAAGAAGTGCCATTCTTTCCATGTTCAAGACAATTTCATACACTGCCCATCGATGTTACTTCATAATTCTATGTACTCCTGGAAATTTGCGGCCTGGGGTGTGGATGTTGTGGGACCATATCCTCTTGCTACAACAATTCAATTCTAGTTCAACCTCACAGCGACAGACTCCTTTTCTTAATGGGAAGAAGACATAACCCTTAAGGAAGTCAGGGTGAAAAATGTCATCATCTTTGTGAAGTCTAACATCATTACCATATTTGGTGTCCTGTATAAAATTCTGAAAGACCACATCACAAACTTCTGCTCTGCAACATTGGACAATTTATACCAAGAGTATGGAATTAAATCTAATCATTCTTCTTATTACCACACATAGGTAAATAGGAAAATAGAGGCTTTCAACAAGACACTATCCAACATACTCCAAAAGATGGTTGATAAGGACAAAAAATGTGGCCATACAAGCTCTTTTATGCTTTATGGGATTACTAGACCATGAACTTCACTACCACCCAGGAAACCTCGTACTCACTAGTATATGGGGAAGAAGTGGTGTTACCAATTGAAATCCACGTTCTATCACATCGTGTGGCCATTTGTGACCAATTATACATGGATGACCAATCACAGTGATGGTTTGAGTAATTGGAGCAGCTAGATGACAAATGGTGGCACACTTTACACCATTTGAAGTCAATCATAACCGGATTGCATGAGCCTTCCAGAAAAAGGATCTCCTTCGATCTTTCCTTGAAAGAGAAATGGTGTTAGTCCTTAGAACCCTGATGATACTCAGGAATAATCCCCCAACACTTGAGCTAAAGTGGGAAGGACCATATGTTGTACATAGGGTCTATTCCAATGGAGTATATTCCTTGATATTAATGGACATACAACTAATCAAAACTCCTATAAATGCGAAGTTCTTGAAGAAATAATTCACATAATAGTAAAAAAATTAATCCACGGTCAAAACACTAAGACCTTAAACTAAGAAAAATGACAAGACACCGTGAAGACATGGTTCAAACTCTAAGACCAAAAAATATGAGTAACATAAAAACACCATAATTCCAGGTTCCATGTTCTATGACCTTAAACTATTAGTCATTTTATAGAACACATGATGTTAAGCTGTACAATATTAGTCTATGCAACATGACATTGAACCATAAATCCATGGTTGAAACTCTATGGCCTTAAACATTGAGTAATAGTAAAAAAACAAAGACAAGCTCAAGGCTCTATGACCATAATCAATGATTTTTTTCCTTTTTACATGATATTAAACTATAAAGAACTCGTCCATTAAACATAAAATTAAACTGTCAATCATGTCCTCTCTTTAAGATTTTAAACTACATGACACAAAATTTCCTAATCACATGATAATAAACTACATGATCTCTCACAGAACTCTGTACTACATGATTCCAACCCTCCCAGGATACATAACGACAACTCAATCCTCAATCTTGGCCCAACCCCCTAAAACAAATCCTCCATAATTCCCCCTATGTACCCATATTCATATGGGAAAACATTATCACTCCTTGTCTCCCACATCGAGTATAACTCATGTGAGCTTAGGATCAGTGGTAGGGATTCTCTAATGGAAGAAAACTATGGAGTAACATGATAGACATGAAAACCGTGATGGATTGAATGAAAATTCCCCAAACCCTGGATCGAGCCAAATCATAAGGGGGTATATACAGAACTATGTACGGCTTGATTCTTTCCCTCGTAGGATATTTATTGATGCCTCGATACTCAATCATGTCCCAACCCCCACAAAAAAGACCTCCCATCATATTCTCTACCCCCCCATAGACTTACAAGGGAGACACTATGACCACTACTTGTTTATCACATCAATTATAACACTCATGATAAAAGGACTAGTGGTAAGGATCCTCTTATGCAAAAAACATTATATGGGAATATGGCAGGCCTGACACCCATATCAAGTGAAACAAAAAATGCCCTCACATGTTCTCACACATGGACCAAGCCAAATCAGTACAGTGGTCTTTCAAAAATACATATGCCTTTATTTCTACTATATTAGGATACACAGTGATGCTCGAATTGGGAATCCCAGTCCAGCAATAACAATCATAAAAAAACTCCCTCAATTATCTCTACAAATCTAAAAAATGTTTATAGGTAACATTTAGAACTACGTGTTGCTTGATTCTTTCCCTCGTAGGATACGTAGTGATGCCCAAATTTATCATATCGTCCTAGACATCATCACCATCATCAAAAAATAAAATAACTAAAAGTGTTTCTACCCATTGAGAAAATGTGTGAAGGTAACATTAATAACTACTTGTGTCTTGATTCCTGCCCTTGCAAGATATGTAATGAGGCCCGGATTTTGAATCATGACTAAGACACCATCAATATTCCCCTTGTCCCCCATATAATGGTCAGACTTGTAAGGGTATCCCATGAAAGTTCATAACTGCATGATAGTAAACTATGAAATTCTTAAGTGTTTTGTGTGACCCAGTCCTCAGTGTTATGAGATCCGGAACATGACCACCACTCATGAGAAATCAATAGATCATGCTTCCCTATCTATATATGAGTCAGATATGTGTGGAAGTTCTAATAGTTCATGGGTAATCATAATATATATATTTCTCACATTCCCAAGAACATCTCTCCAATTATTAAAACTCCATACCCCAGGAAAACATGGATACCCATAATCATCCAAGGCCTTCTGAGATAGAATGCCGGTGTCCTGAAGACACATTTGATTGATTATGTGCATCATGCCCTGGTGGCTCTACATATGTTTCCCACAAAAATGGTTGTCAATCAGTGGATAATTTATACCCAGGAGATTCCTCTCTTATCTTAGTATGCCCAATGGCTTTCAAGCCCCATTTCATTCCTCCTGATTCATGCTTCCCTCGGGATTATGGTTTACAACATCTATCATCACTCGCCTCTAATGAACGATGAAATATCCTGATTGCGATTAACCCAAAACTATTAATGATCATTATGAAAATATAATTTTCTTTATTGCATGACTGTAAACTGAACAGTATCAAGTCCTCACTACACATCACTAAAATACCAGGCCAAAATAATCATTGATGTACGATGTTAAACTGCATGGCAATGGTTTATGACTAAAGTGCCCCCTAATTAGGATTTCACCATTGTTAGGAAATTACATATAATCCTCATAATACCTTGTTTCTAACACCTTTCATAGCTCATGTGAGCTTGGGGATTTCAACAAGAGATACACCGTGACATTATGGAAAAGAATTCAAAGAATTTGGACCTAGAAGCAAGACCTTTAAAGGCATGTCATGGTTCCCACCCCTGGGAGGAACCCTATGTCCTTGCCATGTGATGATAGAGGACTAGGTACTCCAAATATGGAATGAAAGCCTCACCCTGCATATGAGTTAGATCTACATAAGGGACCCCTGATTCCATGAGAAAATAAAATCCCAAATGTCCCTAATATGACCAGATACAATCCTACAGTACTCCAAACTTCGTGATCTGAGTGATCTTGAATCCCCATAAACCTCCAAGGCCATCTCAGATGGAAGGCCATTGTCTTACATACGCATTTTTTTTGACTATGCACATCATGCCCAAGTGGCTTTGCATAGGTTGCACACAAAAATGGACATTAATTAAAGGAAAATTCTTCCCCAAGATAGTCCTCTCCTATATCAGTATGCATAATTGCTTCCATTCCTCATTCAATAACTCTTTATTCAAGGCCCCTTAAAGACATGATTTAAATTTTCCTCCTTACACGCATCCTGGATATATTAGAACATATGGGCCTGATTCATCTATAATTTCTTTTGAGGTTTCTAAAAGTACCCCATATGCATGTGTGATGTTGATTCGTATACAATATATGGGTTCCCTCACTCATTTCTGGGTTTCCTCGAATAAGTTCAGTTAAAATACCCCTTTTGTATGCTTAGGTGGACCCCTCGTTGAAGGTCACATAACGTATTAAGAAAGTTCCCAATCATTATAATCTGCCATAGCCATCGGAGAATGAAAGGCTAGTGTCCTACAAACACCTTTGAATGACTATGCACATCATGCCCTATTGGCTCTGTATATGTTTCCCACATAAATGGATATCAATCAAAGGAAAATTCGTCCCCCGGAGAGTCTTTTTCAGCTTCTGTACGCTCAAATGACATTCATGTTTTTTCACACAGTCATATTCGGAGAACTCCATGATAAGGTCTTACATGCCTTCTTCTATTATAATTCCCCTGACATGAAAAAGGCTACTAAATGAACGTACCATTCACCAACTCTCACAAATGAAAGTAAGAAATATTCCTGAATAGTTTCCCACTCAAACCTGAAATGAATGTCTCTAATGTTTTCAGATAACACTACATAGGCCATCCACCCACTATGGATCCCAACATCAAAATAATTTCAAAATGTCGCAAATCTCACAAATCCATATGAGATTTAAGGAAATTTTAATGCAGACACCTTTGATTCAATATGCACATCATGCCTCCGTGGCTCTGAATATGTTTCTCGCAAAAATTGATTCTGATCAATGGAAATATCATCCCAAAGAGAGACCTTTTTTACCTATGTACACCTAAAATAGACTCATAACCTTATGCATTCCCAAAATTAAAAATTTAGGGTGAATAAAAATCCTTATTCAATGTCTGAAGGACATTAGAATATTCTTGGATGAAGATCCAGAACTGAGGCCCCTTCCCCATTAAGTTTGGTGAAATATGTTTGACCTGAAACACTAGTAATAAGTTTGATGGGTAAGACTCTGAACTTCCAGTGAAGAAGACACCATACTTTTCAGAGGGAAAATCTGTAGAAGTTACCTCTGTGTAAAATCCAAGTAATGTTTCATTTATGAAATATTTGAGCCATCAAGAAATGCATAAATCTTGTTAGGAAGAAAAATTGTAGATGGCGGCCTAATAAAAATCCAAGTTATAAAAACTATGCCCATACCAATAAGGCTTAGGAAAACCTAGGGTAATAATGAAAAAGACATAAATTTTTTTGTGGTCTTCTATAAAACACCATCAATAGTTCATCTACACTCACTGAGTCCTATGACTAAAGAAATAACTAAGACACAATTCGATTATTACAATTCATAGGCTTCAAATCATGGTTTAAAATAATGCCTCATTGAAATGATGTCAACACGATAGGAAAAGATAAATAAGAAGCATTTGAAGTAAAATCAGTTTCATTGAGGTCGACAATAATGGAGGAACATCCCCAATTAGGAGTCTCTCTAGAGTAAGAAAGAATGAAAGAATAAGAGTACATATCGTGGTTTGAGATGGGTCTATAAAATGGATTGGTTCTCCCTATACAGAAGAATGGAAATTGATTGTTGTGGGCCATCAATAGTCTACTCCAAAGAGCCTCTTTATTCTATTTCGGTCTCGATTTTCGGACGCACCCACTCAAGAATGACTTTGAGGTTCTACCCTTTCTTCTAGAAAGCTTCCTAATTAGTGTGAGAATAGGCCATTTGTTCCCTCAACCTTTCTTTTTTGGCTCCGCACTCCCACATATCCTCCTCTTGATTTTCCATAAATTCATGGTATTTTACTTCTTCAACCTTGATATAGTCAAATTTTTCCAATATATTTCTGATGCTCGCCACCTGGTGATCGGATGAATTGATCATGGCTAGCTTGTGCTTGTAGGAGGAAAGATTTTCTCAGGAAATGATGATTTTTTAGATGAGGAGGTTTATGTGTCAATAGTCAAATCCACTAGAACCTAGATATGTGAATAACCACTGAAAAGTGTCACCCTCATCAGCCAAATTGGTTATGGGTTACTCCATGACGAGGGCATATAACTCAGTCCATGCCTCTTTCTTCACTATCGGGTGCCTCCTAGCAGCACGATTACCTTGAATGTCCCCCGCCGCCACACACCTATTAGCAGGAAGTGTCACCCTAGGAGTGGGAAGGGACCCAAGACAAGAAACCCTAGATGAGGGACTCTCTTTTCCCTCATATGGTTCAACCGCTGGGGCCGGGTGAGTAAGATTAGAAGCAGCTTCCATGGTGATTGGTGATACTCTTTTAGTGTTGGCCTCATTAAGGTGTTGGGAAGTATCTATGGGGGGGGGGGGTGAAGTTCAAATCAATCCCCAATGAGATAGGTTATACCGAAAGGTCCCTACCAGATGCTTTTGATGGCAGAATAAGTGTCTTCTTACCACAAGGGAAAGAGTAGGTGGTCTATCCATTGTGGCTAATGCATGTATGGCAGTATAAGGTGAAGCTATTGAACTATTTATAGTATAAGTCATTTTTTGCATTTTCAGTGTTGAAATAATGGGGTATGAAATGTTTATGGGTTTCTGCACTCACCAAACTAGTTCTTTCACCAACCCATTTGGGTAACAATAAACCCATAGTTTGGCATATTACAACAAAAAAAGGTGGGGGAAATTATGTTAGGAATTACAATCTCCCTAACATCACCTTCATGCATCATCATAAACCATAATTGGCAGAGAAACATAGGATGATATTCCACCTTAATTAAACAAACAAAAATACTGTATCCTGTTAAAGGAATCCTTGTTTCCTAAAAAATGGTAGGGGAGTTATTTCTCACAATTAACTACTCGGTTTATACGAGGAGTGAGCATCCCTTCTAGAAGGTTGATGAGGTATGACCATTCATCCAAGGAGCCACCACTGTCACCTCTCAATGACCCATGAGGGGTATGATGTGGTGCAAATGAGAAATTATAAGCATTGTTCAATTTCCCAACTGCATCAATAACTCTTAGAGTACCAGGGATAATAGAAGAAATGTTGAGAAGACCAGGATGAAAGTTATATTGGGGAACCCTTGCGGTATTTCAGTATTCATAAAAGGGGAAGTGTTTCTCAAACCACCCATTTATGAATTGGAACAGTCGGTTGAGACTATGCCGAGGCCTGCCTTCATGTATCTGTCCCAAAAATTCATAAAGCTAAGCGATAGTGCGGAGGGATAAATTAATGGGTTGAACCTCTTCTATCTTAGCTACCATCATTCAAGTGTAGGCACGAACCCCGATATATACGTCATGGGATGGGAAGTGACATCTTCTAAAAAATGTGGAAAAGAAACCATCCAGTCTAAGCACAGGTGAAGTGTCTAGATGGAGATCATATCCCCATGTGGTATATCGCCCTGCTTCAAGGGTAAAAAAATATGACCCATGAGTTTGGAGGGATTGATGAGTTGGGCGATTCCAACTATGGAGAGCCCTTGGCTTGGGTTAGTTCATCTATAATAATGACCATATCCATGCTTCGAATGTAATGAGCAAGTGAGACTTAAGGAGATGTTCAAGTAATCCCTCTACTCTAACTAGTAGACTCCTTGTCAAAGGGGACATGTGGTCAGTTTCATTCCATGTGGAAGCCTATTGGAGAAACTCTTCATACATTTCTCCAAGGATAGAGAGTCCTCCATGATAGTATATATCCCATAGACTGATTCCCACCTCCCCATGTAGTAGGTGGAAGGTGTTGGTTCTCGAACACCAGTGGCTCAGCAATTCCAGAAGGGGTTTACCTGGAGGGAAGATTGAAAACTAACAAACCGTGGATATCTGGTACAAGCCCACTACCTCCAGCTAGTCAAGGGACTCTAGAAAAGTCTAATGTACCATAAATGCCCAGGACAACACATCAATTAAACATCCTCCATCCTGCAGATCCTACTTGGTGCCCCACCCTACGTTGGGATTTTATTTGGAGATACTGATAATGGATGGGTATTCTCGAACGTCGAATCTCTGGACACCATCACGACATACATGTTTACCCTGAGTCCATGTCGAACCTCTTAGTATGAATACATTATTTTGGATTGGAGTGGCAATGAATCCTCCAACTGGGGAAATGTTGGCATGATCCTGACCATGTGGTGCCTCTAAAAGGAAGAAAGGGATGCTAGGTTCATGAAATGGAAAAGACATGTTGGCAAGAAGTCCAAATCCATAATGAGCTAATTGTATAGATAACATATAGGCTTGAAGCTATGTCGTCATGAAATCCCTTAATAATATATCACGATGAATGATGTGGGCTCAAAGGTGGCCCCCTTTATTCCCGTACTTGGATGGGCCTGTATTCATTAACTTTACCACATTTTGGGAAGAATCCATTATATCCTACATAGGAAGATCCATAAGCCAGTGAAAATTCAATCCAATAAAAAATTATTGGATTAATGCAATGGAAGGGTGGATAAAGGACTCAAAATATGACCACAAAAGGCCATTCATGCTGTTTATAGGAATGGTACACAGTATAACGACCCATAAATTACATACACTATTATTACTTCCTAATTTATGTATATTTATTACAACATATAATAGAACCATGACATGACAATATAGTTGTAGTGTCTTTAGAAACTAGGAAACATAAACAACTCATTAATAAAACATATACATTGTCTCCCATTTATTTCATCATAACTAGACACATTTTTGGCATATCGTATTTAATAACCTTCTTCCTTACCAGGGGAAATTAGTAATACAAAAGGGTGAGCTCAAATTCTCAGTAAGGGAAAAAAAATATAAATCAAATCATATTAATAAAAACATTACATTTGAATATCTTATCTTGTATAAGAGATTATAATATCATGTCATGGGATAAATCATATATGTGCAATGTAATTTGAATAATTGTAACATTAGAAATGAAACATTGTGACATACACACAAAAGTGTAGAAAATAATTTCACATTAGCTAAAGCTCTTTTCTAAGACCATCATTGTGGACAAAGTCCTTTACTGAACAGAGTTCTCTCCTCATTCCAATCCTATATCACTGAACCATATTAACTTGCTCTTCCAGCCATGTCTATCTCATGATACATAAACCTTACCCAATGCATTAGATTGAGATATAGGTCACAACCATCTCATAATGAAACTATTTTAATGTGTTCCAAAAAAACATAAATCATACATCATAGCGTAACCCATTTAATAAAATGGGATTCTTAAACATCGTGATTTAATAACATAATATATATAAGATAAAAGAACTTCATAAAAATAATTCCATCATAAAAAAATCAAATCAAAGTAATAATAGAGATACCAACATAACTATATATCATCTTAGATGAAAAATAATTTTGATAAAACACTTAACATAGTTCTTGAGGAAAATATCCCTTATTCCTTAAAAACATTGTATTTTCTCTATATGTTGTGAAATTTTAAAAGAAAAGAATTTAATTAAATATAAACATGAAAAAATTAAAAGTAATCTTCATGTAAATAATTTTCTATGAAATTTTAAAAATCCATTCATGCTCTATAAGTTAAATAAAAACATTATCTTCATACTTTAGCCTAAAAAGTACAAAAGTTCCTCGTATAGTAAATGAAAGAAAGATTCCTTCTATACCATGTGGTAAAACCCAAAAAAGTGTCAAAATGACATTATACATACATTTAAGAATAGTAAACATTTTATGAAAATAGTTTTAGAAAACATGGACAAGTATGATAAATATAACCCCAGTAAATACTTAGGAATAAACAATATCGAATAAAAACATGATTAGAAAAGTTATCCCTTACCTTAGGTCTGATATGCTTAGTATGTATCCAAGCCTCCTATATAATGATTTCAATAATTTTACGGATTTATTAATGAATCATGATCATATTTATGATAACATTTATGATTATATTTTCATCTTTTTGTTAGTAACATTTTATTGTTACTCCTTATTCGGGTATTAACTACTTTATGCTTTTACATATGTTTTGTGGGATATGTATGTGTTATTCTTTTTAGGTTATAGTTATATAATTTAAATAATGGTATTAGTATAATATATATCATATTTATTCATTCAATTTGTTTATATTATCATGGTTTAATGATGATCATGTAGAACGAATCACATTACACCGTGGTGACGGTAAGCCGTATGTACGCACGAGCGATGATATCATTCTCATAATTGTTGAATGGTATTGAAGTGGATGGTGAATAGTATCTCGGAATTAGTATAATTTTATATTATTAAAATATATGTATTATTTACACCATTATACCCATCCATGTAATGTGGTGGTGAAAATTACATTACGCCACATCATGGAGACAGAAAGTTGTACGTTCGAACGAGCAGTGATTTTGTTTTTTCGTAGGATGGATATAAGGTGAAATAGGGTTGCTTCATATTTATAGTAACATATCAGTATATTATTGATACCGGAGTTATTATTTTTTAATGAATCAACAAAATAAGAGGAAGTATAAGATGAATGAAACTTGAAATAATCGGTAGAAGAGATTACCTCCTTCTCGACATGCCTCCTTTAAATTTCTACTTAGGGTACTTGAGTTGGTATTTTGAAAATACCATAACCTAAAAAATGTTACTAAAAAAGTTTATAAGATTAATGGTCAGGGTTTGTACGATATTTAAGGCTCAATATGAATTTTATAGGGGAGGGAGGAGGTTCCATTTTATAAGAGAGGAGAGGTTCACTTTAGGAAACTCTCAAAAATATTAATTTATAATAAAATAAAAAATCTAACCAGAAACTTCCAAAGTGTCCCTAATTTGAATATGATATGATATGGGTTTGTAATCCCATCAACCAATAAATTTTGGACAACTTTTTTGGTCAATTGAAACCTTATCATTTTAATTGAGCCTTAGTTATTCTATTAAAGTTTAATGTTGGTAATAACATTTTAAATAGTTAATGGTAATTAATGTTTATTTATGTCGTGTTATTTGAATTTAAATGGATAATTTATGATATTATAGACCTTTTAATTATAACATTGTCATTTTTAAATATTTCTATTATTTTTAAATAATTTAATAAAATGTTATGTTTATAAAATATCAATAGTGTAAATTTTGACATAATTTATTTATTATACGTTAAATAAAATTCACATAGAAGATAAATTTGAACCAAAATATTAAATAAAATCCTAACATATTATAATCACCTATAAAATTTATGGATAACGTTAAACAGTTCATATGATATTTATTTTAATATTTTTAAAACCATTTATTTGATATTTCTTTTAATAAAATAATTTCTACATCACTATTGTGTCATCATTAATAGTAATTATTTAATATATAAAAATTATAAAAAAGTTTGAATTATTTGGGTAAAACTATTATCTTTCCAAATAATATCTATAGTCTATTTTATCTCCTAGTTATCCAAATATTATAATTAATACACTTATATAAAAAGATATTGTGACACTTTGTCCATTTCATCAATTTTTATTACATTCATGTCATATAAATAGGTAAGTGGCAATAACGTGATTCCATTTTAAAAAAAAATGATAAAATTCTAATTTAGTCATCCAATAAGATTTTTACAGGTGTTAATGTAATTTTATAATATTATATTCACCGTTAATTACCCAATTCACCTTTAACCGTGGTAATAAAAATAATAACCAATGTGACAATTTATAATGCCCAAAAATAAAAGCATCCTATTAACATAATTTGGACCTAATGATTCCAAATATGTAATAAATTTTTAAAAATTCAAAACACATAAGTTGCAGTAATTAATTTAAAATTAAACTCGTTTTTGAGAAAATGGGTTTTAAAAGTTAAAACATTGCAAAAGATTGAAATGTCTTCACCTATGAATTCAATGTAAAATTATATATAATGACATAAATTATATTAAACGGTAAAAATATACTATATTTATACTTTAAAACCATTCAATATTATAATTTTCCCATATAAAGTATCTCAATGGAAAAAGTTGTTTTCAATTTAAATTTTTGCGTATTTTTACTATTCTTCAAAATATGAAAGTTATCAGACAAATATCAAAAATTTATCGAAAGTAAATTTTTATACCCTGCTTCAAAATAAATTTTTTAGGTTGTCATATAAAAATCAATAATGTGTTAAAGTATGAATTTAAAATGTGTTCACCATTCAAAGGTGTAAAAGTAACCTTTTAAAAAAATATATCAAATAGGGATTTATTCATAACCTATGACTAAAATATCCATTGAAATAATATCAAAAATATTTTATACAGTATATAACACATATAAATCAGAGTAATTTAATTGAAAAAACTAATTCAATCCATAACAATAATATTTGATTGATTTATAATTTTCATAATGCATTTTCATAAGTTTGTTATAATTATTCCCTCTACGTTAACGACTAATATATAATGGTAATTTTCTATTAAAGGAATCTCAAAGATTGTATGAACTCATGATTGTGTGAACATAAAGCTACTAATGGATAAAAATTATTTAAAGAAAATATTTCATAAAAACATCCGGGTGTTACATTCTACCCCTCTTAAGATAAACTTCTCCCTCAAAAATCATCACTTGGAAATAAATAGATGAGGATACCTCTCCCTCATCATATCCTCAAGTTCCCATGTATCTTCTTCTAATAGGTGGTTTCTCTATAAAAGTTATCCAAGCGAGTTGTTTTGTTTCACAGAACTTTTTCGCTACGATCCAGAATCTCTATGAGTTTTTCTTTATAAGAAAGATTTTTCTCTAGTGGTATGACTTCTAAGATCCATACATTTGAAGGATCATGTACGTAGTTTCTCAGGAGAGATACATGGAACACATCATGATCTTGAGTGATATTCGGTTGATGAGTCTATTGGTATGCTACCTTCCCAACCTCATCAAAAATTTCAAAAGGACCGATATACTTAGGGCTCAGTTTTCCCTTATTTCTAAACCTCATTACACTGTTCTAGGGAGATATTCGTGACAACACCTTATCTCCCACTTTAAATTCTAGTTATTTTCTTCGGTTTTCAGCATAATAGTTTTTCGACTCTGAGCTTCTCTTATGTGTTTTTAAATCGATCTGACCATTTATACCATATCATTAACAAGATAAGGTTCTAATAACTTTCATTCCACAACATTGTCCCAGAAATTTGGAGTTCAACACTTCATTCTATAGAGGGATTCATAAGGAGCAATCTAAATATTTGAGTGAAAGCTATTATTTTAAGAAAAGTCCACCAGTAGATGGTGTTGATATCAAAAACCTATTAAATCTATATAGAAGGATCTCAACATGTCTTCCAGAATTTGAATTTTCCTCTCAGTCTGATTGACTATCTATGGAAGATAAGTAGTGTTGAAACATAACTCTATATCTAGAGCATACTGAAGACTTCGCCAGAACATCGAGGTAAACCTCAGATCCATGTTAAATATAATGGAAAGTGGTACTCTATGAAATGTTACCACTTCCATTACATATATCTGAGAAATCTTATCAATAGATAAATCCTATCTAATAGCAATGAAGTGTTCCGACTTCGTAACCCGATCAACTATACCCCAAATAGCATTATGTCCTTTTGATTTTTTGGGATGTTCAATGAAAATGTCCATAGTGATTTATTCCCATTTCCATTCTTTTATGGGTAATAGTTTTAACATACCATTAGACTTCTATCTCTTAGCCATAACATGATTACAAACTAGGCATCGAGAGAAATATTCAGCGACATCTCTTTTCATCCCATCCCACAAGAAGTACTCTTTTAGGTCTCTATACATCTGTGTGCCTCTAGGGTGAACATATAATTAAGAAATATGATCCTCATTCAGAAGCTACTTCTTTATTTCTATCTTGGTAGGAACACAAACCCAATTCCTGAAACGTATTATTTCATCACAATCAAGGTTGAATTTAGGAACATTTCTCAGTTTATTTTATATCTCTACATCTTCTTTTTTTTCCTCTATAATCTTCACATGTATAGTAGGCAGAACATTTATTTTGAAATATAACATCTCTCCCCATCTGTTATAATTTGAATATCCTTCCTTTGAAAATCCATAAATATTGGATCTTTTATGATCCTCATCATGGATAAGATGTCATGGTCTTGTAAACTGAATATCACATATTCAACTCCTTTTGTGTGAAAATATATTTTAAGCTTTTATGATCAGTATAAATATCACATCTTTCACCATAAAGATAATTCCTTTAAATATTTAATGCAAATATTACTGCAGCTAACTCCAAATCATGAGTTGGGTAATTTTTCTCATGTATTTTCAACTATAGTGAGGCATAAGCTATTACCATATAATTTTTCATGAGAACAGACCCCAACCCATTCTTGGATGCATCACTATAGATCACAAACCTTTCTCCACTACAAGGCAGTGTGAGCACAGGTGCACTGGCTAACCATATTTTTAGCACTTCGAAATTCTCTTCACATTCCTTCATTGAAACAAATATAAATCATTTCTGAGTCAACTTACTGAATGGATTAGATAGTTGTGAAAATATATCAAAAAATGTCAATAATATCCATCCAAACAATGAAAAATTTGGATCTCAATTAATGCTGTTGGTCTCGACCATCTTTCAATAACCTCTATTTTGGCTGGATCAACAGATATCCCCTCTGTTTAGATTTTTTTACCAAAAAATGATACTTTTTAAATACAAAATTCAGGCTTGGTAAATTTAGAAAAAAGAATCTCCTTCCTCAGGGTCTTCAGTACCATTCTCAAGTGATGTCTATATTCTTCTTTTCTCATTGAATAGAATAGAATATCATCTATATATACTACACAAACTGATCAAGATAGTTTCTAAAGACTCTATTCCTTAGATCATTGAAGATAGAAGGGGAATTGGTAAGACCAAAAGGCATTAATATAAATTCATAGTGTCCATACCTTGTACAAAATGATGTATTTGTTATATCTTCCTTTTTGACCCTTAATTGATGATACCCTGAACAAAGATTAATCCTGTAAAATTAATGAGATCTTTGTAGTTTGTCAGATATGTCATCAATGCATGGGAGAGGATATTTGTTATTGATAGTGATCTTGTTAAGTTCTCGATAATAAATGCTGAGTCTCATTGATCCATCATTCTTCTTAACAAACAGAAAATATTCTCCCCAAGGTGATGCACTAGGGCGTATTAATCCCTTATCAAGATTATATTGGAGTTGCTTCTTCAATTCCGACTACTCAATTGGGGATATTCTATAATGTGTCTTTGAAATAGTCATTGCAACCAGAATGAGTTCTATTGAAAACTCAACTTTGGGATTTTGTGGAAGACCAAGAAATTCCTCCGGAAAGACATCATCAAACTCTCATACAATGGGGGTATTCTAAATTATGAGTTTCTCCCCAAACATTTGAGATAAATAACATTCATTTATTGGAATCATGACCTGTAACATGGAATAAATTTCCACTAGATGGTTATATTCATCCTTGCACCAATAGATGATCATAAGTTGATCTGGAATATGAAATGTGACTTCCATTATTTGGAAATTGATTTGATCTCCATATAAAGAAAGACAATCTATTCCAAGAATCACATAAAATTCTACTATAGGATGGATCACAAGATTGGTAGGCATTACTTTCCCACATACTTGAATTGGGGATGAATTTTAAACTTTTGATGCGACCATTGTTCCATTAGGAGTTTTCACATCTAACTCATCATCTAATTTTTGATGTAATATAGCGATACACTTTAAAAATTCTATAGAAATAAAAGAGTGGGTGGATCCAGAATCAAATAAAACATTTTTTACTTTAGAGTGGATAGTAAGTGTACATTTAACCACATCATTATCATACTCCACATCACTGATATAAATTTCCTGTGACATTCCTTTGACATTGTCCTTAAGAGTTTTTTTAACATCGATTATCATTAATAACCCTTGGATTATGGCATTGATTGTAATAATTCCCCATTTCTATGCACTTTTAACATTGAAGTGTAGGAGGTGAATTCTATGTAGCATTTTCTTGGACTGCATCATTAGACATATTTTTACCATCACTTCGATATTCAATTGCCTGATGACCTTAATTTCCACACTTAAAACATTCACTTTTCCTTTTAAGAAAATTACCTCCATGTTTCTTGATAATAAGGGAAAAAACAACTTCTTTTAAGTGTAGTCTTTATATTTTTTATTGAATCCCATTTTCCTCTTATTATCAAACCCATATGACTGATGGGTTACTCCAATCTCCAACTCAACCATGAGAGTACATCGAACAATTTCCTCATAGCTATTGAATTCACTTATGGATAATTACCTTTGGAGACTTGGTTTAATTCCATTCAAGAATTGATCGATGTTACTCTCAGGATCGACAATAATTCTCGAAGCATACCTTACAAGTCTTGTAAAATTTTCTTCATAGGTACCAACCGATTCATCATCATTTTGCTTCATTTCAAGAAACACCTTCTCCATCTTTGTTTGAAGAATAAGAGGGAAGTAATTATTGAAAAATTGTTCTTGAACACTTCCCATTACATGGACTAAATTTCAACTATTTTCCTTGTATTATTGATAAAATTCCGCCATTAATCAGCTTCAACTTCTAAACGATATACTGATAAGAAGACTTTATCATGTTCAGAACATTGTAGAACTGAAAATATCTTTTCATTTGTACTGATCTATTTTTCAGCCACTAGTGGATCAGAAGACCCGAAGAATGAAGGTGGATGTTTCCTAATAAAGGATTAAACAAATTGTTACTCATTATTTTGAATGTTTGGATGTCCTGTATGATTAATATCTTGAGAATGTTGTGTGAGCTTGGATACAATATTTTTCATTCCATCTCCCTTAACATTTGGTTGCCCAGGGGGACAATCATTGCATTTCCAATCGCATTCAACATTAACGTGGTTCCTTCGGGTTCCATCAACGTACTAAAACCAAGAAGCATAGTCTGATCCACACTAATAATAAAATGAAAACCACATAATCATGAATAAAATTTCAATTTAACACACTTTATGTTTTATAATAGGTTATTCATGGCCATTTTAAAAACACTAGGATTGCATCCTATACATAGACATATCATTATGGTTCTTACTGAGGATTTCTCATCCTTGTTTCTAGTGGTTAACTATACGTTTCATCTAATACCTATTATAATGACCCATACATTAAATATATTTTTTACTTCATAATTGAATTATAATTATTAAAAAATATAACCAAACCATGATAGGACTGTATAGGTATAGTGTCTTTAGAAACTAGGAAACATAAACAAATGGTTCATAAAATATCTACATTGTCTTCTGTTTATTTCATCATAACTATACTCCTTTTTAGCATATAATATTTAATACCCTTCTTCCAGACATGGAGAAAAGAAACATAAAAAAGGGTGATATCAATTTCTGAGTTATATTAAACAATGGAAATATCAATCATATCATATTCATAAGAACATAACATTTCAAAATCTTATCCTGCAGAAGAGATCATAATATATTGTCATGGGATAAATCATAGAATTTAAATGTAATCCAAAAAATCATAACATAAGACATGAAACATTGTCAAATGCACACATAATAATAGAAAATAATTTCAAATTAGCCAAGGATATTTTCGAAGACCTTCATATAGAACAAATTTCAATACTGAACTTAGTTCACTCCCCAATCCAGCCCTATATCGCTAAACCAGATTAACTTTCCATTCTAGCCATGTCAATATGCTGAGATTTAAATTGTTATCCAATGAATTTTATGGAGATATAGGTCCCACCCATATCAAAATGAAACCATTCTTTTGTATGACAGAAAAATATAAATCACATATTATAGCATAACCCTTGTAATAAAATGGGATTCTTAAACATCATGCCTTCAAAACATAATCCATATAAGATACAAGGACATCATAAAAATGATTACACAATAATGTAATAAAATAAATGTAATAATTTGGATAGAAACATAACCCTATATCACATTATATGGAAAATAATTTTGATAAAACACTTGAACTTAGTTCTGGGGGAAAATATCCTTTATTCTTCAAAAACATTTTATTTTCTCAATATGTCATGAAATTTTAAAAGAAAAGAATTTAATTTAATATAAACATGAAAACTTGTAAAGGATGCTTCATGTAAATAATTCTCTATGAAATCTTAAAAATTTGTTCATGCCTTATAAGTTAATGTAAAACATTCTCCTCGTACTGTTGTCGAAAAAGTCAAAAAAGTACCTCATATAGTAAATAAAAGAAAGATTCTTTCCATACCATGTGATAAATGTCAAAAATGGGTAAAAATGACTTTAAATATACATGTAAGAATTGTAAACATTTTATGAAAACCTTTTTAGAAAATATGGACATGAATGATAAATATAGCACTAGTAAATAATTTCTAATAAAAATCTCGGATAAAAACGAGATTGGAAATGTTATCCCTTACCTTAGGTCCCATATGCTTCGTATGTATCAGAACCTCCAGTATAATGATTAAAATAATGTTATGGATTTATTCCAAAATCACAATCATTTTTATGATAACATTTATGACCATATTTTCAACCATTTGATAAGATCATTTCATTGTTTCTCGTTATTCTAGTATTAACTACTTTATGTTCATACATATGTTTTGTCAGATAAGTTCTTATTCCTCTTTTTAGGTTATAGATATATCATTTATAGCATGATATATTTATAATATATATCATATTTATTTATTAAATTTATTTATATAATCATGGTTTAATGAAGATCAGGTATAAAGAAACACATCGCACCGTGGAGATGGTAAGTCGTACGTACACACGAGCAACGATATGGTTCCCATAATTATTGAATGGTATTGAAGTGGATGGTGTATAATATCTAAGAATTAGTATAATGTTATATTATTCATATATAGGTATTATTTACACCATTATACCCATCCAACTAAGGTGGTGGGGAAAAATATATTACACCACGACGTGGAGACGGTAAGCCGTACTTTTGCACGCACAGTGATTTCATTTTTTTCTTAGGATGGATAGAAGTTGAAATAGGGTTGTTTAATTTGTATAATAACATAACACTATATGAGTGATACATAAGATATTTTTTTATAATGATACAAGTAAATAGGAGGATGTATAAGAAGAATAAAACTTGAAAGAATCGGTTGAAGAAATTACCTCTTCCTCGACGTGCCTCCTTTGAATTTCCACTTACGGCACAAGAGTGGGTCTTATGAGAAAACCAAAACCTCCAGAGTGTTACTAGGGAAGTTTAGAAGAGTAATGGGTATGTTTTGGATGATCTTGAAGTCTCATAATGGAGTGAATAGGAGAGGGAGGATGCGCCCTTTTATAAGAGAAGAGAGGCGCACTTTAAGAAATTCTCAAAAATAGTAATTTATAATAAAATAAAACCCTACCCAAAAGCCACCAAAGTGTCATTAATTATAATATTAGATGATATAGGGTTTTAATCTAATCAAAAAATAAATTTTGGAAATCGTATTTTGTCAATTTAAACCTTATCTGTTTAATTGACCCTTAGTCATTTTATTAAAGTTTAATTTTGGTAATAACATTATGGTAATGAATATTTACATATGTGGTGTTATTTTAATATAAATGAATAATTTGTTATATTTTATACATTATTATTATAACTTTTTAATTTTTAAATATTTTAATGATTTTTAAACAATTTAATAAAATGTTATGTTTATAAAATATCAATATTGTAAATTTAGACACTATTCATTTATTAGACATTAAATAAAATTAACACAAAAGATAAATTTGAAATAAAATATTAAATACAATACTAAAATGTAATAATAACCTATAAAATTATTGGATAACATTAAATAGTTCATATTATATTTCTTTTATCATTTTTAATAACATTTATTTGATATTTCTATTAATAAAATAATTTCTACAACACTATTGCGTCATCCTTAATTGTAATTATTTAATATCTAAAAATTATAAATAACATTGATGATGTGGATAACTATTGTATAATTATAGAGACTATCTAAAATCAATTTTATTTCCTAGTTATCCATATATTAAAATCAATATACTTATATAAAAAGTGATTGTGACACTTTGTCCCTTTCATTAGCTTTTATTACATTCATATAATTTTCATAGGTAAGTGGAAATAAAGTGATTTAATTTCGAAAAATAAATTATAAGGGTTGAATGTAATAATATAATAGTATTTTTACTGGTTTTAATGTAATTTTATAATATTATTTTTAACCTTAATTACTCGATTCACCTTTAACCATGGTAACAAAAATAATTACCAATGTTACTAATCATAATGACCATTAAATAAATGTATCCTATTAACATAATTTGTGCCAAATGAATCCAAAAACGAAATCCATTTTTCAAAATTCAAAAAACAAAAGTTGCAGTAATTAATTTAAAATAATCTCATTCTTTAGAAAATGGGTTTTAAAAGTTAAAACATTGAAAACTATTGAAATGTTTTTACCTATGAATTCAATGTAAAATTAATGATAATGACATAAATTATATTAAATGGTAAAAATATACACTATTTATACTTTAAAACCATTCAATATTATAATTTAACCATATAAATTCTCCAAATGTAAAACGTATTTTTAATTAAAATTTCGCGTATTTTTACTAATCATCAAAATATGAAAGTAATCAGAAAAATATAAAAACTTTATCCCAAGTAAATTTTTATAACCCACAAAAAATTAACATATTTATATTGTCTTTTAAAAATCATTAATGTGTCACAGTCTTAATTAAAAATGGGTTCTCCATTCAAAGGTATAAAATTGACATTTTTTAAATAAATACATCAAATAGGGTTTTATTCATAACCAATGCCTAAAATATCCATTGAATGAATCTCAAAAATATTTTTTTAAGTATATAATAGATATATATCTTACTAATTTTATTTTAAAATTTAATTAACTCTAAAATACAAATATCTAATTGATTTATATTTTTCATAATTCATTTTTATATATTAGCTATAATTATTCCCGCTAACCAAACTTGGTTATAATGGAAATTTCATATTAAGGGAATCTCAGAGTTTTTTTAAAATCACGATTGTGTGTAAAGAAAGCTACTGAAGGATATAAATTATATAAAGAAAATATTTCATAAAAACATTAAGGATTTACACATGGTAACTGCATCTCGTGTACTGGATGATATGTGGAAGTGACCTCGCCTGCAACTACGGTATGCACTCACATTCCACCGTGTATATCCATGGTAAGCGAGCCATCTACGAGGCATTGGCCTGCCGATCATTGGACAACAAGGAGGAAGGATCCCAAAAGGTAGATACTATGAGCTTAAGCTATGGTGATGTTCATTTTCAGAAATTTCAGATTAAAGTTTAATGTTCATATTATTAGTTCTTAAATGTTCGGTTCACCGATCCATGATCAATACACAGATAATCCAACTGTGTAGTATTATCCTAGAAAAAACATGGATTTTATGTCTTAAAATTCGTAAATTCTATTCGCGAACAACAAGACATGGTATGAAGATGGAAAATTTGCGAGAAGATCAATTTACAGAATGTATAAAGTAGTTCGCAAATGAGAGTTTCGCAAGGAGAATGGTACACAAAGGAAGAGGAAGCTGGGGTGATTGAGAGAACTTTTCTCTGTGAGAAATGGTAAAACAATTGACATGGGCCCATATATATAGGTGTGGAACCCTCCTGTTGGGTCCATCTATTCTCCCATGAACCATTTCAGTTCAGGACCATTTCTACATCAGAATAGTTCACTTCTCATTCCGAACGAACACCGTTCCGATGGAGGCATTTGTAAGGTCCTGAATATTCTTCCATGTGAAGAAAATACCCCCAAAATTTCTTTAGAAAATGAGAAAAGTTCTCTTACAAGTCTAGAAAGGTTAATAGACTCAAATCGAGTTGTAATCCATGGATGGAACTTGAATTAATTCAAGATTTAAATGCATTTCATGTGGCATGAGTACCATCACTGAGAAAGGTATGCAGACTAGATGGATCACAAACCACTGGGTACCCAAAATGATCCGTGAACTGCTGGCCCATGAGGCGATGGCCATCGAGTGTGGATGACCGCAAACTATGTCGCAGAAGAAATTGTGTGTGGGAATTCAATCTATGTACCATTCTGCGAACTCATCATTTTATTGATGAAGTGAACCATAATGGTTCCACAAACCGTCATCATGGACCAAATCCTTCGCAAACCCCAGCTGACCGAGTCTTTCACGGGTCATGATATTTCTTCAATGGGCCTCCGTAAATTCTTTTGTGTTCCCAACAGATATAATTTATCTGATGCTCTATAAAGGGACCACAATAGACATATGAGAAGAAAGAGAAAAAGGTGAATAATAGAGATAAGGATGGAAGAAGAAGGCTTGAGGGAGACTTTGATGTGTGAAGAAAGTGTTAGAAGAAAACCTAAGCTTCAGTCTCGATTCATCAGTGATGACCGAATCGTGAACCACACCCTCCATAGGTACAATCATCCACAAACCATAAAACAAGGTAATTGAATATTATTAATGAAACCTCAAACCTAACTATTGAACCGCAAACCATACACTTATGAAGGATCAACTCCACATGAATGATGATCCCACAGACACTCCTTCAATATGGTGCTCTATATAGTGTACCACTATAGGGATTGAACCGGACACCACGTACTACATCAGTATGCAGATAGAATACAAAGTGGCATGATGGGCCATGTACCACTATGGTACATGGTAATCCATGAACATGACTATCTACTACATCAGTATACATAAATCCCCTTTTCCCATATACCACTATGGAATTCGGGGCCTCCCCTATCCCATATAAGAAACCATTTTGTGGAATGGGATATTTTTAGGTATTGTTTCTTCCAGTTTGAACCTCACCCCTCCATTACCGTCCAATACTCCATGGTCCCTCCGCTAACTAGTCCACTAGCATAAGTCCAAAGTCTCATAAAAAGAAACTGGACCCATATGACCCGACCATCGAGTGCACCAATTCCCCTCTTTAATTCTACATACCCATGGTAAGTGGG
This sequence comes from Viscum album, assembly GCA_963277665.1. NCBI lineage: Eukaryota > Viridiplantae > Streptophyta > Magnoliopsida > Santalales > Viscaceae > Viscum > Viscum album. The sequence continues at coordinate 34,922,055 of OY728163.1, forward strand.
TTCACGAGGGCTCTCCCTACAATAGTGAGGGCTTTGGGAATGCCTGTGGGTCTACATTCCCACGGTAACCCAGAGTCTAACCTTGGGTTTCCAACGTGAACCTCACCATTTTAGGGGTTAAGGGTGATCACTTCCTTTTCCATAAAAAGAGAAATAGTGAAAAGTCTAAGGGCTTATATTCACTCCCCCTTTGATAAGGATGAAACTCCTCCCCTACCCAGAATGTGCTTCGGGCCCCTCCCACTGAGGTATGTCCCCAATATTCCGAGGTAGTTCCACACGACCTTCAATTAAATTCCATATTAAATGGTTAATTACTTTGTGTCTTCAACCCTGGTCTCCTTGTCCTCTTCCGTCGTGGGCTCTCCCTCCCCCGCCAATAGGGGAGGAAGAATGTGCATTCTTGAATCTTTCACATCCTCTTAGTTCTCACACTTAAAAAAGACTCATGTGGGCATAGAGGTTTTTGAGGATTAAAATAACCACGTAAATCTGAACTACTAGAACTCTGATTCCTAACCAAATCAGGTATGTAGGATGCCTACTCGATGGCCCATGATCAAATGGGTGATTATCCAAAATGGGTTCAGTCAACCATGCCCCCTAAAATGGGAATCTTCTACATGTAAACCCCACATAAATCTGAACATTGAGGACTCTGATTCTTGATCAAACCAGGATACGTAGAATGCCTACTCGAAGGCCCAAGCTCAAAAGGGTGCCCATCCAAAAGGGTCCACCCAATCTTGTCTATCAAATGGGAAGCTTCTGCGCAGAACCCCCTCACAATATGAACTATGTGGGTTCTTATTTCTCTCCCAAGGATATGTACAAAGCCCTTGTTATGGGATCTAACCCAAGAACAAGTCACCTCTTATCCTTGATAGATTACAGTATACTGTAGAGCGCCTTATTAGATTTCTCAAGTTAGTATCACCTCTGTATCATCAAACATATGCATGCTTATGATGATCTTGTTATCCTAGGGTAGCCTCTTGAAACACACTTCAAGAATGAACTAAGGATTCATGATCATATGAACATAGCTTAAATCCATAAGAGAGTCCCAAAACATGAAACAATACTCCCCTGAAAGGGTGTGGTTTGTCTGACCTCCTATCATCTTGACCAATGGAGTTTTTAAGTGTTGTTGGACAAATTGTCATCCAACAAGCACCTGCCTTTGGAAATAAGGTCCATGAATAATGGATACCAGGTCCATTGGGAATTATTGGCTCTACAAGTAAACCCATTGGAGACCATCCGAGGAAGTTATATATGAGAATGACTGATTGCAGAAGTGCTTGACCCCTACACAATCACCCACTGGGACCAACAGTTACTATAGGGTTAATCCAACATTCTTTAAAAGATAATGACGCCCAATGGGTCAAAACAAAAGGAATGGTGAATTCAACGAGGATCCCATCTCTATAGAAAAAGGGATGGGCAATGATTTTCATCTCACCATTTCTACACCACTCAGAAATGCACCACCTCATAGCCAGAACAACTATTGACTACCATATGTTGAAATATAGATATACCATTTTCTCCACATCATATAAGGGGTTGGTACAAAACTGAACCAACACCTCTAATGTATATATTTTTTACAATATTGGCCTCTAGATGACGTCGAATCATAACTTAACTCCTTATAAATTTCAAAAATCATTAAAAATGACACATCATACATTAATATATTATCATGACCCAAGCTTAACATACATTGATATTACATCATTTTACATGAATATTCATCACATTATAAAATTACATGAATGAGGACTATATTAGTTTATTGTATTTAAAAAAATATAACACAATCCTATAACATGGGTAAATTCATTAATTGTTTCCCACTAATATATTATCCTTTATTACACCTATAAAAAAATTTCTTCATAACCTAGGGGAAAGGAAACATAATAAAAGGTGAGATAAAATTATAAATATGGGTAAATAAAGGATATATGTTGGACTAACATGAGTATAATGGTATGAGAACATGATCATAACATTTTATGATCATGCACTGTATATCAAAGATCATATTCTTATGTCAAGTAATAAGGGTTAATAGTTCATAATACATGAATCATAAATAAATTAAAGAAAATAATCCATGAGATAATAACATAGGCATAATACATGGAGTTATGGAATACAAATATACAAATTAATTCATTCCATATATGTCAAGGATCATTTCCAAAATTTACCCAGGCACTTCATGGGGGTTTCTCCTTCTGGGATGGACACACTAGCATCCCATGTCTCATTCCTTTCCTTAGAGTGGATCTGGTTACACCTTCTTTAAGAGTGTATTAGGATTCACATTGTAACACCCTGAGATTTTATGAGAAATATTTTTTTTATTTCTTATGTTATACGCAACACCAAAGGAATCTTTCCCAACACACAATACTGACTTGGCTTGCATTACACGCAGTCACGACTTTTCTCGATAGTGTGTGTAGTACGCAATACCGGGTTTCACTAAACAATGATATATTATTATGGACTAGCCATTATGAATAGTATTAACTAAATTTTGAATTTTATAACATTATTATTCATCTTACACATTTTTTAGAACATGGTAAGAGAACAAAATAATTTTTTCGGGTAAAATAAGTATTTTTCAAAAAATGCAGTTTTTCCGCCTTTTGATAGCGCACCCACATTAAATCTAGTTTTCGACATGTTTATAAGTTCAATTTGACAAAATAGAATTCTTCATTAGAATCAGGAAACAAAAATTTACTTTGGATAAATTTTTGATACTTTTCTGATAACTTTCATATTTTGATGAATAGTAAAAATACGATAATTTTTAATTAAAAACAACTTTTTTCATTGATATAATTTATATGGTTAAATTATAATATTGAATGGTTTTATAGTATAAATAGAATATATTTTTACCATTTAATATAATGTATGTCATTAGCATTAATTTCACATTGAATTCATAAGTAAAAACATTTCAATCATTGGCAATGTTTTAACTTCTAAAACTCATTTTCTTAACAAAGGGATTAATTTTAAATTAATTACTGCAACTTATGTGTTTTTAATTTTAAAAAATGGATTCCATATTTGGAATTAGTGGGTCCAAATTTTTTTAATAGACTACTTTTAATTTTTTGGCATTATGAATAGTAACTACGGTAAATTTTATTTACCATAGTTAAAGGTAAATTAGGTAATTAAGGGTAAATATAAGATTATAAAATTACTCTAACACCTGCCAAAATCCTATTGGATGAATAAACGTCGACCCATATCACCTAAGGTCCGGAATATATTTATTTCATGGATTTTTACCATGAAATAATATAATTATTATTAAAACTAAGGAAAGTGACAATATGTCACTCTCTTAAATCTTATAAGTATAATAATTTTAATTTAGTGATAAACAAATGAAACATCGGATATAAATAGTCTCAAGAAATATTATAAAATTATCTACATCATATGAATTTATTTCTAATTTTTAGGGATTAAATAATTATCATTAATTATGACACAATAGTGATGTTGAAATTATTTTATTAATTAAAATATAAAATAAATGGTTTTAAAAATATTAAAATAAATCTAATATGAACTATTTAATGTTATCCACTAATTTTATAGATACATATTTAATTTTATAAATCTATTAAAGCTTTTAGTTCAAACATATATTCTGTATATATTTTATTTAAATTCAAATAAATGAATAGTGTCAAAATTGACACTATTGTTATTTTATAAAAATAACATATTATAAAATGGTTTAAAAATCACAAAAATATTTAAAAATTATAAATTCAAATTTATATTGTCTACAATGTCATAAAGTGTCAAATTATGGAAAATTCACAACACATATGTAATTATTTATAATAATTTAAAATTTAGAATATTATTACCACAAATAACATTAAATTGATAAATAAGGATAAATCAAGTTGATAATGTTTAAAATAAATTCCAAACATTTATAAATTTTATTGGTTTATGATATTTCAACCCTATCTCATTTAATATTCGGATATGAGTCATTTTGGAATTTTTTATGTGGGTTTGGGATTTAATATAAACTAATACTTCTTATATTTTCATAGGTGCCCCTCTCCTCCCTTATAAAAGGGCACCTCCTACCTCTCCTCCTCACACCAATTTGAGCCTTCATGCTCGGCTAAACTCTGACCATTTCACTTCCCCACTTCCTTAGAAACCTAATATAGGTACTGGTCTTCTCAAAAGACCAACTCTAGTGCCCTAAGAGAATGTTTAAAGGAGGCACTTCGAGAAAGAGGTAATACCTTCTACCGTTTTCTTCAAGTTCCATTCTTCTTATACTCCCTCTTCTTTAGTTGTTTCATTATGAAGTAATAACATAGGTATCCCTAATATACTGATATTTTATTATAAATATGAAAAAACCCTATTTACCCTCTTATCCATCCTACGGTAAACCAAATCACCGCGCGTGCATACATACAGAATACCGTCTCCACGCCGTGGTGTAATATGTTTTCCACCACCACCCTACATGTATGGGTATAATTGTCCAAATAAATAACTATATATGATTATTGTAAAGTGTTATTGATTCTGAAATATTATACATACACTTCAATACAATCCCACGATCATGGGAACGATATCATCGCTCGTGCGTACGTACGACCTACCGTCTCCACGATGTGATGCGAATCGTTCTATATGATCTTCATTGAATAATGATTATATAAATGAATTGAATGAATGAATATGATATATATCACACTAATAAAATTCTGGAAATGAGTTATCTATAACCTAAAAAGATGAATAAGAATTTATTCAACAAAACACACATAAGAACAAAAAGTAACAAACACCCGAATAACAAGTAGCAATGACATATTACTAATAAGAAGATAAGAATATGACCATATATGATATCATAAAAAGAATTATTATTATGGAATAATTCAATGAAATTATTTAAATCATTATACAGAAGGTTCAAACACTTACGAAGCAAATCAGACCTAAGGTAAGGGAAAATCTCACAATCTCATTTTTATCCAACATTGTTTATACTTCAGAATTTACTGGGGAATATTTATCATCCCAATCCATGTTTCCTCAATATGTAATATTATTTTCATCCACCTACAATTGTTTAAATCCAATTTTACCCATTGGTGAGTTTTTTTGTAAAAGATATGAAAGGTATCTTTTGTCGTTTTTAGTACGAGGTACTTTTTGTCTTTTCTGACCAAAGTGCGAGAAGAATGTTTTTTTTAACTTATACGACATGAATGGATTCATAGAACATTATTTACATGAATCTTTCTTTACAAGTTTTAATTTTTATTTTTAATCAACTTCTTTTAGTTTAAAATTTTATGACATGTTAAGAATGGAAAAATGTTTTTGAAGTAGAAAGGATATTTTCCTCAAGAATGGAGTTCAAGTGTTTTATCAAAATTTTTTTCCATCTAAGATAATATCAGGTTCTATTTCTGTCCCTATTTTTAAATTGATTTGATTATGTTATGATGAAATTATTTTTATGATGTCCTTTTATTTTATATGGATTGTGTTATGATGACATGATGTTTAAGATTCCCATTTTTATTACATTGGGTATGCTATGATGTATGATTTATGATTTTGTGGCATACATAAGAATGGTTTCATTATGAGATGGGTGGGACATATATCTCCCTCCAATTCATTGGGTAAATATTTATATCTCATGAGATATACATGGCTAGAATGGACGGTTAAACCGGTTCAGTGAAACATGACTGAAACGAGGAGTGAACTCTGTTTAGAAATGGACTTTTTCTGCTAAGATAGTCTTTGCAATGAGTCTTGACTACTAAGAAATGATTTTATTTGATTATGTGTGTATCCAACAATGCTTCATGTTTTAAGTTATGATTATTGGGATTACATTTCAATTCTATGATTTATCCCATGTTATGATCTCTTTTCGAGGATAAGATTTTCAAAATGTTATGTTATTATGAATATGATATGTTTGATATTTATTTTGTTTACCCTTACTGAGCATTTGAGCTCACCCTTTTTTATGTTTTCTTTTCCCCAGGTCAGGAAGAAGGATATTAAGCAGGATATTCCAAAAAGGGACTCTAGATATGATGAAATAATTGGGAGACAACGTAGATGATTTATGAACCAGTTGTTTATGTTTCCTAGTTTCTAAAGACACTATACCTATACGGTCCTTTCATGGTTTTCTTATATGTTGTAATAAGTATGCTTCAATTTTGAATTAATAACCATGTATGTAAAGTATGGGTCGTTATACACATGTTTCCCTTTTAACATCAGGCATATTGACTTGTTTCCCATTTTAATTTCATGAGATGTAAATCTTTACCCAATTCATTGGAGGGATATATTTGTCACGACCCGCCCTCGGGGCCCGTGCCGTGACTACCCCAAGACCGCCTTCCATAGGCCAAGGGCTGGCGACTAGCACCAAGGCGTAAATCCCAACAAAAAGGGAAGGCATTGCCTTTGAAAAGTAAACAAGCACCACAGAGTAAGAAAGCGGAAAAGTAAACACTAAGTAAAAACTGTACAAGCTGTGCTGAAAGTAAAAGGGGCCGGAAATACAAGCCCAACTGTAAAGTACAACTAAAAAGGAAAAACAGCAAGTGAAAGGAAAAACTGCAGCGTCGAGCCGTCCTCTGGAAGTCCCACCTGAAGGGTGGGTACAGATAGCCTCCACTGCTCCTCGGGTCCACCTAACCGCTCCGAGTACGTCCCGCCCAGTGGTCCACCTCCAGGTATTGTCCTGCTCCGCACGCCTCCTCCACGATCAGCGCTGTCCGTCGTCTGCAACCAACACCACGAAGTGCGGGCATAGCCCGTGCAGGGGTGAGTATAAGCTACTCAGTAGGGACCCCGAGACCCCCGAAGGTCTCCCGAAATCCACAAAGGATAAATCACGAAGAAGAGATGCAATCACGAAGTAACATCTGACACGGCTTAGGTATATGCCCATACATATACCTAAGTCATCAATTCCCCGATCGGCTCCAACGTCCGAGCCCTAGCACAACCCAGTCCACACAGGAAAGCAAAACGCATACCCACGCAGGATAGAACAACCCAATCCACAAAGGAGAGTAAACAGTAAATCCACACAGGATAGCTCAACACAATCCACAAAGGAGAGTAAACAGTAAATCCACACAGGATAGCTCAACACAATCCACAAAGGAGAGAAACACAAGATTCATCTCACACAGGTATACTTCTTCGGATGACGATAAAGATGATCACTGAACCATCTAAGTCGTCGGACCCACGAAGGATCGATAGGTACTAACCTTGCAGTGACCCACACAGGATCGGACCCACAGAGGATCGGGCCCACACAGGACCGGGCCCACGCCGGACCTGTAGGCGCTGGATCACACAGAACCGCTGAGCGCTGACCCACGCAGGATCGGACCCACACAGGATCGGGCCCACAGAGGACCGGGCCCACGCAGGACCTGTAGCACTGATCCACGTAGGATCGCTGAGTGCAGTAGTCGTCGCAGTCCGCTGAGGATCTCTGCACAGTTGTCGCCGCAGTCCACTGAGGATCTCTGCACGGTCGTCGTCGGAGTCCACGGAGGATCTCTGCACAGTCTTCGCCGCAGTCCACTGAGGATCTCTGCACGGTCGTCGCTGCCGAAGTAGCAGTCGCAGCCAGCCTAGGGTTCCCGCACACAACAAGCTCGTTCGGGAGGGTCCGCTCCACGAGCCGAGAGGCTGATACATCAACTGTCACGAAGTCCGAAGTTGATGTATCCAAAAGTTCCGTATCGACAACAGGAACTCAACGTCGCAGACGGCGCGTCAATCGGACGCCCGGTCTGAGAGTTATTGGCATTTTCGTCCCAGGGGCCCGGTTGGTTTTTAAGGCAAAACCAACCCGACCGCACTCCACCTACGTCCAAACCTCCGGCGGAGTATGCCAAAAGATCCGTCTCATTTAGAGGAATTCAACAAAGCTGACGGCACGTCAATCGGTCGTCCGTAGCTCAAGATATGAGCGTTTCCGCTCCGAGGGCCCGGTTGGTCTCGTGTACGAACCAACCCGGCCGAACTCAAAGTATTCCGAAACCTTGAGTGCGATATACTGAAACGACCGTCTCGATCCAAGGATCGCGTTGCCGCTGACGGCGATTCGTTTGGAGGCACGAAGCTCAAGTTACGGGCCTTTGAACGAAAACGTCCGAAGAAGGGGGGTACGGGCCCGGGCCGACCCGGCCCGACCCCCCCCCCCCCCCCCTCTGGGTCGGCCCGAACCGGGTCGACCCGACCCGGTTTTCCCAGCCCGGCCCGGCCAGGGCCGGTCCCGCTCGGCCGGCTCGGCCGAGCGGCCGTGCGCCGCGGGCGTTGACCCGCGACCTGAGGAAGTCGCGGCCCACGTGGGCCGCGCTGGCGAACCGCGGACGCGGCTGAGCCACGTCCCGCCTGGACGAACCGGACCCGCGCAGCTGCGGGTCCGTTGGCCGCCGCCGCCGTGGCTTCAGCCGCGGCGGCCTCGTCCGGCGGCGCGCCGGGGCGCCGCCGCCTCCGGCCGCCGGTGCCGCCGCGCCGGTGACCCGCGCCGCCGGCAACTTCCGCGGGCCGCCGACGTCGCTCCGGTGGCCCGTTTGCCTTCCCGTCTGCGCCGTTGCTCCTCCCGGGATCCGTTCTTTACTGCGGGATCGTCAAACACCCGTTGCAGCATGTTTCGTCATCGCTCGCCAAATCCGCACAAAATGAAGAACGGCGGAGGGTCGTCGTGCCGTGTTCGTTTGGCCCGTACCCTCCGCGTTAGAGATAGACAACCGGGAGAAATTTATTCCACACAGGAAACAACAATTTTTTAATAAGATTAAAAATTGTTCACAAAACGGTTCTTTAATTTCTTTAAAGAAACATTGACGGGATTTAATTAAAAAGGGGTAAATCCCATAATATAAAAATCCCTACCTCGTCGATCGTCGCGCGCGGGCGTTCTTCGCGGAAAGGATCGTCGCGGAAGAGAGGGATCGTCACGTCGTCGCGGGGAGGCGTCGCGTCGTCGCGGAATCCGGCGTTGAGTCGGTGAGCTCAACGAACCAAGAACAACAGATTTAAAATTATTAATATTTAAATCTATGTTTCGTTAAAAACCAAAAGAAAAGAACTTTTGAGAGGAAATCCGAAATCACTCACCTCAAACGGTCAGTGATCAGAGATCGGAGCGTGGAAGAATGTCACGGACGGAAGCGTCGTCGATTTCCGGGTTCGGCGTTCTTCGCGTTCTTCGCGTTCTTCGTGTTCTTCGCGAGGGAGAAGAAGAACAAGAATCCTCTCAAACCTTCTCCAAAGATTTTAGGTTGGTCTTATTTTATTAATATGCCAACACACGAAACAGGTTAAGAAACGATTGAATTAATTCGTTGAATTAATTCAACGAAAGAAATAGGCCATTTAATTCACGAAAGAAACAACCCATTTAATTCATGAAAGAAACAGCCCATTTAAATGGTCTGTTAAGAATTTAGAAAACGCGTCGGTTGACTTTCATTAAGACGGGTTTTCACGGGTGCGTTTCTTAGCGGAAAGAAACGGCGGGGCTCGTGCGGGCCCCACCTCACAAATATCCTACCAAGGGGGTAGGATATTTCTGGATAGTATCCTATCCAGTTCAACTCAGTTCAAACCGCCTTTAAGTGGCTTCAAGTGGCTTCCAAGTGGCTTAAGTGAAATAAAATAAAGTTGTCGCAAAATTATTTTATTTCTTAACTTTAAGCCCAAAAATTAAAAACCACACCCGAGCAAACACAACTCCGGAAGAGGCGTTTCTAAGCGAATACCGGCGCTGCGATTTCATCGGTGCCCTCAGAATTCAATTCCGGGCACCGGTTCAAAAGTTAGAAAAACCCGCTTGTCCGTTCGCTGAACATACCCGAGCCAAACTTCGAAAAATGATTCCGGGCACACCGGGCCTCGGAATCAGGTGCTGTCAGAAACTGCGCTCTTGTAAAATTCCAAAGAAAATTAAGAAAAAAAAATTTCCTTGAAATTTACGGGTCTTTACATTACTCCCACCTCAGGACTTTACGTCCCCGTAAAGATACATCAAAAACTAGGGAAACAAATATGGGTACTGAGCACGCATCTGAGCCTCCCCATCCCAAGTGCTCTCCTGGAGGTTCCCGTGCTGCCATCTGATGCACACAAGAGGAATCGATCTCCCACGTAGGACCCACTCCTGTCGATCCTCTATCTCCACTGGGACCTCCGTAAAAGTCGCTCCATCATCCACCTCTAGCTCCCCATAGTCAATGATGTGTGTCGGGTCGTGCACATATCTCCTCAACTGGGATACGTGGAAGACGTCGTGCACCCAGTGCAACTGAGGTGGCGGATCCAGACGATAATCCACCTCGCCAACCCTGCTGAGGACCTGGAAGGGTCCGATGAAGCGTGGAGATAACTTGCCGCCTCGGCCAAATCTCCTCAAACCACGTCGAGGTGAGACCCGCAAGAAGACGTGGTCGCCATCCTCGAACTCTAGTGGTCTCCGCCTCCTGTCAGCATATGACTTTTACCGGCTCTGTGCTATCCTCATCCGCTCCTGGATGACCTGGACCTTCTCTGTCGTGGCCCGGACCATCTCTGGTCCCACAAGTGCTGACTCTCCAGGGTCTGTCCAGAACAAAGGGGATCTGCAAGGCCTGCCGTACAACGCCTCGTAGGGTGCCATACCTATGGTGGAGTGGTAGCTGTTGTTGTATGCAAACTCTACCAAGGGTAGGTGGTCCTCCCAGCTGCGACCAAAGTCGAAGACACATGCGCGGAGCATGTCCTCGAGAGTCTGAATGGTCCTCTCCGTCTGACCATCCGTCTGAGGATGAAAGGCGGTTCTCAGACGTAGCCGCGTCCCGAACGCCTCCTGCAACCCCTTCCAAAGCCGGGAAGTAAAACGAGCGTCCCGATCGGAGACGATAGTCGATGGAACACCATGAAGTCGTACAATCTCCTGAACGTAGAGACGCCCCAAGCTCTCCACTGAGCCCTGCTCTCGGATGGGTAAGAAGTGTGCCGACTTGGTGAGTCGGTCAACAATCACCCAAATGGAGTCGTGACCTCTGGAAGTGCGTGGAAGTCCAGTCACGAAGTCCATAGATATCCCGTCCCACTTCCACTCCGGGACCTCCAAGGGCTGTACCAAACCTGCTGGTACCTGATGCTCTGCCTTCACCTGCTGGCAGGTGAGGCACCGTGAAACGAACTCTGCCACAGCCTTCTTCATGCCCGGCCACCAGTGCTGTCGTCTGAGATCCTGGTACATCTTCGCCACTCCAGGATGTACCGCCAAAGGAGAAGTGTGAAACTCTCTCAGCACCTCCTCTCGTAAGGCAACTGGTACCAAGGTACGTCCTATGAAAAGGACATCGTGCTCTGCTCCAAGGGAGAAACCATCAGGTGCCTGTCTCGAGGATATCTGTGCATGCCGTGTCTCACAGTCAACGTCCCCATGCTGTGCCTCTCTGACCCGCTGAAGAAGCGGAGGAAAGACTGTGAGAGACTGAAGGAAGGCTGCTCCGTCTCTATCCACGAAGGATATCTGCAAAGCGGCTAGCTGCTCTGTCGCCTCCTCAAGTAGCTGGATGCCCGTCCTCCTGCTGAGGGCATCCGCCACCACGTTCCCCTTACCAGGAGTATAGACTATCTCAAAGTCATAGTCCTGGAGGAACTCGAGCCATCGCCGTTGTGTCAGGTTCAGGTCCTTCTGAGAGAAGATGTACCTGAGACTCTGGTGGTCCGAAAAGACTGTGAAGCGCTCGCCCATCAGATAGTGTCGCCATGTCTTCAGGGCAAAGACCACTGCTTCCAACTCCATGTCATGGGTAGCGTAGTTCTGCTCATGAGGCCTCAACTGACATGATCCGTAGGCAATCACGGCCCGCTCCTACATCAGGACACACCCGAGTCCGGTCCCTGATGCATCGCAGTAGACTACGTATCCAACTCCCTCCTCAGGCAACCTCAAGATAGGTGCGCTGGTCAACCTCTACCTCAGCTCCTGGAAGCTCTGCTGACATCTGTCTGACCACACGAAGGGTTTCCCCTTCTTCGTCAATGCTGAGAGTGGGGCCGCAACTCTGGAGAAGTCCGGCACAAATCTCCGATAGTATCCGGCTAGTCCCAAGAAACTCCGCACCTCTGTCACGCTCTTGGGTGGCTCCCAAGCTAGCACTGCCTCGATCTTTGCGGGATCCACTGCAACTCCCGCCTCAGAAATGAAGTGCCCCAAGAAGTGGACCTCACGTAACCAGAACTGACACTTCGAGAGCTTGCCATAAAGCTGGTGCTCTCGGAGTGTGTCTAGTACAACACGCAGGTGGTAGGCGTGCTCCTCCTCCGTCGTCGAGTACACCAAAATGTTGTCGATGAAGACCATGACAAATCGATTGAGGTATGGCTGGAAGATCCTGTTCATGAGGCTCATGAACACTGCTGGAGCGTTGGTCAGACCGAAAGGCATAACCAAGAACTCATAGTGGCCATACCGACACCTGAAGGCCGTCTTCTGCACATCCTCGTCTCGAACTCTAAGCTGATGATAGCCTGACCTGAGGTCTATCTTCGAGAACCACCGTGCTCCCTTGAGCGGGTCAAAGAGGTCATCAATCCTGGGAAGCGGATACTTGTTCCTCAATGTCACCTGATTCAGGCGACGATAATCGACACACAGTCGCAAGCTCCCGTTTGCCTTCTTGGCGAACAAAATCGGGGAAGCCCAGGGCGAAACACTGGGTCGGATGAACCCCTTTCCCTGCAAGTCCTCCAACTGTACCCGCAGCTCTCGAAGCTCAGCGGGGGCCATCGGATATGCTGGGGTGGATATCGGGGCTGTTCCGGGGTACAGGTCAATATAAAAGTCTACCTCTCTGCGAGGAGGTAGTCCTGGAACGTCGTCGGGAAAGACGTCCGCGTACTGATCCACCACTGCAGGAAAACTGGGAATCCGCACGTCAACTGCTCCCAGGATGAGGCTATCCAACTGATGAGTGATGGGCTGACCTCTCCTCTGCGTGAGTCCATCCTGTGCTGCTAAGGCTCCCTTCTCGCCGGTGAAGGTGAACCTGCTTCCGTCAGTGCGCACACATCGCACCTTGCGCCTAATGCAGTCAATCTGAGCATGGATCGTAGATAACCAATCCATGCCCAATATGACGTCGTAAGGCCTCGACGCTGCTACAAGAAGATCCCAGCCGAAGCTCTCGCCTCCTAGAGTAATCTCACACTGCCGGCACCAGTGCGTAATTGTAGAGACCCATATCTTGACGTACATTGACATTACATTACTTTTGCGGAATACTTAGTACATTAAAAAAACACACACACAAGGACCGTAATAGTTTAGTGTCTTTGGAAACTCGGACTATAATCTTCTAATCGTGGTGAAAGATCTTCAAAATCTCCCATAAAGATCTTCCTCCTTTTTTTACCTGAAACCTTTCTTTATATCCTGGGGAAAAGAAAACATAAAAGGGTGAGCTCAAATGCTCACTAAGGGTAAACAAAATAAATATCAATCACATCATATTCATAAGAACATAGCATTTTGGAAATCATAACCTGCAAAAGAGAGCATAATTTCATAATCATGGGATAAATCATGGCAGTGAAAAAATAATCCCAATAATCATAACTTAAAACATGAAACTTTGTGGCATACACACATAATCATAGAGAATCATTTCTTGTTAGTCAAGACTAATTGCCAAGACTATCTTAGTGGACAAAGTCCCTTTCTGAATCGAGTAACCCTCGTTTCAGTCCTGTTTCACTGAACCGGTATAACCTACCGTTCCAGCCCTGTCTATCTCATGAGATATAAAATCTTTACCCAATGCATTGGAGGGAGATATAGGTCCCACCCGTCTTATAATTAATCCTTTCTTATGTGTGCCACATAATCATAAAACATACATCATCGCATAACACATGTAACAAAAATGGGATTCTTGAAACATCATGACATCATAAATCAATTCATATAAGATAAAGGAATTCATAAAAATAATTCCATCACAACATGATCAAATCAATGTAATAATAGGGATAAAAATATAACCCTTTATTATCTTAGATGGAAAATAATTTTGATAAAACACTTGAACTCCATTCTTGAGGAAAATATCCTTTCTTCTTCAAAAACATTTTTCCTTTCATAACATGTCATACAACTTTAAAATAAAAGAAGTTGATTAAAAATAAACTTGAAAACTTGTAAAGGAAGCTTCTTTGAAGTAATGTTTTAAAAATCCATTCATTCCGTATAAGTTAAAAAAAACATTCTTCGTACTTTTGTCGGAAAAGTCAAAAAGTACCTCGTACGAAAAAACGACAAAAGATTACTTTCATATAAAAACTCACCGAAGGGTAAAATTGGATTTAAAATATTGTAAGTGGATGGAAACAATATTACATATTTAGGGAACATGGATGTGGATGATAAAAATACACCCCAGTAAATACTCACGAATAAACAATCTCGGATAAAAATGAGATTGTGATATTTCCCTTACCTTAGGTCCGATTTGCTTTGTACGTGTCCGAAGCTCCTGTATAATGGTTTAAATAATTTCATTGACTTATTAAAGAATCATATTCATTGTTATGATATCATATATGATTCACTTATGACATTATATTACCCGTTCTTTTGTAAATTCCATGTTAAAGAAGCGTTTTGGGTAAAATCGTTTCTTTTATCGTAGGTGTTTTGACTTGTTGTTATTGACATTATTATTACTTATATCATGATTTACTTACTTACAGAATATAAAATATGATTTATATATCATATATATTCAGTATATATATATATATATAATAGATAGATAAATGAAATGAAAAACACCGTTCATGGAGACGGTAGTCCGTACGTACGCATGAACGCTGTTTTCCTTTCCCTATTGTCTTGAATGGAAGTAAGTAGATGACATACATATATATATATATATATATATATATATACATAAATCCAGTATCTTTATAATGTCATATATTTCATTATTATTTATTATATATACTTTATAATCATTCTTAAATGGTTAACATGGAGAATGAATCTCATCGCGTCGTGGAGACGGTAGTCCGTACGTACGCACGAGCGATGATATCATTTCCATAAATATTAAATTGAATTGGAGTGGATTATACAATATATCAGAATCAATATGATGTTTTAATAACTATGTATAGTTATTCTTTACACCATTATACCCATCCATGTAAGGTGGTGGTGGAAAATAGATTACACCACGGCGTGGAGATGGTATTCCGTACGTACGCACGCGCGGTGATTTCTTCTTCCGTAGGATAGATAGATGGTGAAATTGGGTTGTTTCATACTTATAATAACATATCAGTATATGAGTGATACTGATGTTATTACTTCATAATTAAACAACCTAAGAAGAAGAAGTGGAAGAAGAAATAAAGATGAAAGAATTGGTAACGGTAATTACCTCTTCTTTGAAGCGCCTTTTGGAGACCTCCTCTTAGGGAACTAAAATTGGTCTTTGAGGAAGACCAGAACCTCTAGGATGTTTCTAGGGAAGTGGAGAAGAGATTTTGGCAGGGTTTGGACGAGCTTGAGTGCTCAAATTGGTGTGAGGAGGAGGGGGAGGAGGTGCCCTTTTATAAGGGAGGAGAGGGGCACCTTAGGAATATCTCAAAATATTATTTTATATTAAAGTAAAAATCGGTTTATAATGGCTCCAAAGGGTCTTATTTCGAAGCTAAAGTGGTGATGGGTCGAACTCCTATCAACCAATAGTATTTAGACAAGTTTAGGTTCTTATTTTAACCTTATCAATTAGATTTAACTCTAAGTTAAATAATTTAACTTTTACCGTGTCTTTTTGTTTTCTTTCCCTATATGGTTAATACACTTACTATAACATGCCAAACGAACCCCAAATTGTTTATTATTAATATAAATATCCTTATCTAAGTCATTTGGCCGAACCTTAGATTTTTAGGAATAAAATAACAATTAATAATATAATATTTTATTTAAAAAATATTTTGTGTCAATTTTGACACTATTTGATATATGATTTTTGTGAAAGTCATAACAGAATTATATGTTCGAACCAAGTTGATTAAATCAACACTAATATATCATAGTAACCTAGAAAATTAGTGGAATTCATAAAAAGTCTCAAATTACATTCATTTGAGTATTTATAACATCAATTATGTTAATATTTCCTTAAAAGGGTAATTACTGCATCATTGTTGTGTCATAAATAAATTAATTTATTTAAAGTCTAAAAATTATAAATAAAATATCATTATGTAGGAAATCTTTTTAGCTTTATAATTAATATTTATAGTCGAATTTATCTTATGTATAACCCCATATTAAAAATGTTTTAGTGAATAAACTTTGGTTTTAACTCTTTTAACTCTTCTTTGAATTAAATAATAATAAATGTCCTAATCTAATCCAAGTGGGCCTAAATGATAATATTTTACACTTAAGGTTGTTTTTTGTCGAGATACACTTGTCCAATAGAGTTAGGACATGTGTTAGGGTAATATTAATATCATTCTTACCCTTAATTACCCTATTTACTTTTAACCGTGCTAAATAAAAGTAAAAAGTTACTATTCACCAAAAATTATTTTCATCTCATTGAACCACATTTTACTTACTGACATCAACCGTGTCTCTCGGATTTTTGAAATTCCATTCACAGAAGCGGTAAAATTAAGTTTTATGAAAAATTCAGTTTTTTAACTACCACTTAGTAGTTTCACTATTCATCAAAAAATGAAGGTTTTCAGAAAAATGCCAAAATTTCATCCTAAGCTATATTTCATATTCCGAATTCAAAAATGAAGTCTATTTTACCAAATTCATAACATAGAAGTTTCATTAATTAATTTTATAATTAAATCCCGCTGTTAAAACAAATAGCGTGTTTTTAAGAAACAATATCTATCAAAAGATTGACACTTGTTTATGTCTGGTTTAAATGTGCAATTACATCCAATGACCAACATTGTATTAAATTGTAAAAATATATTCTAAATATACTTTAAAACTACTCCAATTAATAATTTATCACTATTAATTATTTCGATTAAAAAAGTTGTTTTTTAAATATAATTTAGTAATTTTCACTTTTCATCAGAATATGAAAGTTATCCGAAATGTACCAAAATTTCACCTTAGGCTAAATTAGATACTCTGAATCCAAAAATGAAGTTCATTTTGAAAAATAAGATTTACAGAATTTTAAAAAGTGGTTATTACTATTCATAACGGCTAGTTTTAATAACATTTTAATAGCATATCGCTGTTTAGTGAAACTCGTTATTGCGTACTACACACGCTATCGAGGAAGGTCGCGATTGCGTGTAATGCAAGGCAAGTCAAGGATGCGTGTTGTGCAAGCTCCTTTTGGTGTAGCGTACAACACAAGACATTAATAAAATTAAAAAGAATATTTTTTATAAAATCTTGGGCTGTTACATTCTACCCCCCTTAAAATGAATTTCGCCCTCGAAATTCGTCGGGGTTATAAATGGTTTACTATTTGAAAGTTTCTTTAATAGAAACCCACATCGTAAAAAGGAATATCAAAACCAATATTTAAAAACAAAAGTATGAAACGTAACGGTTACCCAAATAAACTAATCATTGGGTTTCCACATAGGTGAAAATATGGATATGGAAGAGAAATCTAACCATCATGTTCTGATGGAGAGTGGTAGAGAACATGGCTATGGAAAAGCCAATAATCACAAATCCATAAATTTGTGACGATCTAAGGTACCATCCGATTCATCAGGTATAAGATCACTAGGACCACATTTTTGGTTTTCAAGATCATTTCCCTAAAGTTGAAAATTTGAATTGGAATAAATACTTTCTTTATTTTGGTACAATCTCACTATTGTTCGTGCCTAGAACAATTTCCACTTCATCTCTTAAATGAAGTTGAATTTGTTATTCGTGAAGTGTTAGCAGATCATGTGATGGAATGACGGGTCATTCCATCTGTCTCAAACAAAAGGTTAGCAAAAATTATATACATAAGTCGATCTATAGTGAGATTAATCATATATAGTTCCTAAAATGGACTTATACTTTAAAACTAGTTTCTACTAAACAGGGACTTCCTGTAGGCCAGTGGTAGGCGATAAAGGCCAGTCGCACTTCGGTTGTGGGTTCGATTCCCACAGCCTTGTCCGAAGCGATGGGCTGTCGCCCGTCCTGCAGGTTGTCCTTTTTCTAAAACTATATTACTATAACATCCCATAAATAATATCGAATAAACTTCTATCCTTAAACAATACTAACTTATGTCCAACATAATCCATTCCAATCTTTAGTCCTATCCATAATACTGCAGTCCATTCTCATAACATAGTGAAAACGATTACCAGAGATTTAATACCGTCGTTGATCCCCATATATCATAAGATATATCTTGTTGGACACATTCCAAACATTCAAAGGCCTTAATCTTATACTCTCTTGAATACCCATTGAACCTTAGTGAAAACTTGAATTCAGTTAAAAGTTAACACTTTCCACATACCAAAATCCTCAAAATTCTATATACTCAAACCATGATATCACTTAGTCCTTATATCAATCATGAGCTCATGAATACTGTTAAACATTTCATTTTCTCGTTTTCCCTTCATTATGCGCATAATATCTCAATCACTTTGAATACCACATTAGACCAATACATAAATATTCCAATATTCCATGATACAACATTATTTTGGAATCCCATTACATAAAAACTTAATCATTCCACCACATCGTTGTCATATTCAACATTGCCAATAGTGATCGCATGTGACTTCCCTTTGTCCTTTGCCTTAAGCGGTTGCTCATGTCGATCATCACTAACCCTTGGATTAGGGCATTTATTGGCATAATGTCCCATCTCCTTACACTTGAAGCATTGAAGTGTTGGTTGTGCGTTCTCTGCAGTGTTTGCTTTATTCACTTCATTAGAATCCCTTTTTCCATTACTTCGACACTCAGCTGCTCGATGACCTTCTTTTCCACACTTAAAACATTTTCTAGTCCCTTTAAGTCAATCTCCACCATGCTTCTTTCCACACTTTGTGCATAAGGAAACATTCATCTTCTTTTCACCATTATTCTGAGATTTCTCCTTGAACTCCATCTGTCGTTTCCTGTCAAAACCATGAGATGGATATGTAACACCAACTTCCATTTCTACCTTGATAGCACAACGCACAATTTCTTCATAGCTACTGAAGTCTCTTATAGCTAATGCCCTTCGAAGACTTGGTTTTAAGCCACTGAAAAATCGATCAACTTTACTTTCAGGTTGGATGATAATGCCAGATGCATACCTTGCAAGTCTTGTAAAATTCGCTTCGTATATACCAACAGATTCATCATCCTTTTGCTTTAGTTCAAGAAACTCCTTCTCCATCTTCGTTCGAAGAATACGAGGGAAGTACTTACTGAAAAACAAGTTCTTGAACTCGTCCCATTCCATGGAATCAATTTCATCTCTTTGCCTCGTATTCTTGATAAGATTCCACCATTGATCAGCTTCACCTTCCAAACGATATACTGCTAAGATGACTTTATCATGTTCAGAACATTGAAGAACTGAAAATATCTTTTCAGTAGTACTAATCCATTGTTCAGCAACTAATGGATCAGTAGACCCACTGAAAGAAGGCGGACGCTGCCTCATGAAGGATTCAACAGAATGTTGCTCATTCCTTTGCTCGTTTGGAAGTCCTGCATGATTCATAGCTTGAGAAAGTTGTGTAAGCATGGCTACAAGATTTTGCATTCCAGCTCCCATATCATTTGGTTGCTCAGGGGGACAATCATTGCATTGTCCATTGCATTGATCAACACGGTTCCTTCGGGTTCCAGCCATCGTCTAAAATCCCAAAAGAATAGTGTGAGAGGCCAAAATCATGCTAGGGAAAACAACATAATAAAGGGGTAGTACCCTCAATATCTAACATCTTAGGTAAAATTATAAGATCGTTAGAGCAATTAGAGGACTATAACCTATACGTATACTTAACCTTAGAGACATCCCTAGACATACCTTAGAAATATCTCTAGGGATCTCACTAACGTTTTTGCATCCTAGTTTCCAAAGGTTGACTAAACCTTTCCTCTGATACCAACTGTAGAGACCCGTATCTTGACGTACATTGACATTACATTACTTTTGCGGAATACTTAGTACATTACAAAAACACACACACAAGGACCGTAATAGTTTAGTGTCTTTGGAAACTCGGACTATAATCTTCTAATTGTGGTGAAAGATCTTCAAAATCTCCCATAAAGATCTTCCTCCTTTTTTTTACCTAAAACCTTTCTTTATATCCTGGGGAAAAGAAAACATAAAAGGGTGAGCTCAAATGCTCAGTAAGGGTAAACAAAATAAATATCAATCACATCATATTCATAAGAACATAGCATTTTGGAAATCATAACCTGCAAAAGAGAGCATAATTTCATAATCATGGGATAAATCATGGCAGTGAAAAAATAATCCCAATAATCATAACTTAAAACATGAAACTTTGTGGCATACATACATAATCATAGAGAATCATTTCTTGTTAGTCAAGACTAATTTCCAAGACTATCTTAGTGGACAAAGTCCCTTTCTGAATCGAGTAACCCTCGTTTCAGTCCTGTTTCACTGAACCGGTATAACCTACCGTTCCAGCCCTGTCTATCTCATGAGATATAAAATCTTTACCCAATGAATTGGAGGGAGATATAGGTCCCACCCATCTTATAATGAATCCTTTCTTATGTGTGCCACATAATAATAAAACATACATCATCGCATAACACATGTAACAAAAATGGGATTCTTGAAACATCATGACATCATAAATCAATTCATATAAGATAAAGGAATTCATAAAAATAATTCCATCACAACATGATCAAATCAATGTAATAATAGGGATAAAAATATAACCCATTATTATCTTAGATGGAAAATAATTTTGATAAAACACTTGAACTCCATTCTTGAGGAAAATATCCTTTCTTCTTCAAAAACATTTTTCCTTTCATAACATATCATACAACTTTAAAATAAAAGAAGTTGATTAAAAATAAACTTGAAAACTTTTAAAGGAAGCTTCTTTGAAGTAATGTTTTAAAAATCCATTCATGTCGTATAAGTTAAAAAAAACATTCTTCGTACTTTTGTCGGAAAAGTCAAAAAGTACCTCGTACGAAAAAACGACAAAAGATTCCTTTCATATAAAAATCACCGAAGGTTAAAATTGGATTTAAACTATTGTAAGTGGATGGAAACAATATTACATATTGAGGGAACATGGATGTGGATGATAAAAATACACCCCAGTAAATACTCACGAATAAACAATCTCGGATAAAAATGAGATTGTGATATTTCCCTTACCTTAGGTCCGATTTGCTTTGTACGTGTCCGAAGCTCCTGTATAATGGTTTAAATAATGTCATTGACTTATTAAAGAATCATATTCATTGTTATGATATCATATATGGTTCACTTATGACATTATATTACCCGTTATTTTGTAAATTCCATGTTAAAGAAGCGTTTTGGGTAAAATCGTTTCTTTTATCGTAGGTGTTTTGACTTGTTGTTATTGACATTATTATTACTTATATCATGATTTACTTACTTCCAGAATATAAAATATGATTTATATATCATATATATTCAGTATATATATATATAATAGATAGATAAATGAAATGAAAAACACCGTTCATGGAGACGGTAGTCCGTACGTACGCATGAACGCTGTTTTCCTTTACCTATTGTCTTGAATGGATGTAAGTAGATGACATACATATATATATATACATAAATCCAGTAGCTTTATAATGTCATATATTTCATTATTATTTCTTATATATACTTTATAATCATTCTTAAATGGTTAACATGGAGAATGAATCTCATCGCGTCGTGGAGACGGTAGTCCGTACGTACGCACGAGCGATGATATCATTTCCATAAATATTGAATTGAATTGGAGTGGATTATACAATATATCAGAATCAATATGATGTTTTAATAACTATGTATAGTTATTCTTTACACCATTATACCCATCCATGTAAGGTGGTGGTGGAAAATAGATTACACCATTGCGTGGAGACGGTATTCCGTACGTACGCACGCGCGGTGATTTCTTTTTCTGTAGGATAGATAGATGGTGAAATAGGGTTGTTTCATACTTATAATAACATATCATTATAAGAGTGATACTGATGTTATTACTTCATAATGAAACAACCTAAGAAGAAGAAGTGGAAGAAGAAATAAAGATGAAAGAATTGGTAACGGTAATTACCTCTTCTTTGAAGCGCCTTTTGGAGACCTCCTCTTAGGGAACTAAAATTGGTCTTTGAGGAAGACCACTCTAGGATGTTGCTAGGGAAGTGGAAAAGAGATTTTGGTAGGGGTTGGCCGAGCTTGAGTGCTCAAATTGGTGTGAGGAGGAGGGGGAGGAGGTGCCCTTTTATAAGGGAGGAGAGGGGCACCTTAGGAATATCTCAAAATATTATTTTATATTAAAGTAAATATCGGTTTATAATGGTTCCAAAGGGTATTATTTCGAAGCTAAAGTGGGTATGGGTCGAAAGCCTATCAACCAATAGGATTTAGACAAGTTTAGGTTCTTATTTTACCCTTATCAATTAGATTTAACTCTAAGTTAAATAATTTAACTTTTACCGTGTCTTTTTGTTTTCTTTCACTATATGGTTAATACACTTACTATAACATGCCAAACGAACCCAAAATTGTTTATTATTAATATAAATATCCTTATATAAGTCATTTGGCCGAACCTTAGATTTTTAGGAATAAAATAACAATTAATAATACAATATTTGATTTAAAAACTATTTTGTGTCAATTTTGACACTATTTGATATATGATTTTTGTGAAAGTCATAACAGAATTATATGTTCGAAACAAGTTGGTTAAATCAACCATAATATATCATAGTAACCTAGAAAATTAGTGGAATTCATAAACAGTCTCAAATTACATTCATTTGGGTATTCATAACATCAATTATGTTAATATTTCCTTAAAAGGGTAATTACTGCATCATCGTTGTGTCACAAATAAATTAATTTATTTAAAGTCTAAAAATTATAAATAAAATATCATTATGTAGGAAATCGTTTTAGCTTTCTAATGAATATTTATAGTCGAATTTATATTATGTATAACCCCATATTAAAAATGTTTTAGTGAATAAACTTTGATTTTAACTCTTTTAACTCTTCTTTGAATTAAATAACAATAAATGTCCTAATCTAATCCAAGTGGGCCTAAATGATAATGTTTTACACTTAAGGTTGTTTTTGGTCGAGATACACTTGTCCAATAGAGTTAGGACATGTTTTAGGGTAATATTAATATCATTCTTACCCTTAATTACCCTATTTACTTTTAACCGTGGTAAATAAAAGTAAAAAGTTACTATTCACCAAAAATTATTTTCATCTCATTGAACCAAATTTTACTTACTGACATCAACCGTGTCTCTCGGATTTTTGAAATTCCATTCACAAAAGCGGTAAAATTAAGTTTTATGAAAAATTCAGTTTTTTAACTACCACTTAGTAGTTTCACTATTCATCAAAAAATGAAGGTTTTCAGAAAAATGCCAAAATTTCATCCTAAGCTATATTTCATATTCCGAATTCAATAATGAAGTCTATTTTACCAAATTCATAACATAGAAGTTGCATTAATTAATTTTATAATTAAATCCCGCTGTTAAAACAAATAGCGTTTTTTTAAGAAACAATATCTATCAAAAGATTGACACTTGTTTATGTCTGGTTTAAATGTGCAATTACATCCAATGAACAACATTGTATTAAATTGTAAAAATATATTCGAAATATACTTTAAAACTACTCCAATTAATAATTTATCACTATTAATTTTTTCGATTAAAAAAGTTTTTTTTTAATTATAATTTAGTAATTTTCACTTTTCATCAGAATATGAAAGTTATCCGAAATGTACCAAAATTTCACCTTAGGCTAAATTCGATACTCCGAATCCAAAAATGAAGTTCATTTTGAAAAATAAGATTTATAGAATTTTAAAAAGTGGTTATTACTATTCATAATGGCTAGTTTTAATAACATTTTAATAGCATATCGCTGTTTAGTGAAACTCGTTATTGCGTACTACACACGCTATCGAGGAAGGTCGCGATTGCGTGTAATGCAAGGCAAGTCAAGGATGCGTGTTGTGCAAGCTCCTTTTGGTGTAGCGTACAACACAAGACATTAATAAAATTAAAAAGAATATTTTTTATAAAATCTTGGGCTGTTACAGTAATCGTCGAGTCTGCTCCCGTAGGAGTCTCTAGCCGTAAGGATCGAGCCAACGGCTCTGTCGGAATCTCCGAGCTCTGAACAAGGGCAGTGGCTATGAAAGAGTGACTCGCTCCTGTGTCTATCAGAACTACAACAAGGGTGGAATAGACACAGATCGTACCTCGAATCATCTCTGGCGCACCGTGGTCGTAGGCCTCCGCTGCCTGGAGGTGAGCCTGTCTCTGCCCGCCAGCTCCCTATGGTCGGGGCGGGCCTCCTGGTGGAGGTGGTGGCAGAGCCTCAAAGCGTCGCCCACCACCTGCTGCTCGTCCATATCCTCTGCCTCGTCCGCCTCCTCCCTGCAGACCGCCACGGTCGACCCTCTGCCTCTGCCTGGGTGGTCCCTCCACCGTCTGCTGACCCTCAGTATGATGGGTCGGGCAGTCACGAGCCATGTGGCCCTGCCCGCCGCACTCGTAGCACTGCCTGCCTCTCGGAAGACTGGCTCCGGGATGGGTGCCCTGCACTGCTGAGCCAGTGTCCCGAGGTCGCCTGCCGGAAGGTCTGGTCCGCCTGGAACCCTGAGTCATCCGCCGGCTACCAGCTGCCGAAGACTCCGCTATCTGCCGCCCTGCGGTAGGTCTCGCTGTGGACTCAGCCAGGAAGCTCTCGATCAGGAGGGCTCGCGCCAGTACTCCTGCCTGGGTCGGGATGCTGAGGGAGATCAGCGATGCCCTGATCTCGTGTCTCAATCCCTGCTCGAAGGTCCGGGCCCGGAAGAAGGGGTCCCGTACCATGTCTGTCGAGTATCAAGAAAGGTCGTTGAACCTCGCCGCGTACTGAGCGACCGTCAAGCTGCCCTGCCGCAGCTGAAGAAGCTCCTGGATGCGCACCGCTCGGAGGGTGGCCGGGATGAACTCTGAGCGGAAGAGGCTCTCGAAGTCCGTCCAGATGAGGGTGGCCTCATCGTGTACCTGGAGCATCAGGCTCCACCAGCGTCCGGATGCTGCGTGCAGTAGGCTCGCCGCGAGGATCACCATGAGGTCTGCTGGTGTCCTCACTAGCCTGAAAACTCGGACGACCGCCTCCAGCCAGTCCTCGGCTGCCTGGGGGTCCGACTCCCCACGGAACCTGGGTGGTCGCTGGCGCTGGAACTCGTGCAGAGCTCCGAGGCATTGTGCGTCATCAGCTGCCAGTGCTGGAAGCATCGGGGGCTCGACGGGTAAAGGTATCGCCGGTGCCTCTGCTGTCAACGGGCCCTGTACCGAGGCCTCGTCGCTCGGCGGGCTGTCGTCACGCCCTACTCTAGGAACCCTAGCTGGCTGCTGTCGTCGTGCCATCCTGAAAAGGAAACAAGTATGCCACGGTCAGAACAGTATACCTGGTGAGCTGACACAAGTAATCACAAAGAAAACTTGAAACACACATGCAATCAATGTTTTCGTGCATTAAGTCGGGAATCAGAAGTCAGGGTCCTGGTGTATGGATACGTCGGCCGCCGCACCAACACTGGACTCCCTGGACTGATAACCACACTCAATACGCTAAACACTATTGCTTCACATAGAAGAAAGATCAGAGTCTGCGGTAGAACCGACCACCTCTGATACCAATTTGTCACGACCCGCCCTCGGGGCCCGTGCCGTGACTACCCCAAGCCCGCCTTCCATAGGCCAGGGGCTGGAGACTAGCACCAAGGTGTAAATCCCAACAAAAAGGGAAGGCATTACCTTTGAAAAGTAAACAAGCACCACAGAGTAAGCAAGCGGAAAATTAAACACTAAGTAAAAACTGTACAAGCTGTGATGAAAGTAAAAGGGGCCGGAAATAAAAGCCCAACTGTAAAGTACAACTAAAAAGGAAAAACAGAAACTGAAAGGAAAAACTGCAGCGTCGAGCCATCCTCTGGAAGTCCCACCTGAAGGGTGGGTACAGATAGCCTCCACTGCTCCTCGGGTCCACCTAACCGCTCCGAGTACGTCCCTCCCAGTGGTCAATCTCCAGGTACTGTCCTGCTCCGCACACCTCCTCCACGATCAGCGCTGTCCATCGTCTGCAACCAACACCACGAAGTGCGGGCATAGCCCGTGCAGGGGTGAGTATAAGCTACTCAGTAGGGACCCCGAGACCCCCGAAGGTCTCCCGAAATCCACATAGGATAAATCACGAAGAAGAGATGCAATCACGAAGTAACATCTGACACAGCTTAGGTATATTCCCATACATATACCTAAGTCATCAATTCCCCGATCGGATCCAACGTCCGAGCCCTAGCACAACCCAGTCCACACAGGAAAGCAAAACGCATACCCACGCAGGATAGAACAACACAATCCACAAAGGAGAGTAAACAGTAAATCCACACAGGATAGCTCAACACAATCCACAAAGGAGAGTAAACAGTAAATCCACACAGGATAGCTCAACACAATCCACAAAGGAGAGAAACACAAGATTCATCTCACACAGGTATACTTCTTCAGATGACGATAAAGATGATCACTGAACCATCTAAGTCGTCGGACCCACGAAGGATCGATAGGTACTAACCTTGCAGTGACCCACACAGGATCGGACCCACACAGGATCGGGCCCACACAGGACCGGGCCCATGCAGGACCTGTAGGCGCTGGCTCACACAGAACCGCTGAGCGCTGACCCATGCAGGATCGGACCCACACAGGATCGGGCCCACACAGGACCGGGCCCACGCAGGACCTGTAGCACTGATCCACGTAGGATCGCTGAGTGCAGTAGTCGTCGTAGTCCGCTGAGGATCTCTGCACAGTCGTCGCCGCAGTCCACTGAGGATCTCTGCACGGTCGTCGTCGGAGTCCACGGAGGATCTCTGCACAGTCGTCGCCGCAGTCCACTGAGGATCTCTGCACGGTCGTCGTCGGAGTCCACGGAGGATCTCTGCACAGTCGTCGCCGCAGTCCACTGAGGATCTCTGCACGGTCGTCGCTGCCGAAGTAGCAGTCGCAACCAGCCTAGGGTTCCCGCACACAGCAAGCTCGTTCGGGAGGGTCCGCTCCACGAGCCGAGAGGCTGATACATCAACTGTCACGAAGTCCGAAGTTGATGTATCCAAAAGTTCCGTATCGACAACAGGAACTCAACGTCGCAGACGGCGCGTCAATCGGACGCCCGGTCTGAGAGTTATTGGCATTTTCGTCCCAGGGGCCCGGTTGGTTTTTAAGGCAAAACCAACCTGACCGCACTCCACCTGCGTCCAAACCTCGGGCGGAGTATGACAAAAGATCCGTCTCACTTAGAGAAATTCAACAAAGCTGAAGGCACGTCAATCGGTCGTCCGTAGCTCAAGATATGAGCGTTTCCGCTCCGAGGGCCCGGTTGGTCTCGTGTACGAACCAACCCGGCCGAACTCAAAGTATTCCGAAACCTTGAGTGAGATATACTGAAACGACCGTCTCGATCCAAGGATCGCGTTGCCGCTGACGACGAGTCGTTTGGAGGCACGAAGCTCAAGTTACAAGCGTTTGAACGAAAACGTCCTAAGAAGGGGGGTACGGGCCCGGGCCGACCCGGGCCGACCCCCCCCCCCTCTGGGTCGGCCCGAACCGGGTCGACCCGGTTGGCCCGGCTCGGCCCGGCCAGGGCCGGTCCGGCTCGGCCGAGCGGCCGAGCGCCGCGGGCATTGACCCGCGGCCTGAGGAAGTCGTGGCCCGCGTGGGCCGCGCTGGCGAACCGCGGACGCGGCTGAGCCGCGTCCCGCCTGGACGAACCGGACCCGCGCGGCCGCGGGTCCGTTGGCCGCCGCCGCCGTGGCTTCAGCCGCGGCGGCCTCGTCCGGCAGCGCGCCGGGGCGCCGCCGCCTCCGGCCGCCGGCGCCGCCGCGCCGGTGACCCGCGCCGCCGACAACTTCCGCGGGCCGCCGGCGTCGCTCCGGGGGCCCGTTTTCCTTCCCGTCTGCGCCGTTGCTCCTCCCGGGATCCGTTCTTTACTGCGGGATCGTCAAACACCCATTGAAGCATGTTTCATCGTCGCCCGCCAAATCCGCACAAAACGAAGAACGACGGAGGGTCGTCGGGCCGTGTTCGTTTGGCCCGCACCCTCCGCGTTAGAGATAGACAACCGGGAGGAATTTATTCCACACAGGAAACAACAATTTTTTAATAAGATTAAAAATTGTTCACAAAACGGTTCTTTAATTTCTTTAAAGAAACATTGACGGGATTTAATTAAAAAGGGGTAAATCCCATAATATAAAAATCCCTACCTCATCGATCGTCGCGTGCAGGCGTTCTTCGCGGAAAGGATCGTCGCGGAAGAGAGGGATCGTCGCGTCGTCGTGGGGAGGCGTCGCGTCGTCGCGGAATCCGGCGTTGAGTCGGCGAGCTCAACGAACCAAGAACAACAAATTTAAAATTATTAATATTTAAATCTGTGTTTCGTTAAAAACCAAAAGAAAAGAACTTTTGAGAGGAAATCCGAAATCACTCACCTCAAACGGTCGGTGATCGGAGATCGGAGCGTGGAAGAACGTCACGGACGGAAGCGTCGTCGATTTCCGGGTTCGGCGTTCTTCGCGTTCTTCGCGTTCTTCGCGTTCTTCGTGTTATTCGCGAGGGAGAAGAAGAACAAGAATCCTCTCAAACCTTCTCCAAAGATTTTAGGTTGGTCTTATTTTATTAATATGCCAACACACGAAACAGGTTAAGAAACGATTGAATTAATTCTTTGAATTAATTCAACGAAAGAAACAGGCCATTTAATTCACGAAAGAAACAGCCCATTTAATTCACGAAAGAAACAACCCATTTAAATGGTCTGTTAAGAATTTAGAAAACGCGTCGGTTGACTTTCATTAAGACGGGTTTTCACGGGTGCGTTTCTTAGCAGAAAGAAACGGCGGGGCTCATGCGGGCCCCACCTCACAAATATCCTACCAAGGGGGTAGGATATTTCTGGATAGCATCCTAGCCAGTTAAACTCAGTTCAAGCCGCCTTTAAGTGGCTTCAAGTGGCTTCCAAGTGCCTTAAGTGAAATAAAATAAAGTTGTCGCAAAATTATTTTATTTCTTAACTTTAAGCCCGAAAATTAAAAACCACACCCGAGCAAACGCAACTCCGGAAGAGGCGTTTATAAGCGAATACCGGCGCTGCGATTTCATCGGTGCCCTCAGAATTCGATTCCGGGCACCGGTTCAAAAGTTAGAAAAACCCGCTCGTCCGTTCGCTAAACGTACCCGAGCCAAACTTTGGAAAATGATTCTGGGCACACCGGGCCTCGGAATCAGGTGCCGTCAGAAACTGCGCTCTTGTAAAATTCCAAAGAAAATTAAGAAAAAAAAATTTCCTTGAAATTTACGGGGCTTTACAATATTGGTCCCACCTATTACATAATTTAATCATATATATGTGTGGAATAAAAATAATTATCATGTCATGACCCTTAAACAAGTTATGGGTTTTATAAACATGATTTCATAACACATGAAATAAAATGGGTATCGAAAATACATCATCATAAAATAATTTATGGAAAATATATGGGCTTCATAAAAATTTCATAATAGAATATCCCAAGGAAATAAGCAGGTTTCAAATGAATTTTATCATTTTATAACCCATGTATGAAGAACCTATGTCATAAACATCATGTGTCACGAACCAACCCAGGTCGACCCAGAACCAGTCACCTGAGTCGGCCTGAGACAAGGCCCAAGAGGCATTCTCAATCCACCCAAGCTATAAAATAATGTTGGGGTGTCATCAAATAAATATAGGGAACAATTATTTCCCAAAAAAATAAATTTAACATTGAGAAATAAATAGAGTATCCCAAAATAAATAAAATTACCAAACTATAAATCATTTATTTAAAAAAATACAACAAACTGAAGAAAAAACCCAAATGCAACCTGGTAACCACAATGTCTAATTGTGTCCCTGATGGTTAATCTCTTATTCTATAACCAACCATCACCCACATCATTCGAAGAAAATCTTAAACCTGCACCCAAATATAAAAAATGGAATGAACTTTATGCAACAGTATTAAAACATAGTAGGTATTCCCAGAATACATATTTTAATGCATTCCCTTAAAATAAAGAAACATAAATTTTATATCTAAAATCCAATAAAAAAGTAATATTTTTTTATATTTACACTTTATAATGGTCCATTGACAATTTACTTTTTCCTATAAAATCTATATTCTTTTTTAAGGAATACACATTTGCATTTTAAAGGATAATGATGGATTTCTTCCTTTAAGAATAGTGTAATTTAACTTCAACATGTTCTCAAATTTTTTTTGATGATCCTTTGAAAAACAACTCATCACTCTTAATAAAAAGGGATAACAAACAAGAGGGAAGCATAATTTATCACTAAAAAGGGAAACAAAAAAAATATCACGCATAAGTAACAAACCAATAATGCATCCCCATCATCCACCATAGA
The DNA here is from genome assembly GCA_963277665.1 of Viscum album. Taxonomy (NCBI): domain Eukaryota; kingdom Viridiplantae; phylum Streptophyta; class Magnoliopsida; order Santalales; family Viscaceae; genus Viscum; species Viscum album. The sequence goes on from OY728163.1 coordinate 34,952,912, forward strand.
TAACTAAGTGTTGAAAGACATTGGAGAACCTAATATTTCATGTGAATAATCTAGAATATACTAACATATGACCCATCCCAAAGGCATGCCTCACCCGATGACATCAACTCATCCACATGCCCGATCACACACCACCCAGTCTAACTAAGGGGCATTATCCTAAAGTGAATAAAGGTCCATGATAAGGGACACTAGCTATAGTAAAATCCTAATCTAGTTTAGAAACCATTCACTAAAAATCCACTATCTATGCCCGGTTACCATGCCATGAATAAAGTGGGGTGATCAAAAAATGCATAAAAATTATCCAATCGCGTGAATATACAACATACACAACCAACACACAAAACATGTCCACCCAGAGTCACCCCAAGGAATAGTCAAATAATTTTCAATAATTTAATCATACATGTGTCTCTAATCATGGAAAACCAATAATATTCAATAAAACCAAAATATTATAATCATCCAATGATATTTTTCAAGACAACGAACTCCATAAAAGATCCAAATGGTCATAATAACCCTTTAAAATTAAGTTGTTTCCAAAAAGAACCCAAAACATTTCTATCACATGTCAAACCATTTTCATGATCCAAAAACATACCTATTTTCAATGAAAAACTTGTTGGAAAACCCTTTACAAAAACCTAGAACAATCATTTTAAATTCCCCAAATACATTTATAATTCCAATCCACACTTTGAAACTCATAATCTACTAGAAAAGGCCGACTGATAAATTTACCAAATAATTTGTGTGTATAGATTATCAAAACAATACAATATACTTCAAAAAAATCAATAAAACAACTTATTTCATATCAAATTATTATTCCAAAATACATAGATCACTATTTAAGATCCATGGAAGGTGAAAAATCATGAAATCATTGATTTTTAAATTTTAAGGGAATGTTTGAAGGTAAACCTACCTCAAACCCACCATTCCATTTTCTCCATATACATTTCACAATAAACATGAATAAAAGTAAAAACTACCCAAAACTTATAAAACTAAAAATTTAAATTCAGAATGTTCCAAATTAAGAATAGAGACCAAGGAAAATATATAAATCCACATAAAATAAGAACATAAAAATATAGGGTATGACAATTATCCCCACCATCAATATTTATGTCCTAAGAAATCCAAAACATCTCTATTTGATCGATCGTAGAAAAAACATCCCACACTTGCAATATATGATTTATAAATTTAGAAGCACCTCAACTATCACCAAAACAAAAAACATGAACCTCTAACCTAAATAACCAAACGAACCAAAAATGCATCTCAAAAAAATAAAAAACACACATATTGTAACTCCACTAAGACTTTTAATATTTTCTTTATTATTATGTTGGTTTTGTTTAATAATGGTTCATTTAAAAAAATAATACTTGTAGAAAAATACCGAAATACATGTCTTATTCATTGTGATGTTTGAAAACCATACATTACCATAATACCACAATAACCATTCTCTCTAAGAATGCCTATTATGAGACCAATAAAAATTACCAAGAGACCACCAAACACTACAACATGACCAAATAGGTTGTGAACATCTTTTAGATTGGTCACAATAAAAAACAATATAGACAGAGCTATGACCACCTTGCTAAGCATCAACAGTATATAGAGTACCATCTTTTCGAAGTTGATTACTTCAAAAAGGGTTGGAATACCTATAGCACCTATTTATAAGGCCTTTGTGACCTTTGGTAGCCATTGTGGACTTTAGGTGACCATTGGTTTTTTCAATGGTCATAAATTCTTATAATTGTTTGGAGCTTTTATAAATTTTGATGAATCTGTTTATCTTAGGTATTTTTAATATTTTAATTATTTAATATATATAACCATTTTAAATAATCTATGTATATAAGTTTCTTAATTATTTTAGGAACTTAAGGGTTTTAAATATTTGAATGTAATGTAATAGTTAAGAAATATATGTTTTCTAGTAGACATAAAGAATACCTCTCTATATATTAAAAATGTATACTTATTTAGATCTTGGTCAAAATGAAGTGTAACCATTTATTTTATGAATAAATATATATGTTTCACATGTTTTAGGATTGTTTTAAATATTTCAAATTTATATCCTAGGTCAAATAATAACTTCTTTTTAATTAAGGCTATACATTAATTTAAATTAAAATAATCTTGATGGTTTTCTTAGGACAAAAAAACTAAATGAGTTGGTACTTTGAACTTATAATGTTTTAAAACATAAAACAAATTTGAAACCACGTTTTTAGAAACTCTTATTAATTTAATGTTATACTTTTGGGATACATGGTGTGATTCATATGTTGGTTTTTGTATTTCTAATATATAAAAGTTTTAAATGAAGTTGAAAATATGTTTTAGAATAAATAAATTAATTTTATGTTTTAATGAAACTAAATATTGAAATATTCATTTCAACTTTATATGGTTTTAAATATGGTATGTTTTTGAAAGTTTGGGTTTATAAAAAATTTATTACGCATCGGCCAGCCCTCTAGCTGAGATGAGGGAGGCAGCTCACACTACTCCTTCAAGAGTAGGCATCTGATAATGGACCCCTCATCTACAACGCATGCCAGACATTAAGGTAGAGAACACCCATAAGGGCACACGAAGGAACTGAAGTTGCGCTACCATGCGGGGTGAGATGATGGTGGAGTTTGGGCACAACGCACCCCTACGGGGGAGAAACAGTACGGGGCGGTACCAGGGAATTAGAGAGAGAGAGAGTTTATTGAGATATAACTCAGAGCTTGATGCTTATAATTTCATCTCTAAACCACCTTTGATTTGATGTGGGGTGAGTTTTTTCAACGGAGATCTTACCTTAGCCATTCGATCTAGGTGCGTGAGATCTGGACCGCACGATCGGGTCCGGGGATGAAAACAGCACCACCGCTGATTATTGGAACAATTTCTATGGACCATCATATCATGGATTCAGTTAATCTTAAGCCCTGATCCATTTTTAAAACTACATTATTGTCATAGCCATCCAATCAATTCGTTATTTAATTGCAACTACTCATCTGTTTTAAAACTGCGAAACCTCTAACAGTCGTCTGATCTCACAAGGACAATAGTAACCATCCATTTCCTTTCCCCTTATACTCACTTATTATTTTTCCTCACACCAAACCAGTGGCTTGACCCACAATCTTTCTCTTTTTCTTATTCTTCTCCTAAGATCTTCCACCACTCTCTTTGGACTAGCCTTCAATTTATACCCAAAAGCCTCTTTTGGTCTCCTTTCTATTATTTTATTTTCTCGTCTTTTATATTTCCATAGCTCTATATATATATATATAACAATATAATAATTTATTAGATTAGGATTTATTTTAATTAGAGTGTTAGAAATATTTTTTATTACTCTGTTTTCGTAGGTCTTTGTTTTTATTTTATTAATCGTGATGTATAAAATATATATATACCAAGCTTGTACAAACCTTAATTGCACATGTATTTGTACCCGATTCCTTTGACTAAACTCACAAATGTCCTTTTCCCAACACTTTCACCATCTTGAATCCATGTAAGGGTTATTTTGTTTCAATTTCTATATGAAAATAATTCTATATTTTTTTATTTCACAGTTATATAAATATATGTGAATAAAAGTTTATATAACTTTTTATCCTAACCTATTTAAGTATTCTATATATTATTATCGGTGTAAAATTGATGTTTTATGGTGTAAAACACTTGTAAGGGATACATTGTCTGGGGATTGTTTAAACTATGTATATATATATATACTTATATATGTATATACGATTTATTTATATAACAAATCAATTCGGGTTTTTATGATTTTGAATGATGATCATTTGTTTTTCTTCAAATGTTGTTCTTAAAACATGTAATACATGTATGGGTTTATTTCTTCTTGTTTTTAATTCGAAAACCCCTTATTTACAAATTATGTATATGAAGTTATGAATATATATATCTGTTTGTTTATCTAACAAATCTGTTATAATTTTTATGATTTTCAAATAAAGAATATTCATTTCTAAATGGGGTTCATAATACGTGTTATACCATAAAGGGGTGTATTTATATTAAATTAAACCCTATGTATATATAGAAAACAAACCTAATTTATATCTATGGTTTTAAAATAATTAAAATATGTTTCTAAATAATTTTGTTAAGTACATCAATTAAGGAATCAACTTTGTTTTGTTTAATTTGACAGCGAGAACATATATGTGTGTATACGGTTATGTGTCTATACATATATGGATTTTTATTATATTCTGAATTAGGTTTTCATAAAACCTATTTTAATAATTATTTATGTTTTTTATGTGTACAACATTTATAAGGATTTATTAATCCATATATTGGGTTGTGAAAATCCCAAGCATACACTTTGTGTATATATATGGTTTCTTATAAATTTCAAACCCCCTCATATACATGTATGTATTTCATCCTTGACTCCTAATATTTTTAGTTGGAATTAGATATATTATAAAGTTGTATAATTGTTTCCGTGTTAAATCATATGTATAAAGACATGCATAAGAACATATGTACACTTATGAAAACGTCACATGAAATAATGGTTTTAAAGGCATAATTTGTATATCAAATTTCCCCAATGATTGCATTTAATTATTTATGTTTGCATTTTAATCTTGTTGATTTTTCAAATTAACAGTGCATGGTTTAAACATGTATAACAGGTATCTCAACGTAAAAACATGTGAATAGAACAATGAAAAGTCATTAATGTATGAGTTATAATTTTTTAACAACCGATTGTTTTGAGCACTAGTTGTTATCGCATATGAAAATGCATGAAATTTTAGTCCATACATGTCACCCATAATCTAAAACTAAAAAATCTAGATATTTTTGAATTTCTTACATAATTCACTTCATTATGAATAAATATGTGAGAATGAGAATTATGAATTAATAAAGTACTCATTTTAGTATGGGAGAATGTGAGTATAAGATCATAAAAAGACAAATGAGGAATGTATTAGACTTATAAGATATGACGAGTGAACCCATAATTATATACCGCAAAATCAATGATATGATTTAATAGGTGCACAAAGAATTATATAGTGATCCAAAGCAATAGGTAATGTTAAGTATCATGAGACGAATTATGTGGGGTTTCTACCCGTAGGATCTTGGAATGAGGCCTTGAAAAATTTATTATGTATGGTCTTTGTGAAAGGCCTTGAAATATTCTAGCATTATACACTCCGTCATTATGTATTAGTATATGAAAAATCAAGGGATTAATCAATTAGAAGGATATCCCATGGTTACAGATATTTTATGATAATTTTGATGAATTCATATGGCATAAAATAAGTATGCACATGGAAAGTCGCATAAGGAAAATGTATTAAAATAATTAAACTGAAGTTAATGGTATGCCTATGAATCCATGAATTGCATTTGATGTTCTAGGTGAATCATGAAATTTCTAAATACACAAATCTATTCATGTGATAAATTTTTGTGCTATTGTGTACTTACAACTTTACACATCACCTTTAAACTTGGTTAATCATTATATGGATTATGTAGCATTTCCATGTATTTTTCGTTCATGTATGCGTACTATGATATATGTTTTAACTATAGTTTTTTAGTAAATACTTATAATTCTCATGTAAGTGGTTTTCTTGAAAATGTTATCAGGTGACCATTAAAAATATTGATGATGTGGTTCAATAAGTGTTGTTTTCCCCTTAAGAATTTTTTTTAAAATAATTTCAATGGTTTTGGTTTTAAAATTGAATTTCCTCAGATGATTTTAAAGCCCGATATTGGGAATTATTATGCACACCCTAATATTTAAATTTATTTTTACAAGGTTTTTCCTAATAATAAAGATACGATTACTCTTTAGTGATGGAAAAAATATGAAGCTTATATGTATCAATATTTTTTAAGAAATTTATCTTTTGTTTTTGGTCTTCTAGAAACTAAACTGAAAAAGATACACTGTAATGGAATGAGATCTGTAATTTTTTTATCTGTATAAATTATGAGAAAAATTACACATCATGTTTTAGGCACTGACTCTAGGCATCCAGGGTCGGCATCACTATAGTTAGTATTAGAGGATCATTTTAGAGAAATATGGAAAATTATAACAAGACTAAATATTGGTTTATTCCTTGCTAGTATAAGTTTTTTTTTAATTTTCAGATGGAAAGATAAGTTTCACCAACAAACCATCTATCCCTTTCTACTGAAGTTATAGAGACTATAATCTCCATGCCATGTCAAGAAGACTATGAACCCTTTACAAATCCTCATTTGACAAGAAATCACCTCTACCACATATCAAACTCTCCTTGTGTACTTTATTTCCATTGATCACTATTCCTTTAATATTTCATCATGGTGCATGCCCAATTTACATTTTATTCACGTTGGGGGAAGCACTATATGGGTATTTTAAGATGTTTCACTCTAGCCAAAGGCTTTTCATCCCTATGGGATTTTCACGAAGCTGGAAGTGTGGTTCACCTCCGTGAAACATATATGTGTGAGATCCAATCCTACGGTCATATTGGACGAGACTTTGACATTTTTAAGGTCGAGTCCTTTTGTTCATTTTGTAGATGTCAAGTCTATGATATCATCTCACAACCTCCCACCCCTCATGACTCACTCTCAAGAAACTACATATTTCAACATAAGTATGATCCATGCAACTCACGTTGCATCTGGACTAGGGAAGTTGAGAGTTTCGAAAATGTGGTAACCAGAACTCGGGGAAATCACTGACAGTGGTGGTACTTGTAAAGATACACCGTAGTGGATGGTAAAAGTTCAATGTCTATGGGTATGAATGTAATTGTGAGGATGAAATTATTTTAAGGGGTGGATAATATAATGCCCTGAACACTTTTAATATTTTCATTATTATTATTTTGGATTTGGTTAAAAATGGTGAATTTAATATAAGAATACATACATAACAAAAAAAAGGACATGTTTTATTCAATATGAAGGTTGAAAACCTTACATTTCTATAAGACCACAAGAACCATACTAACCAAGATTTCCTACAAGGAAACCAATAAAAATTACAGGGAGACCACCAATCACTACAACATGACCAAGTAGGTAGTACACATCCTTAGGATTGGTCACAATGAAATACATTATGGACAGAACTATGAAAACCGTGTTGATCATAGATGGTAAATAGATTACCATCATCACCAAGTTTATTTCATTAATATGGATTGGAATACCTGAAGAACCTATTTATAAGGCCTTTGTGACCATTGGTAGCCATTGTGGTCCTTAGGTGACCGTTGGTTTTTGAAAGTATCATAAAATCTTATAATTTATAGGTTTTTAATAATTCTATTTATTCTTTTTTATCTTAGGTATTTTGAATATTTTTTGTATTTTAGGTATATGATCATTTTAATTGTTTAAATATTTACTTATCTTAATTATTTCAAGAAATTATGGGTTTTAAATGTTTGAATGTAATGTTTTAATTAATAAATATATGTTTCCAAGTATACAGAAAGAATACCACTCTATGTATTAAAAATTTATATTTATTTATTTTTTGATCAAAATGAAGTGTAACCAATTATTATATGAATAAATATATATGTTTCACATGTTTTTAGAATTTTTTAAATATTTCAAAGTTATATCCTAGGTTAAATAATAACATATTTTTAATTTAGGGTATACTATAATTATAATTATAATAACCATTATGGTTGTCTTAGAATGAATAAAATAAATGAGGTTTTACTTTGAACTTATAATGTTATAAAACTTAAAACAAATTTGAAACATTGTTTTTAAATACTCTTATTAATAAAAGTTATAATTTTGGGTTACATGGCATGATTTATATGTTTATTTTTTTATTTTTTATATATCAATGTTTGAAATTATTTTGAAAACAAGTTTTATAATAATATAATCAATTTCTTGATTTAATGAAACTAAATATTGAAAAACTTATTTATACATTCCCATGGTTTTATATACAGTTTGTTTTTTTGAAATTTTGTGTCTATATAAAATATATTACCCATAGGCCATCCCTCTAGCTGAGCAAAGGAAAAAAGCTCACACTACTTCTTCAGGAGTAGGTGGTCGAGGTTAGACCCCTCAGCCACAACATAGGCCAACCGTTAGGGTGAGAACACCCACATGGGTACATGAAGGAAGTGAAGTGGTGCGACAATGTGGGGAGGCATGAAAAAAGCGTTTGGGAGTAGAGCATGCCCGTAGGGAGAACCAGTACAGGGTGGTGTAAGGGATGGATAGGGAGAGCTAATTGAGTTATATATGGGAGATCGATGCCTATAAAGCCGGATCAAAAACCACTTCAATTCAACATGGAATGAGTTTTTTCACCAGAGATCGAATCTCAGCCATTCGATCTCACCATGTGAGATCTGAACTGCATGATCCGGTCCCGGGTTCGAAACTCCACCACTTTAGATTAGTGTCACGTTTTCTCTAGACCATCTAATCCCAATCATAGTTAAGCTCGAACCCTCATCCATTTCTAAAATTGTGGTATCACCAAAACCTTCTGATCAATCCAATATTTAATCACAACCACTCATCTGTTTTGAAACTGTGGAACCTCTAACAGCCGTCTAATCTCACATAGACGATCCTAAATGTCCATTTCCTTCCCCCTTTCCCCATTCTTTTTCTTCATAACGCCAAACCTGTGTCTTGACCCTTGGTTTTTCTTATTTTCTTCTTCTTCTCCCGAGATCATTCACAACACTATTTGGACCATCCTACAATTTCAACCCATAATCCTATTTTGTTCTCCTTATTATTATTTTCTTTTCACTTCTTTTATGTTTCCACAGGTTTATATTTATATATAAATAATAATATAATAACATATTATCTTAGGATTTATTTTAATTGGAGTGTTAGACATGTTTGGTATCAGTTTATTTTTGTGGGTCTTTATTTTTATTTTATGAATCGCGGTGTATATAATATATATATACCCATCCTATATAAACCCTAATTGAACTTTTATTTCAACCTGATTCCTTATCCTCAACTCATCAATGTCCACTTCTCAACCCTGTCACTCTCTTGAATCCATGTAAGGGATTATTTTGTTTCAATTTTATATGAAAATACTTTAATCCTTTTTTGTTTCACAGTTATATAAATATTTTTGAATACAATTTTATATAACATAAATTCATAACCCGTTTATGTTTTCTTTATATTATTATCAATGTTAAACTGATGTTTTAAGGTGTACAACACTCGTAAGGGTTACCTTGTTTAATTTTTTTAAACTATGAATATATATATACAATTATATATGTATATACGATTTTTTTAAATAACTAATCAATTCGGGTTTTTATTTCTTTTGAATTATGATCATTTGTTTTATTTAAATGGTGTTCCTAAAACATGAAATACATGTAAGGGTTTATTTCATATAGTTTTTAAAATAAAATACCTTTATTTAGAACTTATGTATATATGGTTTTGAATAAACGTATATATATTTATACGTTTTCTTATATAACAAATCCATTCTAATTTATATCAGTTTCAAATGATTAGTATTATTTTATAAATGGGGTTCATAATACATTTTATACGAATAAGGGTTTTCTTTATGTTAAATTAAACCCTATGTATATTTATGAATCAAAACTAATCTATTTCTATGGATTTAAAATGATGAAAATGTGTTATTAAATAACTTCCTTAAGTACATCATGTAGGGAATCAACTTGGATTTGTTTAATTGGACTTCTAGAACATATATGTGTATATAAGACTAAGTGTATATACATATATGGGTTTTAATTACAATTTGAATTAGGATTTCATAAAACCTATTTTAAAAATTATTAATTTTTTTGATGTGTAAATCATTAATAAGGATTTATTAAATCATTTTTTGGGTTGTGAAAATCCCATAAATTCAATTTGAGTATATATAAGGTTACATATACATTTCAAACCCACATATATACATGTTTGTATTTAAACCTTGAAACCTTATGTATTTAGATGGTATTAGATATATTAATAAGTTTAAAATTTATTTCCATGTTCAAGAATAAGTATAAATACATGCATAATAACATATGTACAATTATGAAAATATCACAGGAAATAATGGTTTTATACGCATACATTGTATTTCAAATTTCCACAAGGAATCCCTTTAATATTATAAGTTTTTGTTTTAATCATGATGATATTTCAAATTAATAGTTTATGGTTTAAATAAGAATAACAGTTATCTCAAATTCAAAAAATATAAATCACAGTATCGAAAGGTATTAATGCATGAGTTATTATTTTATAACAACCCTTTATTTTATATGAACTAGTTTTTATCACATATTCAAATGAATTTCATTTTAGTCCATGCATGTCACCCATAGTCTAAAACTAAAAAATCAAGTCATTTTTACATTAATTACATATTTCAATTCATTGTGAATATGTATTCAAGAATTGGAATTATAAATTATGAAAGTACTCATTTTAGTACGGGAAAATGTGAATATAATATCATACTAAGATATATGAGGAATGTATTGGACTTATAAGATGTGACGACTGCACCCAAAATTATATAGCGCAATATGAATGTTCTGATGTGACAGGTCTTCCTGGAGTTATACAGAACTCCAATGCATTGGGTAAACTTACGTCTCATGAGATGAATTTTATCAGGTTTCTACTCATATGGTCTTTCCATGAGGCCTTAACAGAATAATTATGTATGGTCTTCGTGAAAGGGCTTATCAAAGTCTAAAATTATATATTCCCTCATTATGTATATGTATATGAAAAATCAAGGGATTAATCTACTAGACAAATATCCCTTGGTAAAAAATATTTTATGGTAATGGTGATGAATGCATATGTCATAAAAGAAGTATGCATATGGCATATTATTTATGGAAATGTTATTAAAATGATGAAACTGAAGTAAATGTTATTCCTATCAATCCATGACTTGCATATTATATTCTAGTTGAATAATGATATTTCCACTTATGAAATTATATTCTAGTGATAAATTTATATTTTATTTTGTACATACAACCTTGAACATCTCCATTAAACATTGTTGATCAATTTATGGATTATGCCGCATTTCCATGAAATCGTTGTTCATGTATGCGCACTCTGATATATGTTTTAACTATAGTTATTAAGTAAATTCTTATAATTCTTGTGTAAGAGGTTTTCCTAAAAATGTTTTCAAGTAACCTCTAAAATTCTGATGATGTGCTTCAAGAAGGTTTGTTTTCCTCTTAAGAAAATATTTTGTAATTATTTCAAAGGGTGAGGTTTTAAAAAGAAATTTCTTTAAATTGTTTTAAAACCCCTTTATGGTCATTCTAATGCTCCCCCTATATTTTCAATTTATTTTTATTGGATTTAGTTGATTTATCAAGATATGAGTACCCCTTTGTGATGGAAACAATATGAATCCTATTTGTGTCAAGATTTTGGATGAAATGTACTAGTTGTTTCTGGTCTTCCAGAACCTAAATCGAAATGGTCCTCTATAATGTAATGCGATGTGTAATTTTTTTATCAGTATGTTTTATGAAAAAAATAGACATCGTGTTCCAGGAACCGACTCTGGGCTTCTACTTTCGGGGTCACTAGAGACATTAACCCACAAAACCTTACCACAAGAAAAAACCCTCGGACGTACGTCAAATCACAACACCCTCTAGGTGGGAGAAGACCAAGAATCGTATGAATAAAATTGAAACAACCCAAAACTCGATAGAAAAACTGAAATCTAAATCAGTTTATCAATACGGGAGGTCATAATGGACTCCACACAATTTTATATATCATGTTGTACTCCCAAATGATGAAATATTGGGGCATTTAGGGTTAAAATCTAATGAGGATACAAAGGGAATTTCTCATTTTTAAGACACCTGGGAACTGTGCATTGTTAGGCTGTATGATTTCTAGAACTTTTCACCTATAATTCACAACTTGTTGGAAATATTGGGCACCTGTATAGTTTGACTATACAGTTTTTGAATCTATGTTTCCACTATATGATGTAGTTTCGTCAAAATTGCATAACCATGAACATGCCATCTACATGGTTTTTATAACCATTTTTGGGTAGTTTTACCTCAACCATAAACACCCACATGGTTACGAAAAGGAGCCACATGGTTTGGATCAGATAGTTCACAACCCCTGAAACAAACCATGATATTAAGACACCCCGAGGCTTTCCTTACTATAATTAGAAACATTCACCAAGACTGGGATTTTAAAGATACAGACACATAATCATCTTTCACCCAAAATGAGGGGATGAAAAAAAAGACACACAATAGATGACACCTCCACTCAAAACAAAAAATATATCAAAAGGTAAAGCATTCACTAAAATTAGTGTTCATGAAATATATCTAACATCCTTTAATGATACAAGGACATAAAAAAGAATATCAAAATAGAACCACTACAACAGAAAGAACACTCAAATAGAAATGGGTTTCAAACTGAACCTAAGATTGCACCATGATCCTAAAAATAGGATGGGGTTCCCTTTGAGGGGGTGGGTTTGGATCCAAATTTATTCCTATAAACAAACCAAAAGAACCATCTCATGTGAATTAGGAAACCATAGGATTGGAATTCAATTATCAAACCCAATATGATGGATTCTTATGATGTTTCTTCCACACTGATGAGACACCAAGATCCCATGCTTATACGAAGCTAACAAAAGATATAGATGCCTTTTAATTCTATGGCCAACACCAATAGCTTCAGGATGATTCCCCATCACCTTACTAGAATTCCCTTCACAAATTCAAGATACTGAGGAAATGTTTAAGACCCCATGCACACATACTAATGTAGCTTTAACCCGAACATATTTTCTCACCACGTTAGAAAAAGAGGTTAGACTAGGATCCAACACCTTCAACGGTAGATCATGATGAAGATCGTTGTCAAAATTTAAGGCCTTCAAGGAATAATATTAATCCCACTTTGAAATATAAGGAACCATATAAAAAATAAAAAAAATAATTCCAACACTAACCCATCACTTTTTTTTAGACAGCACATTTCCATCCCCTTCCACACCTTCACTACCTTAGTGAAATACAATAGGATGAACAAAGCCTTAAACAATTCCAATGAAAGGGATTATTTATTCTTGGTTCACGTGACTAAGTTCCACCACCTCCAAATATGTCCTTTGAGTTTAAAGGTATAAAACATAACATTTAGATACTCAGGAAACATAAGGAAAATAAAGATCCTTTTTATTTTCTGAATCCATTATTTATCTTTTAAAGAATATTCTTGACAATAAAATAGAGACAGATTAAACATCCAAACCTGAAGAATAAATTCTTTAGAATGATCAACTATAGGGTCTGATAATGTTGGACCACACATAGCTAAACCTCTAATATCCAACGTTTGTTTGGTGGGGGTATACACAAAACAAAAAGAAAACCAATGACCCAATCCAAACCAATTACTTAGAAATAATTATAAAAATAAAAACACTACATAATAATCAATTAAAAACAAAAGAAAACACACCACACAATCACTAGTTATTAAAACATCATATATTTTCCTCTCGACAACACTTTTGTGAAGAAAAAAACACGGGCAGTTGCACCCTCACCAACAGAATTACATGGAGCCTCACACACACATATTCCCATGCTAATCTAGGTAGCCATCCACTAATTAAACTGACCACCCCCCTTCTCACACACATCCTCACATGTGAGTGCTCATAAGAATACCAAATTCCAAAACAAAACTTTTCCATTTCAAAGAAAAATATTCAACCCATCATTCAAAATCATAATCATGATATTATTTCAGATTTCAAAAAACCTTTTTGAGAGAACACTAGACAATATTTTGAAATCCAATTTCAAAATGCACCACTCAATCCATTTAATTCCATTTAGAAATAATAATCTCAATAATTTCATCAAAAAATATAATTCATCCCATTCAAAACATTTCTATCAATTCAAAAAATATCATTCTGTAAAAAATCATTTTATTAAAACTCATTTTATCTCAAATTTATTCTCATTTAAAATAAATTTCCCAAACCAACTTTAAAATAAATTTCAATATCCCAAATAAATAATTTCAAAAAATTCCATGTTTTGATTATATAAATTAAATATTGCTAACCTCATCCATGATTTACCCAAAGGCCATTTTAAACTAATCCCTATTTCTAAACCATTATGTAAATTAAAACAGAAAATATATTTTTTATCATCCAAAAATCCTAACCATTACCATTTAAATTCCAATTTTCACTATTTATAAACAAGGGTTTGAAAAGAAAATTCAGAACAATGAGGTACCCAAAACAAGTCACAAGTGAAAACTAATGTCGATGGGTGAGTTGGACATATGGTTGGAATCCAAATTCCAATCATGCCACCATCACAGTGAGTCTTCCATAACCATGTCCCTATCCCCACATGGGTTTTCATACCATGCAATCTCATCAAGACCATTGAATGAACTCTCATTTTATATCCAAAACATTAAACAAACAACAAGAATAAGATACAACAAATAAAAGCCTAAGTTACTGGGAAACCTAAGGTTGGATATCAAATGTGTTGGAAAGACACTCCCTCACACCTATAATGGTTGATCCAACAGTATTACTCCATTTATATTGACATCCCAAAAAATAGAGTGTACTCCATAAGCGAGGTCCCCAAAAGAACCCAACATTCTCCGATTAAATTTTTTCATAAACCTACCAGGTTCATCCCTAAATTAGTCACCCACATATGCCCAAGAAAAGACCCAACATGCATTCTCGATCCACCTAAAATTGAAAATAGTGTCGAGTCATTATCAGAGGATAAAAGGGAATGATTTAAACTAATAAAATAAGCTGAATAGTGTAAAATAAAAAGAGTTTTCAAAAAAATAAAATTATCAAACTAAAAATAATTTATACAAAAACTACAAATACAAAAAATTGAAAAAAAACCAAACATAACCCGATGAACATAATATATCATTTTGTTTTTGAGGATCACTCTCTGATACCAAAACCAACCACCACCCATGATGACCTAAATCATGTAGGAACATGAACCAAACTCTAAAAACATGAATGAAATATATGTGTGAGTATTAAAACATCGTAATCAAGCCTGAACAATATATTTTCAATCCATTTCTTTTAGATAAAGAAACTAATATTTCAGGATTGAAATACTTTATACAAAATTAGTATTTTCCCACATTTCAACGTTAATGGAAAACATGGTCCATTTCCCTTTTTCCACTCAAATATAGATTTGTTACCATGGAAGAGACTTCTATATTTTTAAGTAGAGTGATTGTGTTTTTATTTAAAAAGTTGAAAATGAACTATAAAAATTATTGAAACATTTTTACATGAAACATTTAAAACCAACTCACCACTCTTACCAAAAATGGATACCACACGACATAGTAGCATAAATGATAAAAAAATGGAAATGAAAAAAAATATAATTAACATGTAACCAACCAATAATGCATATAAATCATCCACCAATAATAAACAACTTTTTAGGACATGGGAGATCCTAGGATCTCATAGAAATAATGTAGAACATATATAAATCTTACACATCTTGAAGACATGCCACACCAAATCACATCAACTTTCCCACCCGCTCGGTTGAACCCTACCTGATTTGACTGCGAGGCACTATCCCAAAGTGAATAATGGTCCATGAAAAGGGATAATAACAAGAGAGTCATCCTAATGTTTCATAGAAACCATTCACTAAAAATATTCTAGTTATTCCTAGATCCCTTGTCCACACTAAAGTGAGTAAATTCCAATAATGCCAAACAAGAATTCAATCACATGCACATATATCATACTCAACCAACACACACATAAAGTAACCCCTGAGTCCCCCCAAGGAAAAATATCTTCCCTTTAAACCACTATATCACAAGAGACTCTCTCAACATGGACCACCCAAAACATTAAACATAACCATGGCAAGGGAATCATCCAATGAGAGTATTCAAGACAACCAATTTCACAAAAGTTCCAAACTGCCTCAAACATTTTTCAAGAAATCACATATTTCCAAAAAGAAACCAACACATTTTCTACACATGTGAACCCATTTTCAAGATCAAAACACACACCTATTTTAAATCCAAAATAACTTTTAAAACCACTTCATGTAACCAAAACCATTGTTTTAAATTCAAAAAAATAAATTTACAAATCCAAACCATGCTTCAAAACCCTTAATGTACATGAAAAGGCTGATCATGAAATTTATCAAACACCTGATCCGCATAGCCTAAATTATACCATATAATTCAAAAAAATCAAGAAAACAAACACATTTAATTTCAAAAAATTATTCCAAAAATCATAAACCACTATTTAAGAGCCAAGGATGGTGAAAATATAAATAAATCAATAATTCTTAAATTTAAATGGTTTGTGAAAAGGGAAACCTACCTCAAACTCATGATGTTACAACAATACCAACCCAAAAAAACATTATGAAGGCTCAAGGATTAAAAAACATCCAATATGAACATTAAACACATAAAACCCCCAATAGTTCAACACCTTTGGTATCTAAATCCTCCAAAAATAGCCACTCTGGTTGAACGATTAAACGAAAATGGAATTTAAGAAAAATATAAATAGAGAGTAGAGCCATAACCTTTTATTCCGGGTGAATAATCACTATAAACTGCCCCAAAATCTACATGGAGGGACTTTGAGGAGACAACAACCTCCATGGTAGGAATCCAGGTCGTATTATTGAAATAAATAAGGATAATTTAATAAAACCTAATTAAAAAGAATGATAAATTCCATAAATACCATTCTTTTCCTGGGTGGGACAGTTAACTCACACGGGTAAACAAACAGTGTGCAAACAATGAAATTCCCCACTATTAAGTATTGCATTGTGACACCCGAGATTTTTATAGAAAATATATTGTTTTTATATACATCCTCAAATAAATCTTTCACTACACACAACAATATCTTGTCTTTCTTTACACGCAATTGAGACCTTCCTCTATAGTTTGTGTTGTACGCAATACCGAGTTTCACTAAACAACGATATGCTATTAAAATATCATTAACACTAGCCATTATGAATAATAATGCCCACTTTTTGAAATTTTATAAATTTTATATTTCAAAATGGACTTCATTTTTGGATTCGGAATATCAAAATTAACCTAGGGTGATTTTTAGGTATTTTTCTAAAAACATTCAATTTTTGTTGAATAGTGAAAACACTGGGTTACTATTTAAAAACCGACTTTTTATTTAAATAATTATTTATTTTATTTAAATTTATTTTTGGTAAAAATTGATACATAATACCAATATAAGTTCAATGTAATTCATTGGAGTCATTTTATAATAATGTTAGACATATAAAAATTTTATTGAACTTTCCACCGTCTTTTACCCACCTCATAGGAGAATTTGGAAATTTACATAAAACATAATTTTACCGCTTCTGTGAGTGTAATTTAGAAAATTTGAGAGGCACGGTTAATATCAAGGAGTAAAATGTTGTTCAATAAGATAAAAATAATTTTTGGTAAATAGTAACTTTTTACTGTTATATACCACGGTTAAAATAAATAGGGTAATTAAGGGTAAAAATGGTGTTATTATTACCCTAACACATGTTATAATTCAATTTTATAAGTTTAATTCAACCAAAAACAACCTTAGGAATAAAATATGACCATTTAGGTTCACTTGGATTAGATTAAGACATTTAATATTATTTTATTTAAAGAAGAGTTAAAATAGTTAAAATCAATGATTAATAACTAAACCATTTTTAATATAGGGTTATAAATAAGAAAACTTAGACTATAAAAATTCATTATAAATATAAAACAATTTCCTACATAATGTTATTTTATTTTTAATTTTATACTTTAAATAATTTAATTAATTAATGACACAATGATGATGCAGTAATTATCTTATTAATGAAATATTAACATAATCGATGTTATAAATACCCAAATAAATATAATTTGAGACTTTTTATGAATTAAACTAATTATATAGGTTAATATTAAATATTAGTATTGATTTAATTAACATTTTAAGATCTAATAATGCTGGTATGAATTTCAAAAAAATCAATTACCAAATATTGTCAAAATTGACATAAAATAGTTTTCAAAACAAATATTATATTATTAATTGTTATTTTATTCCTAACAATATAAGGTTTGGTCGAATGACTTAGATAATGTTAAATATAATAATAATTAACCACTTGGGGTTATTTTGTCTTATTATAGTAAGTTTATTAACCATATATTGTAAGAAAACAAGAAGACATGGTAAAAGATAAAAGATTTAACTTAGAGTTAAATCTAAATGATAAGGAAAAAATAGTAACCTAAACTTGTCTAAAATATATTGGTTGAGATTATTTCGACCCATCCCCACATTATATTAAAATAAATAAATTTAAAGCAATTAAAAACCGAATATGACTTTATTATAAAATAATATTTTATGTTTTTCCTAAAGTTCCCCTCTCACCCCTTATAAAAGGGAATCTCCTCCCTCTCTTCCTCACACCACTTTGAGCCTTCATGCTCGGAAAAAACCTTCCAATTTCTCTTATCCACTTCCATAGAAACATCCTAGAGGTCTTGGTCTTCTTCAAATACCATCTTTAGTTCCCTAAGAGATGGTTAAGAAGAGACGCTTCAAAGAAGAGGTAATGTCCATTACCGATTCTATCAAATTTATTTCTTCTTAAACTTCTTCTTATTTAGTTGTTTCATTATGGAGTAATAACATCCGTATCACTCATATAATTATATGTTATTATAAATATGAAACAACCCTATTTCACCTTCTATCCATCCTACGTAAAATGATATCATCGTGCGTGCGTAGGTATAGAATACCGTCTCCACGACGTGGTGTAATCTATTTTCCACCACCACCTAACATGGATGGGTATAATGGTGTAAATAATAACTTTATATGATTAATTTATAGTGATATTGATTCTGAAATAGTATACATACACTTAAATACAATTCCACAATCATGGGAACGATATCATCGCTCGTGCGTACGTACGACCTACCCTCTCCATGATGTGATGCGGATCGTTATACATGATCTTCAATGTATAATGATTATATAAATGAATTGAATGAATAAATATGATATATATTACACTAATACCATTCTTAAAATGAGGTATCTATAACCTCAAAATAAGAATAAGAATTTATTCGACAAAATACACATAAGAACAAAAAGAAATAAACTCCCGAATAACAAGTAGCAATGAATATTACTAATAAGAAGCTAATAATATGACCATATATGATATCATAAAAATGAATAATATTCTGGTATAAGTCAATAACATTATTTAAATCATTATACAGGAGGTTCAGACATGTACGAAGCAAATCAGACCTAAGGTAAGGGAAAATCTCACAATCTCATTTTTATCTGAGATTGTTTATACTTCAAAATTTTATGGGTAATATTTATCATCAACATAAATGTTTCATTAATATGTAATATTATTTCTATCCTCTTAAAATTTTTTAAATCCAATTTTACCAATTGGTGAGTTTTTAGTAAAAGATATGAAAGGAATCATTTGTTGTTTTTAGAATGAGGTACTTTTTGACTTTTCCGACCATAGTAAGAGAAGAATGTTTTTTTAACTTATACGACATGGATGGATTCATATAAAATTATTTCCATGAATCTTCCTTAACATGTTTTCAAGTTTATTTTTAATCAACTTCTTTTATTTTAAAATTGTATGACATTTTATGAAAGGAAAAATGTTTTTGAATTAAAAAGGATATTTTCCTCAAGAATGGAGTTCAAGTGTTTTATCAAAATTATTTTCCATCTAAGATAATATAGGGTTCTATTTATATACCTATTTTAACATTAATTTGATTATTATGGATTTACTTTTATGAATTCCTTTTATCTTATATGATTTATGATGGCATTATGTCTAAAAACCCCATTTTTATTACATGGGTTATGCTATGATAAATGATTTATGCTTTTGTGGAACACATAAGAATGGTATCATTATGAGATAGGTGAGACATATATATCCCTCCAATGCATTGGGTAAATATTTATATCTCATGAGATAAACATGGCTAGAATGTCAGGTTAATCCGGTTCAGTGATACAGGACTGAAATGAGGAGTGAAATCGGTTCCGAAATGGACTATATCCACTAGGATAGTCTTGGAAATGAGTCTTGACTACTAAGAAATGATTCTCTATGATTATGTGTGTATGACACAAAGTTTTATGTTTTATGTTATGATTATTGGGTTTAAATTTCACCACTATGATTTATCCCATGTTATGATATTATGATCTCTTTTTCAAGTTAAGATATTCAAAATGTTATGTTCTTATGAATATGATATGATTGATATTTATTTTCTTTACCCTTACTGAGCTTTTGAGCTCACCCTTTTGAATGTTTTCTTTTCCCCAGGTCAGGAATAAGGGTAATAAGTAAGATATTCCAAAAGGGACTCTAGATATGATAATATAAAAGGGAGACGTTGTAGATGATTTATGAACCAGTTGTTTATATTTCCCAGTTTTTAAAGACACTATACCTATATGGTCCTTTCATGGTTTTTTATATGCTGTAATAAGTGTGCTTCAATTTTTAAGTATGAAAAATGTATGTAATGTATGGTTCATTATAGTTGGTATTAGAGGAAAGGTATAGTCATCCTTTGGAAACTAGGATGTGAAAGCCTCAGTAAGAACCCTAAGTATGTGTCTAAGTATAGGACAAAATATTAGAGTTTAGAAATGGCCATGAATAACCTATGATAAGACCTTAAGTGAAAAATTTTATTCTTGATTATGTGGTTTTCCTATTATAATTAGTGTTTCTCACACTATTCTTCTTGGTTTTAGTCAATGGATAGAACCCGAAGGAACCGTGTTAATGCATAATGTGATGGGCAATGAAATGATTGTCCCCCTGAGCAACCAAACATTATGGGAGCTGGAATGAAAAATCATGTAGCCATGCTCACACAACTTTCTGAAGCTATGAATCATGCAGAACTTCCAAACGAGAAAAGGAATAAGGAACATTCTTTTGAATCCTTCATGGGGAAACGTCCACCCTGATTCAATGGGTCAACTAATCCATTAGTGGCTGAACGGTGGATCAGTACCACTAAAAAGATATTTTCATTTCTTCGATGTTCTGAACATGATAAAGTCATCTTAGCAGTATATTACATGGAAGGTGAAGCTGATCAATGGTGGAATCTTTTCAATAATATGAGGCAAAGGGATGAAATTTAATCCATGGAATGGGATGAGTTCAAGAACTTATTTTTCAATAAGTACTTCCCTCGTATTCTTCGAACAATGATAGAGAAGGAGTTTCTTGAACTGAAGCAAAATGATGATGAATCTGTTGGTACCTACGAAGCGAATTTTACAAGACTTGCAAGGTACTCTTCGGGGATTATTATCCAACCCGAGAGTAAGACAGATCGATTTTTTAGTGTCTTAGAACCAAGTCTTCGAAGGGAATTATCCATAATGGACTTCAATAGCTATGAGGAAATCATTCAATGTTCTCTCAAAGTTCAGGTGGAGATTAGAGTAACCCATAAGTCATATGCGTTTGATAAGAAGAGGAAAATTGAATTCAAAGGGAAATCTAAAGAGAACACTGAAATGAAGATGAGTTTTCCCATATGCTCAAACTGTGGAAAGAAACATGGAGGGAGTTATCTTAAAGGGACAAGTAAATGTTTCAAATGTGGAAAGGAAGGTCATCAGGCATTTTAATGCAGCAATGATGGGAAGAAGATTTCTAGTTATTCGAACAAAGAAAAGGCTACACAGAGTGCACCTCATACAATTTATTGTTACAAGTTCATGGAAATGGGGCATTATGCCAATAAATTACTTAATCCAAGGGTTGATTATGATGATCGACGTCAAAAAAACTCTTAAGGCTAAAGGCAATGGAATGTCACATGAAATTTCTATCAGTGATATAGAGTATGATAATGAAGTGGTGAAAGGTACAATTAACATCCACTCTAAAGTAGCAAATGTTTTATTTTATTCTGGATCCACCCACTCTTTTATTTCTGAAGAATTTTCTAAGGGTATCACCGTATTACCTCAACAATTGGATTCTGATTTAGCTATGACAACCCCTAATGGCACAATAGTCGCATCAGAAGTTTATAATTCCTCTCCGATTGAAGTTGGTGGTAAAGTGATTCCTGAAAATATTATGATACTTCATATAGTGGAATTTGATGTGATTCTTGGCATGAATTGGCTTTCTTTATATGGAGCACATATCAATTTCTAAAGAAGGAAAGTCACATTTCATATTACAGATCAATCTATGATCATCTATCAATGCAAGGAAGAACATAACCTTCCAGTGGAAATTTCTTCCATCTTATGGGTCTTGATTCTACTAAATGAAGGTTATTTATCTCAAATGGTAGGAGATAAACTAAAGATTAAGAATACACCCATTGTACGGGATTTTGATGATGTCTTTCCAGAGGAATTTCTAGGTCTTCCACCAAATCATGAAGTTGAGTTTTCAATAGAACTCATACCAGGTGCTATGCCCATTTCAAAGACACCTTATAAAATGGCCCCAATTAAGTTGCAAGAATCGAAGAAGCAACTCCATGAGAATCTTGATAAGGGATTCATATGCCCTAGTGCGTCACCTTGGGGAGCACCTGTTCTGTTTGTTATGAAGAAAGATGGATCAATGAGGATCTGCATTGATTATCGAGAACTTAACAAGATCACTATCAAGAAAAAATATCCTCTTCCACGCATTGATGACTTATTTGACCAACTACGCGGAGATCAATACTTTTCTAAGATTGATCTTCGTTCAGGGTATCATCAATTACAGGTCAAAAGGGAAGATATACCAAAGACGGATTTCCGTACAAGGTATGGACACTATGAATTTATAGTGATGCCATTTGGTCTTACTAATGCACCTACTACATTCATGGATCTGATGAATAGAGTCTTTAGAGACTATCTTTATCAGTTTGTGGTAGTCTTTATAGATGATATTCTTGTCTATTAAAAGGGCAATGAAGAACATGAAAATTTATTGAGAATTATATTAAAGACCTTGAGAAAGGATAAGCTTTATGCCAAATTTACCAAGTGGGAATTTTGGCTTAAAAAAGATTCATTTTTGGGTCACATAATCTCAAAAGAGGGGATATATGTGGATCCAGCAAGGACAGAGGTTATCGAAATATGGTCAAGACCAACAACAGTAACTGAGATCCGAGGTTTTCTTGGTTTGGATGGATATTATCGACGTTTTGTGAATGATTTTTCATGATTATCTAATCCACTAACCAAGTTGACTCGAAAAGGAGTTAAGTTCATTTGGATGGAGGAGTGTGAAGAGAATTTCATGGAGTTAAAAAGAAGGTTATCCAGTGCACCTGTTCTCACACTGACGTGTAGTGGAGAATGGTTTGTGATCTATAGTGATGCATCCAAGAAGGGGCTAGGGTGTGTTCTCGTGAAAAATGATATGGTGATAGATTATGTCTCCCGACAATTGAAAATCAATGAGAAAAATTACCCAACTCATGATTTGGAGTTAGCTGCGGTAATCTTTACAATAAAGATTTGGAGGCATTATCTTTATAGAGAAAGGTGTGATATTTATACTGATCATAAAAGTTTAAAGTATATTTTCACACAAAGGAGCTGAATATGCGCCAAAGAAGATGGTTGGAGAGGATTAAGGATTACGACTCCTCAATTTATTACCACCCTGGGAAAGAAAACAAGGTGGAAGATGCATTAAGTCGACAAGGCCATGCTAGCTTATCCATGATGAGGATCAAAAAAGATCCAATATTTATGGATTTACAAAGGATGGATCTTGGAATTATAATCAAGGGGAAAATCGTATCTTCCTCAAATGAATGTTCAACCATCTATACATGTGAAGATTAAAGAGTCACAAAACAAAGATGTAGAGTTACAAAAGAAGGTGAGAAATGTTTTAGAATTCAACCATGATTGTGATGGGATAATAATGTTTAGGAATCGGGTTTCTGTTCCTCCCATCCCTGAATTAAAGAAGGAGCTGCTGGATGAGGCTCATAGTTCTTCATTCTCTATTCATCTTGGAAGCACGAAGATGTATAGGGACCTAAAAGAGTACTTTTTGTGGGATGGAATGAAATGAGATGTTGCTGATATGTCTCTCGATGCTTGGTTTGTCAGCAAGTTAAATATGAGAGACAGAAGACTAAAGGGATGTTACAACCATTACCCATACCAAAATGGAAATCGGAAAACATCACTATGGACTTTTTCACTGGACTTCCTAAAACATCCAAAGGCAATAATGTTATGTGGGTCATAGTCAATCATCTTATGAAGTCGGCACACTTCATTGCTATTAGAGAAGATTTCTCTCTAGATAAGCTTGCTAAGATATATGTAAAGGAAGTTGTAAGATTGAATGGAGTAAAACTTTCCATTATATCTAATTGGGATCCAAGGTTTACCTCGAAGTTCTGCCAAAGTCTTTTGCATACTCTGGATACAGAGTTGAGTTTCAGCACTTCTTATCATCCTCAGACAAATTGTCAGTATGAGAGGAAAATTCAAACTCTAGAAGATATGTTAAGATATTCCTCTATGGATTTCAATGGTGGTTGGGATCAACACCGACCTTTGGTGGAAGTTTCTTATAATAATAGCTTTCACTCCAGTATTCAGATGGCTCCTTATGAAGCTCTCTATGGAAAGAAATGCCGAACTCCAACTTGCTGGGATGATGTTTGGGAAAGAAAGCTACTAGAACCTGATCTTTTTGATGAGATGGCAGAAAAGGTCTGATCTATTCAACAACAGATAAGAGCAGCTCAGAGTTGACAAAAAAGTTATGCCGATAACCGAAGAAAAGACCAAGAGTTTGAAGTGGGTGATAAAGTGTTCTTATGAATATCTCCTTGGAAGAGAGTAATGAGATTTAAAAAGAAGGGAAAGCTAATCCCTAGGTATATTGGTCCTTTTGAAATACTGGATCGTGTTGGGAAGGTAGATTACTGATTGACGCTTCTACCGAATCTCTCTTAAGTTCATGATGTGTTCCATGTATCTCTCCTGAGAAAGTACATACTCGATCCTTCACATGTACTCAGCTAAGAAGTTGTACTGCTGGAGCAAGATCTTTCTTATGAAGAACAACCGATAGTGATTCCATATCGTAGCAAAAAAGTCCTACGGAACAAGACCACTCTCTTGGTGAATGTTTTATAGAGGAACCACCAATTAGAAGAAGCTAAAAGGGAGCTTGAGGATATGATGAGGTAAAGGTATCCTCATCTGTTTGTTACGAAGTGACGAATTTCGAGGGAGAAATTAATTTTAAGGGGGGTAGAATGTAACACCCGATATTTTTATCAGAAATATTTTGTTTTCATATACATCCTCAAAGGAATCTTTCACTACACACAACACTAGCTTGGCTTGCTTTACACGCAATCATGACCTTCCTCGATAGCTTACGTTGTACGCAATACCGAGTTTCACTAAACAACGATATGCTATTAAAATATCATTAAAACCAGCCGTTATGAATAGTAACACCCACTTTTTGAAATTTTATAAATTTTATCTTTCAAAATGGACTTTATTTTTGGATTCGGAATATCGAAATTAGACTAGGGTGATTTTTTTGGTATTTTTCTGAAAACAATCAATTTTTCATGAATAGTGAAAACATTGGGTTACAATTTCAAAACTGACTTTTTATTTAAATAATTATTTATTTTATTTAAATTTATTTTAGGTAAAAAATGAGACATAATACCAATATAAGTTCAATGTAATTCATTGGAGTCATTTTATAATAATTTTAGACATATAAAAATTTTATTGAACTTTTCACCGTCTTTTACCCAACTCCTAGGAGAATTTGAAAAGTTACATAAAATTTAATTTTACCGCTTCTGTGAGTGGAATTTCGAAAATCCGAGATACATGGTTAACATCAAGGAGTAAAATGTGGTTCAATAAGATAAAAATAATTTTTGGTGAATAGTAACTTTTTACTTTTATT
Organism: Viscum album; assembly: GCA_963277665.1. Classification (NCBI taxonomy): domain Eukaryota; kingdom Viridiplantae; phylum Streptophyta; class Magnoliopsida; order Santalales; family Viscaceae; genus Viscum; species Viscum album. The sequence continues at coordinate 34,979,146 of OY728163.1, forward strand.
TACCATGGTTAAAAGTAAATAGGGCAATTAAGGGTAAAAATGGTGTTATTATTACGCAAACACATGTCCTAATTCTATTGGATAAGTTTAATTCGACCAAAAACAACATTAGGAATAAAATATGACCATTTAGGTCTACTTGGATTAGATTAGGACATTTAATATTATTTTATTTAAAGAAGAGTTAAAATAGTTAAAATCAAAGATTAATAACAAAAAAAATTTAATATAGGGTTTAAAATAATATAAATTCAACTATAAATATTCATTAGAAATCTAAAAATATTTCCTACATAATGGAATTTTGTTTTTAATTTTTAGACTTTAAATAATTTAATTTATTTATGACACTTTGATGATTCAGTAATTATCTTATTAATGAAATATTTACATGATTGATGTTATAAATACCCAAATAAATGTAATTTGAGAATTTTTATGAATTATTATAATTTTATAGGTTAATATGACATATTAGTATTTATTTAATTAACTTTTATTGATATAATCATGCTGTTATAATTTTCACAAATGTCAATTTTGAAATTGTGTCAAAATTGACATAAAAGAGTTTTTAAAACAAATATTATATTATTAATTGTTATTTTATTCTTAAAAATCTAAGGTTCGACCAAATGACTTATATAAGGTTAAATATAATAATAATGAACCACTTGGGGTTCTTTTGTCTTGTTATAGTAAGTTTATTAACCATATAGTGTAAGAAAACCAGACGACATGGTAAAAGTTAAATTATTTAACTCAGAGTTAAATCTAAATGATATGGTTAAAATAGTAACCTAAAATTGTCTAAAATCTATTGGTTGAGATTATTTCGACCCATACCAACCTTAGCTTAGAAATAAATTAATTTGGATCTATTAAAAACCGAATATGACTTTATTATAAAATCATATTTTAAGTTTTTCCTAAAGTGCCCCTCTCCTCCCTTATAAAAGGGCACCTCCTCTCTCCTTTCCTCACACCACTTTGAGCCTTCAAGATCGGCCAAAAACTACCAATTTCTCTTCTCCACTTCCATAGAAACATCCTATAGGTCCTGTTATTCTTCAAAGTCCATATTTAGTGCCCAAAAGAGAAGGTTAAGAAGAGGCTCTTCAAAGAAGAGGTAATGTCTGTTACCAATTCTTTCAACTTTATTTCTTCTTGTACTTCTTCTTCTTTAGTTGTTTAATTATGAAGTCATAACATCAGTATCAATAATATAATGATATTTTATTATAAATACGATACTACCCTATTTCTCCTTTTATCCATCCTACGAAAAATGAAATCACCGCGGGTGCGTACGTACGAAATACCGTCTCCACGCCGTGGTGTAATCTGTTTTCCACCACCACCTTACTTGGATGGGTATAATGGTGTAAATAATAACTATATATTATTATTGTAAAGTTATATTGATTGTGAAATAGTATACATACACTTAAATACAATTCCCCGATCAGGGGAACGATATCATCGCTCGTGCGTACGTACGGCCTACCGTCTCCACGATGTAATGCGACTTGTTCTACATGATCTTCAATGCATAATGATTATAAAAATGAATTGAATCAATAAATATTATATATATTACACTAATACCATTATGTAAATTAGGTATCTATAACCTAAAAATAATAATAAGAATTTAGTCGACAAAACACGCATAAGAACAAAAAGAAATAAACACCCGATTAACAAGTAGCAATGAAATATTACTCATACGAAGATAATAATATGAACATATATGATATCATAACAATGAGTATGATTCTGTAATAAGTCAATAACATTATTTAAATCATTATACAGGAGTTTCAGACACGTATGAATCAAATCGGACCTATGGTAAGGTAAAATCTCACAATCTCATTTTTATCCGAGATTGTTTGTACATCAGAATTTACTGGGGAATATTTATCATCCACATACATGTTTCATCAATATGTAATATCATTTCTATCCTCATAAAATTTTTTAAATCCAATTTTACCCATTGGTGAGTTTTTAGTAAAATATATGAAAGGAATATTTTGTCATTTTTAGAATGAGGTACTTTTTGACTTTTCCGGCGAAAGTACGAGAAGAATGGTTTTTAACTTATACGACATGAATGGGTTTATAGAACGTTATTTTCGTGAAGCTTCCTTTACAAGTTTTCAAGTTTATTTTTTATCAACTTCTTTTAGTTTAAAATTTTATGACATGTTAAGAAAGGAAAAATGTTTTTGAAGTAGAAATGATATTTTTCACAAGAATGGAATTCAAGTGTTTTAAGAAAATTATTTTCCATCTAAGATAATATAGGGTTCTGTTTATATAACTATTTTTACATTAATTTTATTATGATTGAATTATTTTTATGAAGTCCTTTTATCTTATATGATTTATGATGGCATGAGGTTTAAGAATCCCATTTTTATTACATGGGTTATACTATGATATATGATTTATGATTTTGTGGAACACATAAAAATGGTATCATTATGAGATGGGTGGGACCTATATCTCCCTCCAATGAATTGGGTATAGATTTATATCTCATGATATAAACATGGATAGAACGACATGTTAATCCTGTTCAGTGATACATGACTGAAATGTGGAGTGAACTCGGTTCAGAAATGGACTTTGTCCGCTAGGATAGTCTTGGCGATGAGTCTTGACTACTATGAAATGATTCTCTACGGTTATGTGTGTATGCCACAAAGTTTCATGTTTTATTTTATGATTATTGGGATTACATTTCACCACTATGATTTGTGCCATGTTATGATATTATGATCTCTTTTTCAGCTTAAGATATTCAAAATGTTATATTCTTATGAATATGATATGATTGATATTTCTTTTGTTTACCCTTACTGAGCATTTGAGCTCAACCTTTTGTATGTTTTCTTTTCCCCAGGTCAGGAAGAAGGGTATTAAGTAAGATATGATAAAATGGACTCAAGATATGAAAAAATAAAATGGAGACGATGTAGATGATTTATGAACTAGTTGTTTATGTTTCCTAGTTTCTAAAGACACTATACCTATACGGTCCTTTCATGGTTTTGTTATATGTTGTAATAAGTGTTCTTTCATTTTGAAGTATGAACAATGTATGTAAAGTATGGGTCGTTATATGCATAGTATGTAAACATAGGATATATGATTAAACTAACCATGCACTTTAACCACATGACACAGAAAAAGATCCCAGACATCACCCTTTTCACCCCAAAACTTATCTCACCCATAGTTATAAACAATCCAACAATATTTCCCCATATAAAAGTTACCCTATGGGTGTCACAAACTCCCCATTATGCCATATTATCCTCATAACATTCGCACTAAACATGAATAAGTCAACAAACCACATAAAACCACTAAAACAAGAAATTTACATCTGAAACACCTGAAACTCAAAAGAGATAGCACATATTAATATATTCATAAACATAAAAGTATAATATAAAACACAGGTGGTGACATCATGTCATCAAAATAGAAACCATTAAATATGATTAGTATTCGAGGATCATACCCCAAGTAAGTAATAGGTAACACCGAAAGATGTAAACATAGATGGAAAATAATTTTTAAATATCTTTTAGAATATTCATTGATGAATATACCCTTTTGACTTTGTAATCACAATCTAAAGAATAAAATTTTTTGAAAAACTTTTTCGTTAAAAAAAACTTTGATAATTTTAAATGATGATTTAAAAACCATTTTAAACACATTAAAAACATAAAAAAATTCTTAAAATCCTTTTCCATGGAAATGTGATTAATATATCACTTAAAAAAAATTTTAAAACATTTTTTGAAAAAAATGGTTAATGAATAAAAATAGATTTTGTCCAAAGAGAGAAATAAAGCCGGATTTTATTAAAATAATTCCTAATTATTTTAACTACCATACAATGGAAAATTTTAATATTACTTGAATATATAATGAATAACACAATGAGATTAAAATTAATTATTGTTATTGAGAGACGTATAATATTATTTCATCAATTTATGCATAATCGTAAACAATCTAGATAAATGATGAGATTGTAGCAGTGAACTCTAACCACTTTGTTAAGATTGAATCATAATCCCAGTGAGATAAAAACATTAAATGAATCTTAAAATATATTTAAAAAGATATATTAATGATAATATTTTTAAAAGGGGTGTATATAAACCTCATAAAAGAATATATGTTCCAAAAATAACGTGTGTCTCAAAAAGGGAAAATTGAGACAAAATTACCTTGCCGATTTAGAAACATTTGAATTGTAAAATAGATGAAAGAGATATCATAAAATGAATATGTATATAGCCCTAAATTTAAGGATAATAATCATATAATAAATTCATGGTAAGTATAAAAATCAGACAAAAAATTTATTGGTGATTATGGAATGAGTCTCACAAAAATAAAAGTGAGGCTATGTATCCACATACTACAACAATAACTTTTCAATCATGAGATATAAGAATTACTAAATATATTGATACATATAGTATAATTAAATAAATAAATTTCATGATATAACATTTCATAGGTAATCATACACACCATAGTATAATAAAAATTTCTGAACATATCATATATCTCATACAAATAATAGTGAGGCAAGAAAACCCTTACCTTAAGTATTGACTCCCATCATACTTGTTCAACAAATTGTATAATAGATTTAATTTTATTATAAATCTATATAAGAGAGTTTTTAATATATATAATACCATATATTATTTTCTTATAACAATATATTACATGTTTATTAACAATTTCATGTTAATGTTATTTTTTAGGTAATAACCGATTTTTTTCTAACATGTTTTGACCTGTCATTCTTAGTCATCTTACATAATCATGATTTAAATATTTCCATAATGTAAACCATGAAATTAATTTCATATATTTTATTTATTTATTTATTTATAATAATAAATTAATTATGTAAATAAGAAATAAAATACACAATTCATGGAGAAGGTTGGTCGTACGTACGCATGAATGATTTCCCAATTTTCATTCCATAGTAAAAGAAAGAAATTAAAATTATTTATATAGATATATTATAATTTTATTATAATTATTGTTTAATAAAAATAAAATATTAATAATAATATCATCTTTAATACATTCATGTAATGCGTGAAACAATAACATCTCTTTGAAGAGGTGATAGTCCATAGGTCTACAAAAGATGTTATTGTATTCTCCTAAAATAGTCATCATGTTGGTATATTTTCTATAATAATTCCAGAATCATAAATACATAATATATATCTTTTATATCATATAAAAATACTGTTTCCTTCATTATTCCCAACTTTGATATGTGGTAATGCAAGAGTGAGTGACATCAGTTCGTGAGGTTATAGTCTGCCATACACATGAATGACGAGTGTGTATCACATTTAATGGAAGTGTGTGAATGTGTAGGTTGTAAAAGTAACATAAAAACATCTTATCATGTTTAGAATATCGATTTTATTATATAATATTGATATAATAATACTTTAAATGGTGGGGAAGGGAATAAAATGAACGTTCTCGTTCAAGAATGTTACCACTTCTTTGGTTAACTCATGTCGGTTTCCACCAACAAACCACCTTGAATTTCTTTATTCCACAATCTATGATTCTATAATTAGAGGAGGGATATTGGGAGTTAATAATTTACAGTGTTTTATGAGTAAAATGTCTTGCGAGGTCTGAATAAGTGAGTGGTGAGTTCCATTTTTTAGTGTAGGAGGAGTGGCATTTTTTTAAATACAAAAAGGTAAAAACTACTAAGAGGTATCCCTTACATAATGTGCCTCCAATAATTTAAATTATTCAATAAAATTGGATATATGATCAAACAATGGGAATATAATAGTTTTTTACATGTTTCTTGGTCATTTGGCCCCAGATGATTAAATTTTAACCACTAATAAACTCGTTTTTATCTAACTCGCTATAATTAATTTAATTACCATCTGTAATTTTTTTGTAAAAAACTATATTTGATATAATATAAATTTTAAATTATTATTATTATAAATATAGAATTAAATATCTCAAGTAACAACCACATAAGTGGAAGAAATTAACTTTAAATCATTCTTGCAGACAGGACAAACCAACGGGGTTTTAAAGTGAAATTGTTCATAAGTTTAAAATATTTTTACATTCCATTTCATTGTGAAATTGATACCAATTAGAAAAAATCTTTCAATATATGTATAATTTAAATATATATAATTTAAAACGACATAAAAAAATAATTTAACTTTATAAATAAATTTGATGAGAAATCAGTTTCCAATAAAAATTCAATATTTTCCAATATTCATCCAAAACAAAAACTTATCATAAAAATACCAAAAATTAACCCTAAGATAATTTTGGAATTATATTTTTAAAATTTAATTTTATTTTGTAAAATAGAGACTATAATACTATAAAAATTTAGTTTTCAAACAATTTTTCCATGAAGAGGTGGTAAAATTGCCTTTCAGAAAAAATACATCTTTTAATTATCAATAATTAGATTTAGTCTTATCTCCAATATTGAAACAACATAAGATGAATTTTAAATATTTTATAAGATATATACTAAAAAATTTAATAAAAAACAATCAGAAAAAGTTTTTTATTTAATTTATTCAGATAAAATGTTTCACACCCCGACCCGACACCTTGTAGTCGCATTTAGTTTATTAATATTTGAGTCTTTTGATGTTTAAATTTTATTAAATGAAAAATAAAATTTAAATAAAATAAAACAAAATAAAAAGAAAAATATTTGAAAATAATAATAATAATAAAGATAATAATAAAAAAATTATAAATTTAAACCTAATAATATTATTACTATTAATCATAATAATTATATAATAATTATTATTATTTTTAAATAGTATTTTTTTATTTTCATTAATTTATATTTTTAATTTAATCAATTTTAATCGTAAAAAAATACTCATATATAAATAAACTAATCATGACTGCAAAGTTCTAGGTCGGGGTGTGGCAATTCTGCCCACCATTAATACTTTTTTACACTAGAAAGTCATTTCAATGATTAACCCAAAAGAAAAAACGGATTACCTAACATAGATTAAAGAGATTCCCAATGAACGTCACATGAGAAGAATACTATATCACTACAAATAGATAAAGTTACTTTCATATCAACTTAAGATACCAAAATGGACTCCTCACTATATGTCACCCACCCAAAAAAGTTAAAACACCTCCAATTGATCAATCAAAGGAAAAGAACTACCACATCACGTAATCCAACCCATTAAACCTAAAATATATATAACATATCAATGAAACACTAACCACAGGCTTGAAACAGGTAAACAATATCATCCATTTCCATGTCAACATAAAAAACACAACTGGGTTACCAACATGGGAGGCCCGAACAGACTCCCCACCATACGAGATAAGATAACACTAATTCACACTATATGAATTCCATTAGAAACCCACTATGGGTCTCCCCACCATAATAAGCAACCCACCCACATAACTTTTGGGGGCCATCACTAGAGCCCAACATGCGCCTACTTGGAGAACAACCCACACTAACCAACATGGACTAACAATAAGACTTGACCCAGATCAAACTCCCCACCCAAGGGATCTAATGAAAAGGAATCTGAACCAAATGAAAAACACCACACGATTCACTACTCCCACAAGGGAACACCATCCTTAGACATTCCCAAACCAAAATAGGGGTTGATCTGTAAGGCTATCCATTCATGGACCACCAAACTAAGGTTCACATCCAAAATATTATAAGTACCCAGGTTCTAGAGAATGATACAACTAAGAATATTTATAATCATGGAGGAATACTTCCACCCACGTGGCACACAACAAGAAAACAGGGTCCCCATGTCTCCTTTCACAAAATGGGGACACTAAGAATGAGACAGCTACCCAAGAAATTTAAAATATATTTATTTCCTAATATAAAGACGAACACTGGACCATATTCGTTTACACCCCTTGGGGGTTCCTCACTAGGAAAAAACTTAACTACATGGCCTATGACAAGGTCCCTAATGCTTCATGAATATATTTCCTCATAGTCATTCCTTGAATTATTCCAAAATGAACTTCTCCTTTTAGTGCCACACACAACCACACCATAATCAGACAGTACAAATAGAACACACACATCATAAGACTCACTTGGTTTTATTTTCATACTTCACCATGATGAGATCATAATGGATCACCCATTTTCACACCGAACAAGAAACTACAAATGAAGGGTGACATGGAAGGAACATTTATTTAAAGTATAGAATTTTAGGAATTTTCGAAGAGGAACACATTTTTTTAAATACATTCTCTTGAAAGGTTCCACAACATCCACCATTACATCTAAAAGAGAAAAAACTCTGCAAGATTCCACCAGACATGAACCTTCCAACTGATAGAAAATTTATAAGGAGAGGTACCATAAACCAAGTACAATGTAGCACATGATTCTGGCATACGACAATGATATCCTCTTTTGACCAAACATACCACACTGTTGGCCAAGAATGAATTCTTTCTTATAAGAAAACAAAGAATTATCCAAAGGTACTTCAAGATGATGACCATCACTAACAACCCTAGACCACTTCCACCTTTCCACACTAGAATTACCTTCACTGATTCCAAGAAGGACCTTCAAACACCACTATGTCCACTGTCATACCAATTGACCTAAAAAAATCAAGGAACCCAAAACTTCTTTCAACTCCACTCACATTTATTATCCCATTATGAGGGGACTCACTTAAACGAAACAAAAGGGTTTAAGGATCATCTTCCAAAATTCAATGAGAGATTCCTTACATTGATCTAATGGAGTTTCTTCCAATTGCTAATCAAATATGGTCACACTTCAAACATGAATTAATTTATTATAGGGTCATACAGTAGGCATCAAAATAAATATAGGGTCCAAAAAATATCCCACTAGAAAGGTCTTTCTATAAAAGACTCCAAACATGCCAAGGGAATAATTGCAATGGCTTTCTGAAGCACTCCCCAAAAATTACCATTAACTATTATCCCAAAACTGACATACTAAGAAGAATTAAAACATGAAATGTGAGTAAAAAAGGATGAATTTTCAATCTTGAAACACCTCAAAAATAACATTTCCAAAATACAATATACACCGCATAATCACCATTTATCAAAATATTACATTTAAAAAAAATTAAAAATAAAATAGGATCGATGGGTTACACATTCAGAAATGGTATCCCATAGAACCACTCATATAAATGTTTCTCATGTCAAAATAGGGACATATTATCGACCTGAACATGACCTATTCCTTTAATCACTAATAGAAATAATAAAAATTCCAGAAAAATTATTCCAATTTCCAAAAATAACATACAACCCACTTTTTCATTTCGAATATTATCTGAAACCTCCTATCATGAACTACTATCCAAAAAATTAAAACCCATTTCAATATTTTACAAGTCATTTCCAAAATATCTCATCCTATTCCAAAACTATTTTAAAATACCAAACAATCTTCCACAAAAAATTTTAAAAAGCATCGCAAAATTCACCAAACACAAAATGGAAATCCATTTCAAATAAAAAATATTTCAAAACTCCACGCATCAATTTCCAAAACAATTATCCCACTTTAAGACACTACCATTGACATAAAAAATCCACTTCATCAATCACTATTTAACAAATAACTTAACTCTTATCATTTTAGAACATGTTACCTAAAACAATTTGAAAATAATTTTCCTTTTTCCCAAAAAACCATTTTTTTCAATGAGTCAAAAACATTTTTTATAAATATCTACCATTGATAAACTCATCCCATTTAATAAAAATAATTTTACAAAAGTTCACATTTCGAAAATTTGATTTCGGTAAATTCAAAAATTTAATTCTTTCCTTCACAAATTCAATTCATTTTCAGTTTAATTCCATGTTTCCAGGATTAGAAAATAAGGTATTTTCAAAACTGATTTTTCAAAACCCAAAGAGACACGGGATGATGAAAAAAACTAGTGCCAATGGGTTACCCAGATATATAGTTGTTGGCCACACAAAATCAATACCACCATCACATTGAGTGTTATAAGACCATGTCACTGTCTCCACATAGATTTATACGCCCTACGATCTCACTGTGACAAGTGGTCCGACTCTCTTTTCATTTCCCATACAATAAATAACCGCAATAAGAAGAAGACTCAGATGAAACTTGACTTCCCCTGGTGACTTGGGTCTCATTCTGAGATGTTCTAGCTAGGCACCACATGCATAACCATATTTTCAAGTCCTGAAAACCATAGTTCCGGTCTATCCAGACTCTACACCAAAGAATGAGACTATAAATTTTATAACCTTATTTAATTCCATTTTTCATGAAACAACCATGTTAAAACCTAAACTGGTCACCCATGTTAGCCCACAACAAGTCCAAAAGGGGCTTCCCAATCCCTATGGGTTGGAAACTAGTGCCGAGAACCAATGTAAAATAGTTGGGGTTGATTGTTTCCCAAAAAAAATGAATAAATAAAAACTGAAAAAAAACACTAGTAGTGTAAAAATAAATTTAAATTGGTGTCTAAACATACATCAATGTGAACTCATGGGTCCCCACAATACAAAAAAACACACTCTCTAGAAGATTGATCCAAACCTAGATCCTAAATCTAAAAAGACATAGTATGTGTGACCACCAAGATGATCAGTAGGAATGTCAATGTACAACAATTCCCTTTTCCCTTTCATTTAAAAAAAACCAACCATGATAGTTTGAAAATAAGATACAATAATATAATGTTTTTATTAATTTCAATTTCAATTTAAAATTGAAATTTTTTAGGGAAATAATTTCTATTCCACTATATTTCCAAAATAGATTCCAACCATGATTTAACATTCTAAAACCAAAGGAAAAGAATTTAAATTAAAAACATAAATTTTAAAAATAAGGGAACAAATGTGAAGTAACTCTATAGTAAATCATTTCAGAAACACAATGTCTTAAGCAACCGCTATGGTCAATCCCTATAGGTAGCTCTCACAAATGGGGCCATAGGAACCTTATACCTTTAAAAAATGTCTCTTATAACCCACAACCATCATCATTATCATGCACTAGCCACTAATAGGGAAACCCCTATAACATAGTGGCATCCAATCATCGTAATCATTTAAGTAGTGTTGTAATCTTCAATCCTGTTAGATTAAACTAGGAAAAACCACTTATGAAACATATAGCGTACTAGTCTCAATCATTCCACCAAGGTACCCATGGTTTACCCATCTGTTCTATTCCAAATGGTGGTGATAGTTTATCAAGTAGACATATATGAACACATCACATTCCTTATCCAAAATACCATTTAACCTCTCACCATTGATCTGCCTCTTTAAGGGAATTCCTTATTTTACATCACACAATAATGATCAATACACAACACTATGAACATATCACTAATCACATATTGACACATACATCATATTACCAAAGTAGAGGAAATTCCTGAATAGTGGTTTTTGAAATTTTCAAACCATTCTGAAAGTACTAAACGCGCCCCATTTCTTTACAATGAATTGTAACTTTTTATATAACAATGTTTCTCATCACATTTAAGTTCAAAAAAAAATTTTAAATTACACATTCACAACCAAGGCTCCACACATTTAGAATTATGCTATAAAACATGTTTATATATAAGAAACCCCATGGAAATACTCATTACACAATAAAACCATTAAGGAAACCACTTTTATATATTTAACATTAAATATCAATTGAGAATTTTAAATACCCCACTATTTCCAACAAAGTCAAAAACGTGTTTCATTATTAAAAATGTATGATAGAGCTTAGATAAATTATGTAAAACTACTAAATAACAGTTTCTAACAACAGAACATATAGAATAAAATTACTGTATAAATATAATTTTTTTTTAAAATAGTCAAGCAATCATATATTTAAAATTAAAAGTCAATTCATAGGGATCCTGACATGAACATGTCGCTCCTTCAAGAAGACTCTAACGAACCAATCTTGACGTACATAGAAATTACATTAATTTTGTGGAATACTTAATACATGACACAAATAGATGCCCAAAGACCGTGGTTTAGTTCCTTTGGAAACTAGAATACATAAAAAACTGGTTTATAAAACATCTACATCATCTTCTACTTTATCCTTCATAACTGAAACCCCTTCTTGACACACCTTACTTAATACCCTTCTCCAAATGCTGGGGGAAAATAAATATATCAAGGGGTGAGCCTAAATTATCAGTAAGGGTAAGCATGGAAAATATATTATAAAACTTAAACATAATAATGTAAAACCTTGAACATAACTTAAAAAAACATACAAAATTTAACGAAAAACAATATTTTGAGTCATGAAATAAATCTTGGTAGTTCATAAGGCATAAATCATAATGGAATTATGAACCATGAGAAAATAGATTTGTCATAAAACATGTAATATTGTAAAATTAAAAGGCATATAATATTATTTATATTTTATCCAAGGAATTGTTTCCAAGACCATAATAGTGGAAAAAATCTATTACTGAAGGGGTTTTACATGTCATTCCATCCATTTATTATTGAACAAGATTTACTTTCCATTCCAACCATGTATTATTGGACTGGGATTACTTTCCAATCCTGTAATGTATATCTCACATGATATAAATCTTTAACCAATCCATTGGAGGGAGATATAGGTTCCTTCCATCTCATAATGAAATTATTCTTACATGTGCAACAAAAACATAAATCATTCATCATAGCATAACACATGAACAAATTTTGTTTCTTAAACATTAATAGATCATAAATCATATAAAATAAATGGATTTCATAAATTTAATTCCATCATAAACACAATCAAATAAAATTAATAATAGAGATAGAAACATTACCCTATGTCATCATATATGGAAAATAATTTTGATAAAAAACATGAACTTAATTCTTGAGCAAAATATCCATTCATTTTCAAAAACTTTTTCTTGTCCCAAAATTCCATAAAATATTTAAAGGAAGGAATTTTGTTGAAAACAAACATTAACTTTTATAGAGGAAGATTCGTGGAAATAAGGTCGCATGAAACTGAAAAAATTCATTAATACTGTATAAGTTAAAAAACATTCTTATCGTAATATTTCCAAAAAAAGTCTAAATGTACCTCAAATCGAATTACGAAAAAAGATACCTTTCATACCATATAATAAAAATTCACCAAATGATAAAATTAAATTTTAAAAAATAGTATTAAATATTTAGGAAATAAAAATGTGGATGATAAATATACCCTAGTAATTACTTTAGAATAAACAACCACATATAAAAATGAGATTGCAAAATTATCCCTCACCATAGGTTCGATTTCTTTTGTATGTGTCAGAAACATATATATAGTGGGTTTAACCATATTATTAACTTGTAAAAGTACCATAATAAAATTTAGGATATCATATATGATTCACTTATGACTTTATAGTACCCTTTTATTCATCAATTCCTTGTTAAAGCATCATTTTGGGTAATATTCATTTTATTTATTATAAGTGTTTTGACTTGTTATTCTTGATCCTATTACATAGATCATGATTTACTTACTTCCATAATGTAAAGCATGATTTAAATATAATAAATATTCAGTATTGAAATATATATATATGTGTATATATATATATATATATATATATAATAGATAGATAACTGAAATGGAATATACCGTTCATAAGGACGGTAGACCGTACATACGCATTGAACCTTGCTTTCATTTCATTATTTAATTGAATAGAAGCATGTAAATTATATATATATATATATATAACATTATATTTATTATGTCATATATTTTATGCTTATTTATTATATATACATTGTAATCATTCTTGAATGGATAATGCGGAGAATGAATCTCATCACATCATGGAAACTATAGGTCGTACGTATGAACGAGAGAGGATATCATTCCCATTGTTGTTTTAAATAGAATGGTATTGGATGGTATATTAATTATACACAATAATATTAATTTTATTCCTTATTTACATCCACTATACACATCATTATACATATCCAATTGAAGTATTGTTGAAAAATAGATTACACTACGACGTGGAGACGGTATGTCGTGCGTATGCATGCATGGTGATATTTTTATTCATAAGAAGGAAAAAATGAGGTATATGGTTGTCCCATAACTATAGTAAAATCTCTTCATGCATAAGATAATTTATTTGTTACTTTATTATAGACACAACATAATAATAGGATATAGAAGAAGAAACGAATTTTGACAGAGGTGAAAAAACAATTACCTCCTTTTCAAGTATCACCTTTGGATTTTCATAATAGGAATCCATAAGATATATTTCATCCCAAAGTGTGGCCTATAAGATGAATTTAAGTATTTTGGGAGATGAAATTGTCTAGGGTTGACCGAGAAAAATAACGTTAGAGGTGTGAATAAAAGAGAATGAGAGGTGGCCTTTTGTAAGAGAGGTGAGGGGAACCTTTGGAAATACCAAAACTATTAAATCAATATAAATTAATATTTAACATATAATACCTCTAAAGTGGATTATTTATAATATTATATGAGGATGGTTCAAAATCCTCTCAACCAATAAATTTTGGATGTGTTTTGATTTCATTTTAACCGTATCATTTTGATTTATCCTAATATTATATAATTAATTTTAATTGTGGTCATAATATTATAAATAATAAATGGTTATAAATATTTACTTACATGTTATAAATTGTCCATAATTGGATATTTTAGGACATTTTCAACCATTTATTTTTATCATGGTAATTTTGAAATTTTTTTATTTTAAAATAATTTAATAATATGTTATTTCTATAAAATATCAATATTTTCAATTTTTGATACTATTCATTTATTTGACATTATATAAAATCCACTCAGAAGATAAATTCAAACAAAAATATTTAATACATTTTTAACATGTCATATTCACCTAGAAAATTCTTTCAGCACATTAATTAGTTCATATTATATTTCTTTTAACATTATTAAACCCATTTATTTGATATTTCTAAAAAATAATTTCTACTTCACTATTGTATCATAATTAATAGTAATTATTTTATCTATAAAAATTCAATATAAATTAACATGATGTAGAAAATTTCATTATAATTATGTAGACTATTTATTTTTGAAGTTTTATGAAGTTTATCACTACATTAAAATTATTATCCTAATTAGTGTATGAGGGTGAGATGTTTCCACTTTATATTTTTTTAATTATAATTAAATCAATTTCATGGAAAAAGGTGAGTTAAAGGAATCAATTATGTCCCTTAGGTGATTTTTTTCAAATTTAATTCATCCAATAGAATTTTGGTAGGTGTTAATTTAATTTTAGTATCTTTACCATATTATTTATTACCCTAATTTACTCAATTTAACATTAACCTTGGTAAATAAGAATTATTGTAGTTAACATTCATAATATCCAAATAATAAAAGTAACATATTAACATAATTTGTGCCCATAGATTCCAAATATGGAATACATTTTTCAATATTCAAAACCCAAATGTTGGAGTAATTAATTTAAAATTATTTCACGTTGTCAAAACCAGAAAAAAGCATTTTATGAAGTAAAAACTATCAAAAGATTGACATGTGTTTATGTCCAATTAAAATGGTAACTTACATCAAATCACAAAAATTGTATTAAATTATTAAAATAAAATCCAATTAAACTTTAAAAACAATTAAAAAGATAATATATCTATATAAATAAATTAGGCGAAAAGGTAGCGTGGAATTTAAATGTAGTATTTTTCACTATTCATTAAAATATGAATTTCATCAAAAAAATTACAAGATTTCGTCAGTGGTAAATTCTGATGTCCTTTATCCAAAGAAATAGTTTATTATGTCAAAAATAACTTATAAAATTGTCAAAAAAACTAGATTAAAAAATGGTTCTTCATCAAAATGTAGTAAAACTGTATTTTTTTAAAAACATATTTTATCTAAAAAATTGAATTTGTTCTTATATCATATATAGAAAAAATATGTCAAGATCTGTCCCCCAGGGCCCATTTCATGACTACCCCAAGCCTGCCATCCATAGGCTAGGGGTTGGCGACTATCACCAGAAAGGCATATTCCTAATAAGTGAAGGCATTGCCTCAAAACCTATACACACACTAATAGGGAACACTGCGCACAAGTATAACCCAATGGAAGAAGAAAGGTGAAATCACAACTAAAAACCTCAACTGAGTGTAACAGTATGCACTAAAATTAAAAAGTACTGGAATGCAAACCCAACTAAAAATGAAGTATATGAAAAAGGAAAAATAGCTCGTGAGATCACCTGCCAAGGATCTTAACTATAGTGTAGGTATAGCTCGTCACATAATCCCTCCATGTCAACCGGTCACCACTATATACCATCAAGTCCTGGGTCCCTGAGTCTTAGTCATAGCTACTCATCCTCTACACCAGACCCAACAAGGTGCGGGTGAAGCCTCTGCAGGGGCGAGTATAATAATACTTAGTATGGATCCCAAGAACACCAAAGGTATCTAAGAATTACACCAACGAATAACCACAAAACATGATCTCAATCACAAGGAACAAGGAAAGACTTAGCTCAAACTGGGTATAACCTCAGTACAAAATAAATATGATTAGTCATAAATCTAGATCATTTTATTCTGTCGAGAGGCTCTGCTACTTACCCGTAAAGAATCGATAGATGATATACCAAACAGAATCACTAGGCACTGACCCCCACAACATCGCTGAGCACTGACCTACACAAGATTGATAGGTGCTCACCCACATAGGATCACTGAGTGCTAACCCACACATGATCGATAGGTACTGACCCAAACATGATTGCTAGGTGCTGACCCATGGAGGATCACTGAGGGTTGACCCATGGAGGATCGGTGAGTGTTGACCCATTGAGGATTGCTAAACATGGACCCAAACAGTTTCTGACTCACATAGGATCAATAGGCGCTGAACCACATAGGATTTCTAAGTGCTGAACCACATAAGATTGGTAGGTGCTGACCCATATAGGATAACTATTGATTCTTCACGTCACAGCTAGCCACTGGATTCCCGCACATAGCACATTTTATTCTTGAATGAATCCACTCTTCAAGACATCTGTCATATTTCATCTGGCCCAAAGTCCCATGAAGAAGTAATGCGATGAAATTCTTTGTCATAAGGGTCCCAACGCAACATATGGCACGTCAATCAGACATCCGATCTGTAAGTTAAAGGCATTTTAGTGCTGAGGGCCCCGTTAGATTTGGGTTCAATCCAACCCAATAGTACTCCAACATTCCTTAAAACTCAAGTGGAGTATCATAAATGGAATTCCTCTTCCTATGGTTTCCAACACCAAATACAGTTCATCAAAAAGACATCTAGTTTAGGATTTATGCCCTCTTAAGTGAAATTGGGCTGAAAAAGGGTCTGGGTCCGATCCGACCCAGTGGGAATGACCCGACCCGAGCTATTGGGCCCGACCAAAAGAGGTCGGGCTTGGAATGGTTCGGAGAGGGCTAGTATGGCCTGCGGGGCCATAGCGTTGACCCGCTGGCTGTGGGCTAGGCCCATCGGGCCATGGGCTCAACCTGCATAACCGCAGTTTTGACCCGGACCACCGAACCGGGCATGGCCCGCAGACCCACAGAACCTCATGGCATGTTGGATGGGGTGGCCCTCCAGAGGGGTCTAGACTACCAGATGGGCGCAGGTCCACTCCCCTCCCGAATGGAAAATCTGTTCGGGCCTTATCAATCAAAAGTGACAGTTGGCGCCACTCCACCTGGCCGGTCTGCTAGACATGTAACCTGTTGAACCCATGGACTGTAGGTCCACTCCCCACCACAACCCTCCTCCCTGAAGTGCCACCCAACTCCAACGTGGACAACACTTGCTGGCCACCCCCTTCATTTATTGTTGTGCCTTCGAGGCCCGCCACCTTCTCACATCCGGTGGTTTCCAGTTGGCGCCTCCACACTAACGATTCATCTACGGGCCACCGGTGAAGCTCTAGTGGTTCGATTATTCTCATGGATGTGCCTATGGGCCTCCCAAGATGGCACCCACACTATGCGGCCCTCGGTATCACCTTAAAGAGATATTTTCTAGTCACCCACAAAGAACACAACCAATACCATGATCGGTAGAGGGTCAGGGCCATATTCATTGGGGCCACACCCTCCTTGTTAGAATTATAACATTTAAGCAGTTCAATCATCAATAAGATTAGAAGAATTATAAAACTCATTGAATAAAACCCCTTACTCGAACACGTTGGTAGACGGTGCAGATGAGGAAGACGGGTCGACGTTTGTATCATGTTCATTGGTGTTGTTTAAATTCCGGATTGAATCCTCTAAGGCATTGAAGCTCCATTCTACGTTGAAGGAAGTCATTGTCAGCACTTGGTCAGAGTTTTCTCTCATGAGTTCACATGACCCTTTCCTAAGTATTGTTTTGATAGATGAGGAGAGAGGTTTAACTCACCGAACAATTAATGAGGTTAATTAATGATTTCAATTAATAAACCCATTAATGACACGATGGTGCGGTTATACAAGAAAGTATAACCGAACATTAAATTTTCTAACAACCCAGTGGTCCCACCACCATCGCTTATCAGTTACAAAGAAAGAAATAAAATAACCATTATTTTTTTTGTAATGTGAAAAAATTAACTTTTTCGTCTGACTTTTTCTGAACAAGGTTATTATTCCCTTATGTGAATATTGGTGCTATGAATTCAATTTTTCCCTCATATTTTTAATCTAAGCATTAGTATAAAATATAGAAATATGAGTCTGTAGGTTTAATGAACGTACCATAAAAAAATTTCAAAAAATTATTAACATTCACCCTCAACCGGAGCTGGTTGAGGTTAGGCTCTTCCTAAGGGAAACATGCCCTCACATGCTTAATGGTACTCTTTGATTAGAAATCCGAGTTACTATTAAGGAGTTAAAGAATTTAATAATAAAATAATAGTTACTTAATTATTTTATTTATGACCAAAACAATAACTTCCATTTTTGGCCCACGCTTGCCAAGGTTAAGATTTACCTAATGAAATCATACCCACACAAGCTCAGTGGTGGTCTCATATTTTTAATATGAGTCACCATTTGTGAGTTATAATCATTTGAAAAATAAAATGATTTTATTTAATGATTTTCTTTTTTGTAATGACATTTTTGGGTTTTCTCACTAGAGGCCTAGGCCGACTAAACATACATCGCGCCTAAGGTAAACCAGTCATCCGAAATGCAATAGTGCCCTCAGATTTATGATCCGAGCACCTGTTTAATAGTTATTAAGATTTTTTAGTGAAACAATTTACTGTCACTTTTTAATGCTTAATATTTTCTCAACATATCATTCTGGGCACTCCTGGCCTCAGAATCACGAGCCGTCAATTTTCATAGTCTCTTAATAATCCCTTATAATTGACAAACATTACATGGAATATATAGGTCATTACCAAATATAATATGAAATTAAAACATTAAATTGAATATATTAAATATATATTTCACTAATAAAATCCATAAAGTGTGATTTTGTCATTTTATAGACTCACATATTTACATTTCAATTGTTTTCTTAGAAGGAATAGAATACTATTCGTACCTACCATTATAATGACTAGGTTATAATATTTAGTGATCACTTATACGCATTGTTGCATGAAATGAATTCAATCAAAATAACATCAATTTTTTTCTAACACAAACCATTAATAGTGTTACATATACTGCAAGCTAATACAATGTTGTTTATAATGCAAGATAATATTGGTGTAGAATATAACACAAGGTGTCAATGAAATTTAAAATAATATATGTCATAAAATATTAGGGTGTTACATTATAAATAAATTTCACCCTGGAAATTTTTCCTGGTTATAAAAGGTTTAATACTTGAACGTTTCTTTTATAAAAACACACATCATCAAAATGGATACTAAAACATCATATTAATAAGAAAATTTGGAAAATACATTAATCTAACAAACATCATTAAAAATATAACTTATAATATCCATACATCGATAACAGTATATATCTTCCAAATACTGATAATATAAACTTCAGAAAGAGGTGATCTAAATCCACTTAACATTTATCTCCCAAATCTCATAAGCTAGTTCATGGTTGTCACATTACTAACATGTGAATACCTTAATCATGTATTCTATTGAAACATGATAATAACATTAATTACCATACAACATGGATTCTGTGAAAATTAATTTTTCCACAAAACAGTTGTACCAAAAATTCTATATACTCAAACCATGATATAAATTTGTCCTTATATTAGTAATGAGGTCATTAATACTATCAAACATCACATTATCATCTAATCCCTTTGTTATGATCATATCAAGTGCTTGCCCAAAATATTTCAATCATTTTTCATGGTTATTTGTACTATATTCTTATGGGAAACCAAAATGTACCAATTTATATATATTCCAATATTACATAATACTATAAAATAGATTCAACAACAATATTTAGGAATCCTATTACCTAATCACTTGGTCATTCCACCACATTATTTTCATACATAACATCTCCAATAGTGATCACATTTTATTTGCATTTTTCATTGGAATTATGATGTTGTTGACATCGATAATCATCCATAACCCTTGGATTAGGGAATTGGTTAGCAAAATGACCCTTTTCCTTGCACTTGTTGCACTGAAGTGTGGGTGGCATGTTCTCTATAGTATTTTCTCTATTTAAATCATTAGAAACTTGTTTTCTATTACTTAGACACTCAACTACACGATGAACCTCTTTTAAAAACTTAAAAAATTTTCTAGTCTGATTATTAAAATCTCCACAATTCTTAATTCCACACATTGAGCATAAGGAAACATTCATATTATTTTCACTATTTTTTGTTGAGATTTTCCCTTGAACTCCATCATTCGTTTCTCTTGAAAACCATTAGATTGATATTGTACACCAACCTTAATTTCTACCTTGATAGCACATTGCACAATCTCTTCATAGCTATTAAAGTCTCTTTTTTCTAATTCCCTTCGAATACTTGGTTTTAACACACTGATGAATCGATTAACATTACTTTCTGGTTGGATGCTAAATTAGGAAGCATACCTTGAAATTTTTGTAAAATTTTCCTTGTTTGTACCATCATATTCATCATCCTTCTTAAGCTCAAGGAACTCATTTTCCATATTTTATTGAATAATATGAGTAAATTACATACTGAAATACTAGGCCATTAACTCATCCCATTCCATGGATTCAATTTTATCTTGAAGAAAATTATCATTGATTAGATTCCACCACAAGTCTACTTCTCCTTATAAATGATATGTAGCCAAATTGAATTTTCATGTTCTGAACAGTAAAGGATGGATAATATATTTTCAATGTAACTGAACCATTGTTCAACAACAAGTGTATTACAAGACCCACTAAAAGAAGGTGGGCGTGGCTTCATAAAATCCGTAACAGAATTTTATTCCCATAAATGCTCATTTGGAAGTCAAAAATGAATCATAGATTGTGTAAGTGTAGTAATAAGATTTTGAATTCCATTCCCATAACATTTTCTTGATATGGAGGAAAATCATTTCATTTTATAATGCATTGATCATTAACACGATTCCTTTCAGTTACAACACTTGTACATCCATCCAAATTAAATTTTTATTCAAAAGCAGGAACCATTAAAACCCAAGGGACCCTGGGGTTTGGGAGTTCTGAAATAGTGGATGCCAAGGGAATCCCCTCTGTGTACGTTAAGCACTCTAGGGGAGTACATTCAATATATAACTTCTTAGGATTAATCCTAGGTTATTCATAATCTTTTCCAAATGTATATCATTGTAACCTATAATTATACTTACCCATATAGAAATCGCTAGACAGGCCTTAGAAATATATCTAGGCATCTCATTAAAGTTTTCTCATCATAATTTCCTAAGGTTAACTAACCCTTCACTATGATACCAATTCTAACGACCCAAGTATGATATACATGAACATTAAATTAAGTTTTCATAATACTTAATACATGACCCAAATAGATGCCAAAGATTGTATTAGTTTAGTTCCTTTGTAAACTATAAAAAATAAACAACTGGTTCATAAAATATCTACATCGTCTTTGGATTTATACATCAAAATTATAACCCCATTTTCCACATATTACTTAACACCGTTCTTCAAATCCTGGGGGAAATGAAACATGAAAAGGGGTGTGCTAAAATGATCAGTAATGGAAATCATGGAAAATAAGTTTCAAAATGTAAACATAATAATGTATAAACATGAACATAACTTCTGAAGAAAAAAACAAGACACATTTTACATATACCAAAATCATCAATAATAAAATAAATCACAGTAGTTCATAAGGAATAAATCATAATGGAATCATGAACCCTAAGAAAATAGAATTAGAATAAAACATGGAATTGTGGAAAAGTAATAATCACACAATATGATTTAAATAGATTCCATGGAATTATTTTTAATATAATCATAGTGGATAAAGTCCATTGCAGAATTAGGTATACATGACGTTCTAGCTATGTATTACTGAACCAAATTTACATATCTTTCCATCCCTCTATTATTGAATCAGATTTACTTTCCATTCCATTAATGTATATCTCATGGGATATAAATCATTACCCAATGAATTTGATGGAGATATAGGGCCCACCTACCTCATAATGAAAAAATTCTTACATCTACCACCTAAACATAAATCCTTCATCATGTCATTACCCCAGAAATAAAATGGGTTTCTTAAAAATCATTCCATCATAATCCATATAAAATAAATGGATTCCATTAATAAAATCCACCATAAACACAATTAAATTAGTGTAATAATATGTATTGAAATATAAACCTATTTCATCTTAGATGTAAAATAATTTTGATAAAATACTCGAACATAATTTTTGAGGAAAATATCCTTTCTTTTTGAAAGATATATTATTTTCTCAAATTGCCAAAAATTATTAAAAGGAAATAATTTTTTTAAAAATAAAAATGAAATCATGTAGAATAATATTTATAGAAAAAAGGTATCATGAAACCATAAAAATCCATTCTTTCCTTATAAGTTAAAATATCATTCTCCACATACTATTACTGGAAAAGTAAAAACGTACCTCAAATAGAATAACGAAAAAAGATTCCTTTCATATAGTTTATTAAACATTCACCAAAGGGTAAAATTTAAATAAAAAAATTAATATTACATATTTATTAAATCTTAATGTCGATGAAAAATATGTCCTAGTAAATTCTTCCTTATAAAAAACATCAGATAAAAATAAGATTTCAAAACTATCCCTTACCTTAGGTACAATTGCTTCTATATGTGTCTGAAACTACTGTATAGTGGGTTTAAAAATATTATTAACTTTTAAAATATCCATAATAATTTTTAGATATCATATATGATTCACTTATTACATTATATTACACATTAATTTATCGTACATATTTTGAATTTTTATTATTGATATTATTACATAGGTCATAATTTATATACTTCATGAATTTAGAACATGATTTATATATCATATATATTTATTATAGAAATATATATATAATATATAGATAAATGAAATGGAATACACTTTTCTTGGATATGGTGGGCTGTATGTACACACAGACACTATTTCCATTTTATTATTGAATTGAATGGAAGAAAGTAAATGATATATATATATATATCTAGTAGAATTATTATTTCAAAAATTTCATTATTATTTATCATATATAATTTATAATCATTTTTTAATGTTTAATGTGGATAATGAATCTCATAGCATTGTGGTGACGGTAGGTCATACTTATGCACCAGCGACGAGACCATTCCCTTTGATGGTCAAAATGGTATGAAATTGGATGTTATATTAATTTTACAGAACAATAATCATTATATATTAATTATTTATATCCACTATACCCATCATTATATCCATATAATTAAAGTATTGTTCAATAACAGTTTATACAACAGCGTGGGGATGGTAAGCCATACGTACACATGCATTGTGATATTGTTATTTATAGGATTGATAAATGGAGGTATAAGGTTGTACCATAACTATAGTAACATGTCATAAGGTATAAGATACTTTATTTATTACTATAGTATGGAAACAACATAATAAGAGGAAGCAGATGAAGAAATGAGTTTTGAAATGGGTGATAAAACAATTACCTCTTTTTCGATTATCTCAGTTTGATTTCCACAAATGGTCAGCTTAATATGGATTTATAACCAAATTTTAGCATCTATGAAAAAGTGAGGGAAGTTTTGAGATGAAATAGGAAGTTTTTGTTTCTCAAAAAATGGCTTTAGATGTGTTATTAAAAGAGAAGGATATGTGCCCTTTTATAAGAGATGGGAGGGGAACCATTAGAAATACCAAAAAATTTAAGTTATCGTAAATAAATTGTTAAATTAAATTAAAACCATGGTTGTAACATCCCAGGTAAATAAAGAATAAATAATTTTCATATTTATTAATATTTTCAAATTAAATATTAATTTTACTTTAAATGGGTTGCTATGTTTGATAGCGTACCCGATACGCAACAAAGAGTTTCTTTGAAAACTTACGTTGCACAATAGTAATATAATAGTATTATTTTAAATGGTAGTTAACACATAGCCGTTGTATTGGCAGGAATGAATATAAATAACTAGAATTTTATTGTATATGTTTTTTTAAATGTTTTTACATTTATCCAATAAAAGATAAAGGCTTAAAATACGAAAAGAATTCAATTTTAGGCATATATACTCTAATGTTCACTAAAGGTCCACTTATCGCCTTTTGATGGCGAACCGTCATTAAATATAGTTTTTGTCACTCTTATACATTCTATTGGACCAAACAAAATTCTTCTTTAGAATCAGGACATCAAAATTTACTTTGTGTAACTTTTTGGTATTTTTCCGATAAAGTTCATTTTTTATTGAATAGTGAAAAATATTGTATTTTAATTCAAAATCTCTTTTTAATATAATTTATTTATATGATTATATTATCATTTGAATTGGTTTTAAAGTGAAATTAGAATATATTTTTACCATTTAATCCAATAGTGGTCGTTTGAATTAATTTCACTTTGAAATCGGACTTAAACTAGTGTCAATCTTTTGATACTTATTGTTTCATAAAAACACGCTATTTTCTCTGACAACGGGAATTAATTATTAAACTAATTAATGCAAAATATATGTTTTGAATTTTGTAAAATAGTCTTCATTTTCGAATTCGGAATATCAAATATAGCTTAGGGTGATTTTTTTGAATTTTTCTGAAAAACTTCAATTTTTGATGAATAGTGAAACCACTAAGTGGTACTTAAAAAACTTAATTTTCGTTTAAATGAAACTTTACAACTTCTGTGTTTTGAATTTTAAAAATCTGACATACATGGTTTTCATTAAGAAGTAAAATGTGGTTCAATGGGATTAAAATAATTTTTTTGGTGAATAGTAACTTTTAAGTTTTTAACCGTGATTAGAGGTAATTAGTGTAGTTTAAGGTAAAAATAATGTTTTAATAATATGAAATGAACTTGAAACATGTCCTACCCTTATTGGATGTGTCATGGCCGACCAAGACAATCCATGGGTCAACTTGGGGACCCCATGGAGCCACTTTGGTAGGAAAATGACATTAAAAACTTTTTATTTAATGTTAAAATTAAAATGTCACAGACATGAGTTGTTTTACTAAAACAATTCTTAAATGGGGTTATAAAAGTCATATTTTTTACTATAAAAATTAATTATAAAGATAAAACGATTTCCTACATCATGTTATTTTTTTTTTTCATTTTTAGACATTAAATAAATTAAATTATTTATGACACCATGATGATGCAGCGACTACCTCATTATTTAATGATTTAAATAAAATGAAAAGATAATGTAAAATATAAGACCTATACTTGTAAAAAACCTATTGTATGGGTATATTTATAACCATTATCACCTTATCCTCAAATTATATCAATGTGGGACCTTTTAAATCCGAAACGCATTTTAAAATAAAGTAACATTTCTTTACTTTCCAAGAGTGCCCCTCCTCTCCTCTTATAAAAGGCCCCCACCTCTACTACCTTACCCACACTTCCAAAGCCTTTGGCTCAGCCAACCCCTGCCCATTTTGTCTCTCCACATCCATATATTACTTATTGAAGCCTCACTTTGGGTAGAAATCTTCCCAAGGAAGCCTTTGAGCTCAAATCAAAAAGAGTTACCCGATTTAAAGGTAGTGTTTTCTCTTGTGTTCTTTTGTTTTATTTTGCTTCTCCAACCCCCTAAACTCTTTTTATTCATTTATTTTATAACAACTCCAGTATCTTAAATATACTAAGATGTTGTTATAAGAAGAATTTGAGCTACACTTACACATAGCTACATCTAATGGTTAAAGAACATATTGTTTCTGTGGATGGCGAATTTCTGCCTCACGAAACGACGATTGTTCAATATTCTTCTAACACCTTAAAAGGTGGCCATTAAGATGTCACTATATTTATATATGATATATAATATTTTTATGTCTTCCTTAAGCTTCTGTATTTTTCATTCATGGTTTCTATTATGGGTATACGTGATATCTTCATTTTAGGAAGTGCAGACTACCGGCCCCTCAAAGTGATTTGATTCGTTAATTCCATATGTGGGACGTATAAAGTATGGATTTAAAGTTATTATATATGATTTATATTACATCTAAATGATGAATATAATTCTGGAATTAAAATATACACACCTCTCATTTAGTTTTAATTCCATTAATATGACAAAGAAATGAAAGTAG
Organism: Viscum album; assembly: GCA_963277665.1. Taxonomy (NCBI): domain Eukaryota; kingdom Viridiplantae; phylum Streptophyta; class Magnoliopsida; order Santalales; family Viscaceae; genus Viscum; species Viscum album. Next base: position 35,006,106 of record OY728163.1, read on the forward strand.
CATTCATGCGTACGCACGACTTACCGTCTCCATGAACGGTGCATTTCATTTCTTACCTCTAAATGATTATGTAATATTATAAATACATGTATATTCTGGATATATATGATATATATGATTTCCAAATCATGACTATCTTTCGGGATATAATGAACCTTTGACCACATGAACAACATGTAATTGTAAGGAGTCCACTTTCGACTTAAGAACCAAATATCAACAAAACAAACATTATTAACTTAAATGATTAAATAATGTTTATAACATGGTAATTAGTGATATAAAAGTAATAATGAACTTGAATAAGGTTCTTAAGAAAGTAAAAATTAACTCAAGTTTATTATTCAGGACGTTAAAGAACGATCGAGTCAAGTCAGACCCGAGGTAAGGGACTTCGTCTCAATCTACTTTCATTGCGGCATATTTCGTTTTATACATATCTTTCTTTTATACGGTGTATAAAACCCTTTTAATTTTACTTTAATACAAAAGGAATATTTTTCTATGAAGCGTTTTACTAAACGATAAAAAGTAATGTTTCTTTTAACGTACGCGGTGACTATGACCTTTTCCACCACTGTGAGTATTATTTGGTCTTTGGCTTCCTCAACAAGCCGTAATGTTTTTAAAATGAAATAAATACCATATACTCTTTTATGTATTTTGTTATTGCAAATGGAATTTATAATGGATTTTTTATGTCAATATATTTATGTGATATATTGTGATCAAAGTGTGGAAATGTTTTCTTTCCATTATATTTGTTTTATGTATTATCATTTTATAATGGTACTTGGATATTTGACGGGTGGTTACGTGATAAACCATATGACGGGTGGTGCTGTGAATACCAGGACGGGAGGTTACGTTATAACCTCCAATGCATTGGGTATGGAAGTCGGCCGTATGGCTATTCCATTAACTGGTATGTGTTGAAGTAGACCGTATGGTTATTCCATTTAAGTATGTTAATGTCCCAAGTTACCTTCATATGTTATGTGATCTTTATATGGGTTTTATGGTAATCTTTTGGTTACAAAAGGGTAAGTAATGATCATTTATTCAGTGAAGATTTTTTACTACTTCATAAAGGTGAAAATTATTACTTTGATAAAGTATACATGGTTTACTTGTTTCTTTGATAAACTAAGAGTTTTCATTCTTTGTGTATCCCTTACTGATCTTTTTATGCTCACCCCAAGTTTTTTGAAATGTTTTTCATAGGACTTAATGTGGAATAATGTCAAGGATGGGATCAAGGGAAAGTCTTGCTATATAAAACATGGAACTATAAATGTTTATTTTAAGAGTTTTTATTCTATGGAAACTTAGTAGAAGTGTCTACTTTGTAATCTTTTGAGATGTAATAGTTATGTCCTAATTCTCTAAAACTCTAAACCTAAAAAGATCCTCAACGTGAATTATTCATTTAATTCAATATTAAGTAATGTTTAAGGCCATGGCCTTATAGTTGGTATCAAAGGTCGGTTTAGAAAACATTAGGAGTTAGAAAAGTGTTAAATTATAAGTTAATTTATGGTACGATTGAAATGATATAGCATTTAAAGATTACCATGTTGCTTTGCCTAAGATATTTCTATGTTAAGAATGGTTTTCTGCAGAGGAAACAAAGAAGCTATGTTGGGACGACATCAGGAAGAAGACAACCTTCCAAATCAGCAACCTGAGATGGTCGGAATTGGAACTGAACAGTTTGTTGTAGTGATGGCATAGTTGACTCAGGATATAAATGGTGGTGGTATCCATGCACGAGATCAGCCAGATCAACCGCAGAGGAACATATTAGTGTTGGAACCTTTCATGAGGCAACATCTACCATCATTCAGAGGATCATCTAACCCCATGCAAGCTGAAGGGTGAATTAAAGCACTGTAAAAGATTTTTGATGTCATGGGGTATTCAGAACATCAAAAGGTTAGTCTTGCTGTTTACTATTTTTAAGGTGAAGCTGATCAGCGGTGGGCGATGGTGAAAAATATCAGGGATAGTGATGAGATTGATGATCTTCACTGGGACGAATTCAAAGGTATGTTTCTTGAGAAATATTTTCCTAAGGTGGTTCATCTTAGGATGGAAAAACAGTTTCAAGAATTAAGGCAGGAGGATGACTCAGTGGCTGCTTATGAAGGAAAGTTCACTCGATTGGCATGGTATGCTCCAAACTTCATATGAGATCCTGATAGTAAAATAAACCGTTTTTACTCAGGGTTAAAGACAAAGTATCAAAGGGATTTAGCATCTCGTGAGTTCAAAAGTTATGAAAAACTTGTTTGATGTGTGGAGAAGGTGGAAATGGAGTTTTCCGATGATCAGTTGTTCTTTGACAAACAACAGACTAAGAGGTCCAGTGGGCAGGAAAAGGGGAAGAATTCAACAAAGAAGCAAGGAGGCAAGAAAACCAAATATCCATCCTATGAGAAGTGTGGTAAAATGCATCCTGGAGAATGTTTATCCAAGTCTGGTAAGTGATTTCGGTGTGGTAAGTCTGGTCATATTACTCGTAACTATAAGGAAGATGATCAAGCAAGCAATGAAAACCTAGAAGTAAGATGTTTTAAGTGTAATGAAATGAGACATTATGAAAATGAGTGTCTAATGAAGAACTCAACTGGGGAAAAGAAGCCAGAATACAAGCAGAAAGAGGTGGTGAAATCCTTTGCAACTACTTCTGCAGATGTTGGGCCATCGAATGAAGTAGTATCAGGTACACTATTTGTTTGTTCAGATTATTCCAATGTGTTGTTTGATTCAGGGTCTACACATTCTTTCATTTCTGAGAATATTTCTAGTAAATTGGGAATTCCATCTCAAGATATGAATCCTGAACTTATGGTAAAAACATTCGGAGGGAAAGTTGAGACAAAAAGAAATGATAATAACCTTCTTATCCTTGTGTGAGGAAAGAATCTACCAGAAAACCTTATTGTTTTGCCTTTAGTAGAGTTTGATGTTATTTTGGGCATGGATTGGCTTTCTGTTTATCATTCTAAGATTGACTACAGAGCTAAAATGGTTTCTTTTCAGAAAGATTTTCAGTTTGTGTATAAACATGAACCCTTGATTTTGATAACATATCGGGAAGTTGAGAAACTAGTAAAAGATAGAAATGAATGTTACCTTGTACATATTGTTGAAAATAAAGGAACTGTTCAGATTAATGATATGCCAGTGGTAAATGAGTATCTTGATGTTTTTCCTGATGAGTTGCTTGGTATTATTCATGATCGGGATGTTGAGTTTACTGTTGACTTAGTTCCTAATTCTAAGCCAATTTCAAAACCCCCTTATCGAATGGCTCAAGTTGAACTTTTAGACTTAAAGAAGCAATTGCAGGAGTTATTAGATAAAGGTTTCATTCGACCTAGCACATCACCATGGGGTGCTCCTGTCTTGTTTGTTAAAAACAAAGATGGCTCAATGAGACTTTTCATTGATTATAGAGACTTGAATAATATTACTGTTAAGAACAAGTATCCTTTTCCTCATATCGATGATTTGTTTGATCAGCTCCAGGGAGCTCAGTATTTTTCTAAGATTGACTTGAGGTCGGGGTACCATCAGTTGAAAGTAAAAGAAGTAGACGTTCCGAAGACTGCGTTCCATACTAGATATGGCCATTATGAATTTGTAGTTATGCCTTTTGGGTTAACCAATGCGCCTGCTACATTCATGGACCTTATGAATAGAATTTTCCATGAGTTCTTGGATAAGTTTGTGGTTGTTTTCATTGATGATATTTTGGTTTTTTCTAAAACAAGAGGAGCATGAAAGCATTTTAAGGGTTATCTTGCAAACCTTAAAATAAAAGAAACTATATGGAAAATTCAGCAAGTGTGAGTTTTGGTTACAAAAAATTTCTTCCCTTGGTCACATTGTTTCAGAAAATGGAATAACTGTTGATCCTGCTAAAAAAAAGTTGTTGAAGAATGGCCAAGACCCACAAATGTAACTGAGATCCGTAGTTTCCTTAGTTTGGGAGGTTACTACCAAAGGTTTGTTGAAAATGTTTCACGGTTATCTAGTCCAATGACTAAGCTAACTCGGAAGGGTCTTATGTTTATCTGGACAAAAGAATGTGATGATTGTTTTCAAGAGTTGAAAAGCAGATTGGTGAATGATCTACCTTTGGCACTTCCTTCCAGGAATGGTGAGTTTGTTATCTACAGTGATGCTTCATTGAAAGGGCTTGGTTGTGTCCTTATGCAGAATGATCAGGTAATTGCTTATGGTTCACGCCAGTTGAAAATTCATGAGGTAACTTACCCTACACATGATTTCAAATTAGCTGTTGTTGTTTTTGCTTTAAAAATTTGGAGGCATCATTTGTATGGAGTAAAGTGTGAAATATATACTAATACAAAAAGCTTAAAGTATATATTCAATCAGAAATAATTGAACATGAGATAGAGGATATGGCTGTAATTAATCAAGGATTATGATTTTACAATTCATTACCATCCGGGAAAAGCAAAAAAAAGTGGCTGATGCTTTGAGTCGAAAAAGTAATGCTTCATTAACCATGCTACATTTGGAACGAGATCCTTTGGTTTTTGATTTGATGAACTTTGGCATAAAAGTTGTTGGTGCTGGACGTTCTTCTGTTTTCTTTCAGGTATCAGTGAGATCATCCCTATCAGATAGAATTAAGCAAGCACAGAGAGAAGACAGTGAGTTGCAGAAAAAGGTAGAGCTGGTTCAGAAGGGTAAGTTGCCTGAATTCAACATTGATAATGATTGTGTTTTGAGGTTTTGGAAGAGATTATGTGTTCTTGGTGATTCATAGTTGAAGAATGAGTTGTTATGTTAGGCTCATAGTTCCCCTTTTTTAGTTCATCCTAACAGTACTAAGATGTACAGATATCTGCAGGAGTATTACTGGTGGGATGGAATGAAAAGAGATATTTCTGATTTTACTGTGAAGTGTTTGACTTGTCAGCAGGTGAAAGTAGAGCGGCAGTTACTGAAAGGGATGCTTCAGTCTTTACCAGTGCAAGAGTGGAAATGGGAAAACATATCCATGGACTTTGTTGTGGGATTACTGAAGACATCTCGAGGTAATAATGCAATCTAAGTTATTGTTGATCGCTTGACTAAATATGATCATTTCCTTTCCATACGAGATACTTTTTCCCTAGATCAAATTTCCTGTCTGTATCTTAAAGAGATAGTCAGGTTACATGGAGTTACTCTCTCCATTGTGTCCGATCGTGATCCCAGGTTTACTTCTAACTTTTTGGAAGGCCTTCAGAAGTCGTTGGGTACTGAATTAAATTTTAGTACAACTTTTCATCCACAATCAGATGGGCAGTCAGAACGAACAATTCAGACCTTGGAGGATATGCTACGAGCTTGTTCTATGGATTATCAGGGAAGTTGAGACCAAAATCTTTCTTTGGTTGAGTTTTCTTATAATAACAGTTTTCATTCCAGTATACCAATGGCACCATTTGAGGCGTTATATGGGAAGCGGTGTAGAACTCCAGCTTTCTGGGATGAAGTGGGTGAAAGGAAGCTGATGGGACCAGAATTGGTAGAAGAGATGGCATAAAATGTTTAGTTGATTCAGAAACACATGAGAACAGATCAGAGAAGACAGAAAAGTTATGCGGATAACCGGAGGAAGGATCTATCTTTAGAGGTAGGTGATCATGTTTTTCTCAAGGTTTCTCCATGGAAAAGTGTGATGTGATTTGGTAAGAAAGGAAAGTTGAGTCCAAGGTTCATTGGACCATATGAAATTCTAGAAAGAGTTGGATCAGTTTCATACAAAGTGGAATTACCTATGAGTTTATCTCAAGTACACAACGTTTTTCATGTTTCGATGTTGAGAAAGTATATGCCAGATCCATCTCATGTTTTGAGCCCAGAGGTAGTTCAGTTGCAAGAGAATCTCTCTTATTAAGAACAACCAGTCTAGATTCTTGACTGAAGAGAGCAGGTGTTGTGAAATAAGGTAATTCATTAGGTAATGGTTTTGTGTAAAAACCATATGGTTGAAGAGGCAACATGGGAATCTGAAAATGCTATGAGGGATAAATACCCCCACTTATTTTGAAAAGTGAATAAAATTGCGAGGACGTAATTCCCAAAAGGGGGGAATGATGTAACATCCCAGGTTAATAAAGAATAAATCATTTTCATATTATTAATATTTGCGAATTAAATATTAATTTTACTTTAAATGGGTTTCTATTTTTGATAGCGTACCCGATACGCAATAAAGAGTTTCTTTGAAAACTTACGTTGCACACTAGTAATATAATAATATTATTTTAAATGGCAGATAACACATAGATGTTGTATTGGCAGGAATGAATAGAAATAACTAGAATATGATTGTATATGTTTTTTAAATGTTTTTACATTTATCCAATAAAAGATAAAGGCTTAAAATACGAAAAGAATTCAATTTTAGGCATATATACTCTAATGTTCACTAAAGGTCCACTTATCACCTTTTGATGGTGAACCATCATTAAATATAGTTTTTGTTACTTTTATACATTCTATTGGACCAAACAAAACTCTTCTTTAGAATTGGGACATCAAAATTTACTTTGTGTAAATTTTTGGTATTTTTCCGATAAAGTTCATTTTTTAATGAATAGTGAAAACTGTTGTATTTTAATTAAAAACCTCTTTTTAATATAATTTATTTATATGATTAGACTATCATTTGAAATGGTTTTAAAGTTAAATTAGAATATATTTTTACCATTTAATCCAATAGTGGTCGTTGGAATTAATTTCACTTTGAAATCAGACTTAAACTATTGTCAATCTTTTGATACTTATTATTTCATAAAAACACGCTATTTGCTCTGACAGCGGGAATTTATTATTAAATTAATTAATTTAACATATATGTTTAGAATTTTTTAAAATAGTCTTCATTTTTGAATTCAGAATATCAAATATAGCTTAGGGTGAATTTTTGGTATTTTTCTGAAAAACTTCAATTTTTGATGAATAGTGAAACCATAAGTGGTACTTAAAAAATTGATTTTTCATTTAAATGAAACTTTACCACTCCTGTGTTTTGAATTTCAAAAATCCGACATATATGGTTATCATTAAGAAGTAAAATGTGGTTCAATGGGATTAAAATAATTTTTTGGTGAATAGTAACTTTTAAGTTTTTAATCGCGATTAGAGGTAATTAGTGTAGTTTAAGGTAAAAATAATGTTTTAATAATATGAAATGAACTTAAAACATGTCCTACCCTTATTGGATGTGTCATGTCCGACCAAGAAAATCCATGGGTCAACTTGGGGACCCCATGGAGCCACTTTGGTAGGAAAATGACATTAAAAACTTTTTATTTAATGTTAAAATTAAAATGTCACAAACATGAGTGGTTTTACTAAAACAATTATTAAATGGGGTTATACAAGTCATACGTTTGACTATAAGTATTAATTCGAAATATAAAATTATTTCCTACATCATGTTATTATTTTTTATAATTTTTAGACATTAAATAAATTAAATTATTTATGACACCATGATGATGCAGCGACTACCTCATTATTTAACGATTTAAATAAAATGAAAAGATAATGTAAAATCTAAGACCTACACTTGTCAAAAACCTATTGTATGGGTATATTTAAAACCCTTATCATCTTATCCTAGAATTATATCAATGTGGGACCTTCTAAATCCAAAACTCATTTTAAAATAAAGTAACATTTCTTTACTTTCCAAGAGTGCCCCTCCTCTTCTCTTATAAAAGGCCCCCAACTCTACTACATTACCCACACTTACAAAGCCTTTGGCTCAGCGAAACCCTACCCATTGTGTCTCTCCACATCCCTCTTTTACTCCTTGAAGCCTCAATTTGGGCATAAGTCTTCCCAATGAAGCCTTTGTGCTCAAATCAAAAAGAGTTACCTGATTTAAAGGTAGTGTTTTCTCTTGTGTTCTTTTATTTTATTTTGATTCTCCAACCCACTAAAATCTTTTTATTAATTGATTTTGTAACAAATGAAGTATCTTCAATATACTATTATGTTTTTATAAGAATAATTCTAGATACACTTACACACGCCTACATCTAATGGTTAAAGAACATATTGTTTTTGTGGATGGCGAAGTTTTGCCTCACGAAATGATGATTGTTCAATATTCTTCCAACACCTTAAAAGGAAGCCATTAACATGTCACTATATTTATATATGATATATAATATGTTTATGTCTTCTTTAAGCTTCTGTATTTTTCATTTATGGCACACCTTTATGGCTTCCATTATGGGTATGCACGATATCTTCATTTTAAGAAGTGCGGACTACCGCCCCCTCAAAGTGATTTGATTCGTTAATGCCATATGTGGGACGTATAAAGGATAGATTTAAAGTTATTATATATGATGTATGTTACATATAAATGATGAATATAATTCTGGAATTAAAATATACAAACCTATCATTTAGTTTTAATTCCATTTATATGACATAGAAATGAAAGTAGCGTTCATGCGTAGGTATGGCTTACCCTCTCCATGAACAATGCATTTCATTTATTACCTCTAAATGATTATGTAATATAATAAATACATGTATATGCTGCATATATATGATATATATGATATCCAAATCATGAATATCATTCTGGATATAATGAACCTTTGACCACACAAACAACATGTAATTGTAAGGAGTCCACTTTCGACTTAAGAACCAAATATCAAAAAAACAAACATTATTAACTTAAATGATTAAAAAATGTTTATAACATGGTAATAAGTGATATAAAAGTAATAATGAACTTGAATAAGGTTCTTAATCAATTATAAATTAACTCAAGTTTATTATTCAGGACGTTAAAGAACGATCGATTCAAGTCAGACCCGAGGTAAGGGACTTCGTCTCAATCTCCTTTCATTGAGGAATTTTTTGTTTTATACACAACTTTATTTTATACGGTGTATAAACCCCACTGACTTTTACTTTTATACAAAAGGAATCCTTTTCTACGAATCGTTTTACTAAACGACAAAAAGGAATGTTTCTTTTAACGTACGCGGTGACAATGACCTTTTCCGCCGCCGTGAGTATTATTTGGTCTTTGGCTTCCTCAACAAGCCGTAATGTTTTTAAAATGAAATAAATACCATATAATCTTTTATGTATTTTGGTATTGAAAATGGTTTTTATAATGGATTTTTTATGTCAATATATTTATGTGATATATTGTGATCAAAGTGTGGAAATGTTTTCTTTCCATTATATTTGTTTTATGTCTTATGATTTTATAATGGTACTTGGACATTTGAAGGGTGGTTACATGATAAACCATATGATGGGTGGTGCCGTGAATACAAGGATGGGTGGTTACATTATAACCTCCAATGCATTGGGTATGGAAGTCGGCCGTATGGCTATTCCATTAAGTGATATGTGTGGAAGTCGACCGTATGGTTATTCCATTTAAATATGTTTATGTCCGAAGTTACCTTTATATGTTATGTGTTCTTTATATGGGTTTTATGGTAATATTTTGGTTACAAAAGGGTAAGTAATGATCTTTTATTTAGTGAAGAGTTTTTACTACTTCATAAATGTGAAAATTATTACTTTGATAAAGTATACATGGTTTACTTGTTGCTTTGATAAACTAACAGTGTTCATTCTTTGTGTATCCCTTACTGAGCTTTTTATGATCACCCCAAGTTTTTTGAAATGTTTTTCACAGGACTTAATGTGGAATAAGGTCAATGATGGGATCAAGAGAAATTCATGCTATATAAAACATGGAACTAGAAATGTTTCTTTTAAGAGTTTTTATTCTATGGAAACATAGTAGAAGTGTCTACTTTGTAATCTTTTGAGATGTAATAGTTATGTCCTAATTCTCTAAAACTCTAAACCTGAAAAGATCCTTAACGTGAATTATTCATTTAATTCAATATTAAGTAAGGTTTAAGGCCGGGGCCTTATAATAGTGGATTATTTATAATATTAGATGATTATGGTTCAAAATTATCTCATCTAATAAAATGTATACATGTTAAGATTTCATTTTAAACCATATCATTTTGATTTATATTTATTTAATTTATTTAATTTTTATTGTGGTTATAATATTCTAAATACAAAATGGTTAAAAATATTTACTTTTGTGTTTAAATTGTCTATAGTTTGATATGTTATGAAATTTTAGACCCTATAGTTTTAAATTTAAAATTTTTAAATATATTTTGGAATTTTATACAATTGAATAATAAATTATTTTTATAAAATATAAATAGTGTCAAAATTGACACTATTCATTTATTTGAATTTAAGTAATATCCACAGAGAAGATAAAATCGAACCAAAATATTAAATAAAATTTTATCATGTCATAGTAACCTAAAAAATTAATGGATAACATTAATTGTTTCATATTATGTCTCTTTTAATATTTTTAAAATCATTTATATGTTATTTTTAATAAATAATTTGAATATCACTATTGTGTCGTCATTAATATTAATTATTTAATACATATAAAGTATAAATAAATTCACATGATGATAATTTCATTTTCTTTTATGATACTATTTATGTTTCATGTTTTAATATGTTTATCACTATATTAAAATTATTATACTTATAAGATATATGAGAGTGACATATTGTCTCATTCTTTTGTTCTAATTATAATTACATCACTTTAATGGAAAAAATAAATTTAATGAATCCATTTAGACAATTAGGTGATATTGGTCTAATTTAATTCATCCAATAGGATTTTGGTTGGTGTTAGGGTAATTTTATTATCCTTATCATATTGTTTCTTACCCTAATTTACCCGATTAAACTTTAACTGTGGTAAATAAAACATATTGTAGTTACTATTACTAATATCCCAAAAATCAAGTAACCTATTAACATAATTTGGACCCACTAATTTCAAATAAGGAATCAATTTTACAAAATTGAAATCCCAAACGTTTCAGTAATTAATTTAAAATTAATTCGCTTTTTCAAAACTAGAAAGCGAGTTTTTAAGAATAAAAAACTATTAAAAGATTGACATTTTTTATGTCCAATTTAAATTTGAAATTACATACAATGAAGAAAATTATATTATATGATATACTCATAATAAAAATAAACATTAAAAACAATTAAAAATATAATCAAACTACATAAATAAAATAGACTAAAAGGCATTTTTAAATAAAATACAGTATTTTTGACAATTCATTTAAATATGAATTTCATCTGAAAAATACTAAAATTTAAACCTAGGTAAAATCTGATGTCCCTCATACAAATAAGCAGTTTATTATGTAAAATATCACTTATAAAATTGTCAAAAACTATATTTCGAAAGGGCTCACCATCAAAAGGTAGTAAAACTGTATTTTTTTAAAAACTTCTTTTATCTGAAAAATTAAATTTGTTCTTATATAATATCTTAAAAAAATATAAGATGAATTTAAAACATTACATTAAATATATTAAATATATATTTCACTAATAAAATTCATAAAGACTGATTTTATCATTTTATAGACTCACTAATTTTAATTTAAATAGTTTTTTAGAATGTAGTTAATATTATTCATACTTTCCATTATGATGAATAGGTTGTAATATTTAGTAATCACTTATACTCAGTCTTGTATGAAATTAATTCAATAAAAACAACTTTAAATTGTGTGTCACATAAGCCAAGAATAGTTTTGCATATACAACATGATAATATGGTGTTTTTTATAGCACAAGCTAATCATGGTGTAACATACAACACAAGACATCAAAGAAATTAAAAATAATCTATATCATAATATATTGGGGAGTTACAACAACCACCCAAACTGACCATTCACACTTACATACACATTCATTTATAAACATATATATAAATACCTGTAGCTGCATTGCATATATTCCCCATGGGATTAGGAAATATATACAATGTCGTCATATATATATATATATATGCCTTACCTATGAATTTAAATATAGGTGTTCATAATACCCGCAGCCCAAAACCACATCAACGAGACCCTACGCAGTTTGGAAAAATTTACCAAAAACTCAAAACACCATAGAAAACACCCATACATAACCCAAAAACAATTTCCAAACATGCCTTCCATATTTTAAGAAGATTTATAATTCATATTTAAAGATGCACATCAATCCAAACTTGTAAATCATTTCATTCCCATTTGAAAACAAGATCCCAAACTCATCCACCCACAAGTGTATTTAAAAACATGTTTCATACCTATAGGTTATGACGGTGTCCCCAACTAGTGGATCATGCTTGAGAATTTTTATGGTAATGGTTTCTAAGCCACTTTTCATCGAGTTATGAGGTTCCTAGGGCCCTATTTGTGAAAGCTACCAATATGTATTGACCATGGTACTCATTTATGACATTGTGTTTGTGAAATTAATTCTATTTTAGTTACTTCATACATATTTACTTCTTTTAAAAATCCATGTTTTTTATTTAACTGTTTTCCCTTCATTTTGGAATTTTAATTCATGGATTCAATCAATATTAAAAATACAGGGGAATTGAAATGATTTCCATAAAAAGATAAGATTGTGACAGAAATTTGAATATACTGATAAAAATCACTTTATAATGTCTCTTTTTCAAACTAGCATGGTTGGATTTCATTTTAAAGGTATGGTCGTAGGGTGTTGTTGTAAATTGGAATTCTGACTTAGCATATCAGTGCTCATGCCTACTTTATTATTTTAGTTTCAGGTTCTAGTTCTGGATAAAAATAGTAGCGACTGTGTTTCCATATTTAGTGGTTACCCATGAGGTCACATGAAGGTATGTATATCCACTTATTTATATATATTTTTTCACTACTACTATTTTTTAATATATTCACTTTATATTTTTACATATGTCTTTTATTTATGGGCCAAAATCATTCCAAATATTTTTTTTAATTTGGTGGTCAACCCTAGTTTACAGTCCATGGGGATTGGGAATTCCATTCAGGATTTCTCACGGGATGACTCAGGTGACCTATTTAGGGTTGAACCGTGTTGGTTTGTGACAAAATGTGTTTACGCCAGGAAAATAGGTTTTTATAAAAAGAATTTATTTATTTTCAAATAGTTATTACTCCATTTTATAAATAATTATTAACCAAATGATTCATCAGGTAAATAATATTTTCATAATTTAGTTAATAATATTCATACTCCCTTCCAACTAATTGTTTAATATTGTCATAATAATATTAATATTATATTGTAGTTTGGTAGAACTCAACCTTGTATATAAAAAAAAATATTGAAGGAAATTGGAATTGTATATAACCCCAGGAAAATAGAACATTTCAGGTTCAACAAGCTGATATATGTGTTTCATGTAGTGAAATATACTTTTGGTGTTTCATATAAAACAATCACATCTTGGTGTAACATTCCAATCAGGAAATAAAATAAATTTAATTTATTTCAAAAATCTAAGTGGTAATAAAATAGGGAGTAACATTCTAACCCCTTCAAATGAATTTCCACATCAAAATTGATCTTGTTCATTTTTGGATTAATACATTAATTTTCCACTCATTGAAACCTACAATATAAAAATGAATAATAAAACATCATTTAAAAGGTAAATATTTGGAACAAAATTGTTAACCAATGTAACTTTTAACTAGGTATCCACATAACAGAACATTGGTGGAGATTTAGACATGGAAGAAAAGTGTAAAAAATTATAAATAGAGAAAAATATCATTGATGAAAGGAAAGCTTGTGATCAAGAGAATGTTGAAAATCAGAAAACCAAAAACCAAAGAGGGGTGAAAGAGGTCATTGATATCACAAAAATCAATAGAATATGATATCATTTTTTTTCATATCCTTTTTCTAAAATTGAATAATTTTTCCAAGGACTTTTGCATACTCTATTAGATTCCACTTTATAAGCACAATCACATCCTTTGTTTGATCCTTGATCAATTTGTACTTCATCTCTTACTCCCCCAAATGAAGGTGAATTTTTTATCTGAGAAGCACTAATGGATCATAAGAACCATAGATAGAACAATAAGTCAATTTGACTCTCTTCTGGTATCATCAAAACAGAAACGGTTCGCACATGCTATTCAATTTAAATAAATACTCATATGGTGAAGTAATATGTTAATCTATAAAACCTCATCCAATGTTTAACTCCAAACATTATATAAATGGATATCCATATAACCTGTACAAAAGATGAAATTTCAAAACATTATAAATACGGTCACAAAATATCTCAAAATTAGATTTACATTAATCCTTTGTATATTATAAAGTGTCTCCTGGTTTTCACATACCAAATATTTGAATACCATCATCATGTACTCTCTTAGAACCCAGTAATAACATGAAATCCCAAAATTCCTTACGAAAATAACCCATGATTCCTTATTCAAAATATTATTTCTTGTATTCATTAAAGAAAAAATGTTGTAAACATCATAAATGACTGCATTAATTTTTTTTCAACAAATACTTTACTAGTTATGACATCATAAATAGAAATCATATTATATTATCAATATCATCATCTCTTAATATATACTAAATTTATTTTTCTCATCTTAAAGAACATGTTAATGGTTACCTTTTTTAATGTGAACATTTTATTAAATAAAATTTCTAGTTCATCTATATCATTTAACATATTTTTGAAAATACCTAAAGAAAAACTTGTACAGAAAATACTTATATACTTAATGATTCATATAACAGAATTATTGAATTCAAATACATTAATACAATGATTATACTATCTCTTCCTCAATTCATTTACTAGTATTCATTATATTATTCCTTAATACCAATTTACTAAAATATGAAATATAAATCATGTATACTCAATTTAATAATGCTTATAAAGAATACTATTAGAAAATAACACAGCTTTTATATATTGGTCACGGTCACTTCATAATCATTAGAAAGTCCATTATAGTTACAACCTAGCATATTTTGGTCAATATATTTACCATAAAACATTGATTTAAATAATTCCATTAATTTCCAATTTTAGATCATTTGACAGTGGATGATAGCTTGGGGAGGCCATTATTGTCATCCATTGTATTATGAAAACCTTGTATTTCCCATTTAAAGTTACTTTCTTGGGGTCCTTATTTTCCACATTAGAAACATATTATTGTTCCCCTAATAAATTCACATATATTATCAACATAGGGATGTAATTTCTTAGAAACCACTCTCTCAATCCTTCAACAAAATTCTAGTAAATGTTATTAATCATTGATTCATCCTTAGTATTATCCTTAGATACTTTCGAATACATATCTTTAGAACTTCCCCTAGGGATTCCGGTAAATATTTATCTTCCTAGCTTATAATGTTTAACTAGAAATTTCCTTTAATTCCAAATTTCATGACCTAGGCTTAACTTAATTGGATATTATTTATTTTAGATGAATATTCAGCACATTGAAAAAGTGTGTTCCAGGGGACCGCAATAGTTTAGTGTCTTTAGAAACATGGAACACAATATTCTAACTTGGTGAAAGACCTTCAATGATTCCCACAAAGATCATTCCATTTAACACTCCAAAATATAACATTTCTTCAAAACATGGGAAAAGTAAACATATGAAATGGTGAGATTAATTTCTCAATAATGGTAAATAATAGAGATATATGAGCATAACATGAGTATAAATGTATGGAAAAAAGAGCATAACATTTCAAGATCATACCCTTCATATCAAAGATCATTATCTTAATTCATGGAATAAGGTTTAATAGGTCATAAGATATAAATCAAAAAAAAAGATTATAATTCATGAGATCATAACATTGGAATAAGACATAGAATTTTGGAAAACAAATAAAAATATAAAATCATTACCTATAAGGCCAGGATCATTACCAAATATTTTCAATGCACTTCATGTGGGATTAACCTAATAGGTAGTTCACACCACCATTCATATTCAGAGTCTATTCCTTATATTATATCACATTAAACCTTGTTCTCCTAGCGGATCAAGACACACATGTTTCAAATTTTCGATTAAGACACACTCGTTTCCCATTGTACATCAAGAGTAACCCATTTCCCATTGTGGATCAATCTTATTAACCTGTTTCCCATATTTATCTAATTATATATAAAAATTTACCCTATTCATTATAGGTATAAAAAGGTCTTAACCATCACATAATGAAATCATACCTATGTGTGACTCAAGGCAATCAATCTTTCATTATATCAAGACCAATAAAAAGATATGGGTTTAATAAATATCATATCATAATAAATTAAATTTAGTGGATATCATAAATATTTCATCACAATATAACATATGGGAAATATAATGACTTTTTAATAATTTCACAATATTATACAATGTGAAAAGAGGACGGTTTCATAAGTTTTTTATCATTGAATAAACCATTCAAGAGAAAAGTGTGTCATAAAAATCATGTCATCAAAACAGACACTACTCAAAAATGGAATATGAGTGGTATTATTGGATAATATCCCATTTATGGAATAAGTAAAACCAAAAGATGTCATATTATATGTAAAATAAATTTGAAAGCTATTCAAAAAAATTCTTGAAGGAAATATACTTTCCTCATTGAAAAACACTTTTTGAAACATAAAACATTTTGAATTTGTTTAAAGGACCCTAAAAACATATAATAGAATCATGGAAAAAATTAAAATCATTAAAAAAATAATACATTTTAGAGAACATTTTCCTTGAAATTGATATTAAAAAATCATTTAAAAACATTTTTGAAATTTTTTAGAAATCTTTGTTTATGAATAAAATAGATTTCCTACCACTGAGAGAAATAATTTCATATTTTATTAAAAACATGTTACTTGGTATCTTAATTACCATAGAGTGGATAAATTATACCGTTAATTGAATATATCATGAATAAAAATAAGAAAATAAAATTCATTAGAGTTTGTGAGTGATATATCATGATATTTCATCAGTGGAAACATAACCATAAACAATCCTGATAAATGATGAGATTGTACTAACAAACTCATATAACTTTGTTAAAATTGAATCATTATATCCACAAGATAATATAATTATATGATTCATAAAATATCACAGAATTAAGAATAATAATTATACACCATTTCAATGGGTAGGATATACACATCCTAAATGAATATAGGTGCATAACTTAATATGTGTCTCAAAGATGGAACGTTGAGACAAAAGTACCATACCAATTTTGTAACTTTTGAACCATAAATACCATGATAGAGAGATCATAAAATGTAAATTCAATAAACTATATATTTAATTAAACCAATCATATAATATATTCATGGGATTTTTATATATCACACAAAGTAAAATATAGGAGAATAAGGCAGAAATATCGTAAAAATAAAAGTTAAACTATTAATCCCCTCACTACATCAGTAACTTTTTAATCGTGCGAATAAGTAAATATTAATGTAAATTAAGACATTATTATAATTAAATAAATTAAATTCATGGTAAAACATTTCATATGAAATTATATACCCCAGAAAATAATAATAAGTTTTTAATATAGAATACTTCTCACCTAAATAAAAGTGAGATAAGAAAACCATTACCTTAAGTACTTACTCTCTTCATACTTGTTCAAACCCCCTGTATAATATATATAAGTTTATTATATATATTTCATAGAAATATATTCATAAATATAATACCATATTATATTTAATTATTACTTTATATTTCCTGTTTATTAACAATTCCATGTAAATGTTATGTTTTATGTAATATATGATTTGTATTCCTTACATGTTTTGACTTGTCATTCGTACTTCTCTTAAATAGACCATGATTTAATTATTTCAAAAATGTGAAATATGATATTAATATCATATATATGAATTATATATTTATTCATAACATTAATTAAATAATAAAAATAGGAAATTAAATACACCGTTCATAGAGACGGTATGTCGTATGTATGCATGAATGATGTTTCCATTTTCTTGTCACATTGAAAGAAAAAAACTAAATGATTTTTATATGTATATATATTTATTCTAGTAAAATAATTATTTCATAAATATCACAAATGTTTTATAAAACAATCCATAATACATTCCAGGTAAAGCGTGAATGAATAACGTCATTTTGAGGATGTGGTAGTATACACATACATGAACGCTATTATCGCATTTCCCACAAAATGGAAAGCATTATGGTATGTGTTATATAATAATCCTAGAAGAATAAATATATAATAAATATTATATATATCATATAAAAATATTAATTTCATAACTATTCCCAATAATGGGAGACGGTAATGGTTGAACGAATGACATCGATTTGCGAGGTGGTAGTCTGCCGTACACACGAATGATGACTGTGTGTCCCTTTTGATAGAAGTATGTTAAGGCTTAGTTCAAACCTATCACCTAAAAAATATGAGTATATGGGGGATATTGCGTTATAATCATGATATAATATAAATTTAATTGTTGTGTAATAAAATAAAATGAAAGTGCTAATTGAATAACATTACCACTTCTTCGGGAAACTCATTTTGGTTAGCACCGAAGGACCACAATGGTTTTCTTTCATTCATATGTTAGGCTTCAAAGATTAGATTAATGTTTTTTAGCTTACTTGGGCTATTTTTTGGTGAGAAAAGTTCCTTGAGATGTGTGAATATGTGAGGGGTGAGTTTCCATTTAAAGTAGAGGGGGATTGAAATTTTGGTAAATACACAACGTTAAACACTACAGAGAGTCCCCCTTAAATATTGTTCCTCTAATAATAGATCATATTCTATCAAGGAAGGGATATTTTCAAAATATTTTTAGAAAATGTGTTTTGGACATGTATCTAGTTAATTTGGACTCCTAAGATAATTTTTTAAACACTATGTGTAATCATTTTTACATTAATCACTATAATTAATTTTAATTACCCTAGATAATATTTTTTTGTTAAAAACAATGTTTAACTTAATATAATTTATAAATTATTCTTATTCAAAATATCAAATCCATTTTTAGAAATTCCAATCATATAAGTGGTTGAAAATAAATTAAAATTATTCCCATAGATGAGATGAAATTGTAAGACTATAAAGTAAAAATTTTCAAAAGTTTGAATTTTTTTAATTTCCTATTTTAATGTAAATTTATTCAAATAAGAAACACTGGATTAATTAATTCACAATTTATATAATTATACATTAAAAAATTTATATAATTATCTATCTATATAAATAAATTATATGGGAAGTCAGTTTTCTGTTAAAATTAAGTAGTTTTAACCATCCATTAGAAAATAAAACCTATTATATAAATAACAAAAAATCACCATAAGATAATTTTATAATTTCTATTTCAAAATTGATTTTTTTTTAATTTTTTTTAATGTTTCCAAATTTATATTTAAATCATGTAGGTTTTAAAGGTCAGTAAAACAACCTTTTAGAAAAATACTTCTTTTTGAGAAAAAAAATTTATATATCCTTGTCGATTTCCAAGAAAAAATATAATATAAATTCTAAATATTTTATTGAATATATAATATATAATTGTAATTAAAATAATTCCCCAAAATTTGATCATTAATTTATTGAGATAAAACCTTTTTGTATATAAAAAATATTTTTTATGTAAATTAATTTTCTTATTTTTAAATTGTTCTTACTCCCATTTATAATTAAATTTTATCAAAATGGCTCATTGGTTAAATAAAAAGTATTGAATTTTGTTATATCTATTCACACCTACCATAAAAACTTTTAGTTTACGAATATCGTAATAATATTAATAGTATATTGTAGTTAGGTAAAACATGGTCTTACATATAACTTTTGATACTAAAGGAACTTGGTGTTGTTTATAAGATAAGCCAAACATAGTGTTGTGTGTATATAAAGATAATTTAATTTTCCCATGTACTGTAAGATTAACTTTTTGTTGTGTTTAATGAAATCATAACATGTTGTATCATGCAATGAAAACCAACCACAAAATTTAATTTTTTGGAAATCATTATTCATAAAAACTCAACATTTTACACATATATTCATACATATCCTTATATCTCACAATAACTAAGTCATTAAATTAACCATTATATCAAAAAAGGATGATATAAAAAATATTTCCAATCGAAAACGTTTGCAGAACGATTCATTATCCAATTCATGTTACTAATTTGTCCCCATGTCACTTTTGAAAATGGAATTTAAAAGTAGAAGAAGTTGACTATGATTCTCTAGAAGGCATTGGAAATTTAACATGGAGAACAACTTGTGGAAATTGTTGTATCAATACATGATATACATGATATTTCATTCCAATTAAATTCAAATTGTTTAATGATACCAAATTTTGTAACATTGAAAAAATACCCACTAGGTTTTTTAATACGATGTAAAAATAGAAAAAAACTATTCTTTTTACATATAACATGCATGATGAAATGTAAAATTTGAAAATTTATAATCCTAATAACTACTTTATAAGTCTTGATAATGGTTGAACCCATTTAAGAATGTTATCAGAAACTATGAATGTTCTCTGGGAAGAATGATCAGGTATATAATTTTTAAATGTAATTAACAACTAAAACTACTAAAACATAAAAACATATTTAAAGGTGATTATTTAAATTAACTAAAAATATCTAAGTGAACTAAATTATTTGATGAACGAAACATGCAGAGAAGAATATTTTAGTGTTTGGATGTCCCTCTATGTTCATGAAATTCCAATTATTTAATTTCTCCATTTGAATATTTATCACACAATTATCACATATATAAAATTTAATCAAAATATAATTAGATATCATTACATGATTTTAGAGAGTATTATAATTTTCACATAAATTATCAATCATTCTATTAATTTATTTGATTGATAATTTTCATATAATTTAAGCATTGAATCACATGGTGAAATGAGATGAAAAATTTCTCAAAAAGTCAAAGTATTTATCGGTGTCACGTTCTATCACATGAGATCACTAATTAGGTTTCACTCATGCATTATTTAATAGAAACTCACACATCATATTATTATTTCAATTAATATAATTATTTATTCAATATTCACTCAGCAAGATTATTTTTCTCACACATTTGCGATCACGTTCTAAAAAATATTCTAGAATGATCTCTCACCCATGATTACATATTGGCTATTAAACAAATTGGAAGAAAGTAATGTATGAATTATCCATAAAATGATATCGAACTGAATTATTACTTATTAAATATACATAAATGTAATATAAAATTATTGGAAATAAAAAATGAAAACAAAATAAAGGGATGAAATTATTGTCACATTCATTAAATATCAAACACCATGAATTATCCATCCATGATTAAAAATGACACATAAACTAATAGAAATTGACTATCCCCATGTTTATTTCTTCACAATTATTAAAAATAATCCTTAATTGATGAAAGAAACATGAAATCCATAGCTACACTGTCATCCAAGACACTGATGAAACCCCCCACATGTGTTGTGAGTGTGAATGATCCAGCATCAAATGGGATGTTCTCTAGTGTGCATGGAAGATGACAGACATAACCCACCGTGATGGTAATTCTCTGGATGTAGAGATAAAGGGATTTTAGAAGCAATAAATGAGGTTATATATCATTGTGATTTGTAGTAAGGAGGGAGGTGAGCATCAATGTGATGTGAGGGAGGAGGTCAGCCTCTGGCGATGCACCACATGATGGAGAATATCTCCTATGGATGAGCGATGGAGGCTAGTCAGGATGATGTACATGGTTTTCTGATGCCAGAGATATGAGGGTGTCTCTTATAGGGTATATAGACCTAGGCATAGCATACATGGCTATTACATCATTTTAGATGAATATTTTTCACATTAAAAAATATATTCCCAAGGATAAAAATATCTTAGTGTATTTGGAGACATGAAACAAAAACATCTAATAGGGTGAAAGGTCCTCAATTTTTCCCAAACACTATTCTCCTTCGGTACAAATACATAAAACATTTCCTCGTAACATGGGGAAATGAAAAAAAGAAAGTGTGATATTGAATTCTCATTAAAGGTAAATAAAGGAGATGTAAAATAATTAGAACGTATTAGGGGTATGAGAACATGAGAATAAAATTTAAATATCATACCCTACATATCAAAGATAATATACTGGATTCATGAATTAAATATTGGAAATTCATAATACAATAATCATATGGGAATCAAGAAAAACATCCATGAGAATGTAAAATTTGAATAAACCCTAGAATTTTGGCATACACAAAAACTTATAACACTAGTATGTCTCGTGAAACTTACCGATGCATTGAGGGGATATTATGGGCATCACCCACTACTTACTACGTCCAATGCATTCCTCATATGAAAAGGTTTAAACATAACATAAACATTAGTTTTAAAACTAGCAAAAAAATTCAATACTTAAACCATAAACCATAGAATCGTATAAAAATTTTGCATACACTATCAAACATATCATAACTCATTCAATACAATAATGAATATTATATTATATTAAATCAACCTCAATCAAGAATAATATCCAGTAAAGGATGTTGACATAGTTGAAATTAAGAAGTAAAACTCTTTGAGAGAAATATAAATTTTTTATAAAATCATTTAAAAGCCACAAAATTTATAAAGGATGTAATTTAAAAGATAGTTTTTAATAAAAGTGTCCCATACCAATTTTCAAATTTTGAATGTAATTAATTTTTTTAAATAAATAATTTTTATATAAATAAATCCTTAAAATCATTTTGAAAACATGGACATTATTAAATACTTTTAGAAAAATAAATCATTAAAACATTTCATATGGTGATCTAGTTAATGAGACCCTTCCATAAAGCCTTAGAATAATACTTTTGAAATTTGTTTTTTGAAACATGGAAATGGATGATAAATATGCCCCAATACATAATTACACATAAACAATCTCATATAATAATGAGATAGAGGGATTAAACCGTACCTTAGGTCTGATACTCTTCGTACGTGTCCGAAAATCTTGTATAATATTTTTAAAGATATTATTATCTAATATCATAATCTTAATAATATTTATAATATCATATATGATTCCTTTATGACTTTATATTTACTATTTATTTATAATTACATGTTAATTCTACATTTCAAGTCACAATCGCTTTGTTTATCGTACGTGTTGTAAATTTTTAATCTTGATTGTATCACTTATGTCATGATTTACATACTTCAAGAATATAATATATATATATATATATATTATATATATTCATATTATAAATATTTTTAATCGATAAATATATGAAATGGAAACATCGTTCCTTGAGACGGTAGTCCGTACGTACACACGAGCGAGGATAAAATTTCTTTAATGGTTAAGTGATATGGAATTGGATGGAATATTAATTTCAAAGAAACAATATGATGTTATATATATTATTTAAATCAATTATATTCATCGTTATACTCATAGAAATAAAGTGTACATGAAAAACAATTTACACCACAACATAGAGATGGTAAGCCGTACATATGCACACATAGTGGTATTGTTTTTTCATAGGATGAGTAAAAAAAGTAATATGGTTTTCCCATAGTAATAAAAACATATAATAATATACTATATGATGTGTTTATTAATTTCTATCTTAATAAATTATTAAGAGGAAGTAGAAGAAGAAATAAACATTGAAATAAGGGAAAAACGATTACCCGTTCTTCAGGCGTCTCCTTTTTATTTCTACAAAAGGACACATTAAGTTGGATTTCTGCACAAATTGATTCCTCTAAGATGAATTTAGGGAATTTGGGATGATATTTCTCCATGGTTTTCTTGATCCAAAGGGTTTTTATGGTGTGAATTAATGATAAGGTGAGGAGCCCTATTATAAGGGAGGTGAGGGGCACTTTAGGAAAAGCATGAAATATTAATTTATTATAAAATTATTTTTTTTCTAATAGCTCAAAATTTATTTATTTAGAGTATAATTTGATTATGGGTCGCAATACTATCATCCAATAGGTTTTAGTCATGTTTTTGTTAAACATTAACCTTATCTTTTTGATTTAACCCTTTTTAAAGTAAGTTTAACCCTTATCATGTCCTCTTGTATTTTTATACTGCACGGTTAATATCTTTTGTATAAAATTCCAAGAGAACCAAAATTGGATAATTAATGATATTTTTATCACTTTCCAAGTTATTTGGTTGAACAATTGATTTTTAGGATTTTATTATTATTTAATAATATATTATTTGTTTTAAAAACTCATTTATGTCAATTTTTACACTATTTAGTAATTGATTTTTTTTTAAACTTGTAACAAAAAAATTCCTTACAAAAATATGTATTAAATAATACCTAATATGTCAATGTAATAATTTTTTTAAAGAATCAATGCTTTAAATTTATATTTTTTATAATATTTATAATATCATTTATTTGATTCCTTCATTAATAAGGAATATACTGCATAATTATTGTGTCATAAATAAATTTAAATATTTAATGTCTATAAATTAAAAATAAACTACCATGATTCATGAAATCTATTTATAATTATAATGAATATGTATAGTCGAATTTATCCTATTTATAAATCAATATCGAAAATGTTTTAGTTATTAAAATTGGAATTTTACATTTTTAACTCTTCTTTAAATTAAATATAATAAATGCCATAATCTAACACCAGTTGATTCAAACAGTTCATATTTTTTTCCTAAGGTTTATTTTGGTAGAAATACACTTATCCAATAGAATTTGGACATATTTTAGGGTAATATTATATTATAATATTATTATTTTTACTTTTAATTACTGTATTTACCTTTAACCGTGGTAAATAAAATTCAAAAGTTACTATTCACCAAAAATTATTTTGATCCAATTGAACCAGATTTTACATACTGATGACAACCATGTATGTTGTATTTTTGAAATTCATTTCACAATAGTGGTAAAATTTTGTTTTATTCTAGTTTGCAAATGTGCCTAGAAGGTGCGTAAATGTGCTTAGTAGGTGGGTAATAGGATGTTAAAAAAGTTCAATGATGTTTTATATATAATAATATTATAAAATGACTCAAATAAATTAAATTGGGATAATTTATGTATTATGTATATATTTTTATGATACGATAAATTTTAATTAAAAATAATTCTTTAAATGAAAATATCGGTTTTTATGTAAAATGTAGTGTTTTTTACTATTCATCAAAAATTTAATTTTTTTTCGAAAAATACCAAAACTTTACCCTCAATTAATTTTGATATTCCAAATTCATAAATGAAGTCTATTTTACCAAATTTAGTCTTTAGGTTTGTCTAAAATTAATTTTTTTATTATTCACAATAGGACATAAAAAGGGAGATCTTTTAAGAAAATAGTTTTTCTATGTATATAAATATTTTAACAAAACATATACATTTCATTATAAATATGTTTTATTTATGTGAAAAGATTTTAAATAACATTTAATTTTTTTTACTATTCATATTACAATATTTAATTGATTAATAAATATATTGTTTAAATTATTATAATACTAATTTGTTTTTTCGTAGAAACTCAATCTTGCATATAATGCAAGACATATCAGTTTTGCATGCAAATTAAGCTATTAAATTACTTTAAAAGGATAACATACTACTAAATATTGGGCTGTAACATTATTCCCTCCATTAATAAATTCCATCCTCATAATTTGAAATTGTTCTTTGAAAATAAAAGGTTTAAAATATAAAATACCTATGTGGAAAACCCACATCGGAAATAAGGTCAATAAAATTTAGTCTTAATAAGAGGGAAACGTAAATGAAAAATTCACCACCAAATAAGGATTTTTAATAAAATAACATTGGTGGAAATCAAAGACACATAAATAAATATTTATTCATAGTGATTAACGCCATAAATCACAAACCAGAAAACAATAAATGGAAAATTTAGGTCCTCAAATCCATAAATCTATGATGATTTATAATATCATTGGTTCAACAAAAAATAAGGTATTAGGATAAATTTTTTTTTTAGATTCTATTTTTTAATGCGGAGAGATTAATTTACTATCAATATAAGAACTCAAGAAAGCACTCTTGATTTCATTAATTGTCATAATAATAATCTCATTATTTAGTTGGACTTCAATATATTTTCACTTCATCCCAAATAGTAGGAAATGAATGTTAAAAATGAGATTTATTTATGCCTGAATCACATTTTATAAATCATATGGTCCAAAAGTATACCCTTAATCTTCTAAATGTTTACTAAAAACCAAAAGGTTATGTAAAAGTGTCCAATAAATAATACTCTACCCTCAAACAAAATATCAAGTGTTCAACTTACTCCATTCCAAACTATAGACTTATCAAAAATAATATTGTCCAAACTCAGAGTAAAAAATTTAGAAGGAAGGTCAACATAACACAATGAAGATATATTTTGTCATATAACAACATGTGAATACCTTCATAATGTATTCTATTAAAATATGGTAACAACCGTAATTACCATAAAAAATTATTTGAATATGTATGTATTCCTTATTACTTCTATACAACATAGAATACTAGATATACTCCTTATATCCAAAAATGTTGTAATCTTTAACAATGATGGAATAAACAAATCCTTAATTATTTCCAAGGTAGTCAATAATATCCAATATACTTTATCAAATTCAATTATCTCTTATTCCAAAATCATTACCTCATCTTCATAACTCTTTTAATGTTTATTTTCTCTCAAACATATATTTTCCAAAACGATTAACTTGATATTGAGTCACTATTTTTGGTACCATACAATCTCATGTCCTTAAGGAAACAGTACTCCAGTACAATGCTTATTTATTTCTATAATTCATATAACCATTAAATCATTGATAGAATACACAAATGACATAGTTCCTCAATCCCAAAAAAATAACAATAATATTTCCTCTACATTCCATATTTAATAATTTTTCATCCTCCTTTGTTTTTTGAATTAATGACCACCATTGATCCGCATCTCCTCAGAGTCGATAAACTACCATGGAAATTTTTTCCCTTTCATTACTTCCCAAAACTAGAAATATTTTCTCTAAGTAACATATCCCCTAAACAATTACAAAAGTATTTGTTGCCCCATTGAACATTGGAGGTTGTTGTCTTATGAGTGATCAAACATTGATCCTCCACATTGTGGATTATGATGCTCATTACAGGTAAGGTTATTATTAATAACTTGAGTTAGCTATCCTAGTATGGTTATATGCTGTTCAGTACCAGTTGTGTCACCATCCCCACTATCATTATCTTTCAAAAAAGGTAAATCCCTATATGGATTACGTGAATTGATATGATTCCCATTCCTTCCACTAGGTTCCATTTCTAAACAATGGTATACACTAGATTAGGTTATAAATCCTAATTCATAAATCCAAACTAGTAAAATACTAAACATAAATTGAATTTTTTAGGCATATCTAATCCATAATCATAAATATGGTTCCTTCAAGGACATATTTACTCATAAATATTTCATAATGGATTGTAAGGAAAATATCTATTATCCTAAGCATATCCCTTGGGGGTGTCAAAACATGAACTCAATAAGGCCCATTGTTGTGTTCCAGGTTACCTTGAGTCAGGATTAGAACACCATGTCAGACTTTTTACTCCTTGGTACATCTATTCTAGAACCAATTCCACTTGTAGTATCAATAAAAGAATGTATTTCTTGTAAAACACATAAAATCTCTACATTACCAAAATTCTAGGATGTTCTTTTATACTAATCATAAAAGTCTATCTTAGGATAATGGTATCTAATCAATGTTTTTCAAAATATAGTTCCCAAGGTTATTTATAAACATTAACTAATACCAACATTAACACCCCGACCCTAGATTCCTGGAGTTGGTGCATTATTTTAATACATTGGCATGATTACTTGGAATCAAGTCCTGAAGGACAGATCTGTTTAACAGTCTGGGAAAAATAGTACTTACATGAACATTACATAAACATTTCTAACATAAAATATGGAACATATAATATTTTTATAGCACCATTATTACCCAAGATTAACCTTTCATATCAATCATAATACACTTCTTGGCATCCTTGAAAAATAAATTAATGAAAAGGGGTAAGCTCATATGCTTCGTAAGGATAAATAATTCCGCAGAAGCTATAAACTTTTAAGGGATGATGTATAATAAAACAACATAATTTATAAACATAAACGTGAACATAATATGGGAAAAAATAAATCAAACATTACCATATAAACATGAAAAATGTATATTCTACTAGTCGAATAATCATTTGTAATAACAAATATCAAAATTTGGGAACACATAATGCCGGACATAATAACTACTATGTCAAGGACTTGTGCCCAGACCATTCACAAACATTCTATCAAGGCCTTATTCAAAAACAGTAGTTTGTCTCATGAGACCTACCAATGCATCAAGGGGCTATAGTGGGCCCTTCTTATCACTCATTATGTCTAATGCAATCCTCATATGAAAAGTTTGAGACATAACATAAACATTCATATTAAATCCAACATAAAAAATTTCAATACTTTAACGATAAACCCTGAATGGTATTAAAATTGAACATTCACAGTAAAACATATCATAACTAATTCAATACAATAATTAATTTTATATTATAATAAATCAACCTCAATCAAGAATAATATCCAGTAAATGATTTTTATATAGTTGAAAATGATACGTAAAACTACTTGAGAGAAATATCCCTTTTTTTATTAAATCATTTAAAAGTCACGCAATTTATAAAGGAATTAATTTAAAAGATATTTTTGAATCAAATTTTCCCATAAAATATTGAATTTTGTATGAAGGAATTTACATTTTTAAAGAAATCATGTCCATATAAATAAATCCTTAAATTCATTTTGAAAACATGGACATTAATTAAATAGTTTTAGAAAAATGAAACATTAAAACATTTATAATGGTTATCTAGTTAAAGGGACCCTTCCAAAAAGACATAAAATATTCCTTTTGAAGAAATATTTATGGAACATGGTCATGGATGGTAAATATTTTCCAATACATATATACAAAAAAAATATCTGATAATAATGAGATTGAAATATTAACACTTAACTTAGGTCTAATACTCTTTGTACGTGAGTGAAACCCCTGTATAATATATTTAAACATATTATTACCTTATATAAGAATAATAATAATATTTATGATATCATATATTATTATTTTATGACTTTATATTACCCTTTTATAAACAATTCCATGTTAATGCTACATTTTGTGTAATAATCACTTTGTTTATCGCATGTGTTTTACATTTTTATTCTTGATTGCATCACATAGATCATGATTTACATACATCAATAATATAAAACATGATTTATATATCACATATATTAAGAATATAAATATGTATAATAGATAGATATATGAAATGGAAACACAATTTATGGAGAAGGTAGTTCGTATGTACGCGTAAACATTGTTTCGGTTTTCTTAGCTTATGGTATAAAAGTAATTAAATGACATATATTTATCTACATAAATATATTTTATTACAATAGAAATATTATTTAAACATATCTCATAATAAATCAATATATATATATATATTATTTTTAAAATTCTTGAATTGTGATTGTTGACGATGAATCTCATCGCATCATGGAAACGGTATGTCGTTCGTACGCACGAGTGACAATATCATTTCCTTAATCGTTAAATGGTTTAGAATTGGATGGAATAAGAATTTTAAAGAATCAATATCATGTTATATTTTTTATTTAAATCCATTATATACATTGTTATACCCATATAAATAAAATATACATGAAAAACAATTCACCCCACAACGTGGAGACGATAAGTCGTACGTACGCACGCATGGTGGTATTTGTTTTTCATAGGATGGGTCAAAAGAGAAATATGGTTGTCATATAATATTAAAAACATCTCATAATATAATATATTATGTATTTATTACTTTATTATGGTAATATCTTACTAAGAGTAAGTAAAATATGAAATGAACTCTGAAAGAAGTTATAAAACGATTACCTCTTCTTCAGGTGTCTCCTTTTGATTTTCACAAAAGGACTCAATAATTTGGATTTTTGCTTAAATATTTTCCAATAAGATTATTTGAGGGAAGTTTTCAGGATATTTTTGTAGGATTTCCCCTAGAAAAATGGCTTTGGATGTGTGAATTAAAGAGAAAGGGAGTTGCCTTTTTATAAGAAAGGTGAGGGTCAATTTAAGAAAAGATTGAAATATTAATTTATTATAAAATTAATTTTTGTTTCTACTAGCTCCAGATTGATTTTTTAGAGGATAATATTAGTAAGGGTTGAAATCCTTTCATCCCCTATATTTTAGTCATGTTTATTTCAAAAAGGTAACCTTATCGTTTAGATTTAACCCTTTGTAAAATAAGTTAAATCTTACCATGTCCTCTTTTATTTATATACTACATGGTTAATATACATACTATAAAATTACAGGAGAACCTAAAGTGGATAATTTATGACCTTTTTTTCACTATCAATGTTATTTGACCAAGCTATATATTTTTAGGATTTTTTTATCATTTAATAAAATAGTATTTGTTTTAAAAACTCCTTTATGTCAATTTTGACATTGTTTGGTAATTGATTTTTTTGAATGTCATAAAAAATTAATTCCATCAAAAAAAGGCCTCAAATCATACCACATATGTCAATGTCATAAAAAAAATCGTGTATAGAATAAAAACATTAAATTTATATTTATTATAATATTTATAACATCATTTATTTGATTCCTTCACTAATATGGAAAATAGAGCATCATTATTATGTCATATATAAATTTAATTTTTAATGTAAGAAATTACAATTAAAATACCATGATATAGATTTTTTTTTATATTTATATAAAATATTTATAGTTGAATTAATCTTATTTATAACCTTATATTAAAAAAATTAGTTATTAACATTTGAATTTGACACTTGTAACTCTTTTTTTAAATAAAATATAATAAACGTCCTGGTATTAGAAAAGTGGATAAAAAATGATAGTATTTTCTTCCTAAGGATGATTTTGGTCTAAATACACTTATACAATAGAATTAGGACAAGCGTTAGGGTAATTATTTATTATTAAAATATTATTTTTTACATTAATTACCCTATTTACCTTTAACCGTGGTAAATAAAATTCAAAAGTTACTATTCAACAAAAATTATTTTGATCCTATTGAAGAAAATTTTACTTAATGATGACAACCATGTATGTCCGATTTTTTAAATTAATTTCACAGTAGCAGAAAAATTATGTTTTATGTTAATTTCCAAATGTGGCCAGAAGTTGGGTAAATGGGCCTAGAAGATGCGTAAAAAGATGTTAAAATGGTTAAATGAATTTTTATATCTAATTATATTATAAAATGTCTAAAATGACCTAAATTTGGCTAATATATGTATAAATATCTATTTTAAATTTAATAAAAATTTTAATTAAAAATTATTATTTGAATGAAATAGTTGGTTTTTATGTACTATGCAATATTTTTCACTATTCATCAAAAATTGAATGTTTTTTAGAAAAATACAAAAAATTCACCCTAAGCTAATTTTTATATTTTGAATTTAAAAATGAAGTCTATTTTACCAAATTCAATTTTTTGTATTGCCTAAAAATAATTTTATTATTGTTCACAAAAGGACATAAAATGAAGTTATTTTAAGAAAATAGTTTTTCTAAATATATAAATATTTTAAAAAATACTTATACATTTCATTATAAATATGTTTTATTTATGTGAAAACATTATAAATAACATATAAATTGTTTTAGTAACTATTCATTTTACAATATTTAATTGATAAATAAATATATCTTTTAAATAATTATAATACTCATGTCTTCTTTCACATAAACTCAATCTTGTGTATAACATAACCAAGTCAGTGTTCCGTGCAATCTAAGCAATTAAATTACATTAATGTAATAACATACTATGAAATATTAGGGCTTTACATTTATTTCATAAATATATTTTCCAAAAAAATTATTTTCTATATTTTTTAAAAGGGTTTTGTTTTGATTTTAAGTAAATTTGTAACCAAATTATTCTTATTATATTAATTTTTACACCATGTTGTCAAAATTTAATCAATTTTATTCATAACCACCATTCCAACTGTTATGTGAAAATTATTATAATATTTTAATTATAATATTAACAATGCATTTTATTTTGGTAAAACTAGGTATTGCATGCCCCACAAGTTATATAAGGAACTCAATGTTTTATATAACACAAGAAAAAAATATTGTTATGTATACAACAAGCTAATATAAGTGTTGTGTGTAGTGAAATCATGCCATGGTGTTGCATACAAATAAAAAGGAACATGGTGAATTTATATTACATGGGATATATTAAGTGTTGTGTAAAATGAAAAATATCAAAAAGATTAAAATAATTTGAAAAAATATATTTTAAAAAACATCAGGGCGTTACATTCCACCCCTTAAAATTTACATCTTCATTGAAAATCATCTAGGTCATCGAAGGTTAATTACATGAAAGTTCCTTTCAAAGAAACCAACATTGTAAAAATTAATACTAAAAATCCCTTAAAAAAGGAAATTTTGGGAACATTAACATCTCCCATTGTTACTCAAAACTAGGTTTCCACATAGGAGAACATAGGTGGAAAATTAAAACAAGGACACGGATAAGATCTAACTATAATGTTTTGACGGGGTGTGATTGGTAACATGGTGTGGATGAAATAAATGATCACAAATCCATAACCCAAAGTAGATTGAAAAGGGTCATCGATATCAAAAAAAATGATCAAAATGGTTTAAAATTTTATTAAAAGAACCTTTTACTACAATTTAATTATTTTAATGATAAGATATACTTATATTATTTCCGCATAATCTCAACCTTTGGATGTGTCCTAATCAATTTCAACAACATATCTTACTACAAAAATTAATGTCAATATATTATTATTGAAACACTAAAAGATCATAAGATCCATATGTAAAACAATAAGTCATTCCATCTATCCTTAGTTAACATCATAGAAAAAAGGTCAACATATGTTATCCAATATGCAAAAATCCTCCTATAGAAAGATAATAATTTAATCTCTATGACCTCATCTAATGTTTAACTTTTCCTTTTCATAATGATCAACCTTGTAACCCTTATGAAAACATAAAATCAGAAACATTAGAAATAAGGTCACTAAATTCCACTGAATAAGCTTAAAATTTATCCCTCATATATCATAAAGTAACTCATTATTGTCACATAACAAACATGGGAATACCTTTATCATGTTTTCTCTTGAAAGATGGTAATAACCTAGATTACCATAAAACCTTATAAAAAACATGAAATATTTCTTATTAGAAATATTATTGGACATATTCCATAAATCCTTAAAAAAGATTTAATCCTTATACTTGATAACATAGACCACGTTTTCAACAAATAAATAATCATTTCCATTGAAATTATTACTATCCAATTTAATTAATCCATATCAATCTTCTATTTATCGAAGATAAACACAATTTTCCCATAATCAGGAATAGATTAAGGGTTACATCACCTTAATCAAAATATCCCCTTCCCATTAAATCGTTTTTCTAAGTCATCAGCACTATTTAACATATCCCTTTAAATCCTTGATAAGAAACATATATATTTCATGATTAGTATTACATTATCTTATAATTCCAATACTTATACACTTCAATCATCCAACATTATTCTTAAATTATTACTTTGGCTAACACATCTTAGTCTTTAATACTCCTATCTTATAATATGAAATTTGAATCATGTCTTAAGGTTCCTCAACAATAATGTAATCATGATTTTTATATTTAATGTAAACAATTCTATAATAACATCACATACCTTTAACATTTCATTTCTAGTCTCTTTATCTTCATAAATATAACAAATACTCGTACCACCATCCTAATACACTTCATGAGATTTTAGCCTAGGAAAAATTTATTTCCATAATTCTCATACTTTCTACATCTGAAACATTCACTGTCTACCTAGTTTTATCAAGTCTCTACCATTGAATAAGACCATAAATAGTTGTGTGAAAAATATATATCATTTCATAAAACAACATAATTATGAGAAATTACTTATAATATTACATATTCATGACACTTATTTTTAAATCCATGGAACCTTTGGCTTATCTTAAGAGAAATCCCTATAAGTATCCATAGAAACATAACAAGGGAACTCACTAATGTTTTCTCATACAAATTTATAAATTTTTACTAAACCATCTCTTTGATACCAAATATTGTGACCCATGCTTAACATATGATGATATTTCATTATTTTAGTGGAATTTTCCTCACATTAGAAAAATACATGCCCAAGGACCACAATATCTTAATGTATTTGGAAACACGGATCAACATATTCTATCTTAGAGAATGATCCTCAATGTTTCAAAAAATATATCCCACATTTAGTACATATAATTAAAACCTTTCTTTATTACATGGGGAAAGGAAACATAAGAAAGGGGGATCTCAAATGCTTAGTAAGGGTAAATAAAGGGGTTATATAAGAAAAACATTATCATAACGGTTTTAGAATATGAGAATAGCATTTGGATATCATAACCCATATATTAAATATTTTATACCTGAGTCATGGAATAAATATGGACATTTCATATTGAAATAGTCATAAGGGAATCAAAATCATAATCCTTGAGAGTATAACATAAGAATAAGGCCTAGAATTTGTGGAATACATATCAAATTATAACATTGTGTAAATGTGTTAATAAAAACATGTGTAGTAATTATGTTAAGGAAATGAAATTAAGCCCCCACACGAACTTATGGACAAGAAACTAGGTCCACTCATAACATTATGAACATGTAATCAGGTTCACACATAACATTATGAACATGAAATCAGGTTCATGCAAAAAATTAAGGACTTGAAACCAGGTCCATGCATAACATTGTGAACCTGTCATCAGGTTCACATAAAACATTTTGAACTATAATCAAGTTAATTCATAAATTGGTAAACATGAATATAGTTCCATGCATAATATTGTGAATGTGTAATCAGGTTCACACATAACATTGTAAACATGAAATTAGGTTCACGCATAAACTTATAGACATGAAATCATGAACAAACATAACATTGTGGACATTTAATTAGGTTCACGTATAAAATTTTCAAAATGTAATACGGTTTACTCATAACAATTTTAACATATAATCAGGTTAATTTATAACATATATACTCACGATTCATTTATTATCACCCAATGCATTTGACGGAGATATAGGTTCCACCCTTCAGATAATGAAATCATACATATATGTTCCAATATATCATTAACATTCATAATATCATAACCAATGAAATGACATGTTAGTTATATAAATTTTTTCATATCATAACCTATGGAAGAATAAAAGGTTTCATAATCATTTAGTCAAAGAATAACCCATGAATGGAAGTGTGTTTCATAAGCATTTTATCAGGTTATAACTCATGGAGGTGAAATGAGGTTCTTAAAAAACCTTTCATCATCAACATAAACCATTTATAGAATGAATAATAATGGTTTCCTTCGATCATATCCCTTATAAATTATATTTAATATCAAAGGATTTCATCTTAGATGGAGGAGGATTTGGAAAGATCACGTCTAGCATTTCTTAGCGAAAATAACTATTCTTTTATTATAAATTTTAAATCATAAAAAATTTTCAAAATACTTTCATTTAAAAATATCTTGGAAATCATATAATGTAATATGTAAAAAATATTTCAAACATTTCTTGGGGAAAATACCCTTTACACTATAAAAAATTATTTTAAATAAAAATACATATTGAAAAACATTTTTGTTGAAAAAATCATGGAAACATATAAAAAGAATTTCTTTAAATCTAATTAAAAATATAATTTAAATATATAATTTAACTAAATGATAAAATTAGTTTTCCATTAAAATTCATAATTTTTCATTATTCATCAACTAATGAAACTTCTTATAAAAATACCAAAAAAATCACAAAATTTAAATATTGATATTATGATTTCAAAAATGAAGTTTATTTAGTAATATAATAATTACCAATGTTTTAAAAGTTATATTTAAATTTAGTCCACTATTAATGGTCAATAAGATTATTTTTTAGAAAAATACAAATTTTTATATTTAAAAATGTATTTATTCTTATCTCTTATCTAAAATACGCATTAGATGATTGTTAAAAAGTTTTTTCAGTATAATATATATATATATATATATAATTAAAATCAATTAAAAAAAGTGTTTTAATTAATTTTTTGAGGTAAAATGTGATTGATTTCATAAATATAGTTTTCCATGAAATGATTTCATATATTGTTAAAATGGTTTTCTTTTAAATTATAGTTAATTTGTCAATATTTTTTTTATTATTTATATGTGTAAACCATATTTTAATAATATGATAAATATTATTCATAACCACCATTCAAAAATCTATTTGATAATTATAATAATATTTTAATATTAATATTAATAATACATTGTAGTTTGTTAAAACTGGGACTCGTGCGTCACACAGGTTGTCAAAAAACATCAAATTATATATAACACTAGTCCAAAAAGTGTTCGGTGTAATACATGCTAATCAATGTGTTTGGTATTGTGAAATATCCCCTTATTGTTGCATACAAAGAAAAAATAACTTAGTTCATTCATATAACACATACAATATTTAGTTCTTCATGAAATTCAAAATATTGAAAACATTAAATTAATTTGATATATATATATATATTAAAAAATTTAGTAGTGTTATATAGGGTGTTTTGCTAAGGTATGAGGTGTATATCTAGTGTTCTTTGATGAAGAGGATAGGGGAGTCTGGTTGTTCGATTCCTGGAAATGAAGGAGTTCAATATTGAATGCAGAGAGAGGAGGAGGTTTCACAGACCTAGTGTGATTGGCTGTAGTGGATGAGGGAGGAAGAAGGATGCCAGTCATGGTGGGTGGATGGAGAGAAGGAATCATGGGTTGATGGTGATGTGCACCCCCTCTTAACTAGGGTTCCACCATCCATGTTTCCAATGGATTAATATCCAACCAAATTCTTCTCCCCTACTACATGAATATATGCAAACAAATAAAACAAAAATTTTCAATTTTGAAAAATAAAATAATCATATAACTATTTACTTATTAAACAATAGAAAGAAAAATAAAAATAATAAAAATACTAATAACTAAGATAATAAAAATAAAAATAGTTATATTTATTAGAATCATATAAATATAAATTATAATTAATACACAACTAGACCCATAGAAAAATCGAAACAAAAAAATTAAAAATTCCAACTTTATCAATCACATTTTCTCCCAAAATATCATTCTTCATTTAAAATTTACTATTTTGAAACAATTTCCCTTCTACTCATATTTTATCAAATACAAGTACTGGTGCCCATGAATAAATGTGACATACCTTTCCATCACAATGAACACTCAAAATGATTTGATCAAAGATATGCTCAATTCTCATAAAAATTCATACTTACCATAGTCCTTCCATGAATTTTACACCTCCCATAGTGGATTTCAAATGAGAAAAACAATATCAATGATGTCACATTTGGTTTCATTTTCTATGGGGATGTGAGATGGTGAGTCATAAAAATTTTTACAATGTTTTGAAAAATGATATTTGGATTTTGAAATATATTCATGATAATTTTGAATCCAAATATCTCCCTCAAAATATCACTCCCCATACATGAAACTGTTTTATTACTAAAGAATTTGAAAATTAAAATGTCAGATGTTTCCCTTTTTTCAAAAATAATTCTTCTTCATCATTATTTTAGGGAAAATATCATGCATATATAATGGATAAGTGTATATGTGAGTATCACCAACCAAACCCCCTGAAATATAAATTGGAAAACATCACAAGGAAAGGTACAAAAGTGTTTCAACCATAGTCAAATATTAGTGAGAGAAGGATATATCGAAAACAGTTTATCTCTTTGATTAATTAGTCCTCATTTTTATAGGTATCCTCAATTTTAAGGGTTACTATATAATTACCAAAGAATCACACATTGTTGGAACAAAAAATAATCAACATTACCATATAATAATACATGAAATGAATGAATCTACTTTGAAATATAACAATATAATCATGATTAAATAATGTCAATCCATGTACAATAAATGAAACACTTTTACCTAAATAACCATCTCTATGAATAAATCTTTCTGTGACACTTGGATATAAAATCATCAGGAAAATATTCATGAAATTGGTAAGGAATGGAATTGACTGTGGTCTCAGCCTATAAAGTCTGATTTTTTTTATATTTGGGGCTACACGATAAGGAAGATTTTGTGTTAGAATAGTTGGTAAAAAGTAATAATGAAATAGAAAAATTCCTCTATAAATTTAGTGAAACTTCCAAAATAATTATTTCTCTAATGGAAAACATGAAAAGTTATAGAAGAAATAAAATATTCTATATTCCCTTAAGAAAAAGATAAAAGGGAGATGCTGTAAAAATGCTCACAAATCCCCAGGGTATGGAAATGAAATGTTTAGAGAGTAAAGATAATAATTAGTTAAAAGAAGCATCTCAAAAATATAAAATATTCTAAAAAATTCATTTTTGAATAATTCAATAATATCACCAATATTCTATGTCATGTCAACAAGGACCAATGCATTCCAAATATTATTTATGGTCTCATACTGACTAGGGAGATGTTTGGTATGTATTTGATCATGTTACTACAAAAAATTCATTAATATTAATTTGGGTAAAATGATGACCATAATTTTAGTTTTATTAATTTATTTAATTTTTTATATTTTTTAATGGAAACAAAAAATATTCCTAAAAATAAAACACTTCTCTAAGGAAGTGCATATGGAAAAAGAAATGATACATGTGTTTTATGATGTTCCTGAAATGATTTAACCTTCAAAATCTACAAGCATACAAAACATAACTAAATCATATAAAAATATAAAATGATAATTAAATTAATGTGGATGATAAAAATAGGTATGATGAATTTAAATCCACTATTGTTCTCAAAGATAAAAAATTACAATAAATGCATTCCATTTAATTTCTTAAAAACTAAATTAAATGAAACTAGATACAGTTAATAGAAAATAATATTTTTTTGGTTTACCTCCCATTAAGAGCTATGTTTAATTCATATTAAGAAAGAATTTTATGAAACTCCACTAGTATTAACATAAAATTTGTACCATGTATATGTTTCTTTAAAAGTGGTGTGTGTAATTATTTCATCAAATAGGAAATTATCCTACAAGATTCATAATATATCCACAAAAACATTTTAGTAAAATGGATGTTTGGAATAAAATGAAAGTAGATAAGTCATTAGTGAATGGATATACATCGTCTAAAGAAACAAACACCAAATAATAGATATTTTTTCAATAGGAATCATTATAAAGGTCTAGAACATTGCCTTTTTCAATTTTTACAAGAGAAGAAATTCACATACTATATTCATTCAATGGAAATATTATATCCATCCCATTCTTGAATACCATATATGGGATGATGATGTATCCCAAATTTTTTTCTCCATCAACTACTAGCATAAGAAAATCTAAAAGATCCCAAATCAATTTATCTATTATAGATTCATTTATGGTACTAAGTTCAAGAGCATTGCAAGAATATGTGGGTATTTCAAGTTAATCATTTTTAACCACGATGAATGAATAAAGTAGTTCAGACTCAATTAGAATTGGTTACTCCATTATTTCAAAAAAATAATTATTGTTTTATACCACCAAGGGTGAATGATTTTCTTACTCTTCAAATGTTTTAGATGTCTTTTTTAGGAAAATAATTTATACATACAAATATTTCCATAAAAAGGCAAGTCAATTTCATTAAACGTAATGTTTTCTAGAATTTCGAAATCCATTGTTTCATAGATAATTCTAACTATATCTCGTTATAAAATGGTATGAGATCCATATCTAATTCATCTTGAAAAAGTTTAGTTTGATATAAATTTCATGAATCTTTTTCACAATGGGATGGATTGGTTGTGAATTCATAGAATGAGGACATGAAAACAAATTTTTTGAGGGCCCACTATATACAACAAATTATAATAATGAGTTATTATTTTCATGAAATTTTATTACATTTGATGAATTACATTATAATGAAGATGATTCATCAATGTTATGATAAGAAGGAGTATTAATCAAATTAGTGTCATTATCAAAATCTATATGTTTTTATTGTTCATAAAGAACCACTAATACAATTTACTTAAAATAAATATTAATAATTACATCATGAAGTTGTAGTTAGGGGACTAGTGGGAAAAGTTCAGGTAATTGATTTTCTTTTTATTCCTTTCACTCTCTAGATCATTCATTGAGGAATATACATTTTCATTATATTTATATTGAATATAAAATGTCCTATTTGTATATGTGATATTATAAAATAACATGTTCCCAGTTACAGAATCATTTGTTCCTTAAGAATAATCTAATTCTAAAATTTAAAGAATGCATTGACTTTGAAAATGATTAAAATATGTATGAATAGTAGTATCAAAACATGTTTTAGAATTCTTATATAGATCCTAATGTGGACATAAAGAATAATAGTTATAATAAAATGTATGAGAACTCATGACTGGTGAATTACTATACATCATACCATGAGTAGTGTGCATGTTTGTAGGGTATTGTTTTTAGATGTATGGTTCCGACCATGAAATTCAGAACTTAAGGGGGTCTTCAAATTTTCTATAATGAAAACTTCCCAGAGTAATAAACTGAATTATTTATTTCATGTTCTTTTCTTTATTTTGAACCTAAATCAATATCCTTGTGGTCTTCTTAATGATACAAATTTCCCTAAAAATGGTGCAAGAAATTTGGCAAGTCAATTTTGGTATGTGAAATTTGAAAATGTATAAACCTACTAACAATGGAAGAAGTAGTTAGCATGGTCTAAAAATAGAGATAATGTGCTTATATAATTGTAATTTAATTTAGGAAAAACGTCCAACAAGTTATGTCTTAAATTTCATTAATAAATAAAACTTATAATAATTAAAAAACTATTAAAATATGATTATTGATATTATCTAAAACTATATAAATTAACTAATTTAGTTTAGTAATGAAATAGGAAGATATAGAAGATTCAATGTTGGTATGTCCATTCAGATGCATGTAATTACTATTAATTAATTTTCACATAAGAATATTTATTCATTAAATTTTCATAAATTCCAAATATAATCAAAAAAATCAATGTAATAAAGTAATCTAATTTTCAAAAAATAATACATCATTCCATTATATGATTTCATGAATATTTTTTTTTTCCATTTTCGAATTCAATAACTTTTCGAAATGCAATGACTCATTTCTCAAAAATATGAAGTATCCATCAGTGTCATTTTCTCTAACATGAGATCAATTATTATGTATCACCTATTCACGTTTAAATGGAAACAAATAGAAAATATTATTTTCCAATTAATATAATTATTTATTCAAAATTCAATCATCTGTGATTTACGATTCTCTCACATGTGAGACTGAGTTCCGAAAAATATCTTTGATAATATACCGCACATGATTTCTTATTAGGTATTACATAAATGGACACAAATGTTTGTGTACAGTTCCCATTAAGACAAATGAATATTGAGATATAATTTATTAAATACATGTCAATATAATATAAAATTGTTTGAAATAACAAATAGAAATATAAAAATGGTATGAAATTATGATAACATTCATCGTTACTCCAGATCCATGAGTTACCCAACTATGATAAAAGCACGACACATAAAATAATTCAAAGTGCATATCACATTGTTAGTGTCATCACAATTTTCATTACAAGCTATTGTCAATGATAGGAGCATGAAAATATATGTGAGGAGGGAGGCACACATGAATGATTTGTGAGGGAGGAAAACTTTCCTTGGTGATACATTCCATAGAGGAGGAGATCACAAAATAAATGGCTCTGAAGATAGGTAGGGATGATTATCATGGTGTGATGATGAAAGAGATAGGACAGAGGTGTCTGTGGGGTCTGATGATGATGGAGGTGGCATCCACAAGGTATTCTCTAGTGTAGAAGGAGAGACTTGGTTTGGTGTTGTTTTTCTCAAAATTGTGGAAGCCGATGATCACAGTTGCTTAAAGAGGAGGCACTACAGATGTGGCATGATCAGTTTTAGCAGATGAGGGAGGAGGATGTTATGAAATATATAGGTAGATTTATAAGATGGACAGAACCACGATGCGTAAATTGAATTCTCTATCCTGAAGGGTTTGATCCAACCCCACATTGATTGGGAAGGGTTATCGAGGGAATTATCCCTTGAGGATTTCACCTAGGTTTGGGGGAATTCAAACCCCAA
The DNA here is from genome assembly GCA_963277665.1 of Viscum album. Taxonomy (NCBI): domain Eukaryota; kingdom Viridiplantae; phylum Streptophyta; class Magnoliopsida; order Santalales; family Viscaceae; genus Viscum; species Viscum album. The sequence continues at coordinate 35,048,663 of OY728163.1, forward strand.
TTTTTTATTACCACATTTCACCAATGTTGGTAGAACTCTGGATAATTTCATGGATTGAAAAATTTATTAACCCATAATTGATATCATCATCACTTAATTATAAATACGAATAAGTATGAATTGAACCATTTTCATCAAATAACACTTTGGTTAGACTAAAAAAGAATACTCTTGGTGAGGGACACACCATTTTGATCTCACTATTTCGGTTAAAGAACACTTTGGTTCAATAGAACTGAAACAACTCTTATTGAGGGAGACATCAGTTCAAATTTGAAAAACAGTCTCTTTATTTTAAAAAATATTTTGAATAATATTATAACAATAAAATATTTTTCATAAAATTTTAACAGTCCCCCACTTTTATTCATAAATATTAATTATCCAGACTATAAGTGATTTAATATTCATAATAAATGTGTCTATCAATTTAAACATTCAATTAGTATTAATATCTCAATGTTTTATCAGATTTAAAAGTCGTCGAAAAAATAAAAATTTTATCCTTTAATATAAACCGATTATATAATACGTACAATGAAACTTTCATTCAACATCCCATTTTTTACAACATTTATGGGCATGTGAATATATCCTTTTTATGAACTCTCTATAGAGTAAGCTGACTTAATCCTCTAAGAATTGATAGAACTTCTAAGTCCTCATAGGCAAAATATTACAATGTTCTTCTGTTAATATAGAACATAACACATTTCAGTCTAATTATTTTGTTAAGTGTTTATATTTCATCATTTTTTCATAATATATGATATTCAAACCAAAAAATTTCGGCTATAATTTTCAATACCAAAAATCATATTTGTAACTTGTTTTGACCCATTTAAAACATTAATTAGGATCTACCAAAAGTGTTGGGTTTCCATTAATGAAATGACTCATTATATGGGATTTAACCCCATCTCTTTATTATATGCATGAATAATCTCTCTTGGTTGAGATTTTGTAAATCGGTTGGAAAGTTTTTTACACGACCTCATATAAATAATTATTATGGTACCATCATTTTACAATTGTCTCACATAATCGTGTCTCAAACTTATATGTCTATAATTTCCATTATATATCCAACTATATTCGCTTGACAATATTTCTTCAATATTACAACAGATAGAGATTGGAGGCATTATAATGGTCCACAATCTTATATCCAATAATATATTTCCATTCTTTTCACCTTCTTTTCCACATTCCTCTAAGGTGATAAACTCTGACTCCATTGTCGAATGTGAAATACATATTTGTTTCTTTACCTCACAAGAAAAAATAGAACCACTAAGATTACACAACCACTAAGAAAGGGATTGGTTATCTCAAATACTAGTAATCCATCTTGTATCAATGTATCATTCTAATACAATCAGATAATAATTATAGTATAAACAAAAATATTTGGTCTTTATTAAGTATTAAAAATCCTCTTTACACATCTCTAATGATCCACACTATGATTACTTGTATATATACTCATTTTCCATAATAAAAATGTAATATTATGTCATGTAAAATATATCTCATACATTGAGGAACCAATTACACTAACATACTCATGTTCTACTACAGATCTACCCGTATTCAATAAAAACATAACACTTGAATAAAATGGATTATTGTAATATGTAGAATCATGAAAATCAAATTTATTTAAAAATTTATCTATGTAATGAGACTAACTTAAAGAATAGCCATTAGTTTTATTTATAACATTATTACCTAGAATAGTATTAACTATTCCAAGGGACTTCATTTTAAACATAGATGATAAGTAATTCTATTTCTCAATTACTCCGGTAAAATTGGATACAAAAATTCACAAGTCATACACATATAGACTCACAATTACTCCATATTCTTTTTTAATCTTTTAATTACCACATTTATCTCTATTATTGTAAGAGAAGACATTGGATAAAATAATAGAATCAAATTTCTCATTCCACTACTTTAGAGAATTTTTAAGACCATAAAGATATATAACAAGTTTACAAGCCTTATTTTAATTACCTAGTAATAAAACTAGTTTGGTTATTCTATGAAAATATATTCATTTAAATCTCCATTGGAAATTGAAGAGAGCTCCTCAAGAATGAGTGGTAGATTTGGTTCCACAGTGTACTAAATCTTCAACACCATGAGAAGAAACATCATATTGTATTACTACTAGGATGATTTTTTGCAACCAAAATGATCTTGTTTGACCATTTCTTGGTTCATCACTTGGAGAGATTCAGAATCCATATTCAAAATTCTACACTTAGTTCAAACCCTCTTGATCGGTAGCAAATAAGTAGGCAGAATGAGAAGATAGATTGAACCTTGATAGGTGAATTGAATTCACTGTCCATACATGTTTCATCCACCCCCATGTGGATGGTATAGGGTTCTTGGTGTAAGAATCCCTTTAGGATTTCACCAAGGATTGGGTAAAATCGAACACCGATTTTTGATTTCCCCTTTTCACCGATGTTGGGAGAAATTTAGATGATTTATTGGATTGAAAAATTAATTAACCCATAAGCGATCTCATCATAGATTATTTATAAATTGGAATTTGTGTGAATTGCACCAGTTTGATCAAAGAACACATTGGTTGGACCAAAAAATAAAACTCTTGTTGACAGAAACACCAGTTAGATCTAACCATTTTAGTCAAAGAACACCTCCATTCAATCAAAACAACAAAACTATTTTTGTGGAACACACCTGTTCATATTTTAAAAAATAGTTTATTTATTTCAATAATTACTTTGAATAAAATTATAATAATAAATTATTTTGAATAAAATGACAATAGAGGATGGACGTCGGCTATGGTGGATAGATTTATAGGAGGCATTGCGGGTTTCTGGTGATGTGAACCCACTATGTCTCTATACTTTGACCCCCTCATTCATGAAGATATAGGGGAATGAAAAAAACAAGGCACACAACATGAGTGAATGGCCTAGGGGGGCGGTAAATAATAGTGACTGAGGTCATCACCTCTAATAAGGTTAACCCTTTAGATCTCAACTAGTTTACTTTTTATAAACATGACTTACATAAACCATGCACAACAAGCAATTCCATATGATAAAATTATTATTAAATATTAATGTTAAAAGATAATTGAAATTTTGTCAACTATATAGTTATAAAAATAATAGTAATAAAAACCACAACAACAATAATATAACAAAAATATTAATAAATAAATAATTTTAATATAAAACTAACTAAAAATATAATAAATACAAAAAAATCAAGGCTATAAAAATTACCTAAAAACCTAAATATAAGTAAAATATAATTAAAAATACATTATAGTTTTATAAAAAGAAATTATCAAATACATATGAATCATAACTCTTTATGAATTTATGAAAATATTAAGGTAAATATTTTCTTTTTTTTCATTATGGATGATAACTCCAAATTTATTCCTATATCAGTTAAGACTAATCGTGTAAGAAATTCAACTTTTGAATTTTATTCATGTTCCGAAAAATGTACTATGAAATGGTTACATATGTTATTTTCAAGATGAATAACATCAATGTTTCGTTCTACCTAAAGTTTTTTTTAATATGATAGTTCAAATATGATAAAATGTTTTTTCCATGTATTTATTTGATGTCTAGAACATTATGTCTTCCCAAATTTGACATTTATGTTTTCAACTTGTTTTAATATTCTTCTTTTGATAATGGTTTTGGGAAAAAATTGTACTCTTTTAAACCATTAAATGACTTTTTAATATTTGATAAGGGAAATAAATTAGAGAAAATATTTTATGACTCATGTACATTGTCTTTCCTCTATTTTACAATTGGTGATATGATGTCACTTAGTCGAAAATTAGATAGGATTTATATCCCAAAACATTGTATCATGATAAGGTTCCATATGAAATAAATTTATTTATATTCGATATTATTAAAGAATGACAATTAAAATACTCATTATTATTTCCATCAAACACATTTCTCCCATTCCTTGCATAAAAATTTCAAATACCCCATCAATGCTAAAATATAATCATAAATTCCATTTCTTGGTTGTTTTAGTTTAGATATCACTAAACAAATAATAACAAGTTTTTTCTTCATATATATATATATATATATGGGGACATGTTTTAAATTACCAAAAAAAAACAATCCATGAACATTATTGGAAACTGGGGCTCTGATATTAGTTCATTTTATATATATAATATCAGTTTAAGATATTTTTATCATAATTTATAAATTTTAATTTTTTTTTTACAAAATCTATTCCGTTATGGGGAATCTATTGGGTAATGTACATTTTCATTAGAGATTCAACTATCTACATTCATTCTAAATCTATTTCTAATAGTGGAATTATAAGAAATGGTTCAAATACATAATTATTATATGTTATGTTTTTTCAATTTTAGTAGGTTTATTTCATGTCCATGAGAATTAACCATACTTGTATATTCCCTCAATTTTATATCATGAGGTCCCATATTTAGAATATTTAGAGAAACCATCATATTATTTCCTATACAACACATAGTTTTTAAGACATTCATGTATTTTTTATATCCTAATCCCTTTGGACATAATATTTTTTCATCAAAATAAGAATCTAAAATATTCTTGTCTTCATGAAACTACCTATTAAAAACATTAAGCAATTTAGGGAAACTTATATCATAACAACCATTTCATGCTTTTATATTAATCAATCTCAGAACTGATGATAACTGTTTAAATTTAGTATAACATAAGAGTAGTTGTTTTTATGAATTCTTATAAAATCAATCATTAATTTCATTTTTCAATGAATTCATCACCTATATCATGAATTAATTCAACAAGATAATTCTCTATCGCATACAGAATACCATCAACAACATTAGATCCCGAATTTTATGTTATTTTTCCATTCTAAATACAACATGTAAAAATATTATTAAAATCATATAAAATCATATAGTATTTGATTTCCCTAAAACATAACTATTTCATATTCAAACACATCACTCATATAGAGGAATACATGTCTCTATTTTCATAGTTCCATTTAGAAAATTCATAGAAATTGTTAACCCCTTTCTAATATTCATCATTCGTTTTTGAGAAATTATACACTTAATAGAAATTAATTATATAAAATAATAATAAAAAATATTAACATATAAAAATAATAATAATCTAAATATATAGGTTAAATCATAAATTGAAAAAATATTAATATGTAAATATAGAAACATATAAAACATGTCTATAAATAATATATATACACATATTAAAAATATAAAAAAACATACCAAGTTATTAATATAATAAATATTAACAAATAAATAATATATAAAAATCATGAAGCATAAAAAGACTAAATCACACACTTGATATGAATAATATATACAAAAATAAATAAAATTATTTTTTTTATAAATATATAATAAAAAAATAATCCATTAATTATTTATTTTTAAAAACTTATATAAAGAAAAAATAATCTATCCAAATAATCTACAAATATATAAAATAAAATATTATAAAAATTGTATAAAAATCTTTTAATGAAAACCTATAAACATTATATTTTAAAGAAATAATCATTTATTCATATCAAGAAATAAATACATTAAAATTTTATAATAATTAAATCAAAAAAATGTTTATAAAATGTAAACATTAATAAATTAAATAATTTAATACAATATAATAAATTAATACACCATTTATATCAATATTAATTAAATAAAGAAAATAATATACTCTTACATGCAATAATTATTATAAATAATTTAAAAAATTTAAATCATAGAAAATTTAATTGGAGGGAGAATATCAAAAACGATCATAATTAAATATTGGTAAATGATCCATATATTGAATGATATTAAGGATGAGTGTGGTCAAAAATTAGGATTTATGTTCGATGATGGATGAAATCATATGAGAGGTGAGAAATGTACCTGAAGTCGGAAAGAGTGTTAAAGGGATGTGGAATAAGAATGAAAATGTGGGAATATGTTAGGATATGAAAACATGCAAGAGGGTAGGAAAGTGGATGAACATAGAGGAGTGAGGGTGCATGTGACTAATGGAAAAGTGTGTATTAAAATATTGAGAATTGATAGATTGGGGAGAACCAAAGGTTGTGTATGTTTTCAATTTTTTAAAATCTATTAACATATGTAATATGATAAATGGTGGTAAAAGTGAAATTTAATTTAGGTTATCATATAACAAATTTGAAAACCCGGGAGTTTTAATGTTATTTATACTATTAATTAAATAAAAAACCCTAGGCTATTGAATTATATGCCTTTTAGAATAATAACTTATATTAAAACCATTTAAATTAGTGTTTATCAATTTTTATTCAAATAAATGATGTGAAAACTTATACTAGAAGGATTTATATATTGGTTATACAAATAATTTAATTAAACATATGTTTCCTTTGTGATTCCATTTTCTATATTCATTATGAGCGTGTTTGGAGGTATTCTAGAGGATAGAGAGAAGTTTTGGCCATATTGAGGGCCACCATGCCTAGAAATGGGATTGGTGTTAGAAATTTCGAGTGTCTTGAAGCTTTAGGCATAACAGTTGACATTTTGGAGGCTTCATCATGAGTTTTCTATTTTGGATGGCCTTTTTAAGATGAAATGGTGGAGTATGGGGTCTAATATTCCAGTAGTGCATGAGTTTTGTCTGGGAAACTACTCCTAAGAGAAAAAGGAGGAACAAATAGTAATGGTTCATGCCCTCTAGGTCTATTACTTTGATTTTTTGTGGTTAGAGGTTTTCATGGGAGGTTTTATGACTTTTAAAAAGAATACGATGGTGCAGAAGAGTTTTTACAGAAAATATATGTCATGTAAGTATGTTATATGATGTGAAAGTTGTTTTCATAGCTTTTCCAGTGACAATTCAGGACACAAAATTTTTTGGAGTTAAATAATAAATGGGTGATTTATTTTTCAGCAGAATCTAGAATCCAAGGATTATATGACCTTAAATGGGATAACAAGTCATGTAACTCCCCGATGTTGTATATTTTAAAATTCTAAAACCGCTAGGGTTTTCTCCAAACCCTATGGCCAATGGTTCTTCTCTTGTTCCTATCATGTGATGACCTTCTCCTTTCATATTTTTAGATTTATTATGATGGGGATCGATCCTTGGTATTCCATCTTTAATCCGTGGTGAGTTTTCCCCTCGTTCTCATTTGATCCATTCTGTATATCTTTGGGGTTTCTTTGCGGTGGTAATAATTGTTTTGGGTTGTATGTTTGGGCCATGTATTGATGTTATTTTTATTTAGTATGGGATGATCTGTGTATTCTCATAGTGTGGTTGTGAACGGAGGTGTTCTTCCTTTCCCTATGGTGCGCAATGAGTTGAAAAGATTCTTTGAGAAAGGTTTTCCCTCATTCCTCTTTATTGTGTATCATGAGGTGGGGGGGGGGGTTACTTTTTTATCAATGAATTATATTTTTTCTGGGTTAACCAAAAATAAGAAATTTTCTAGTTGAAATTAAAAGAGGAGAAATAGTTTGATTTATGTGATTTTACAACTTTGATATTATTTATGATATTATGGTTTTTTTAGTCTTGATTACCCACTAAAAAATGTGTTCATTTGGGAATTGTTTTGCATTGGATATGTGTGTTGTGATTTTTTGGTATCACCCTAAAATAGAAATTGGCTAACCATGTATATTTGACTAATAAAATGGTTGTCCCAGTGTTTTGACTTGTTCGAAAACACCCAAAATAAATAAAGTGGAATGTGATAAAACCCACTTTGTAAATCTACCAAATGATCTGTGTGTGGTGTGGTGTTTGTGGGTGTGCTTGTGGAATGGTGATGTGTGGATATGACTTGTGGGGAAGATGGTTTGTGGTACATGATTCTGAGGCAGTTTGGTGGCAATTTTTATGTTGTGATTTTGGGGGTGCAAATTGTGCTTGTTGGGGATGAATGGTTTCTTGTGATATAGGGTTATTTTCTACTATATTCCCAAGTAGAGATTGAATAAATGAATGTTTAATAATGTTTGAAATGGAATCTATTTTTTTGGATAGTGAGATGGAAATTATTTAATGGAACATTAAATGATGGTTTTTTTGATTAAATGTGGTTGATGATAAATAATGAAATAAAGGGCTCTTCAACATGTGAAATTACTATTTTAGATACTAATAAATTAATTTAGTGGTAGCGTCAAAGTGAGAAAGTCATGGGTCGGTTAGTGATTTTTTTGTAAACCCATAGGTTCAGATTGATTGATTTTTTCTTTATATATGTATAAACTTAATATTCATGTGATTTCTATATGCACCCAACCCATGTATTGAACTATATTTCAAACACCCACATCATCTTGGGGGTGTCTTTCCCAACATCTCCTATTAGAGGATGGATGGATGGCCTCCTTCTCTTCCTTAATTCCTCTTCTAGGTGATGATGTCTCAAACCTCTTTGGGAAAGATGCGATGAAATGTGGTATCATAGGTTTCTTTGTGATGATTTGTGATGTGGTGTCCCATGTGTTTTCAGGATGAGTTGTGATGTTCTTTAATATGTTTCTTTAGGATAATATGTGATGTGTTGTGATGCCCTGGTGTGTATTTGAGGGAAGTGTTCTGAGGCCCAAGTGTGTATGGGTGGGATCTGTACTAAGGGCAAGTTGTGAAAGGGCGGGATGTGTTGTGAGGCTCAGATGTGTTAGGGAGGTATGTGATGTGGTATATTCAGAAGTGGTGGGATCACCAAGACATTTTCCATTGGGGTGTGAGAGTGGATAATCAGTGGGGATGTGGTGTGGGGTACCCTATTGTTTATGTGCTTCAATTTATATTATGTAACATGTCTTGTGCTATTTGGTGAGTGTGCCTTGGTGAATTTGGGATGTTTTGTAAACCTTTATAGGTTCTGGTTGTTTTGATAATTTCTCATAGGTGCATTATTATGCTTCCCTCACATGTGAATTAGAGACATCGGGTTTCCTACTAAGTGTACATGTATTCTCACCTATGTATATAAAAAGTGTTTTCAGGTTTCAAGGAGGTTTTCATGGATAGTGTTGGGTTTTACTAGATTGGAAATAGGGATAGTTGTGATTATTCTCTAGTTCTGTTTAGGGTATTTACATTGGATACTTTTACATGTATCAGTTTTATTTATATATTCATTGTGGGATTTTTTTTTGTGTTCTTATATATATAATGGATTTTATTATGGTTGATTCAACAAATATCCTGATGTTATTTCCTTAAAATGTTAATTCCATCTATATTTTGAGATTTGTACACCCTCTGAGTTAGTCTCCAACATGGGGCATATAGGGGGCTAGACTCGGGGGGGGGGGTCATTATCTCTTATTATTCATAGCCAGCCTAGAAGAAGTATGTTTGGTGGGATGGGGTCAGGATAGAGTGGTATCATAGGTGATGGTCGAGAGAAAGGATGGAGTTTGGAGTTTGGAACCATTAGGAATGAATGGGATGGTATGGAAAATATTCCATTTGACCATGGTTCATGAAATAGGCCAGGGAGACCAGCTAGGACATAAGATTTTAGGTCCTCCTGTGATGTAATTCATGAACTCTAATCTTATCTAATTTTCATATGAAATGGACTTCCTTACAGGGTAGAGACCTATGAGAAGTACATGTATCATAATGAATTTTGTTCCTTATTTGAATTTTAGGGTTTTTAAAGTTAGAATAGATGAAATAATTAAAATTATCTAAAATTAATATTAGCAAAACTTCAAACTATTGGGCTTAGGAAATCATTATTTACCTTTCATCAATGGACCATGTTTATTTTGTTTATGTGCTTAAGAAGTTGAAGTTTAGCAGACCGCTTCAGATGATCATTATAATTTTGATCTGTTTGAGGAAGTTGATTGGAGGAAGAGGATGTTTTGTTCTTTCCAGTGGAATGATTTGGGGAATTATGAGGAAATAGTTTCATATTTTGAGAGAGAGAGAGAGAGAGATCTATATAGAGTAACTTGAGATACAATTTAGTTTGATCTAGGCCCTGATGGAGTACTGGGTCCCTTTGGAACATAGTCATAGGTGAGGGGCTATGCATCAGTGGTGGAAGCTGTATTTGGGAGAGTGGAAGGAGGTATATGTTTTATGGATCTACTTCAAGAAGGAGTTCTGTGTACAGTTCTATTCCTTGACCATGAAGATAGTGAAGAGAGAAGATATTATTTCTCTTCTACAGGGGAGCATGTCAGTGTGGGTGTTTGGAATCATGATCAAGGACCTTCTGTATTTTTCCCCAGAATCTTTTCTAGATGAGGAGACTCATGCAAGGCTTCTTGAGGAAGAAATCTGTCATTCTATCCAGTATGCAATTACTTTTTTGTTGTTTCTAACTTACCTAGAGGATCATAAGAAGGTATATGTGACAAATATAATTCACTTGTGAGGAAGTTATCCACAGCAAGGGAATAATTAGGGTTCCTCAAGGGGCAGATTTGTTAGTGGCGGTCTCAAGAACTAAGGCCTTCGAGGTTTCAACCAGCTGAGAGTCGACCTCAGCTGCATCCATTTCAAACTAATGGTATCCATGAAATTCCTATTAGGTTGGGGCCGATTTGTTTCTTGAATGGGTTTCTTCATGGGTAAGTGTTTTAAATTGATGTTATAAAGAGCTAGGGCCTCATGGTTTCAACTAGCCATGAGTCAAACTCGACAGCATCTCTTTCGACCTTCTAGTTTCTATGCCATTCCTATTGGGTTGGGGATGATGTGTTTCTTATATTGGGTTTTGTGGCCATATTTAGAAACACTTTACAATGTTGTCCGAAGCTCAGTTTCTTTTAGGTGGATATGTTAAACACCATCCTAATTAGTAGTTTCATGTGAGGCTATTTGAGCCGCAGGGGAAACAAGCTAAAGCTCTGCTGAGGGGAGATGGAGTAGGTAAAGGCTGACCTCAATATGATCCTCATATTTAGAGACCACGACACGAGCATGTATATATAGGTTGTCATAAATAGTGAGGTAGAGGATTCATTCATAGTTAGTTATACATAGTGGAGGGATCCGTTCTAGAGGGTCTATACATCATCATAGGTATGATATTTTTGTTTAGTACTCTTGTTTATGTGTTGTTTGATTTTTTAGATTCATAATCCTTATTTCCACCCAATCTAGAGAATGATATGAGAATATACATAGATATACTAACCATACCCATGGTTTTTACTTTGAAATTCAAATGTCATACCTACTTGTTTGATATGTGTTGGGGTTTCGACTAATGATGGGGCCACATCAGTCCCATGGGTATCATTTTATATCAACAGATACAATCATATGATATAATCATTGGTATTGAATTTTTGTATTCCATATGATCTTTTATTGAATTATTTTAGAGGATAATAATGTTTTCAGATGTCGATTATCAACATGTAGTTTTCTTCTGTAAGCAGAGTTGATAGGTGGGCATTCATCATGTGGTTCCCTATCATTCCTTAAGGGCTATGTAATTATTGGAATCAGTAAAATCAATAATATTTGAGATTTTTATTGTTGTATGGGAGTTCCTGGATGTTTATCCGGATGAGTTTTTTATGTTACTCCCTTTACATGATGTTTATTTTGGTATATACATGCATCCTAGTGATTCTACGATTTTGATGGATCCTTATCGAAGGACAACTTCAAAGTTGTAGGAGTTGAGGATTCAGAAAGATGATATGATGGGGGAGGGATTTACCAAACCCCATGTTTTGTCTTAAGGTGATCCATTGTTATTTTCCAAGAAATGGGATGTAATTCTGAGGGTGTGTATAAACTATTGGATGTTGAATAAGTCGATAGTAAATAATCGTTACTCTCATCCAAGTATAGAAAATCTTTTTGACCATTTGAGAGGGAAAATGTGATTTTTTAAGATCAGTTTTTAGTCTTTATATCACCAATTGAGGGTCAAGGTAGGATATATCACAAAGACTTCCCTTGAATGTAGGTATGGGAACTTCATGATTGTAGTCATTCCATTAGGATTTATGATGAAACTAGTTGGTTTCAAAGGGCTTATGAACACCATGTTTCTTAAGTTTATTAGCTAATTATTCTTCGTATACATCGATGATATCTTGATCTAATTGAAGTCATTGGTGGAGCATGAATAGAATCTCAGAACTATCTTTCATGTTCTTTGGTTCTACCCTCTTTGTGTTAATTTGTCCAATTCTATGTTTTGAATGTGAGAAGTTCAATTCCTCGGGCATGTGGTGTCTCTGCGGGGTGTGGCAGTCAACACATTAATGGTTAAAGCATCAATATCTTGGGTAGAATTAAAGAAAATGGAAGAGGTTCATAGTTTTCAAGTTCTTGTAAGCTATTATAAGAGATTTGTTCCTGATTTCTCTCGAAATTAAGCCCCATTGACATCTTTGACCATGAAAGACCAAGATTTTGTGTGGATTTATCAATGTCAAGAAGTGTTCAGTTAATTTAAGGGAATGTTGGTTTGTGCTTCAGTGCTCCTGTTTCTTGAGGAAAGGGTGATGTTTGTGGTGTTTTGTGACACATATTGTTTCATTTTTGGTTGTGTACTAATGTTATTGAGAGCGGTGTTCTCATGTGTTTCTAGGAAGTTACATACCCATGAGCATAACTATTACCGCCATGATCTAGATCTAGCAGCGTTTTTGTTCGTGCTGATGTTGTGGTGGAATTACCTTGTTGGGTAGTGCATTGTGGTCTTTATGGATCACAAGATCTTGAGGAATATCGATTCTCAGCATGATCGGAACTTATAGAAATTGAGGCAGATACAGTTTTGACTGGATTATTATTTCAATATCTCTTACACCTTAGAAAATGAGAATTACATGTCTGATTATTTGATTAGGAAGTCATTTAATGTTGTTTCTCGGGAGACTAAAGACACATAGAGAGAAATGCCAGAAGAGTCAGCCATTAACTTAGATGTGACGATAGATGTTGGTTGAGGCTATTTGTTTCAGATGATGGTACAATCTTCATATTAGGTAGCCAGTGTAGGAATATTAGTGGGGAGACTCTATAGAATAGGTGATTAATGATTGTGTTGGGAATTATGATTCTCTAGATGGATGGTTAGAGGATAGTTGAAACCAAATGTTGTTTTGTGGAAGGATGTTTGTTTCGGTAGAAATTTCACGGGAGTTCTTCATGAGTTCAATGGATCACATTTAGTGGTACACCTGGTAATTTATAAGATGTATCGTTGCTTGAGTATGTTGTTTTTTGGCCTTGGATGAAATTTGTAGAGGAGGAGTTAATAGAGAAGTTCTTGGTTATCCAGTTGGTAAAGGATGAGGATCGTGTTCCTGGTGGTTTGTTGCAACACTTGGATGTTCATGAGTTGAAATTGCATGGCATCTCGATGGATTTATTCAGGGTATTACCTAGAACATAGGGATGTTGTGATTCTATTTGGGTGATATTAGATTGATTGATGAAATTGGACCACTTCTTAGCGATCAAGGAGTTTGGAACAATGGATTCCTTAACAAAGAGGTATGTGGATGAGGGGTTTTGGTTTAACGGTGTTCTAGGGTCCATTTTATCTGATCAGGATTCACATATTACATTATGATTATATAGGGGATTGCATCATGTTTTTTTCACTCATTTATACCTCTACACTTCTTTCCACCTACAGATAGATGGGAATATGAATAGAACCATCCATATGTTGGGAGATATGTTTTGGGTTTATGTCTTTAACTTTGGTGGGTCTTGGGTATAACACCTAAATTTGGGATAGTTTTATTGAAAAAATTGCCTTCACTCTTCCATTAGAATAGATCCATTTGATGAAATTTATGAAAAATAGTGTGGCAAAGTCAGTGATGACGAGAGTGGATAGTATCCTCACATGGAACACAGAATTCCGTAATTCATATGTTTGGGAAGGTGTGGTTCAACGGTTGTAGTGTTTATTGCTTTGGGAAACATGGAGGATAAGGTGGGTCTACAGTGGTTGTGTGGAAGTGTGGTTGTGTGAAAGGAGTTGACTTGTCATTTTGGTGATGTGGTTATGAAGTGTGTTTTGTGGTCATTTGGTTTTCCATGATTGGCTAGTGGTAGCATTTGAGGTGTGAAAAGACTCTTGAGAGGTATTGCACGAGGGTGGTTTTTCAGACCCCTCTTTCTTCTAGGCTTGGTTCAGAATTATCAAGGTTGTTAATCATTTGAGATGTATCTGATGTAATGGTTTGTTCCCTTTCTGTGCATTGCATTGTTTTTTTTTCTGGTTGGAGGTGTTTTGGGGAGATTGCATGAGTTATTGGTGGAATATGGAGGTGCAGTAGTGCTTCCTTTGGAAATGCACATTTATTTAGTGTATTACATGATGTGGAAGTTATTTTCATATCTTATCTATGTATATTTCATGATGTGAATGTTTTTTTGGCTAAATAGAAAAAAGGTGACATGTTTTTTAGTGGAACCAAGAATCTCAGTATTATAGGCCGTAAAAGGCAATTAAAAATCTTATAATTCCCAAATGTTGTGTAGTTTCAAAGGATTCATCTTCTTGGGGTTTCACCAAAACCTATGGCCATCTGATCTTCTATCATTCCAAATATTTGGTGACATTCTCATATCATTTTTAGAGTTTCCTTTCAATGAGAATCAATCCTTATGTTTCTATCTTCAATCTGTGGTGAGTTCTCCCCTCATTATCATCTGTTCACTTCTTCTCTTCTTCTAGGTTTTGATGTGGTTGTATGATTTGGTTTGGGTTAATTTTTTGGGTCAGGTTTTCAAGATATTTTTATTCATTATAAGATGATTCGTGTTTTCTCATGGTGAAATTGTGGTTTTGGGTGTTTTTACATTCTCTATGGTGCACATCGAGTTCAAAATCTATTTTATGTTAGGGTTTCCCTCATCTTTTTAATATTATGTATCTTGTAGGTGGGGTTTAATTTTGTTAATATATGTATTATAGTTTTTTTCTTAATTAAAGATATAGAATTTCCTTATTGAAATTGAAATGGGAAAAGGGTTTGATTCACATGTTTTTGCGGCAATGACATTATTTGTGATATTTTTGTTTGTTCGGGCTTGATTTCTCAAAGAAAGGTTTTTCCATTTGTGAATTTTTTTGTGCTGGATATGTGTGGTGTGATTGTTTTTTTGGATTTATTGTCTATTATCACCCTAAAATATAAATTTGCTAAACAAGAATCTTTGGATAAAAATGCTTTCCCCTGTATTTTAACTTGTGTGATATTTCCCCAAATAAATAAAGTGGAATGTGATAAAAGACCCTTTGTAAATGTAAAAAATGATCTTACTGTGATGCGATGTGTGTGGCAATGCTTGGGGGATGAATATGTGGGGTTGGGAATTCTGTGGCTGATGGTTTGTAGGGTATGATTTTGGGGTCGTGAGGTAGTGGTTTTTTGGCCATGGTTTTGGGGTAGCACGGTCTGTTTATTGGGGAATACATGTTTATTTTGATATATGGTTTCTTTGAGCTATATTCCTTAGTAGTGATGGAATAAATGAATGATTAATAATGTTTGAAATTACATGGGTCACCTTGGTTAATGGGATGGAAATGTTTTAATGGAAAATGAAATGATGGTTTGTGTTATTAAATTTCACTGATTCTAAATAATTAAATGAAGGACTCTTCACCATCAAAAAATGACTGTTTCATGTTCTAATAAATGTATTTTGAGGTACCAGCAAAGTAGTGAATTCGAGGGTTGGTTAGTTATTTGTTTGTAAACCCTTAGGTTGGGATTGTGTGATTTTCTCTATATATATGAATACATTATATATTCTTGTGATTTCTATACACAGCCCACCCATGTTGATAACTATGTACCGAACACTTGCATCATCATGTGGGGGTGTCTTTCCCTACAACGATATTAGTGTATGGATGGATGAACACCTAGTCTTCCTTTCCCCCTATTCCATGGAATGATGTCCCAAGCTTCTTCGGGCAGAATTTTATGAGATGTGGTCTCCCAAGTGTCCTTGGGATGAGTTTTTATGTGGTGTCCCAGGTGTTTTGGGGATGAGTTGTGATGCACTTTCATAAGTTCCTTCGGGATGAGATGTGATGTGTTGTGAGGCCCAGGTGTGTGCGAGGTGGGATGTGTTGTGAGGATCAGGTGTGTAAATATGGGATGTTTTTAAAGGACTTGGTGTGTGTGGGTGGAATCTGATGGGTTATATTCAAATGAGGTCGGAGCACCCAGGCATTTTTCATTGGTGTGTGAGGGTGGCTAATCAGTGGGAACGTGGTGTGGGGTAACCAATATTTGATGTAATTTAATTTATATTTTATTAATGGGAATGTATTATTTTTTAGCATGCATTAGTGAGGATAGGATCATTAGTATACCTTTATAGGTGATTGTTGGTTCTACTATTTTCTCACAGGTCAAGTAGTATGCTTCATTCACATGTGCATGTGAGACATTATGTTTCCTACAGAGTATACTTATATGCTCACCGTACATATCTAAAACAATTTTCAGGTTTCAAGAATAATTACATGGATCATTTTGGGTGTTATTATATTGGACCATGGGATAGTTATTATGTTGTTGCTCATGTTTTTATGGGTATTTACCTTTTAGGCTTTAACTTGTATTAGTTTTATATACACATGCATTGTGGTATGATTTTCAATTTTCTTATATATATAATGGATTTTATTATAGTTGATAAATTATATCTATATATTTTATCTTTATAAAGGGTAATTTCATCCATAATGCGAGATTTGTACACCATTGGTGCTTGTGTTCTTCCTAGGGCCTACTGGAGGTGGGACTTTGGGGTCATTATCTCTATTTTTCATTGCAATCCTAGGAGGGGTATCTTGGGGGGAGTGGGTTTTGAAACACTACTGCATTAGATATGGGTTTATAATGTCATTAAGGATTTGTGCCTCTTTACATTGGAATTAAGATACTACACCTTTTCATATGGGTACTTTTTGAGGTTTGGTTCTAAGAGAGAGCATCCTATGTGAAACAACTGACATTGAAAATGATCAAAGATCCTGTTTTTATAAGAGTGATTACATGTGAGGTCAACAATTTAGAATCATGTATGATAGAAGTGCAAACTATGTGATGGGGACTTCTATGATGTATTTTAAATCATGTTGGATGTTTGGGTGGATAGAAAACTATACACTATATCACGGTTCATAGAATGGTGTAACTCAAGGTAGAATATTTTAGTTTTTAAAACATGTGTAGATTGTGGTAGTAAGTAAAATCAAACATTGGGATTTTGGGTCTCCGGTTTGACTTAGATCACCAAATATGTAGTGGGAGTCACTATGTAATGTTAGTGGAATTTTAATATTATTATTTTAATATAAATTAGTATACCCTTGGTTTATATTTTTAGATTTTCTTCCAAACCCTAGTTGACCCCCACCCGTCTCACCACTATTCTTCTACATTATTTAAGATTCAAAAAACCAGGGATTTTTTAATAGATGTTTCTTAGATCTAGGTAATCTATATTCTCTACTTCTACTCCTATTCCTTTATTTCAAGTAGATCGTACATGATGGTTTCTCTCTATTGCAATGATTTTTGAGCCAAACAGGATGTTTGATTACTATAGTCAAGATCTAGTGATACTTCATTTAGAGATTCTGTAATTCATTCCTCAATTATTTAGTTTTGAGAGATGATTTACATTATGATATTAATCATAATATGGTATTTTGTAATTCAACATTTATTCATGGGATTCTGTGAATGTGTCTTGATTTATCATTTGGGTAGTAGTAAAATCAACATTTATGAAGATAATAATAAGGAAAATTAAGGATAAAGGAACGATGTAATTTGGATGTTTTGATCACATGTGATCTATTATTTTTTAATGTTTCCTATTATTTTAATTGAATTTTTACTATCTATTTTCTTAAGTAATAAATTTTTGAATGTTTTATATATGTGAAATTGGATAAAAATTATAAATTTGGAATGATATATTTACTGATGAAGTCGGTATATAAATTGATTAACATTTTTCTTTGAAAATTTATTTAATATGAAGTTATAACTAGATAATTATAAATTATAAATTAAATATGATGATAAATTTTAAATACTAAATCTATTTTTTATGTTGTACATAATGAAGTGGTTAATTAAATATGATAATTAATTTTTTTTGTAAATGTAATTTCTTTGCTGAGCGGGCCCATCATTGTTTATCAAATGCATGTGTGTATTTGATATATGGATTTTTTACACAATAAATTATGTACTAAAAATACGTTTAATTTACATTCATGTAATATATATGATGATATATCCTTCATTTTAATTTTTTTAACCTGATATGGTTGGTGTGTTGGTGATAAATATGGTTGATCATCTAGGGATGTAGAAGTGGTTGATGTTGGTGATCGATGGATAGCTAGTGTTATGGTCAATGGTTTTGGAAATGACATTGGAGTGGCATCATTGATTTTACATTTTGGTTTTATTTTTTTATATTCTTTTTAATTACTTTTAAGATCCAGTTCTCTATATATAGTTTTTATGGTTACAAAATTATTGATATAGTTTTTCCTATGTAAGGGAATTTCATCATTCACTGTCATATCTAAGGGTGAGTCCTAGAGTACCATGACATGGAATATATAATGGATTAATATATAACTCATGTTATTGAGTTTGATGATTTGAATTCATTATTACTAATGAATCCTTGGGATAGTTCAAGTGAATTATTGAAGAGAATGAGTATTGAATATAGGAATTAAAGTATGAATTAATATATATGTTTTCAGGTAATGGAATGAAGTGGTTAAACTGATAAAAAATATGATTTAATAAATTTTTGGTAATTTATAAATTCCAAAATCAGTTTTGTAATGTTGAACTTTTATTCTTGTTTAAAAGTTTTAGGTATAGTGCATGGTGATAGTAGCTGGGTGCATTGTAGGATTATAATTGTAGGTTATTCTAAGGTTAAATAGCTTCCCATATTGAAATTTTTTGTGATATATATATTATATTTTCTTATTTTATATGATTCACCACCTGATCTAGTAGTTAATGCAAAACCAAGACCTTTTGGGGGTATTTTTTCCAGCATCTAGGTTGGTGAGGGAACAAATGACTGACTAATCCATCTCCCCCCTCTCTAACCGGTTGTAGTATATTATGTGAGTAAAATTTGGATGTGATGGGAGAAAATTATTGGGTATGGACTCACATGGGTTTTGATGGATCATTTTTCACTATACATTTATGTGTAGGATGTAATGGTATTAAGTTATAACATATACTTGTATCCTATGTGTAATGGTTGTGGTTATAATAGGTGTGTTCTATGTAGGTTATAATTGATCATGATATAACATTTAATACATAGGTTGTTTTTTCTTATATAAATTATATATGGTCTTGATGTTATGGGAAATTTTGATGATGTCGTTTTGATAATATGAATTGGATGCAATGAAATATGTGGATGTGATATGTATACATAGGATTTGAAATGATTCGTGAGAGGGATGTGAATAAGATGTGAGTCGTTTGGGCATGAGAATTACCAATGAGTGGGGATGTATATGTGGGGTACCATCATATTTTTATAACTGTTTGATACATATATTCTTACTTGTATTTTTTACCTTGTGAGTATGCCATGGTGAGGTGGGAAATAACTTTAAAATTTTATGTTATTAGTGATATCATTATCTATTCACTAAGATTTAGAATTATTATTTTACATTTTTCATGAGTGGTTTCATCGGTGATCCTAAAATGTATAAATTTGTTTCTAACCACCAATATATATGATATTAATTTTAATTTCATAGGATAATTTTGGTGATCGAGTAAGGTGTTACCAGCTCATGGAGTTGTTCAAGTGTGGTTAGAGTTTTTCATCACTACATAGGACCTATTTTTAGTATTGTCAGTTTTTTATAGATTTTATGATATTATATTAATGTATTGTGATTTATAATGTTACGATACGATAATGGTTGGTGGATTTTATATTTTATTTTCTCCTAACATTATATATTGATGAAAATTCCTCTTATTGTTTTGTGATTCACACCGTGTTCTTCGTAGATAACTTAAAACCTCTTGGTGGAGGTATATGAGTTTTATCCATTTCTATTTATTATTATTATAAGAGGGTACTAGCTGACAATGGTGGGGGGGGGGTATAAAACAGTGGTAATAAAGATATGATTTTTGAGAGAAATAATGGGGATTCGATATAGAAACTAGTGACGATTACATGGTATGGTTGGGAAACAATATCAGATGCAGTTAATATATGATATAAACAAGGGATATCATTCTTAAAATGAGTATTTAGGGACCCTTCCATACTATAAAATTATTTTCTATAATACTAGACAATCTATGAAAAATTGTACTACATATAGGGTAAAGACCATGGTAAGGATCATGCATCATTATTGGTTACACCTATGCTAAATTATTATAAGCTATAGGGAATAATATCGTTTAGGATAGAGTTTAAAATAGATTTTTCTTTGATATCGATGTACAAATATAGGATTGAACATTCTCAATTACAGGTGGTTTATTTTCAAATTCATGTTCTCTTATAGTTAGGTTTTATTCATCCTAGTGTTTCACTTTCATGTGTTCTGAATAAGTTTATAGGGAAGGTACATAACAATTTGTTCTTGTTCATCGATTACCATTACTAATATGTCAATAATGCGAAGAGCTATTACGAATTTCTTCAAAATGATGATATATTGATTCAATTTCATAGATATATCTTGTTATAAAAGATAAATTTGTGATCAAGATATCATAAAATGTGAGGGAAGGATGAGGATATTACTAATTCTACCTTCAGGTGTCATTATGGTAAATATGAGTTCCTCATGATATCAGTCAGTCATAAGAACAATCAACTAATTTTCATGAGTATAATAAATTCAATGGTCTCTGAGTTTCATGATAATTCCATGGTAGATTTTATGGACAACATATTAGTATATTATGAGTCTAAGGAATATTATGAAATATATATACTTGTTTTTTTGAGAGTTCTTCATTGTTAGAAGCGGTTCAGAATTCTCTTACCGTGTGTTCGTTCAGGATACAAGTTCCTTTTATTTGTACATGTTATGTATCATCATGGAGTAATAATGGAACATTTTAATATTGAAGTGGTTTTTTCTTGAGTATCACCCAAGATTTTGTAAAAATTTGGATTATCATTTTCAGTTCACATGTTCTCTAATTACCAGTACAAGGTGTAATGTATGATATTTATTACTATGATTCATGTATTTTCACGGGTTATTTTCTACTATAACATTGATATGTTATCTCATATGGGTTATAGTATTTATTACTTCATGAAAGTAACTACACAGCTCGTGATCCCATGGTGGTGAAAAAAACTTCACTCTGAAATTATGAAAACACTACCTCATTTGTGAATGCTTCATGGTCATAAAATATCAAAAGATACTATGGTATGTTTTCACCCAATGTGATTTGAACATGTTCCAATAATAGTGGATGTAATTATTATAGGATTATTCCTTTAAGATTTATAATACTGTGGGTAAAGGGAGTAATATGGATGATTCCTTTAGTAGGTAGTCATGCATTGATATTGGGAAAAAGTAAATATAATTTTTTCAGAGTTGTGGAGGAGCTTAAAACATTTCCCCATGAAATGGAAGATGATGATGGTATAAGATATTCTTATAAGATAATTGTGTAGTAATATTTGGTGTAGAAAGTGGAATAATCAAGCTAGTGTAAAAACCTGTGGAGGTTTGGTGAGATTGTGTTTCTAATGGTGATTATCTTGAGGGGTGGTAAGAGGATGACCGACAACAAGTGATGTTTTAAGGATGTCTCTACAATCCTCCAGTTATGTGCACGGTGAATCTTTGTTATTTCAATAGTTCACCATTAGCAATACATCCAAGCGTGATGAAGATGTATAATTCCATTAGTTATTGTTTTTGGGGTCCTATGATAAAATGAGAAGTTTTAGACATCATAACACCATGATATTTTTAGAAATAATTTTCAAATAGATTTTATTTCGATAGATTGTGTTACACACAATACCTAGTTCTAACGAACCACAATATACTATTAAAATTATTATTTAAAAAAAAATCATTATAACCCATATGATAAACATTAAATTATTTATAATAGTGAACACTTTTTTAAAATCATGTATAATGGATTTGTATAAAAAAATATAGATATGAAATGTACTAAATTTTTATAAAGTATATATATTAATTGATACTAATTTTATATCAAAAATGGTTATTATTTCTTATTATGAAAATTAATATTATTAATTTATAGAAATATTTAAAAATATATTTGACAGCATAAAAATCATTTTTAAAATCAAAAATTTCAAAATTACCTTAGAGTGATGTTTTGATTTTTTTTGAAAATAAAGATTTTCTTAGAAATAGTGAAAATTCTAGATTTTTAATTAAAACTACATTCTAAAATAAAGTATATCAAAATTAAATAATGTATCAAAGTGGTATAAATATTAAATTATTTCAATTATATTGTTATTATTAAAATATATATAATTGGAATCAAATTCATTGTGAATTTTTATATAAAAACGTTTTATACTTATGACAACTTATTTTTGGAAAACCTTGTTTTCATCATGTCTTCCAGTTTAATTTTTAATATAATTATGAAAAAAGGAAAATTATTTTTCAAAATGGATTAAATATTTTTATTCATTATAATCAATATTAAATAACATGTTCAATTTTTTTTGATTATAAAGAATAGAAAAAATAGTTAAAACTAATTACTACAGTTATGGTAAAAACAATTTTACCAGGAAGTTAAACTAAAAACATATTGGTAAGAATAGAAACAAAACATGTAAAAATAAAATTTCGTAGCCAAATTATAAAGTTATCTCATGTAAGGTTCTATAATAAGGATCATTGGAGTTTTTTTCATGTGTAAAATATGGGTTTACCTTTTAATTTTAAAAAATTCTATGTGTGTCCTCTCCCCAACTTATAAAATGGAAATACCTATCTGCTCTTTTAAAACTCCAAAATCCTTTCATACCAGAAGATACCTACCCATATATATTCCATAAATACATACCCATATCCTAGAGGAACTATAATTATTATTAATTTCATCTAATTATGATTTTGGGGCCAACCTATGGAGGTTTTATCGAATAAGAGGTATCCTTATGAACTGAGTGTTTTAATTTTAAATCTTCTTCGGCCTCCTTAAAATTTTATTTTAATATGATAATGTAATTGTTTCAGGTCGGTCTCAAAATTATCAATGGTTCCATATCCGATGACACGTGGACTTGCTTTCCCAAGGTAGGTGTTCGCTGGATGGTCTGACCAGGGACGCTTAATAACTCACATTGGTCGAGAGGATGGGAAGCTGGGCTCATCGCACCCTTTTGGGGGTAATTATTTCCTGTTCCAGGACTCTCTTATTTATTTAAGACGTATTCATATGTTCGCGAATCTTTGGTTTATACCCAAGCATAGTATCCACGGATTTCTCCTAGTTGGCAATGTTCATCTGACCGCAGGGGTACGGAATCATTTAGGCCCGATGTTTACCATCCCTCATTGGATTAATGACCCCATGGAGTCAGGACTCATTGAGGAAGAACTGGGATTGGTGCGGTGAACCGATGTGAAGACAGTCGGATCGACCAGTTGTTGGGCTTGAACCTCTTGGAGGCTTCCTACGTACCATTCCTGAGAGACAAGGATAAAATTACACGTAGTTCGTAAGGGCTTGGGACTTACCCTATGAGGCAGACCATAGTGATGGATTGGGGCTTAAACTCTGAGGAGTCCCATGGCGTGGATGATGGGCTTGAACCTCAAGGAGGCTTCCTACATACCCTGCCTAGAAGACAGGGATCAAAGTCCACGTAGTTCGTACGGGAGCATCGGAGAACCAACGTGAAGATGGACTCGGGGGTCCGCTGGTGATCGGGTTTGAACCTCATGGAGGCTTCCTATGTATCGCTTCCTATGTATCCCTACGGTAGGGAATCAATGTCCTTGTAGTTCAAAATGTCTTGGGACTTACACTCTGAGGCAGCCCATAAGAGGAGGTCATGGTCGATGCTTAGTCTAAGCCCACGTGAGTCATGCTTGTTGTGAGAAAAAAGAGGCAGCATGGACCAGACGATCATGTTGCGAAAGGTGCATCCGTGAGAGGTGGAATGTGACTTATGCATGAGGGCAGCCCATAATGTCGGGGCTTACTCCGGTATGGACGTCCATGGTGACAAAGCACAGTGGGAGAGGGAAAGGGGTGATCGTGTGCCCGTCACCTCTCTTGTTCCCCGGGGAAGTGATGAGGTGCATGGGAATTTCTGCCTTCGGATGGGTATTCCACCCACTCTCTGGGGAGGGGAGAAGTGCCCGTCCGCTAAAGCGTGCAGTCCCCCATCCTGGTGTGTAGAGGCAGAAAGGGGGATCTTGGGCTCAGACCCAACATTACCGTGGGAATATGAACCCAGGCATGCTTCGGGAATCCGCCCAAGGGTCGGGGAAACCCTTGTTTCCCCTGTTTACCGTGGGTATGTGAACTCAAAACGGTGTGCTGATGTGCCTTAGGGTTACAGTACACGGATCTAGTGGATCTGGTGGAGGCCTTGGCTCGGGGCTGATGAGTAGGCCAATGAGGAGGTTGTGAAGGATCAGACCGGATTGAAATCAGAAGGATTTTAGCAGGCTCGGGGAATGGGAACTCCGAATGATTTGGAAAGCCACAAAGGGGTATGGATAGTGGAGCCCTTAACATAGGGATGTGATACGCGGATAGAGAGGCCATCCACAATCTAGGGTGGCCCGTGGATTAATTGGCCATCCATGAACCAGGAGGGTCTGCAGACAGATTATCCATCCACGAACCAGGAGGGTCCAAGGACTGATTGGCCGTCCGCGAACTAGGAGGGTCCGCAGACTGATTATCATCCCGCGAACCAAGAGGGTTCACAGATTCAGGTTCGGTCCGCATACGAGGTTGGTACGTGGAGGGGTCTATGCGAGCAGCGACAGCCGAGGGCGGTGCCGGACGGAGGCTCGTCAGTCGTGGCTTCACCCGCGTAGGAGGGTGCTACGTGGTGCGACAGATCGGAAAATAGGCATAAACTCCCTGGTCCGTGGGGAGTACATCCGTGGAGGGACCCTGGTTCACGGTTGTATCTTCTTTGTTATTTTAAGTTCACGATTCACCAAGTTATTATGCATTTTTTGGTTCCTTATTAGTTCGTTCCCAGGTTCATACCTGCTCTGTTTCGCGAACTAGAACTTCCAAAATCCTAAGCCTTCCTTCGAAATCCTTCTACCTGAATCTGACCGATCTCCTCTCCGTTCCCCCATCCCTTCTCCTCTTCTTTTTCAATCTCCATTTATAGATTGGGGATAATGATGTATCTATGGTCATGCAACACCTTTTTTAGAGGCCCATGACCTAAAACCTGGTTCATGGATGACTTGGTCAATCCTCAATTCACGGTTCATTAAACACTCCTCCTCCGTGAACCAAACTCGGGGAGTGCTTCGCGGCCGCGGAGGGTGCCGCCTCCGTTTCGCGAACGACAGCCAAGGCGGTTTAAGCCGGTTGACGTGGCTCGCGGATGGGGTGGTCCGGAATGGTGAACCGAGTTGGCACCTATCCTGCCTCGCGACCGCAGAGGATCTCCGCCTCCATCTCGCGAACGACGACAGTCCGCCGAGAAGGGATGCTTCGCGGAACCGGCCATGAGTCGCTAAAATTCAACCAGTCCGCGGACCGGTTCGTCCTTTTCCATCCTTGATTATTCTCCACATTTTTCCATTCCTTTTGAGGGGAAATTGGGAAGAATATCTCTTGAGTTAAATGGGGTCATCATTCTCCTTTGTGGATTTTTCAGGACACTACAAATGCCCCCCATCGGAATGGGGTCTGATCGGAATGAAGAGGAGGCTATTCCGATGCAGGGTGGTCCTGAAACTCAGGTAGTTTGTAGTAGAGAGGTGGACCTGGTAGGGTCCCACTCCTATAAATACGGAAGGCACTTCATTTGTCTTCTACCAGATTCTTCGCGAATACTAGCGCTCCCTCACTTTTCTGCCTCCGCGTGCTTTTTCCTTCGCAAAACGCTTCGTCCACGAACCAACTAATACTTCCATGAAAAATTTATCCGTCACGTCATTCTTCATCCGCAGACCAACGTCCCATCCACGAATGAACACTATTAATTAATTAAAAATTAAGTCATGATGGGCCGCATAGGAACTCTCTTTGCGGTTTCGATCCTTCGCGGTTTCGATGCGCTGCAGTTTTGATGCTCCGTGGACTAAAAATCTTATGAAATTTAAATTTTTTTAAGTCTTCCGAACATAACCACTTAAATTGGGATTGAAATTCCACGGAGAAACCTGGTCCGCGGTTTTCTGGCCAATGCTCCGCGGACCAGAGTATCGCGAACTACTTCCGCGTAGGGTTGGTTCATGGGGTGTCATCATCACGAACCTATTTTCTAGGTCTCCTCGTGGATTTTTCTATGAAGCTTGGATGGAATCCTCTAAAAATACCTGGTATTTTTTCCATGTTTTATTATTTTTGGACTAACCATTTGTTGGCTTTCATTGTGAAGGGAGAAAATATGGTCCCCCCTCATTCTGCTCCTAGGCCTACCGCCGAGCCACTCCCAATTGGTTCAGGGAGACGTTTAGCTATGATTCGCAGAGTAGAGAACATCCAAGAGGACCCTAGTCGGTCCATCATTCTTGACGATGGTGTGTTGAAATACATGCTCACTAATGAGCTCCTGGATTATCCACTATCAAATCGGCTTCCGCTTTATGGATTCGGTCTTCAAGGAGATGTCCCTATTCCCCCCACTTTCTCTAGTCTTCCTTCTCCTTTCTTGGAAGCGTCATCAAAGTGTATTCAGGAGAACCTTACCCAATCGGGGGAGATGATTTCTGAATCTGACTAGAAAGATACCTTTATTTTGAGAGGCTCTGTTTGGACCCAAAGTGATCAGCATGCCCAAAACGTTTCTCAGGAAGTAGTCTTCAAGAGTTAACCCTCCATAATCAACCTTGCTCGACTGGACCCTAACTCGGGGTGTATTTCTATGTGGGATCTGTGGTACGGTGGGCCTTTCTCGAATGACTGGGCCTAGGTCTTTTGGGCCTATCATCATTGCCGGGAATCTACCGAGTCACTGGAAGCAGTAAATATGTACTCCGTAGTATGAGCCTCCCAGTTTGCTGTTTACCCACCATCCCTGATCCTGCCTGACCTGCTCAGTCACTGGTGTTCAGGCACTAATACTTTCCACCTTGACAATGGTGAGGTTGGCCTTAGTCTGTGGGACATCTATCAATTATAAGGGCTCACGATTATCAGTGATATGTATGAATAGTTTCTTCCCACCCCTGACGCATGGGACTATGTCGAACAAGTGCCTTCGTTGGCGAAGGATCTGCTAGTTATGGAGGAGCAATCCCTGGGTTAGGCCTTGCGTGCCCGCTCTCTTATTCCCTATAACACATGGATAGGGTTATTTTTGAACACCACTGGTCCCGTGCTGAAGATCAAGCGCCCCATGAATCACCCTTCTCAACAGTCAAGAACCACCCCAGGTTCCTACTGGGTGGTTCTGGAGGCAGGCGACTACCTTTCATGGGATTATGAGGTGTGCCTCAGTGTGCCGCCTATGCTCCGGCTGGCAGGTTTTTTTGCTATATTTCTGAGCAGGTGGCTATTCCCTTCTTGAGATATCAACCCGGGCGTCAGAGCCTGTACCTTGATGATGGAATTCGAGCTGGAAGAGATCCACCCAGTGAACTTAGCCGTGACCATATTGGCTCGTATTTATGAACTGCTGAGTCACATGCAGAAAGGCGGGTCACCCTTCCATATGAGTGGGCCATTTCAATTTTTATATGGCTGGGTAGTGGATCATTGTCGCTGTTATGAGTATTGTCACAACACAGTCATCCCACTTCGTACCTTTCATCATACCCTGCATGATATAGCTGGAGTTCACTTGAAATCCCTCTGCTCTGGTGAAATCCTTGAGCTTCTGAGTGACTTATCCGGGTTTTCTTTCACTCCATACCCCACCACTTCTGGATTCTTTGTTGAAAACCATCGAGGGATCCTAGAGGAGAATTCTTACATGATCTTTCTACGGTACAAATTTCTGTCTGCGCAGATCTATGGGGTTTCTTTGTGCGATCTCTGTGTCCCATATCATTTTTTCTCGCCATTTTGGGTGCATGCAAGTCCAAGATTCCCTTCCCCCTCCTTAGGCTCAAGGACTGCACCCGTCCATACTTCATC
Organism: Viscum album; assembly: GCA_963277665.1. Taxonomy (NCBI): domain Eukaryota; kingdom Viridiplantae; phylum Streptophyta; class Magnoliopsida; order Santalales; family Viscaceae; genus Viscum; species Viscum album. The sequence goes on from OY728163.1 coordinate 35,077,041, forward strand.
AATGGTGGATGATGTTGATGTGGGAGGGATCTGACATAAGCATTCCCCTGCCTGTCATGGGGGCGGCTGCCGGCCTTTCCATGGAGTATGCAAAAGCATGGGCAAAACACTATCCCGATGGGATCATAGGGAAGGTCGTCCGGCAGGTTCCTAAATCAGGATGTACTGTGGTTGTTGCATCCACTCCACCTTCCTCATCATCTCTAAGGGAGGATCAACTGATGGCTCGTCGATCAAAGTGACTTAAGGGATTTTCCTCTCCGAGCCCTGCAGTGGCCGAAGTTCGGATGGGTTTATCCTTCTTGGACGTGGATGAAGACGACCCTGTGGATTTGTGTCCCAACGAGACAATCCCAGAAGTTTATCCAGTCGATACCGGGCTTAGCAACTTGATCCCCAAGCATGAACCGAGGTTAGAGGATCCAGAATTTCCTGCTTCGGAACCAACTTCTAGCGAGCACATGCCTACACTGGTTGCAATGCCATATCTCTTTCCCGTGCTATCTGGCGAGGATACCAAAGATCCTCGTGTCATAGCGAACCATCGGGCGGTGCACAAGTGGGCCTGGCCCCGGATTTGTGAGATCATTTCCGAAACTCCTCTAGCAGAGATGGCAACTAAAACCAAAGATCTTCGACAGCTCTTCCTGGGTTTGGGGTCATGTGGCTTTGAGTATCGACATTTCCATTCTCTTGATTTCCCTGTTTTCATTGCCCGTGAGGAAGTTTCCACTAGTGAACACAAACTTTTTCACTTTACTTATGATCATTACAGGACCTGATCCCTGGAGGAAGCCACGATACAGGTCCATCAGCTGATATCACATGAGGTGATCTCTCGAGATTAGGCGGTCATCCAATCCTCAGAGTTGCATGAATGTGAAGAACGGGCGGCGATGCTGAGGAATTAGTTGTCATCTACGACTGGTTGTCTTGAAGACACCAGAAAAGGGATCAACGATCTCCAAAAAATAGTGGAGCGTACTCATCCGGGGGTTGAGGTTGAAGCCAGAGAGAAGGACATATTGGAACAGTCTTACAACGACCTCTGCCGCACAGTCGCAGATCTGGTGGAGAGAGCGATTTAGGATCCTTTATGAATATCAGATCCACTCTTGTACTCTCTGTTTTACTTACCCCTCTCTTTTTTTTGTGAGGGAGAGACCTTAGCTTGTGGACGTCTTCCCTTTTTGTTCGAACGAAATACAGTCTCTGTCAATCACTTGTCACTGTAAAATTTGATTGTTACTAAAACAATTGTTGTGTAAATGACAACTCACTGAATCAGAATTAATCATAACTCATGAAAACAAACTCTAACTTTTGAATAGACTATGGGGTCCTGTGAGCATAGTTCGACTATTTCTAGGGTTTTTTAGAAAACCCTACAAACTTTTTGTCTTTTCTTTTAATGACCTAATTTTTCAGGGGCCCATTTTGTGTGAAACCAGTGGGTATGGCCTGACATTTTCTTAGGTCTCCCTTTTCTGGTTTTCAGCCTAACAGGCTTTGTGCCTCTTTCGTGAGCGGTTTAAAGTCCCACCATCAAGACTATCATTACTGATGTTTTAGGTTGATCGGATTTGACCAAGTATGGTGGGGCAAGGGCCCCAATGAGGTTTGGTTGATTAATAGATGTCTCGGTGTACTTAAGACGCATGTGGAGGGAGTGTTTTTAGATTTAAATGATACGCAAGGCATGTCTCAAGGCTTGGGAGCTGTATCGGCATGTAGATGTGGGAGGAGCATTGCCTAAGGAAATATTTCCTTTGGTAGACATGCTAGGGGCGATCAATATGCAGAGCCACTTAGGGCATGATATTCATAGTCGTTCAAAGGTTTCCTTAAGTCAATGACTCTCCATTTCTGATGGACATAGGACTTCATGAAATTATGTCTTCTGGAAACCACCATGGGTGGCTTGGAAAATTATGAAAACCACCGGGGGTAGATTCGAAAGGGTATGTGACGTCTGAAAGGTTTTGAGAAAATCTGCATCAATCATGAGTATGGAAGCAAGGTTCTTGTCCTACGCATTTATCTAGAGTAAAGGAGGGTTGAAGCTTGGCGTAGTTTAAAGTCATGTAGCTGGGACATAATCTAGAATGGAACGACTTCTCCTGGTCCTCGGTAATCTTTCCAGAGATGTTCCACCATATTCAGGAAGGGTTGTGAAAGAGGTTGGTAAACTGTAGCTCAGAGGGTTTCTGAATACCGGGATAGACATGGGGGCTTGGAGTCCAAGAGGCATATGGAGAGAAGCATTGCCTAAGTAAATAATGACATTGGTAGACGGGCCAGGGGCAATCAATATGCAGAGCCGCTGAGGGCATGGTATGGATAGTCATAAAAAGGTGTCCATAGTTCAATGATTGTATTCCCCCGATAGCCAAGAAACTTCAGGGAAGTTGAGATTTGGGACCACCAGGGGTGGCTTATGAGAGTCTGGATTTTTCTGATTACATAGTTTGGTTTATGGTGAGAGGGTACTTGGATACGGGGGAAACATCTAGACTAAACTTCCCGAGAATGGTTGGAGTAATCCCTTCTCACACGGGTGTGAGACGGTGGCTAGTGCCGGTCTGACCCGTGCACTAAAGGATAGAGAAATGCCTCTGTTCCTTACTGAACTCGTGATGGGTTTGACCGTGAGGTTTAGCATCATGAGGTAAAGACGAAGATCATTATTAAATGATGATGTGTAGTTTAACACAATGCAGTGAGGACGGGGGGCATTTATCTTTCCTTTGCCAATGCTGTGCAATTTAATGTCATTCAGCAAGGACGATTGGCCGTGTAGTTTAACGTCGTGTGGTAAAGACGAGGAGCATTATTAAGCCAGTGAAAATTCTTATTGTTGGAGGCATTCCCCTGGATGTTTAATGCTTGGTCTTTTCAGCCTTATGCCAAGTGGCCAAGATGTGATCCCTGTTGTTTGACGTCATGCATCAAGGACATAGTTTAAAAGGCCGCTCTTGATTAGAATGTAACTAGGCCCGAGTATCTGGGCATGTCCAAGACATGGAGGGGGGTTGATGGTGTAAATCATGGTTCCGGGGCTTCTTGGATTAGGAGAGACGACCTGGAGGATCTGGGGCCTATAAGCATACAGAGTTAGGATGAGTATCAGCCAAGGAAATATTGCCTTTGGTAAACGAGCTAGGGGCTATCAATATGCAGAGCCGCTGAGGGCATGGTATGCATAGTCATGCAAAGGTGCCTCCGGGTCGAGGGATTTCCAATTATGATGGCCATGAATGGTTATGAAGATCCGCAATTATCCGGGCCACAATGTCTGTCATCGAAAAAGTAAATGTGTGAACATGTCGGGCATACTCGGCCCTAGCTGCTGTTAAAGCTTAGAGAGCTCCCTACGCTGATTTATTTTTCGCACGGGGGTGTACCTTCACTCCATGAAGTTTAACATCATGCGGTAAGGATGAGGTAATCCTAGTTTAGCGGTCATAGAACTCGGACCATTGGGTGACTATTGCTACAGTCACTCGAAGGATAACTGGGTCAACATGCTCTAATATACTTGGAACAAGGTGGGGGATGAAGGTCATAAACTGTAACTTTGAGTTTTCACAGATCAGGAGGTGTGGTGTGGGGGCTCTGAGGCGGGTAAGCGTACGAAGCTAGGAAGAGTACCGCACAAATAAATCTTGCCATTGTTGGACGAGCTAGGGGATATCATTATGCAGAGCCGCTGAGGGCATGGTAAGCATAGTCATACAAAGGTGTCCCTGGATCAATAACCTTCCACTTCTGATGGCCATGAATGATTACGAGAATCTGAGATTTCTCATAGTATAGAGTTCAGCATGTGGGGATAATGGTTTCCGAGCATACAATACATATATTCATGTAAATTGTCCGTTGAGTGAAATTATCCTAGTACTGGCTTGATGTTCATTGATGTAGGTCACTATGTGAACCACCGGCGGACACATAGGCTAACCAGGTAGGGATACCCTGTCAACACTTGGATGTGAAGAGGGGACGAACTTGTAAACCACTGCTCCATAAACTTCTAGATCAAGAGGTATAGTATGGGGGATCTGATGCCAGTAATCGTACGGAGCTAGGAAGAGTGTTGCCTGTGGCAATTTTTCCTTTGGTAGAAGAGCCAGGGGCTATCATTATGCAGTGCCGATGAGGGCATGGTAGGCATAGTCATGAAAAGGTGACCATGGGTTGATGACCTTCCAATTATGATGGCTATGAATGGTTATGAAGATCCATAATTGTCCAGGTCATGGAGTCTGATATATGGGGAGGATGCATCCAATATGCGCAAGGAGTATTTCCACCTCGTTTCACCATATATCTTAGGTGGTTGGTGACAAAATCTGTGCAGTTTAACGTCATGCGGTGAGGATGAAGTCTGTGTAGTTTAACGTCGTGTGGTGAGGATGATAAATACACCACGTGTAGGTCTGGTCCATACATGAGGGAAAGGGGCACTTTTATATTTCATCATCCATCCAGTTTAATGTCGTGTGGAGAGGACTTAAGAATAAACCCCATGCAGTTCTAGCCCATACACGGGGGAAAGGGGGAATTTTTAAATCATGCTATCCGTGCGGTTTTACGTCGTGCGGTAAGGACGAAGAGTACACCCCGTGCTGGTCTGGTCCATACACTTGGGAAAGGGCATTTTAATATTTTATTCGGGGGGTTGGGCCTGGATAGGGAACCGTGGCATCACTACATATCCTGTGAGGGCACGAATCAAGCCACACATAGTTCTCTAGAAGAAGTACAACCCATGTAGGTCTGGTCTGTACATGGGGGAAGGGGACATTGATTAACTTTGATTTTATTTTGTTTGGGAGTGACTGGGCCGGGACAGGATCCTGGCATCGCAACGTATCTAGGGAAGGCAAGAATCAATCCGTACGTAGTTCTATGAAAGGGAATACTACCCGTGTAGGTCTGGTCCATACATGGGGGGGGGACATTTTTAACCTCTTGTTTGTGCAGTTTAACATAGTGCGGTAAGGACGATGAATACACCCCGTGCAAGTCTTGTCCATACACGGGGGGAAGATGGCATTTTTAAAACATTATGTCCGTGCAGTTTAATGTCATGCGGTGAAGAAGAGGTATACACCTCGTGCAGGTCCTGTCCGTACATGGGGGCCGAATGCATTTTTTAACTTTTATTTGGGGGTGGATGGGCCAGGATGGGGAACCCTGGCGTCGCTACATATACTGCGAGGACAGGAATCAAGCCATACGTAGTTCTCTGAAATATGTGCAGTTTAACATCATGTGGTGAGGACGAGGAGTACACCCCGTGCAGGTCTGGTCCATAAAAGGGGGGAAGAGAGAATTCTTAACTCTTGTTTGGGGGTGGCTGGGCCAGGATGGGGAATCCTGGAGTTGCTACATATCCTGCGAGGGAAGGAATCAATCCGTACATTGTTCTCTGAAATCCGTGCAGTTTAACGTCATGTAGTGAGGACAAAGAGCACACCCCGTGTAGGTATGGTCCATACACGGGGGGAAGAGAGAATTTTTAACTTTTATTTGGGGGTGTCTAGGATAGGATGGGGAACCCTGGCATCACTACGTATCCTGTGAGGGTAGGAATCAAGCCGTACGTAGTTCTCTAGAAGAAGTACACCCTGCGTAGGTCTAGTCCATACATAGGGGAAGAGGACATTCTTAACTCTTGTTATCCTTTATTGTCCGTGCAGTTTAACGTCATGCGGTAAGGATGAAATCCATACAGTTTAACGTCATGTGGTTAGGACGAGGGGCATTATTAGATTCCTTGCAGTTTAACGTCATGTGGTAAGGACGAACTCCATGAAGTTTAACGTCGTGCGGTAATGATGAAATGATCTTATTTTAAGGTCATAGAGTTTGGACCATTGGGTGCTTGGCATTTTAACATCATACAGCTCGGACAAAGAATAGTACACCTTTAGTTATTATGAGAAATACTTCTTTAGGAATCTCACATTTGTAGGAGCGGTTGTAAATTGTCCGTCCATGGAGATCGGGGTATATGCTCCGTTGGAGTAGACCTTGTGTACAACGTTTGGTCCCTCCCACTTGGGCTACAGATTTGGAGGCTTCTTGCCGGGTATCATTGGGGTCCGGAGGACAAACACTAATTCTCCTATCAAGAAAGACTGAAGATGAACCTTTTTGTTTAAGGCTCGTGCGATCCAGTTCTGGTATACTTCCAGATGGTGGAAAGTGTGCAACCGCTTCTCTTCTAGCTGTTTCAATTCTCCTAGCCTATTTTCTGATTTCTCATCATTGGATAATTGATCACAGATGGCAACACTAAGTGAGGGAATTTGGAGTTCAATGGGCAGGACCGCCTCTCTGCCGTACACCAATGAGTACGGGGTGGCCCGAGTAGCGGTGCAGGCAGTGGTTCGATAAGCCCACAAGGCATGGAGGAGTTTATCTGGACATGACTTCTTGTCTTTGTCCACCATTTTATGTAGAATATTGGATAAGGTATTTTTGAAAGCCTCTATCTGTTCATTGGCCACTATATGGTAGCGGGATGAGTGGTTAGCGTTGATATCATATTCTTGGTATAATTTCTCCAATTCAGCAGAGCAGATGTTGGTGCCATTATCTGTCAGTATGGTATGAGGGACACAAAATCTGGTGACGATATTGGTCTTCACAAAGCTGACAATGCTTCTTGCCCTGACTTCCTTAATAGGTACAACTTCTTCCAATTTTTAAAAGAAGTCGGTTTCCGTGAGGATATACTTTAGCTGTTTGGCCGTGGTGGGAGGATATGGTCCCACGATGTCCATCCCCTAGACGGAAAATGGCCAGGAGTACTTGGCTTGATGAACGTGGGATGGTGAATGATGTTGGCATGAATCTGGCACGAGTGGCATGTTGCGGTAAAACGATCGCAGTCTCATGCCACCGTGGGCCAGTAGTACCCAAGCCTTTGAACCTGATGGGAAAGCTTGGTCCCCGATTGATGTGCTCCACACACTCTGGAATGTACTTTATTAATTACGGCAATGGTTTCTTCTCCATAAATGCATATGAGGAGCACTACATCGAGGCCTCGTTCGTAGAGGACCTCTTGCAGACCCGCGCTGCCATATAGGACAAGGTTGATTTCCCTTCTCCATATTTTTTCTCATTCAACCCTGTCTGATGGAAGTTATCCCCGTTGAAGGTAGTTTGCAATGGGGGTCATCCATCTGGTGGTAGGAGTATATGGCTTGGGGATAGGACTGACTTCATGGATTTATTCCGCCTTAGCTTGAACAAATAGAAATACCATTCAACGGTGAGCAATACTGATAACCGTTTCATCCCGGCCTGGGTCAACTAGGGCTATGGCCAGATTGGATAATGCATCAGCCTGAGCATTTTGAGACTGGGGAATATAGTTCAATGTTGGTTCTGTGGATAATTCTGCCATTAACCCTTGGACATGGTCAAACAGGGGGATCAACTCCTCCTTTTTAATAGCATAATCACCATTGACTTGCTTGATGACCAGCTATGAGTCACCTTTTACCATAAGGTGCTCTACTTGTTCCTAGAGTGCGAGTTCCAGGCCTGAAATGAGGGCTTGATACTTTTATTCATTGTTCGTACTTCATTCTGATAGGCGGAAGGAATATGGAAAGACCGCCTTTTCTGGGGACACAAGTATTATCCCCAAACACACTTTGTTGAATCTGAGATCCTCTATCCACTTTCCATTTGGGCTTTGGGATGTGTCATCGAAGTACATTTCCCATGTCGGGAACTCCTCTAGATCCAAGAAAATGTCTTCATCAGGTAGCTTGGCGTTCAGTACAGTGGTCCCCGTTGAAGGTAGCTCTGCCAGAAATTCTTCTAATTCCTTTCCCTTGATGGCCTTCTGAGGCACAAACCGGATGTCAAACTATTTCAGGATGACCGCCCATCGGGATAGGCGTCCGGTTAGCATCGGGCGGCTGATGATGTACTTGAGCGGGTTACTCTATGATATCAAATGGACTTCATGATGCTGCAGATAATGTCACATCTTTTGAACTGTGAAGACCAAGGCCAAACAACTCTTCTCAATATTTGAGTATCGAGTCGCATCATCAATCATGGTTCAACTGAGGTAATAGAGACTGTTTTCGCTGCCGGTGTTGTTCTTTTGTGCGAGGAAGGCTCCCAATGACCACTCTAGGGCCGTCATGTATAAGAGGAGAGGTATTCCTTCAACTAGGGGCATGAGAACTGGTGGGCTTAAGAGGTACCACTTAAGGCTGTCAAACGCCTCTTGGAAGTCATATGTCCATTGGTACATGACCCCCTTCTTCATTAACCTGGTGTAGGGCGAACATTTTCCTGCCAGGTTGGCTATGAACCGCCTAATATAGGCTAGCTATCCATGGAATCCCCTCAACTTGGTGAGATTTTGGGGAGGTGGTAATCCAAGGATAGGCTTGGTTTTCTCAGGGTCGACATTGACTCCACGATGGCGTACGACGAAGCCAAGTAATTTCCCTGAGGTAACCTCGAAGGCGCACTTCAAGGGGTTCATCTTCAGGCTATGCTGTTAGAGTTTGTTGAAGACGGTCTCAAGGTCTGACAAGTGATCCGAGCACTCTATGGACTTGACCACCAGTTCATCCACATAACATTCAATGAATTTCCCCAGGAACAGTTTAAAGATCCGATGCATGGCACGCTGATATGTGGCGCTGGCGTTCTTGAGACCAAAAGGAATGACCCTGTAACAAAATATCCCTTGAGGGGCCTTGAAGGCAGTGGATTTATCGTCTTGTTGGGCCATCCTAATTTTATTATATCCAGAATAGTCATCCATAAAGGATAGAGCCTCATACCCGGCCGTCAGATCGATTCATAATTCGATGATCAGGACCTGGAAATAATCTTTTGGACAGTGCCTATTGAGATCTCTGAAATCAATACAGGCACGGAATTTTGCATTCTTTTTTCTTGATAGGAACAATATTATCCAACCAGATGGGAAACTGGACCTCCCGAATGAAGCCTACTTTAATGATATTTTCGACTTCAGCCTCTATTTTTGTGGCATGCAAGGAATGCGTCCTTCTGGCGGCCTATTTATAGCCCTGGTGGTCTTCTGGAAGACCGAGGTGATGCATCGCCACTTTGGGGTCGAGTCACGACATTTCTGTGTAATTCCAGTCAAACACATCTTGATGTCACTTGAAGAAGGAGGTATATACATTGTGCTCTTTGGGGGACATGGCTGCACTAATGAGAGTAGGACTCGGATCTTCCTGAGTACCCAGGTTTATTTCCCTGATCTCGTTCACCATGGTGGAGATACCCTCCTCAAATTCAGGGGGTGAATCCCATAGATCTTCCTACTCTTCTTCTCCCACGTCCTCATCTTCTTGATCCGAAGGGGGGAGAGTTTATGGTCTAAGCCTTCGAGGGTTTGAGGGAGAGGCATCATGGTCATCCCCACTTGATTATTCATCCCCTGATCGAGGGTTGGAGGATTTTCCCATATTGTCGTGCTCGGCCATCGTGCCTGAATTCATGAAGACATCTGAGTGCATGTCCGAACTTGAACTCCTACTCTCAACATGGTTTATGGGCAGGACATAATCTATGCCAAGCTGCCTGAGGGGGTCATCCGGAACTATTTCCAGGCCATTTGGAGTGGGGATCCAGTCGACACCATCTACCAAATGATTCTTTTTTCTTTTGCTCATAGAACTGGGTGTCAATGTAATGTGACTCAGAGAGCTCGAAAGGTGCCTTTTCGGTGTGCAACGTTCCACTTTTTCCATTGAAGCAGTACCTGATACACTTTTGGTAGGATGAAGGAATGACCATGTGCTTATGGAGCCACGAGCTTCCCAACAAGGCATTTAATGTTGTACTCTTCCGGACCACCAGGAATTCCATATTGGCTACCAGGTCACCAAAATGGGTCTATAGCTTAATTTGTCCCATTGGTTTCTACCCGCTCTTGTCGTAACCCAAAAGAGTTGTAGCAGAGGGTATTATATCATCCTCACTGTAGCCCAACTTACGGAGTGGCCGTAGGGGAAGGAGGTTAACTCCAGAGCTATTGTCTATAATGACTTTCCGAATCTCAATACCATTCAGAGTGTCGGACACATATAGCAGTCTGATGCATCCTTGCATGATGACATCTTCATACTGATCAGTGAAAGAAATCACCGCGTTGCATTCAGTCGGGTTAGTCTCTATCTGGTAAATCTTGGTGATAGCTACCTCAACTTGAAACTCATGGGGGCTGATAAAAGTTTCTATAAGCGCCTCCCTGAGGTCTGCTGATAGACTTAGGTCATCGAGGATTGACAGCTTGGCTGGTACCGATGCCAACTGCTTAAGGATATCGTATTTCTGCTCCAGCGGATGATGCTTCTCCGTTGGCGGGAGATTCTTAGCGGGTGCTTTGGGTGCTGGAGAATTTGACGAGGAGGGACCGGCTGCGGGGTCAGATATTGATGGTGTTACCACGTTTTGAGGACTTGGCCCAGCTGGTCTGTTTGTGCGCACTTGGCGGCCAGACACTTGCTCCTCCTCTAGTGGGTATCACAGAACAACAGGGCCAGAGTGGCTGCTTGTGGAGGTGGAGGGTCATTCTTTCTCCTGCTATGTCCGTTAAAGGGTTCTCCCATGGGTTTCCGCGATATTAACGGTATGGGCCGAAGTCCAACCATAGGGTTGGTTTTGTACGCGACTATGTCTCCCCTGGTATCCCCTACCTCTGCAATTCCTCCTCCCGGCTCCTTGTGCAGTGAACTCAAGTTTATAATTTTACCCTTCATCAGGGGACTATTCAAAGAGATGGATGATGTTAATAGAACCAAATATTGGTTCTTCATCCTCTAACAGGTCAACCTGGTCGGTTTTCCCATATGGTGCCATTTGATGGGTCAGTGCCTGTGGCGCCAAATTCGAGGGCTTATAATTTTTCAGGGTCGGGACTAAGCTTGGCCTCGTCGCGGACTGCTCCTCTTGCGCTTGTTTCTTCCTTCTTAGATTACGCCCGGATGACCGGCTCGTGGAGGATTGTGGGGCCAATGTTGTCGGCTGGGTGGCGTTAGGGTCTTTTGGTGGCAACAATGGCTACCGTAGCTGGGCTCGGAGTATTCCATGGGCTCAGTTGATGGTCTTACAAGTCATCCAGTCATCTAATTTCTGCCCCTTCTTGCTGGTGACTTTCTGCCACCCCTCCTCTTTGTCAGAGTTGGTGGTAGAGATACATGCCACATGTGCTGGGAGTGGAATTAGCTCAACCTTTCTGGATTCTACCATCCTATATAGGAGGTATTTGAAGATGAATCATTATCAGATATTTTGCCCCAAAATTTGATGGTAGGGGCAGTAATCTGGCATGTCATCGTGGCCGAATTATTCAGGTTTCCTCGGCTCTGGGAGGCAGAGAAAGTTGTAGTTCATGGCGGAAATGAAGTAGCCATGGACTTGATCATCTCGGAATGAGTATACTTTTTTTCTTCATTCCTCAAACTGGTTCTGCTTCGGTCCATGATGATCATCCCATTTAGGTGGAGGCGGCCGCTGATATGCAGAAGGCCCTTGACAATTTGTCGGAGGCCTGAGCGGTGGAGCGGGCACAGGGGCCAGCTTCAGTGTGACAGGGGACACTTCAGCTCTAGGGGCTCTTTTCATAGGAGCATACGAAGCTATTCAGGACATAGAATTAGTCCAGTGCAGGGAGTCCACAATTATCTAGGCAATGGACAAGAGATGGCGGAAGCCAGTAGTGCACTCCACTAGTATGAGCGGTGTTCGCAGATCATCTCAAAGATTATCGATGCATATGGCTAGCATATCATCTTGAGGCATTGACCTGTTCAGAGAATAGATCATACATTTCCATCTAACGATGAAATCTGAGACCTTCTCATTATCTCTCTTCTTGCAGTTCATGAGGTCGCTGACCGTTGTCTTGGGAAATGTCGAGCTAAAGTGGAACAAGAACTGCTGCCGAAGGTCCTCCCAGCTCTTTATTGATTGGGCTAGTAGAATCGTATACTAGACGAAGGAAGATCCTTGCAAGGTCCTTATGAAGAATCTGAGTTCCACTTCTTCTTGATGTTCCGGAGTACCCATCATAGGGTCTCAATAAGACGCGTAGTTCATCAAATGTTGTTCTGGATTTCCTGACCCATTGAAAATAGGGAATATAGGGCTCCCAAAATTGGGTGGAGGTGGTGTGTTGGTCACCCAATCTGGGTAGGGTTTCCGCTCTGGATGTATCAGAGCACGTCGACCTTCCAACGCTTCCAATCGAGCTGTTACTGCCTCGATGGTGTTAGTGAGACCCTGGTATACATCCAGCTGGGCCCGGTCCTGGGCAGGCATAGCCCGAGGCATTGCCTGAGGATCCGGATTGGCTGGCACCATGGGTGCATATGCCATTTGTGGCACCTTAGAAGGGTTCATGTTTACTCACTCCGGTTGCTTTCTCAGTGGAGGGAAGTATTGGTATTCATCTGAATCTACGTTTAGGTAGTTGGACGGGCCGGGCGCCTCGTTGGATGGGAGCCTTGACCATATTTCATTTTTTGGGGAAAACCTTAGTCTTTGAGTTGAACTTGTTGGGAGTGCATGTTGTGGATCCTCTTGGGATGCACTTTGAATAAGGCGGTTCCTCTAGAGTAGCTCAGAATTAAGATGCCTCAATTCTTTCATCTCCTCTTCCTGTCGAGAGAATCTCTCTTCGAGCATGAGTGGCTCATCTTTGTCGAGAGAAGGAGGCGGGTTAAGGGTAACCAGTCCTTTATTATTATCCTTACTGGAAGCTCATTGGGTAGGCGGAGGAGGGTTGGCTGGAAGGACAATTATATTTAGGGTGGACCTCTGGTCTCGAGTGTGAACACCTGGTGGTTCGTTGTGAGTCACAACCTGACCAGAACTATCATCTCCAGATCTATCCCGATTTGCATCATCTCTGGTGTCACCTATGAGGTTAACCTCTATGACGTTGATAGATGCATATTGCGGGGTGGAGGATTTGTCATCTTCCAAACATGAAGAGGATCTTCTGCGTCTTCAATTGGACTTCCATTTCATGACCTGGGATTGCCTTCAGACTTCTTGATGAAGGCTGATATAGAGAGTTCATTGATGCGACCTTATGGTGCGCCTTACTCTTGGAGGGGATGATGATTCAAATGATGAGATAGGACGGGAAACTCCTCTTCTAATTTTCCTATCTAGACGAGAAAAAACAGACTCTCGTGCGAGAGGTTGTTGTTGAGGGGGTAATAATACCCCCATCCCGGAGGGTTGGGGTTGGATCCATTCCTTTTACATCGAGTCTCTTCCCGGATTTATTGATCTTATGGCAGAATTTTTTGTTAAAAATGCCCCCAGCCCTGTAGGCTGAGTTTTCACCCTGGATTGCGGCAGTGGATGCTACTATCACTACCTTCCTGATCTTGCGTGCCCCCATTCTGGGGTGAACTTGGTTTGATGCCGAGTTATTCTGTGAACCTATCCTTTCTAGGGAGGCATGAAAAGATCTCTGATTGGCCTCTCTTAGGCGAGAGGCCTATTGTATGCTCTCGGTGGCCTGATTCAGGAGTTCTTGAATGGTTTGTTCCTATCGGGCCTTGCGCTTCTGGGACTTACTCAAGGCCTGACTCTGTTGGGTGTGTTGCCTTTTTTGAATAGAGAGACCACTCGATTACTGTCTTAATGTGATGACGTTGCAAGACACCATGACAAACGGGTTTTTCTGGGCAGGGAGTGGAGTGAAATGCGGAGCTCCATGTTCTCCACATCCCTTGATCTGGACACCCGTCGGAGCATCACCGATGAGGCGGCGCAGTTGGTGCAGCACACAGAGGCAGGCTATCACCATGTTTCCTTTATGCCTCTCAGGTCACTGTTGAGGTGATGAAGGAAGAGCTTCTAGGTTGATTTGATGTAGGAGGTTTCCTATTGTCTTGATGTGGTCTACATACCCGTCATAGGGCTGAAAGCTTGATTTCAGTTGGCGGAGGGTTGTCCATATATTATGGCGGATGTCGTGCGCACATTATTCTGACAACACTCAAGGTATGTCGAACTGAGAGGTGGCCATAGGACAAAACATAACTAGTATATCATCCATGGACAATTGTTTCCTCAGGTGCAACATATCGGCATACTCTTCTACTAGTGACTCCTCTACCTGGTCGGCCCAGCTGGGATGCTCCCTGCCAATGTCGTCAGAGGTAGTGGGACTGGTAGGTGGTGAGTCATAATGTGGGATATTCCAAGGTGGTTCAGAGGATGAACGCGGACTTGGACCATCTATTGATTGCAGAAGGATGTCATTGGTGACTAACTAGGAATCTGACATGCTTGATCCCGTCCTTCTGAGTGCCCCAGCATACGAGGGCCTTTCTGTGCTTGATTCAGCAGGGGGGGGGGCTTCCTGTCGATATGATATGTCATCACGGGGAGGACCTCCTCAATAGAGGCCGTAATGGTGAGGAATTCCATTACTACTTAATGCTTCATTGCATAGAGGACTTTTGCAGTGCACACCCTGGGGAGTACCTCCAAGGCGTGTCGCAGCAAGGGGAGGACATTCTGGCTACGTAGCATCATTACGGGGAAGACCTTCGCAACAACTGCCATCCTGGTGAGGATGCCCATCATGGCTTGAAGTTCAATGTGCATATTGGGGAGGACCTTCAGGGCACACTGCGACAAGGGGAGGACCTTCTTGTTGCCTTGGGCCAATGCTAGGAGGACCTTTGAAATGGCAGTCGTGGTGTCGATGACTACCATCACAGCTGCGGAAATGGTGAGGACTACCATTACTCTTGCTGCAGGGAGATTATCTACGAGATACATCCTGGGGAGGGCCTCCAAAAAGTACCGAAATGAGGGGAGGGCCTTCTCGTTTCTTGACGTCTCAATGTGGAGGACCTCTGTTATCAGGGTGGCGAGGACTACTACTGTGATCTGATACCCGACGGCACAAATTGTAATTGCAACGTAACCCCTGGGGAGGACCTTCAGGGAAGGCTATGACAAGGGTAGGACCTTCTTGCCATGATGAGACGTCACTGCGGGGAGGGCCTCCACAGTTGCGACTATGATAGTGAGGACTACTATCATAATCTGTGATCCCACTGCATGGAGAGTGATTGAAGCGTATACCCTGTGGAGGACCATCAGGGTGGACCGCAGAAAGTAGAGGACCTTCTTGATGCCCAATCGTCTGGCCACGTGGAAGGTTTCTATGACTCGCATCAAAAGAGGAGCTCTCGTGATCGATCATTATATGCCCGTGGGGGAGGCCCCCACGGGTGCTATGGACAGGGCCTTCAGAGCTGCTGGTTTCTAGATGGAAGGAAGGACCTTCGCAACTGCTACTTCCACTCCCATAATATGATAATGGATGGGCAGGGTTCTGAGCCTTCAATGTGAGCTTAGCGGGATTGGGAACCCCAGCTTCCTGCATAGTGGAGTCATGAACCCGCTCTTTATTTTATAACTACCTTTGGCGCGTTCGGGGTTCTCTCTTGCGGGCAGTGGGGACCCTCTACTATTGACAACGGCCTTCACCTTTCGGTCCCTATTTAATTGGGTCCCGTGATGCTGTCGGGATACACTTACTAACATCTTGACTTTTAGCAGTGATATATGCCTACTCTGTAGCATCCACTGTGATGGACGGTTGTCCCCCAGTTAGAATGAGTGAAGCTGCTCGATATGGATTCCCTTGCATCCCGTAATATGGCCGGTGACCCTCCTGGGAAAGAGTAGGGATGTGGATCTTCTCCGAGGTGACTATATCATCTCTTATATGAGTCGCCTCAATTGGAGAGATGGGCTCACAGGCCTGAGTCCTTGCTGTTGACGCTGATGTTATTACATTCTTGAATGTCTGCAAGATATGATCTAGGATCGATACCTACTCCTCCATCATTTCCAGGATATGTAGAGAGACATCTTTGTCTAGAATGAGTATGAAGGACCATTCCGGTATCAAAGTAAGAATATCCTGCTCTGGTCCTCTGGTGGTCAGTGGGTACAGAAAATTCTCCTGTGTCGGGGTAGGTAAACAAATTTGTCCCTATGCCGAGATACGCCGGTTTATCTCTCAGTTTGCCACCACATCGGGATTATAGACTTTACTTGCATCCGTAGGGAGCTGGCCCTGCATATATTGGTTTCCCACCATATCAAGTCGGTGACCCTTTTTGGCAGGGAGATATGCCCACCTATGATTTGCCGCCACATCTGGGTGGCGGGCTTTGTTGATCTCCAACATATCAGGATGGCAGGCATCAGAAGCATCTGCTAGGAACTGGTCCTGCAGGTGCCGAGTCACCACCACGTCAAGATGGTGGGCTTCACGACCCTGGTCATGGATAGATGCCTGCCTGGTATGTGTCATCCTGTGTGGGCGACGGGCTTGATGGAGCTCAGAGAGGATGCGCTCTAGCTTGTATGATGCCGCCATGTCTGGATGGAGGGCTCGGGAGGATCGAATAGATGTAGGTGCCTATTCGTGGAACGTCTCTGTGGCTGGGCAGAAGAGCTCCTCCTCAGGGACCAGGGTGATGACTAGTCCCTAATTGTACATCTTCCGCCCTCGTCGAGCGGTCCGAGGGGCCGGAGCTCAGGGAGCGTGGGTCTGAATCCTCGGGGAGACATCCTCCTCGGCGCGAGGATGTTGGGTTGCGGTGTGACCGTGATGACGCCTTCCAGCGGGGGCCTTGGAGCGGAACCCCCGTTCAGTGGGGATGAAGTACTCAACATAGACCTTGTCCGCCTCTCTAAGATAATGGAGGTACGCATTGTCCCATTTCAGGGACAGACTCCCGAAATGGTTTGCGACGACAACATGGGTCATCTGGATTTGCTTCTGTGGCTGCTACTGGGCAAGCGACCTGTGAGTTCTAGCAGATTGGAGGGCATGCATGTTTGCCTCAACCATTGGGAGAGTACCATTCAGGTGGTACTCTTGAATCAACGCGTCTGAGACCCAATGTTGAAGACATTGGATGGGTGACGGGGTCCTCTGTAGGTGAGGATGTCTGGTCCTTGAATTGTTAGAAGTGCGCGCTTGTGAGTTCCTTTGCGATGAAATTGGATCAAAGGGAGTTCTAAAGGTTCCTATAAAATATTTTAACAAATACAAACAGCAAACCCATCAAAGAAGCATCTCATGATCCCATGAATAATTAATGACCATTCTTGCCCGTCGTTGTAAGGAAGAGGGGGAACATAGCAGAATTTGGTTAAATCCATCATGATTGGTTAAATATTCACATCAAGTTCACCATTTTTGTTTCAGGTCGGTCTCAAAATTTCCAAAGGTTCCGTATCCGATGACACATGGACCTGCTTTCCAAAGGCCGGTGTTCACCGAATGGTCTGACCAGCGATTCTTAATAACTCACATTTGTCGAGAGGATGGGAATTCAGGCTCATCTTACCCTTTTGGGGGAATTATTTCCTATTCAGGTACTCTCTTATAGATTTAAGACGTATTCATATGTTCACGAATCTTTGGTTTATACCCAAGCATAATATCCACAGATTTCTCCTGGTTGGAAATGGTCAGCTGAACGCAGGGGTCCAGAATCAATTAGGGCGGAGTTTTACCATCCATCGTTGGATTAATGACCCCATGGAGTCGAGACTCATTGAGGCGGCGCTGATATTGGTGCGGTGAACCGATGTAAAGATAGTCGGATCGACCAGTTGTTGGGCTTGGACCTCATGGAGGCTTCCTATGTACCCTGCCTGAGAGATAAGTATCAAAGTCCATGTAGTTCGTAACGGCTTGGGACTTACGATCTGAGGTAGCCCAGAGTGATGTGTTGGGGCTTTCACTCTGAGGAGGCCCATGGTGTGGATGATGGGATTGAACCTCAAGGAGGCTTCCTACGTACCTTTCATAGAAGACAGGGATCAAATTCCACGTAGTTCGTACGGGAGCACCGAAGAACCGATGTGAAGATGGACCTGGGGGTCCGCTGGTGATCGGGCTTGAACCTCATGGTGGCCTCCTACGTATCGCTTCTTAAGTATTCATGTGGTAGGGAACCAAATTCCTCATAGTTCGCAATGGATTGGGACTTACGCTCTGAGGCAGCCCATAAGAGGAGTTCATGTTCGATGCTTACTCTATGCCCATGTGAGTCATGCTCGTTGTAAGAAACAAGAGGTAGTAGGGACCAGCTGATCACGTCGCAAAAGGTGCGTCCGTGAGAGGTGGAGTGGGACTTACGCATGACGACGGCCCATAATGTCGGGGCTTACTCTGGGATGGATGCCCATGGTGGGAAAGTGCAGTGGGAGAGGGAAAGGGGTGCTCCTGTGCTCGTCACCTCTCTTGTTCCCCAGGGAAGTACCGAGGTGCTTGGGGACGACTGCCTTCATATGGGTATATCGCCCCCTCTCCAAGGACGGGAGAAGTGCCCGACCGCCGAAGCGTGCAGTCCCCCATCCTGGAGAGTAGAGGTAGAAAGGAGGCTCTCGAGCTTATACCCCGCATTACCATGGGAATGTGAACCCAGGTATGCTTCGGGAATCTGCCCAAGGGTTGGGGAAACACATTTTACCCCTATTTACCATGGGTATGTGAACACAAGCACGCTGTTGCACCTGAGGGTTACACTACATGGATTTGGTGGCTCTGGTGGAGGCCTCGTCTTGGGGCCGATGAGTAGGCAAATGAAGAGGTTGTGAAGGATCAAGCCACATTGAAATCAGAATGATTTTATCTGGCTCGGGGAATGGGAACTCCGAAGGTTTTGGCATGACACACAGGGGTATAGATGGTGTCTCCCTCGTGTGGAGAAGTGCTACGCAGCTGGAGAGGCTGTCTGTGAGCTAGGGTGGCCCGTGGACTGATTGGCCATCAGCGAACCAGGAGGGTCCGCAGACTGATTGTCCGTCCGCGAACCAGGAGGGTCTGCGGACTGATTGGCCATCCGCGAACCAGGAGGGTCCATGGATTGACTCGAATCCCACGATCCAAGAGGGTTTGCCGCTTCAGGTTCAGTCCACGTACGAGGTTGGTACACAGAGGGGCCACACGAGCATTCGCGGCCGAGGGCGGCACTGGCCAAAGGCTCATCGGTTGGGGCTTTGCTCGCGTAGGAGGCTGCTACGCGGTGCGGAAGATCCGAAAAGAGGCATAAAATTGCTGGTCCGTGGGGAGTACATCTGCAGAGGGACCCTGGTTCACGGTTTTTTCTTCTTTGTTAGTTTTAGTTCACGGTTCACCAAGTTATTATGCTTTTTTGGTTCCTTATTAGTTCATTCCCAGGTTCATACCTGCTCTAGTTCGCGAACTGGAACTTGCAAAATCCTAAGTCTTCCATCGAAATCCTTCCACCTGAATCTGACTAATCTCCTCTCCGTTCCCCCATCCCTTCTCCTCTTCTTTTTCAATCTCCTTTTACAGAGTGGGGAAAAGGATGTATCTATGGTCATGCGGCACCTTTTGCGGAGGCCCATGACCGAAAACCCAGTTCACGGACGACTTGGTCAATCCTCAATTCGTGGGGCATTAAACACTCCTCCACCATGAACCAAACTTGGTGAGTGATTCGTGGCCGCGGAGGGTTCCGCCTCCATTTTGTAAATGAATGCGGAGGCAGTTTGGGCCGGTTGACATGACTCACGGCTGGGGCGGTCCAAAATGGTGAACCGGGTTGGCGCTTGTCCTGCCTCGCGACCGCGAAGGATCTCCATCTCCATATCTCGAATGAAAATGGTCCGCGGAGGAGGGACGCTTCACGGAACCGACCATGCATCGCTAAAATTAAACCGGTCCGCAGACCGGTCTGTCGTTTTCCATCCTTGAGTATTCTCCACATTTGGCCAATCCTTTTGAGGGGAAATTGGGTAGAATATCCCTTGAGTTAAAGGGGATCATCATTCTCCTTTGTGGATTTTTCAGGACCTACAATAATAAAATAATTAAATAAATTATAATGAAATTTTATTATGTTAATTTCATTACCTATATCCATATACATCCCCATTAAATGGGAAACAAAATTGTTGATCATCTCTACAGCGGATTGCCGCCTCATGAACAAATGTAATTCATTTTTAGTCACCACCATTGATGAACGGATATAACGGTTGGATTTAACATAATTATATTATAAATATTAAATAATTATACTTAAATAATTATAATATCAAATATCCACACTTTCCTTCTAATCCATTGGAAAACCGTTACATCAATCATGCATAACTCTGGATTACTACCCCACAATGTGATGTGATGTGTTTTTCATTTTATTTTGACATATATGACAATAAAGAAATATTTAATGAATATTTATGGAATATTTGAAGTTAAATTGATTATTTAAATGTGATATATTATTATCCTTTCACTTTTTATATTAGTCATGAAAATCGAAACAACATTCATCTATACGTATGACATTTTGTATCCACGAATGGTGCAATTCATTTTCTATGTCTAAATTTAATGAATGACAATAAATTCATATATAATGAATAAATATGATATTTATATAATGTTTAAAATTATGTAGAATATGGAACCATGATCAATGAGAAAGTACTAAAAATACCCAATCGAAACATATATTAAAAAGCAATAATTACTCGAAACATGATTTTAATAATGAAATATTTAATAAATAGATAATCAAATGTAATAATAAAATAATATATAATATTATGATTTTTCAATATATTTATAATAAAAATATATTTATTATATAGTGGTTTCAAATATTTACAATGAAAGGTGATACTTGAGGTGTGTGAATTTTGTCTCACTTTTATTTTGGTAGGACACAAGTCATATACAAAAATTTATTATTTTTTGTGGTTTATATACTTAGCATGAAATTCATTTAATATTATTATTATAAAAATTAATGCATATTTATATCCAATTTTTTTATTTATTTCATTCATATTATAATTCAAATGTTATGATAGTGTTAAGTGTTTTATGTCACAATCTCATTATCTATCTAAATTGTTTATGATTATGATTCAGATGATAAAGTATTTTTATCAACATAGAATTAAACCCATGAGTTTTATTTTCAATGGGTAATATCTTTAAATTACATTATTTTCCTTTCATTATACTCTCTTTATGAACTCATGATACCAAAAAAAGACTTTTTAAGGAAAATTGGATTTATTTCTCTCTTCGGTTGAAAATCCATTTCTATCCATGTAAAAGTTTTCTAAAGAATTATTAAAGATTTTTTTAGTATAAAAAATTATTATTTTGTGGAAATTTTTACACATGTTTTTTTATAAAAAATAGATTAAAATTATTCATATTTTTATTTTCTGAACAATGATTTTTGTAATTTTTATCAAAACTGTTAAATAAATATTCATGTTAATCTATACAGTATGAATCGTATTTCTGACCATATTGAACACTAAATGATTTAAAGCATAATTTTTATTTTTTATATAAAATTATGAATGAAAATATTTTATTTAATATTTGCTAAATTTTTTAGATTTCAAATAAATGATATCAATTTGGAAAGGATATTTTCCACAATAAATGTTCCAAGATATATTCTAATATCTTTTCCTTCTAAGATAAAAAACTCTTATATTAATTATTCTTTTTTGGGGATATTTTCCCACATTACCACTCTTATCCTTTGTCTAGAGATTTTATTATTATTATGAAAATATTTTTATGGACCCATTTTTATTTCAGGGTCTATGTTTATGAAACCTGTTTCTTTTACATTTGTTATACTATGATGAAATGGGTATGACACCCATTTTCATTTCATGGGTTGTGTTATTATGTATGATTTATGATATTTGTTCAAACATATGATTGAATTTCATTATGTTATGGTCCGACTTTAAATTATATAACCCTCAATTGCATTGAGTCATGATTCATTTTCAATGAGATAGAAGGGTACACAAGAGTTATACCAAGTCCAAATAGGGTGTATGGGAGGATATCCAAATCCCAAAATAGGGTAACATTTTTATCATACCATTACCAATTTAGGTACATAGGTCTTTTCCCAATCCTAACATGTTATGAAAGTTTTTTAGGTATCCTTGTCATATGATTTTCTATAATTATGTATATGCAAGAAACTATATATTATTCCAATGTTATTCTCTCATTGATTATGTTCTATGATTACATTATGATTCATATCTTATAAACTAAAAACTTTTATTCCATGACTCAATTGGATGATATATAATATATACGGTATAGTTCTGAAATGTTATTCTGATGTTTTCATACCCTTATTCACTTGTTATGTTAATGTCACTCTTGTTTACCTTTAATATGTATCTAAGTATACCCTTTATTAGGTTCATTTTCTCTTGGTTATGATGAAATTTACTATGTATAATATTCCTAAGAAGGGTGTTATTAATGATGGAATTAGTTGGATATTATGTAGTTTAACTACAAACTAGTTATTTATGTATTGATGATTCCAAACACACTAGACATATACAATTCTGGAATGGATCACTATATCATAAAATACATATTCATCTATTATGATTTAATATCTATTTTTGAATTCTTTGGGTATTTATATTTTTTTCAGGGAAAATTAAGTAATTTAATCCTTGGTAACCCTCAGGTGTGGTTTCTGGTGAAGCATCATTCTTTACCTAAGGGATTTAAGAAGAAATGGATGTCACTTGAGATGGTGGTAAGAGTCCCCCTATAACGTGTAGCCACTAATAGAGTACTCTAATTGGTATCCATTATATCAAACTATTAATTTTTCCATACCATTATAGTTGGTACTAGGGTATATTTTTTTAAACTCTAGAATATTGGATGAGAAAACGTTTGTATGAACTGTAAGGATAAGTCTAAATATAAGAAAATATCCTATAATATTACTAAAGTATAGAGTGTGTGGTTTTCATGAAATTATATTCCTGAGTGGATAATACAATTAGATGTCACTCAAGCATAGTATTTATGAGGTGTAGTAACTTTGAAAAGTGTGATATGGGATTTTACTTTATCATCACATACTGCTTGACAGTGAGCCTTGTTGTACAATTAGTTTGACAACCCCAGGCAATATGTTATAGAATTCACACTATATATATAACATCATTAAGGATTTGAATAGATGATGACCATGAATAACCTATAATAAATGGGTTCACATATTAAAAAAATGTTTCATGATTTTTGACTTTCTCTGAATGATTTAATACTCTGATCAATAATGAATGATTGTCTTGTGGGCCATTTTGGGTTTACTAATGGATTTAAGATAGAAAAATAAATCTTCAGAGGTAATATGAATTCTAAAATATTGTTGTATCATATTTAATTTTAGTATTATTAATTTTCTTAAAACATGATATTTATTTAAGAATTTTAATTCCTATCCCTAATTATTTTATGATGAATTATTTGAGATAACCACTAATGATATGATGATCACATATCAAGTTTATAAATCCTCTCTTGTTGATTTTTTTGGGAATGTGCTCCTTAAAAATCAAGGTATTGTCTATATATTTTAATGTTTAATTATCTTAGGAATTTATTATAATTTAATATATAAATCCCTTGTCATTTAATGTGGAACATATGTCAAATTTGATATTCCAAAAAATCTTATGATCATATATTATTGTGACATTAAATATGAACTATTGATATAAATCTCATCTTTTGTTTGTGTGTGTCTTGATTTCTATTCAAATATGGTTTTTTGTCTCAGTGGTTTGGGAAGAAAATAAACCTATATTTTAATCTTATTTTGTGGTAGATTCATAATTCCTTTCCTAATGATTTGCATAGCCTTCCACCAAATCATGAAGATGAGTTCTCAATATAACTCATACATGGTGTCACAAAAAAATACTCCAGGTAGAATTTCCCCAATTGAGTTACATGAATTAATGAAAAAACTGTAATAGAATATTAACAAGGGATTTATTCGGCCAAGTGTGTCAACTTAGGCTACACCTATTCTTTTTTCCATGTAGAATGATGGATTAATACAATTCTATATCAATTATCGGTAGTTAGACATGATAAAAATAAATAAAAATAATCTCCAACACCATTTGGATGAATTGTATGATCTACATCAGGAGATAAATACTTTTCAAATATTTAACATTGTAATTGACATCATCATTTGAGGGTCAAGAATTCTGATATACATAATACAAATTTTTGTATAAGGAATGGTCACTGTCATTATATAGTGATTCTATTTGTTCTCACTAATTCCCCTTCCCTGTTAGTAGATTTAATTAATATATTACTTATATATTATTTTAATTAGTTTATATTTGTCTTTATAGATGATATTATTTTATATTCAAAGATAATGTAGGGGAATGAAGATAACATGAGAATTACACTAAAAGACCTATGGAAAGTGAAACCATATAGAAAATTTACAAAGTGTGAATTCTAGATACTAAAGGTTTCATTTTGGGTCATATAATATCAATAGATGGTATATACATAGATATATCAAAGAATAAAGATATTGATTATTGTACCATAATATCCACTATGATTGAGCTCTGTGGTTTTCTAGGTTTGTAAGGATATTATAGAAATTTTATAGATAATTCTTCATGATTAACTAATCCACTCACCAATTTAACATGAAAGGGATTCATGATCCTATGGATAGATGAATGTGAGTAAATATTCAAGTATATGAAGAAATGGTTAATCAATGTTCCTATACATACATTACCTTAATATAGAGAAGGGTTTTCAATATATAGTGATGAATTTAAGAAAGGATTGGGATTCAATATCTTGTATAATTACATGGTTATATCTTATGCATCATGATAATTGAAGGTTTGAGAGAAAAATTACCCATATCATGATTTTTAGTCACCTATAGTAATTTTTTAATTAATGATATGAAGGAATTATAAACAATTAAGGTAAGATGAATAAAATTTAAAAACAAAAGGTATGTAATTAGTCCTGTAAAATGAGGTGAAAATTGATGTTAATTCCTCCACAGATGGAAACGAGAAGATCATGGAAGACTTAGGTTCAAAATAATATTCAATAGAAAGAATAATAAAGGAATAAATAAGAGATCTAAAGAAATGAGACTCAAAAAAAATCGTCTACTAAAATATTCCCTTGCTGATATTGGATGAAAATAATTTCATAGATTGGGGGGATGTTCTCATTTAATATGTTGTCTCTAAAAAATGAAGAGGTACCTCTTTATTCCCTAATTTTATGTATTTTATGCTAACATGTATGGAATTGAAGGATTTTTCTGTGTTTTTCTACTCTAGAAAGAATTAATAGATTGTACATCATGAATATCATTCACTACCATGAAATGAATTAAAAAGAATTCATCCCTTGAGGGGGGAGAATTGAAGAAATTGATCAATACAATATTGACTATATAGTGAATGTGGAACATCTAAATAGATTAATAAAATTTTAAAATGATATATTCCCATCACAATTTAATTCCTAAATATTAATTATATTATTCATATCAATAAAGGAGGATTAATTGGTTGATGGAAAGTTGAGATAAATGGGGATATACATATTTTTCACATGAAATTTATGATATCTTTGTTAAAGTGTCAGATTGTCTTAGCAGTTTAGTGATAAATATGGTTACTTAAAACCCCTTAAATAATAATTGAGAATTACTAATCATGATATCATATGCATGATTTTTTATGGATGTCATATCAAACCGTGGTTGTATCTCTATTATTTTCTACACTGGGTTAACACAAGTAGACTTATAGTTGTTGAACTATATAATATTCATTAATAGAATGATGTGATATAATTACACTCTCAGAACAATGAAAAACATGTGGATACTTTCCCCGAATTATGATTTTCATTTTATTTCTCCTAAGGGGTAGAAAGCATGATAACACACAAATATTTTAAAATATGTTAAGATATATTGACAATAAAATAAAAATGGTGTATTTTGGGCTCAGTATTACATTTGTTGTTAACGATGTGTCGATATGTTCTTGGTGAGATGATAATGATAATTTTTTATTCTTCGAGAATTAATATAGATTGACATTAAGAAATTAGATGATTTTTCCATTACAATTATTCTAGTATCTTTGAATATTGATTGAATTGATCTTCATTGTGAAATACATGTGATTAGGAGTGAAAAAAGTGTAAAAAAAAATGAAAGACCATGAAAATATATTTATTGTATGAAGAGAAGAATAATAATTTTTTTGTCTATTAAAAAATAAATTCATATATTATACATGAGGAGTATGACATTATGAAGTCAATGAAAAATATTCTTAAATAATTTTCATTATGAAGAATTATTTTATAAATGGATGAAATTATGAACATATATATTTCTATGTATTTCATGAATGAGACTTATATAAGAAAATAGGTCTACCAATGACTATCTGCTAGGGATAGTACATCGACCTCACCATAAAAAGAAAGATCCACCCATGAGGGAGAGTTCCCTAGAGAAAAATTCATGTTGGTAAGAGAGCGAGTGGGCTATGTATTTGTCCAAAAGATCACAAATATTGATGGTCCAAGGTTTCATTAGGCAATCATGGCTCTGTGAACTCCATGAGTCATGTGGTGCAGTGTATTCATATTTTTATCCCATGATACTATCTCAAAATCACATTGGAATCATTATATTAATAAATAAGATACTAGTAGAGGTGTTAACAAATGTGGGATGTGTGATAATCAGAATATGGATCCTCCACCAATTTTGATTTTGAAAAAACACCCGTAACTCGATCAAAATAATCTAAAAAATAAATTAATATCTTATATCATATTATTCTTCATAGTGTCTCTAAATTTTCCAATACAACCTAGTCAATATTGAAACACCATTGAAAGAACCCAACTAATACAAGGAAAAGATAAGACAAATATTTTGAGGAGATGAGTTTGAGACCATTATATCCCTAGCAAAATTGCCAATAAATTTAATGTTTCTATTTGGATGAATAAAAATTATCATAAAGTGTCCATTTAAAAACATGTAATAACATGATAATTAATAATATATATAATCCTTACCACATTGATGAGTGTTATTTATCATGATGAATCGAAACATGGACTCACAAATGATAAGGCACAAAATTTTGTATTGTATGTATTTTGATAAAAAACATAGAACATCAATACATATAAAAAAATGACACATCATTATTTGAGGAGCCTTGTTGTAGTATGAAAGTTAGATACAAGGGGGGGGGGGAGGATCCCAAATAAATAAAGAATAACTATGTTGTGGAGGTTTTCTACCAATATTGAGATATCTTGTTTTTTTTTGTAGAAACATATATCTTCATTGTAACTATTGTTTCATGGTTATGATTATCCATGAAGATTTATTTTTAATAAAGTAGTGTATAATTCCTCAATCATTTGAATTTTTTTTATACACTCGAATAGGTTTACAAATAACATTGATTCTTTTTCCATATAGATGTTTGTGATACCATTACGAGTAACTTTACTAGTTTTTAAGAACATACTAAGACCATGAACCAGTGTATAATAAACTATGTGATATGAAGAATATTATCTGATAGTGTGCTTGCTTTCTATTTTGTGAAGTACCTTACATGAACATGTGGATATAGTGGACTAGAATTCCATGAAGTACATGAGGATACATACTATATTGTGAATGTGTTTACTAGAATACGGACAATGAATACGCACATATTTCATAATAAGTATAATTAATATGAGTTTAAGAAACAAGGTAGATGCATATTGAATAAATTCAATTCAGAATGAGAAAAAGTATATTGAAAATATAGAATCCAAAAAAATCAAATAAAATATTAATGGGATAATATATGCATGTGATAGGATTTTGGATTAGAATCCCGTGAAATTTTCATTTTATGCATGATGTATAATTGAGATACTTGAATTGAGAAGTCAATTAAAAGATGCATTGAGTTAGACATTTTTCATCCTACATAAAATATTTAAGAACAAGTTTTCATCACAGTCATGCATCTTATAGGGGAAATTAATTCATAACCATGAAGGATTGATATCCTGTGGATTTTTTCACTAATGAAACTGGTCCATTACTACGGATAAAAATGATTGATCAAGGCCAACAGACTCATTCAGTGGATATTGAAGATGCTTGAGAAGGTACAAGATAATTTCATATATTACAAGAACATGGAATAAGATCAAAGATCATCTAATAGGGTATCAATCCAGGAAGAAAAGTTCAAGTCTTCTAGTTAGTGTTGGGAGAATATGAAGTCTTATAATTGGATAAAAGAGAAGAAGGTGTCTCTCAGTAGGAACCCAAGAATTTGAACACTATTAGGAGATCTAAAATGAGTGTAAAATTTTTGGTCATTGTTAAAGGAAAACAAAGTCACTCATTTGGAGCTAGAGAATAATAAATCCCTCTATTTGAGATGAGGGCATTGCAATCACATGTTTTATGTTGAAGAATCTATTACTAGGAGGAATAACATGTTATAGTAAGGAGTATGATTTCAATGTAACATTTTAAATCTTGAGTGTGGAACACTCAATTATTAAAAATTCACATGTGGTGAGATTTATATATAATATTTAGTGGATAGAGAACCTTGATATGTTTTAGGGTATGAATTAAGAATGAAACATAATTTATAAAAAGAAATTAATCGTTCACCCCTCCCCTCATAGTGGTTAATTCATCCTAGATATTTAAAATAACCATATTATCTAAATTAAGAATTATTTTCTTATATAAATAAAACATATTGATCATAATGTACATTTATTAATGTTAGTATATTCTTTGATAATATGGTTTTTTATCAAATATGATTTTATTTATTTTTGTGAAAAAATATTAAAATTAAATTTCCAATTTAAGAAAATATATTTTAAACATAACATACTTTTTTAAATTAACGCGAAATAAATTTATGTGAGTTATTTTTTATAATTTTTCAATGAATAGTGACAAATAGAGTTTTTTATTAAAAATTGTAGTGATTAAAAGGTTAAAACTTTTATTAAAATGGATTAAATTATATAATATTTAAATTATAATATGTTTAATCAAATTTAGATCATTTGAAAAATATTAATTTAGAATTTTTATATAAAACATTTTTATAACTAAAAATATTTTATTGGAGAATATGTTTTTCATACATATGAAGGTTTAATATTAAGTTATATTATTCCTATTATTTGAATTGAATTTAGTGAAATAGCTTAAATATTGAGAATCATAAAAATTAATACAATATAATATGTTCAAAATAATTTTTATCCATAATTACTGGTAAAAATAATGTTTATTAATCACAAAAATGAAGGTAAAAATGAGATTACTGGGGGTTAAACTAAAATGAGTAGAGTTAAAATAACATAAAAACCGATAAAAACACTATTTTATTTACATATTTAGAACATATATCATATAAATTTTTATAATTATCCAATTTTTAACATTTTTCATGTGTAAAATTTGGTTATAACTTTTTGCTTTTCAAAAACTCCAAGTATCTCATTGCACCTACTTATAAAAGGTCACCCAATCCTATCCTCTTCACAGTACAAAATCTTTTGGGTGTATTCAATACCTAATAAAATTAATTCCTTAATTACATCCCCAAATCCTATATTCTTTAATTTTATTATGAAACCTTTCTATGATGTCTTTTTGAGCTAACATTATGTAATTGTACGAAGAATATGTGGCGTTATTAACCAAGCATTTTTTATTTGTTATTCTATATCATTAAAATATTATTTAACTATGTTGATATAATATCATATATATCTAAAATATTATAATATTTTATTATGTTAATAAAATAACCTATATCCTTCTCCTCATCCGTAAAATGGGAAATGAAATTGTTGATCGTGTGTACGTTGGACTACCACCTCATGAACTGATTTAATTCATTTTTATCACTGTATTTGACATATAAATATAATTATAGATTTAATATATTTATATTATATTTATGATATATTTATACATACTGAATTATAATATCACATCTACCTTCTTAACTTCCAATCTATTGGAAAATGACAACGAAACTTGAGGGTACATGTAGTGTACCACCTCCATAAAGGGATGTGATATATTTTTCATTTTGTTGACATTGATGGTAATAAAGCTTTATTTAATGAATATATATGATATATATGACATAAAAAATATTCTTTTAAGGTGATATATTATTTACATATACATGTTTCTATCCTTTGGATATATGAAAACACCGTTCACACGTACGTATGACTTATCATCTCTATGAATAGTGTATTTCACTTTATATGTCTAAATTTAATATATAACTATAAATAACTATATAATTAATATTTATTATATTTATGTATTGTTTAAAATTTCATAAAATTTGATTCCATGATCAATTAATGTATTCTGAAAATACTAAACCAAAACATACGTGAAAATGAAGGAGTTACTACCAAAAACAAGATTTTAACAACACATTTTTATTTAACTGGAAAAAAGGTCATAAGTGAATCATACATGGTATTATATATATTATTATGGTTATTTATTAGTTTTATAATAAATATATATTTATTAACTATGATTTTATAACGTGTACAAAAAATTCAAGACTCGGGGTGAGTGATTTTCATCACGCTTTTAATTTTAGGGGACACATTCCATATAAACCACAAATTTATTTTTTAGAGTGTATATACAACCCATGAATGTGTCTTATAATTATATTAATGAATATTATTGGAGATAAATATCCATAGAAGGATACTTATTTAATTTATATTATGACTCAATAATTAGTAATGTGGTGATGGGTATTTGAAACAATCTTATTATTTATTATGATCATTTATTATTATGATTTCAAGGATGAAATATTATGATATATCTCTTAATAAACACATGAATTTTATTATACTCTATATATTTATTAAAATTAAAAATTTTCCTCTCATTTTAATCACTTTATATATCAAAGAGACCAAAATAATTGTTTAAGGAAAAAAAAGTATATTTCACTCTTCACCCAAAATTCATTTTTCTTTTATATACACACTTTCAAAAAATATATTAAATAATCTATTTTCAATTTTAAATTTGAATCTTAATGAAAAGTTTACCCATGTTTTACTTTTTTTACAAAATGGTTTAAAATTAATATTGTCATCATTTTTAGAACAATACTCTTATCTAAAATGTTTAAGGAATATTCATTTTAATTTGAATGACATGAATAATATTTCCTATTATCATGACCACTCAATGATTTAATGATTCCATTACAAGTTCCCAATGCTATTTTCAAGATAAATTATTTACTTTAATATTTTTAATATTTTTAAATTTTAAATAAGTGATTTCAACTGTAAAGGTCATTTTCCTATGAAATATTCCAAGTGATATTTTAAACTAATTTTCCAACAAAGATGAAATCGATTGATGATACTTATGATATTATGGGGGTATAATCCAATTTTACTACCCTTATCATTTTTTTCTATATGGTTTATTATTATGAGGAAAAGATGTTTGTGGAACCCATTTTATTTCCATAGGTTATGTTTCCAAAACTTATTTCTTTTCCACTGGTCATGCTATGAAAAAATATTTATAAAACCAATTTTTTAAATAAGTTATTATATGATGAAGGTTTTCTGATCTTATTTAGAACATATGTATGATCTTAATTATATGATGGGAGGTCCTGAAATTATATAGTCTACTAATGCATTGACTAATGATTAATGTCCTATTATATCATAGAATTCATAGAAGGTTATCCCAATCCGAAAATATGGTACACTGTAGGATATCCCAATCCCAAAAGGGGGTATATGGGAGTTCATCCAATTCCAAAATCTTGTAGATCTGTGATCATCCCATGAATAACATGATAACAAATTTCATGGTTAGTATCCATGAAAAAATATTTTTTATACTTATCTGTATACCAAAAGTCAATGTCTTAGGCCAATGTTACGATATCATTGATTATGTTCTTTGATTAATTAATGATTAAACTCTTATTAACTACAATGATTTATTACATGACAAGGTTTTATGATCTTTGATAATAATGTTATTGTTTTCAAATGTTATTTTCATGTTTTCATACCCTTATTCTCATGTTATGTCGATATCACCCTTGTTTACCCTGAATTATTTTTTGAAATCAGTATTGTTTATGTTTCATTATAACTTTTTATGAATAAAGGTATTACATGTTATATGTCTATGAAGGCCTCTAGTAATAGAGAACCTAGTGGGAGATTATGTAGTTCACATATGAGCATGTTTTTTATGTATCAATGTTTTCAAAGGTACTTCATCTATATAATTTGAGCATGGATCATTATATTATGTAATTATAATTTCTCTATTAAAATTTAATATCTATGTATGAATGGTATGGGCCATTATAGTGTTTGGGTTGTGAGGTTTTTTCTTTTATACTGTGATAGTGAAGCATCATGGTTTGGTTGTTTTCCTTCATCTACTTGATGTTTCTTAGAACATGTGGGTGGAAATTTTAATGGATCTCATCACTAGGATTCCTTAATATTATAGTTGATGTTATGATTTATTTATGATCATCGATTACCTAAGAATGTTATCTAACATACTTGAAATTAAGTAGTCGGCATCAGTGATGGTTTTGTTGAGGCATTCTCTAGGGAGTTGGTGAGAATTCCTGGGGTTTCCAACATGATCTTCTATGATCATGATCGTTATTTTACCTCGGATGTATGTTTATGTCCACAACATTCATTTTCAACATATTTAGGACACAGAACCACTTTATATACACATATATATGGTCAAATAGAGTGAACTATATACTTTTTAGAGGATATGTTTCACACACAAAAATTTGATTTTTTAGGTTCGTATGTGACGTACCTACACTTGGTGGAGTTTTCATAGAACAATAGTTATCACTATACCATTAGATGGGCCCCATTCAAATTGTTTTTAAACTAAACCTTCTTATCTATTTTAAGAATATCCATATTTATGGATTCAAAAATTATTGTACCAGAATTGGTGTATAGTATGATAGAGAAATTAGAAGTGATTCATGGGTAGATTAATGTAATGAATGATCATTATAAGTCATACGATGATCATGAGAGGATGAATATAGAGTTATAATTTGATATCACATTATTTGGAAGGTTTCTCTTCATCATGGGTAGTGATTGTAAGGCCCTATCCTTAAAACATTACATAATCTTAAGTTAAATCAATAATTTAAATTGGGGATCTTTTCAGGTTTATAGTTTTAGATAATGAAGCCATAACTATTACATTGCATCTCAAATATTAATAAGTAGAAACTTATACTATGTATCCATTTTTTAATAAAATAAAAACTCTTAAAAAAAAATAAGAATTATTTTCTTGATACAAAAGTTCTTGAATTCTTCATTCCTCTTACCCTTCCTTATACCCTGTGAAAAACATTTCAAAAACATGGGATTAGCAAAAAATTCTTAGTAAAGGTTATAAAATAAAGAAAGAAAACATTAGTCCATAAATCCATAAAAAACATAAGATCCTTAACAAACCTCATGAATCATATGATTTATGAATATCACATAGAAATAATAAATCATAAAGTTAACTTATGGCATCCATAATGTACTTACATTGTAGCATTTATAACTATGTAGGGAGTTATATTTGGAATACCCATCATATTATAGTCTCTAAATATCTTATGAGAAACATTAACATTTACCACATGCACAATACCCAATGCGTTGGAATGCTATCTCAGGTTTACCCTCACAAGGTTTGTCAGAGAACCACCCGTATACATAAATATTTTCCAAGAACCATAACATAACCATAACACATAAAGGAAAGATAACATTTCCACATGGAAATAACAAGATATCAGTTAAATATATTGACATAATATATCAATTTTAAAAACCATTTTAAAAATAAAAATACGTAAAAAAGGGTATATGGTATTTATCTTCCTTTTAAATACACTATGGCTTGTATAAAAAGCCAAATATCAAATAATGCTCACGGCGGCAGAAAGGTCATTATCACCGCACATGTTAAATAGAACGAATCCATTTGTAGTTTAGTAAAATGCCATGTTAAAAAAATATTCCCTTATGAAAATTAAAATTCAAAGTGTTTTATACACCATATAAAATTAAGTCATGTATAAATCAAAATATGCCTCAATGAAAGGAGATTGAGACGAAGTCCCTTACAAAAATTCGGTAGCCTAACTGCATCACTTAAAAATTCATAAAAAGAGTTGATGAAACCAAAAATGGTATCCAATAAATTTGACATAAAATATATATAAATAAATATTTATAAGAACATATCCCAACATTTTAAAATTTAAATTTAAAGACATTACATAAAATAAGTCTTTGAAAAAAGAGGATGCTGAAAGTTTCCCTTACCTTGAGTCTGACTTGTCTCGTATGTTCCTTATTCTTCATGAATAATAAACCTAATTAAATTTATACATGATTAAGAACAATTTAAAAGTTTATTATTCCTTTTATACCACTTATTACCTTTTACAACAATTAGTTAATTTTTTGAGTTCATATCAGAATTTTTTTCGATGTTCAGAACTTGAGTAAAAAATTAACTTGTTATAATTACAAATTGTTCATATGGTATAAATTCCATTATCTTTAGATTTGTATTATTGATTTAAATATAATATATATCCATTATATATTTATTGACATCCCATATATATGTATATATAATAGTCCGTAACATTTGGATGTAAGAAAATGAAATGCACCGTTCATGGGTACGGTAAGTCGTACGAACCCATAAACACTACTAGCATTTCTTTTTTTTTTCATTTTTAATCGAATGAAAAATAAATTAAAATTAGGTATAATATAATTACATTATAATATATATGTTATATATTTTACCTAGGATCATTAATTATATCCTTTATATGTTCCATGTACAGTGTGAACGAGTCATATCACTTTGAGGGGGCGGTAGTCCGCACTTCGTTAAATTAAATTATTGTATTTATAAAACATGAAAACCATAAAGTTATGTTCTAAATGATTATTATATAAGCCTAGAGATAACATAAATATCATAAATATAATATATATTTATATTTCCATCATAATTCCTACCATGAGAGGTGGTAGGAGAATATTGAACAATCATCATTTTGTGAGGCAGTAGTACCCATTAGATAGAGGTGTGTGTAAGTGTAGTTCTAATACGTCTTATAAATGAGACCTATTATAATTATTATACTGTTGTTTTTATCTAATCAATGAAAAATAATATAATACTGAGTGAAGAAGTAGCAAAATGGAAAGGAATTTTAGAGAAGATGTCACCTATTAAAATGTGTAACTCTCTTTGATTTGAGACAAAATGAATTATTGAATTTCCTTAGGCCTAGGGGAAAGCTTAAAATAGGAGAGGGGGATTCTGGGATATGTTTAGAGAATATTTTTGATGATTCAAGGGTCTATATAAGTGTGTGTAATGAGTTAGAGGTGGTGGCCTTTTATAAGAGGGAGGATGGGCTCTTTAGGAATGTTTGAACATATTAATTTATTATAAAATTATTTTTAGTTTCAAAAGGTCAAAAACTCATTAAATTCTTATATATGATGAATATAAGTCGAAATAAAATCATCCAATAATTATTGGACATGTTTTGGATATTTTTTAATCCTTGTCTTTTTTTATTTAACCCTTTTTTACTCTTACTGTTTTATCAAGCATTTAACAGTTTGATAATCAAAATAGTTACCAAAACATGAAATATTTCCAAATAAGGATTCATTAATAAATTTAGAGACTTATTATAAATATTTGGACAAATAGTTTTTTAATTTTATAATATTTAATAAAATATTTAATATTTTAAAATTTGAATTATGTCAATTTTGACACTATTCGTTTTAGGACATTTTTTAAAAATTCATAATAACCTCATTGATTCAAAAAAACTTCATTAATATAAGTATAAAAAGTGACTATCATCCAAAAAATTCATGTATGGCATCATAATAACAAAATTACATTTATTTTTACATTTATAGTATATTTGTTTTTGAATTATTTATTAATGAAGTAGTCAATGCATCACCATTGTGTCATAATTAAAAATATTTAGTTAATGTCAAAAAATTATAAATAAAATACCATGATGTAGGAAATCGTATTATATTTCTAATGAATAATTATAATAGAAAATATCAGTCATATAATTTAATATAAAAATTATTTTAGTAAAAGATATATTTTAATGTTACATGTTCCTTAACATTAAATTAATATTTTTCTAAAATGTCATTTAAAAATACAAGTTGCTCCATCAGGTCTCCAAATTCGACCTGAGGATATCCATGGTTCAAAATGTATCATCCAATAGGTTTATGACATGCTTAATTGTAATTTAATAATATTATAATATTATTTCTTTACCCTTATTTACCAGATTTACCCTTTAACAATGGTAAACAAAATATTTACTGAAGATACTATTCATAATGTATTAAAATAAAAGATATATATTTACACAATTTAGAACCCATGATTCCAAATATGGAATCTGTTTTTTCAAATTCAAAACACATAAATTGTAGAAATTAATTTAAAATTATTTATCTTTGTCAAAACCAAAAAGCGTGTTTTTTAGAAATAAAAACTACAAAAGATTGACATATGTTTATGTCCAATTTCAAAGTAAAATTACATTAAATTACCAAAATTGGATTAAATGATAAAAATATAATCTATTTAAACTTTAAAACCAATTAAAAGTATAGTTTAATCATATAAATAATTTTTAAGAAAAGAATGTTTTGAATTAAAATGCATTAATTTTCACTATTCATCAAAAAATGCACTTTTTCAGAAAAATACTAAAATTTTACCCAAACTAAATTCTGATGTCTCACTTCCAAACAAGAAGTATATTTTGTCAAATGAAACTCATAAAACTGAAAAAACTATATTTGAAAAGGCTTCACCATCAAAAGGCTGTAAATCGACCTTTTAAAGAATATTAGAGTATCTGAGGCTTAAAATCAAATTAATTCTTATTTTAAGCCTCTAAAATTTATTGGGTAAAAGTAGAAAAAACATTTAACAAACATGTGTAATCATATTTTAGTTAGTTATATTCATTCCTGCCAATAAAATGGCTAGGTGTTAACTATCATAATAATAATATAATATTATTTTTTGGTATAACATAAAGTTGTTTGAAATGTAATATTTCAAAGAAACTCGTTGTTGTGTGTTAAGTACACTATCAGACATAGCATATCCTTGTAATTAAATTTAATATTTTATTAAAAAATATTTATAAATATCAAAATTTCATATTCATTATTTACCTGGGATGTTACATCCTTCCGCCTTTTTGTGAATTTCATCCTCACAATTTTAAAATTAGGCTCAGAAACATCATTAAAAGTCCCACATCAGAAAAAGAGTCAATAAAACTATCATTTTAAAAGAAGGAAATATAATTAAAATGTTCACCAAATATAACCCATACTTGTATTCCATGTCATAAAACATGGATATAAATGATAAATGAAGTGTCGTGTTCTAATGGAGGGTGATAGAAAACATGATCAGGACAACGTTAACAATAAGAAAACCACAAACTTGTGATGGGTTAAATGGTCATTGGTTTCCTAGTAGTAAAAGCAAACATAAAATGTTTTTTAAAGTTACATTTCCCAAATTTAGAGAGTTTATTCCTTAGATTGAATAAGGAAATAAAGAAAAATAAATACATTTCAAGTTGACTTTCATCCTTTAATAAATTTCTACCACAAACTCAACTTTTCTCCAAATGATGAGTATTAAAAATGACTTGTTCACACCTAAAGTGATTGAATCTATTTCATGATAATAACATGATCCAAAAAATATGAGCCATATATTTCTCTTGTCTTTAGACATTAATCAAAACCAAAATGGTTAGTACAAGATCAGATAATCCCCAAAAAGGATAATATTTTATAAAAAGAATACTACTCTTAATCTCCAAAATTGAAAAAACAATACAAAAATCTCAAAAAATACCATTCAATACAAAATTGTCCTTCAAATTATTCAAAATTATCCAAACTATGTTTGAAACCCAAATTTTATAAGCATTTGATCACACGGTCTTCCACAAAAATCTTATCATTTATCTCGAAATAACATCTGATACTCTTAAATTCTCATATTGAAAAATAATTAACCTAATCACATATTCTCTATGATAGGTTAATCATTTCAATAAATAAACAAAATTTATATATTTCCACATTAAAAACATGTATTATTACAAAATAAAATTTCACCACTACTCCTCAATTGAAATCCCAAAGTATTCAATTTTCCTTACGCATGTCGTGTTCCCAAAAGAAGAAACATCTTCCAAATTAACCTATATCACTTAATTCCCAAATCTTACTCATATACTAATGATATAGATTTTATAAAACATAATATCCCAAATCAACCTATTCTTGATCAATAAAATCATTTAACTAAAAATAATAATTCATACAAACCAATGACTTCACGTAGGCCAGTGGTATGTGATGCACCGTTGTCGCCCTTCGGTAGTGGGTTTGATTTCAATGGCCTTCCAATACATGATGGGTTGTCATCCATACTATAGTTTTTCCTATTTATAAAACCCTATCATTCTTATAACATTATCTACAATAAGATAATTTCATCTAAAATAACCATAACATATTTTATCCTCAAATTTATCTAATACCTTTCATTTTTCACCCCAAAATGTAAGAACCATTTATCACCTCAAAAAAATATCGTGTGAACCCCTAATGATATCCATTATTCCTACACAAGAAAATATAATTCTTTCATGAATAAAATTTTCACATTTCAAACATCAGGGTTACACATACTAGAAAACATCTTCCAAAGTAATCTCATAATCAAAAAACACTTAATAGTTTTATTAATATAATCATCTTAAAATCTACCATAACTCTTGAATCCCTTATATATATACTTATTACTCATTCAACTTTCTTCATGATCCATTAACCCTTATTTTCCATTTATTTCATAATACTTCTTTCCTACAAACAAAATCATGAATATATCCTAAGATTCAATAATGTCAACACATCAACTAAAAATAATATATACATTTTATTGGTCATTGTAGTTTATTTCATCCTTAATTGTAATGACATTATTTATTGGTGAATATATATTTGTATGGTCCGTCTGATCTCATTCCCAAACCTTCTTCGTAGAAAATCTATTTGTGTAATGACCATGCACACCACATTTAAAACATTCAATTGATCCCTTAGAAAGAACTACTTTCACTTTATTAGAGTCAACTGGATGATTCTTTTTTCCATGGTAGGTTCTTTCTTTATAACATTTATTACCACATCTATAGAATCTTCCCATCCCTATGAAGCATTTTTAGGTGTTTCTTTCCACATCCTTGACACATATGTTTTGGAATATACTTACCTTTATGATTATTACCTGAACATTTGTAGGGATTTGTTTCTCACATTTATGATGCCTTATAAAAATCACCAAGGTTCAGGTGGTAAATATTTACTCTATATAGTTGGTTGAGAATAACCTCATGGGATTTCATGGAAGATCCCATTTTATTCAGATACTTCTTCAAAAAACCATCACAGTTTTCTTCACATCCATTGTTACATTAGTAGCTGTCAGATCCATCCATATTCTAAAACCAAAAATCTTAGTGTGATTATATCAATAAAATCATCATATAATATCTTATGAGGTGTGTAAACAATAAGCCATACTTATTCGTGCATTTTAAACTCATTCAATTTATCTAAAATAACTATGACTATTTATAATATGATAAACATTATGGTTATGTCACTTATGATTAAATGAAACCCTATCCCCTAATGTTATCTAAACTAACCTTTGATACCAAATATATGGTGCCATCCCTAAAACATTACTTAATCTTGAGTTAAATCAAGAATTTACATTGAGGATATTTTTAGGTTTTCATTTTTATATAATTAGTCCATAACTATTATGTTGAATCTAAAATATTACCATGTAGACACTTCTACTTAGTATCCATTTTGTTCATAAAATAAAAACTCTTCAAATAAAACAAGAATTAATTTTTTTGATATAAAACTTTTGAATTATTCCTTTGACTTACCCTTCCTTATACCCTGCTAAAACATTTTAAAAACATTGGATGAGTATAAAAAACTCAATAAGGGTTATAAAATAAAGAAAGAGAACATTATTCCATAAATCCATACAAAACATAATCCCTTTAACATACCTCAAGAAATCATTAGATTTATGAATATTACATAGAAAAAATAAATCATAAAGGTAACTTGTGGCATCTATAACATACTTACACTATATCTTTCACAGCTATGGAGGGTGTTATGTTTGGAATACCCATCATAGTATGTTCCCTAAATCTCTTAGGGTAAACAATAATGGTTACCTCTATCATCTTAACCAATGCATTGGAGAGCTATCTCAGAATCACCCGCCCCATGTTTATCATGGAATCACCCGTGTACATTTAAAATTCCCAACAACCATAAAATATTCATAACACATAAATGAAATATAACATTTCTACATTGAAATAACAAGATTTCAGTTCAATATATTGACATGATCAATAAATTATCAAAACCATTTTCAAATTAAAAATATATGAAAAGGTTGTATGTTATTTATTTTCCTTTTAAAAACACTACATCTTGGATAGGAAGAAAAATATCAAATAATGCTCACTGCGACAAAAAGGTCGTTGTCACCACGTATGTTAAAAAGAAACTGTCACTTTGTCATTTAGTAAAATGATACGTAGAAAAAATATTTCCTTTTAAAAAAGTTTGAATTCATAGGGGATTATAAATCATATAAAAGAAAGTACTGTAAGAATAACAATATACCTCAATGAATGAAGATTGAGATGAAGTCTCTTATGAAAATCCAATAGCCTAATGACGTCACATAAAAATTCAGAAAATGAGTTGATATGAGAAAATGGGTATCACATCACTTCCACATAAAATGTAAAGAATTAAGTATATATAAGAACTTATCTGAACATTTGAAAATTGAAATTTAAATACATAACATAAAATATTTCTTTGACAAAAAGAGGACGGTGAAAGGTTCCCTTACCTCAAGTCTGACTTGTCTCGTATGTTCTCTTTCCTTCCTGAATAATAAACTTAATTTAATTTCTACTTGATTCATAAACTTTTTAAATTTTATTATTCATTTTATATCTTTTATTTCCTTGCAATAAAAATCAGTTAATTACTAGTTTTCATATAGTACAATTTGTTGATGTTCGGAACTTGAGTAAAAAATAAACTTATTATAATTACAAATTATCAATGTGGTCAAAAGTCCATTATATCCAAATTTGTATTAATGATTTAAATATCATATGTATCTAGTATATATATTTAGATCAAGTATATATGTATTTATAATAGTCCATTAAATTTTTATATAAGAAAATGAAATGCACCGTTCATAGAGATGGTTAGTCGTACGTATGCATGAATGCTACTTTCATTTATTTAGTTTTAATTTTAATGGGATAAAAACTAAATGATAAATAGGTATAATATAATTAAATAAGAATATATACATTATATATGTTACATAATTTCATTAATTCTCTCCTTTATATGTTCTATGTATAGAGGGAACGAGTCAGGTCTCTTTCAGGGCGTGGTAGTCCGCACTTCCTCAAATGAAATTATCGTATTTATAAAACATTGAAAGCATAAAGTTAGGTTCTAAAATATAATTATAGAAACATATAGATAAAATAGATATCATATATATCATATATAATTACAGTTCAATCATAATGGACACCATGAGAGGTGGTAGAAAAATATTGAACAATCATCATTTCGTGAGGTAGTAGTTCGTTGTCAACAGAAATAGTACGAACTATACCCATTATATGTAGGTTTGTGTAAGGTTAGTTTTAATCCTTCTCATAAAAATAACCTAGTATTTTGAGGATATTATTTATTTTATTTAACCAATGAAAAATAATATAAAGGGAGTGAAGAAGTAGAATAATGGAAAGGAATTTTAGAGAAGATGCTGCATCTTAAAATGTGTAACTCCGTTTGATTTGAGCCAAAAGGATTCCTTGAATTTCCTTATTCCTAGGGGAATGCTTCTAAAATGAATAGGGAGATGTTTTTTTCTCCTTGTAGAAGAGTTTGGATGATCTAAAGATATTGAGATTTTTTTAATGGGTTATAGGTGGTGGCCTTTTATAAGAGAGAGGAGGGGCATTTTAAGAATGTTTGAAACTATTATTTTATTATAAAATGAAATTTGGATTAAAAATGTCCAAAAGTTATTGAATTATAATATAAGATGAATATAAGTCGAAATAAAATCATCAAATAAGAATTGGATAGTCTTTGGATAATTTTTTAATCCTTATCTTTTTTATTTAACCCTTTATTACTCTTAGCCTTTTATCAATCATTTAAGAGGTTGAGAATAAAAATTGTTACCAAAACAAGGAAAATATCAAAATAAAGATTTTTTAATAAACATTCAGAATTATGATAACTATTTGAATGAATAATAAAATTTTCAATTGGAAATTTAAAATATTTAATAAAATATTTTTTATTTTAAAATATGAATTATGTCAATTTTGGCACTATTCATACATGAATTTTGTAAATATACATTAAAAACTAATTCATTAGAACCAAATAAATAAAAAAATATAGAAATAACATCAAAATAACAATATTAAATTTATTTTAAAATTTATATTATAATTTTTTGAATCCTTTATTAATGATGCAATCACTGAATCACCATTGTGTCATAATAAAATTTATTTAATGTCTAAAAAATTTAAATAAACTACCATTATATATGATATATTTTTATATTTATAATTACTATTTATAGTCTAAATTATAACTAATATAAATTTATATAAAAATATTTTTACTAAAAGATATATGTTTACGTTACATTTTCCAAAAATTTAAATTAATTTTTATAAAATGTCAATTTCACTTAAAAGTGGCTCTTTGGGTTCCCAAAATCGACTCAATGATTTCCATGGTTGGAAATTAATTTGAAAATAGAGTTAAAACATGTGTTAGGGGAGTTTAATGTTTTTATAATATTATTTTGTTTACCCTTATTTGTCTAATTTATCCTTCAACCGTGGTAAATAAAATATTTACTGAAGTTATTATTAAACATGTCTAAAATTAAAAGTTAACTATTAAAAAAATTTGGACCCCCTGATTCCAAATATGGAATCAATTTTACATAACTCAAAACACATAAGTTACAGAGATTAATTTAAAATTAATTCTCATTTTCAAACCCAAAATGAGTGTTTTTATGAAGTAAAAACTACCAAAAGATTGACATGTGTTTATATCCAATTTCAAGGTGAAATTAAATTAAACGACCAAAATTGGATTATATTATAAAATTAAAATCTAACTAAACTTTAAAACCAATTTAAAGGACATAATAAACATATAAATAAATTATATTAAAAGGTGGTTTTGAATTAAAATGCAGTATTTTCACTATTCATCAAAAAATGAACTCTATCAAAAAAATAATTTTTTTTACCCAATGTAAATTTTTATGTCCCAATTCAAAATAATAATTTTATTTTTTCAATTGAAATATATAAATGTGACAAAAAGTATATTTTGAAAGGGTTTTCCATTAAAAAGTAGTAAATCAACCTTTTAAAGAATATTAGAGTATTTCATGCTTAAAATAAGATTCATTATTATTTAAGCCTCTAAAAATTATTGGATAAAAGTTAAAACATTTAACAAAAAAGTTTAATAAAATTTCAGTTAGTAATTTTCCATTCGGTTAATATAATGGTTTGGCATTAACTACCAAAATAATATTATTATATTATTTTTCGATATAACTCAATGTTTTGTGCGACATTTGATTTCAATGAAACTCGTTGTTGCATGTTGAGTACTCTATCGGTCATGACATACCATTGAAATTAAAATTAATATTTAATTTAAAAATATTAATAAATTTGGGAATGTCATATTCTTTATTTACCAAGGATGTTACAGTGATGGTTTGGTTTTGGAAGTAATTTTTATCCCTAGTTTTTCAGACAACTTGATGTGCTGGAATTTGTTGGAGAGATTATATAATGATTAGAACCACCCATATATGAAACAATTTATGAAGTATTATATATGTTACATCTTCCCCAGTTTCTTCATGATGATTCCCACATCATCTATTAGAGAAATAAAAATGTATAAGATTATTAAACCTTCAAGAAATGGAATTTCTATATTTAATACAATTAGAATAAGGTGTTGGGTGGGTGTGTTATTCCTTTGGTGCGTAACCAATAGTTAAATAATGTCTTTGAGGATATTACTATGAAACATGAGTCATATATACCTGCTTAATTTCTCATGTTATTTAATAATTTATTATTTAAATATGTTTTTAATGATCTTGTTGATGATGATTTATGAGATGTTAATCATATTTGGTGAGATGTGTTAGTGAGGTCCTTGTCTCTATT
Organism: Viscum album; assembly: GCA_963277665.1. Classification (NCBI taxonomy): domain Eukaryota; kingdom Viridiplantae; phylum Streptophyta; class Magnoliopsida; order Santalales; family Viscaceae; genus Viscum; species Viscum album. Next base: position 35,121,666 of record OY728163.1, read on the forward strand.
GGAGAGATATCTCTATTGAGAGATTATTTTTGAGAAGTATATGTTACAATCCATATCCACTGTTTCTTTATTATTTTTTTGTAATGTTTGGTTCTATCTAGATCCTTGAGAGGTACCTCACATGATGGTTTTTTATATCTTCCCTTCTTCCTTCTTATTGTGTATTATTTTATTTTTCAACGACGTTAATTGTTTGATAGTTTTTAATGTAATTTGTTAGACCCTTCTAGCCCAATTTTTGTTATTCTATTTTTTCTAATAGTTTTTAGGCAGAAAAGAGGCATTTTAGAAGTAATATATGAATTATAACCATCTTGGGGCCACCATGATGTATGGGAATTTTAATAGTAGTTTTCATTGTTGTAATGTTTTATTCATGTATGTCACAATTTTAGAGGCTTATAGAAGTGTTTTCTATTTTTCTATTACTTTTAAAATAATTGGTTTTCCATAAGTTGTCAAACCCAAGTGATTAATGAAGTTTTGTCTATAATTATTCTCCTATGAAAAAGGGGTGATGAACTATACCTTAGGAGATTGTGTTGTGTTTTATAGAGTCTTGGTGTCTATTTCATTTGGCATGATGATACCATGATCTATGCTACATATATTTTCTTGAGTGTGGTTGGTAGAGAGTATTTTCCCAATAAAATAATCACCACTAGAAATTCTAGTGAATCACATTTTCTATTCATGATAGTGTGTGATGTATAGTGTTCTGAGTCATGCATGAGGTAAGTTTAAATGATAAGTTGGGAACATCTATATCATGGTTTCTTATGTTGTGATGGTCCGGGTGGGTGAAAAAGTGGTCATTTTTCATGGTGTATGCAGTTGTGGATATCAAGGGCCTTAAGTGAATTTTTTTTAAAAAAAATATCCTGGGGTAAGGCGATTCAAACACTGGTATATGGATCTCTCTTTTGATTAGAAGAATAATGGGTGTTATGAGATCCACCATGTTTTTCTTTAGTAATTTATGGATTCGTTAATAAATAGATGTCATTCAACCTTTGGTTTAGATTTTTTTATTTTATTTCAAACCCAAGTGGACCCCTCTCAATCTAACCACTCTCCTGCTGCTTCATTTGAGTGTCTAAAAATATTGGATAACTAGATCAATGTTTATAAAACCAATTTACACTCTCCTACTCTTTTCTCCTCACATTTCTTTATTCCTTTCATTACCTGGTATCATGTGAGGAGGTTCCTCTATTTTTTATTTAGGTTCAATGAAAACCTGAAATACACTTTCTATTTTTTGAAAATAGTGAGATTTCTATTAGATTTTGGGGTGATTAATTCATTGATTATTCCATTATGATATGTGATTTCATTGAATATATGAATTGAGGTAGGAGATTTTTTACTTATATATTTATTCATGTGAAAGTGTGAATGTATAATTATTTGTCTCCTTAGGTGGAATTAGAAACAACCATAATCAATATAATGCTATTGGAAATTAAATAAGAAAAAACTAAAGAATTATTTTGTTGTGATATCATGTGATTTGTACTTTTTTGACATTACCCCAAGATTTTATAGAGAGTGTTTTTTATCTTTTTTACTTCAATTGTTAATGTTTAAAATGGTTTATTTTCATGAAACCAGATACAAAATATAAAACAGATGTGGGGTATTTATTAATTATGGTGGTATATGAATTGATTTTTATTATTTCCTGGAATATTATAAAATATGAAGTGATTCTGGGAGAATCATCATTTATATTTTAAATATGTTGATATACTTTGAATGAACATCATAATTATGATGAAATAATAAATTTTTATCTAGTTAATTCAAGACTATAATGAAATGATTTTTTATAAAAAACTGTTTAGGGTTGTGCATGAGAGTACTAGTTTGTTACAGGATTTTGTGCCTTCAATATATGGACTTAGTTTCCTATTGAAACTGACTAATGAAAATAATATTTTGTTTCCATGTATGTATAATCTTAGAGGGTAGAGCCTTTATGTAGTGGATTTAAATCAAATTACTGAGTTTTTATTTTCGAAATGGGTTGCATGACCAAGGATTCTGACAATATATAATGGTAGTGATATCAGGTTGGAATGTATTATTTGAAATGGTACTGCGGATGATAATACGTTTTTTGGAATAACTTTAGATATTAGATTTATTATTTGTAATGTTCTTTGAGATTTAATTTATTATATGGTTTATTGATACTATTTTTTTGTTACAAACCTCTTGGTGCTATTTGGTTCCAAGAACAATAAGTGAATCCTTGGTTCTAAGAGCTTAATGGGAGTGCTAAAGTACCAAGATATTTAATGGAAAATTTATTAAAATTGAACTCATGGGATTTAGTGTCTTTATGGAAGAAATTATTTATGATAAATCAAATATTACTAATAAAAGCATGGGTTGATTTTAATGAATGCTCAGAGAGAATGAGTATTAAATTAGGGAGTTTAATTATGTATTATTAAATAGTTTTTCTTGTAATGGATATGCTTTTTTAACTTTGGATTAATAATGATTTAAAAAACATTACAAATATATACATTCCAAAAGTAATTGATTAGTGATGAACCATTCTACCTGTGAGTATTGATTAGTTATAGACCATATCTATGGTAGTTGGGTGTCTTATGGGATGAAAACCATATATAATTCTAAATATAGGTTATTTATCTTTGTATGTTCCTCTTTTATATATCTTATATTTCTGATTTCATATACATCACAACCTAACACAATTAAGAAAATGACACCCAAATATTTTTCAAGTGTTTTCCCCAACATCCACGTTGGTGGGGGTTGAATGTATGACTACCCCCTTTACCCTACTATCTCTTTAGTTGTTTTATATTATGTGGGCATATCCATGTAGTAGTTGATTGATCTATCTGGTAGAGAATCACATGGTTTTTGTTGGTTCTTATTTTACTATACATTTATTTGTGTATTATAACAGATTAATTTTATAGAACATATTTTTATACAATGGGTAAATATTTTAGCTACTATTGGTATGTTTTATGTGAGGTGTAAAGGATTAAGGTATAAAATATAATAAATCAGATGTAGTGGGTTATGGAAAGAATACCTAATTAATGATGTGAAATTATGCTATAATGATGCGGTTTTTATGACCTGCAAGGGATATAATGTGAGATATAGTTGTGATATTTAAACATGTGGTGTAAAATAAATCATGGGAGGGATGAAAATTAGATATATTCCATTGGGTCATGAGAATTATCATTTGGGTTGGGAGTAGAAGAAAGGTAATTTCTTTTATATATATATCTATGTATGTGTTTATCATATGGATATTATATCTTGTATATGTATCTTTTTAATCATGTCATGGTAAATTTTTTAATAAATTTACATATTTTGGTGATGTTATAGTTTCATTTTTTATTCACTAGTATTTATTATACATGCTTCATGTTTTTCATGATAGTTTTAAATGGGCATATAACTAAATATACATTTATTAGTCAACCATTTATATATATATATGATACAAATTTTAGGTCCATGGGAGCAAGCTGGTGATCGATCTTTGTGTTACTATCTTGTAGAGTTGTTCAGGATCCCATGGAGCTCTTTCTCACTACCTATGATTTGGTTTTCGGTACTTATAGTAATTTTGGCACTATATTAAAGTAAATTCTGGTATGTGTATATCATCTAATATTATATAGTTTTTTTTTCGGTGGATTTCATTCTATTTTTGTTCCCATAAATTGTATATTGAGGAAAATGCCACCCATTTTGTGTGATTATACTCTTAAATATAAAGTCCACCATGTTCCATATTTTTGGTATCCTACATGCGTCAACTCCTTCCTTTCAATTTCATCCTATGATTGGTACCAATGGAGGAGTGATTGTGAAAAATAACTAACATTAAAATCCAATTTGTAAAGGTTTTCATGTAAGTCACCATTAACCGGAATTAAATCGTCATTTTGAAAAATAGTTCTCCCAGTACAGTCATGTCAAATATTAGGCACATTATGTATATATGATATTGAAAACTATCATGGAAACTAACCTCCAAACTTTTCTTAATGAATCCCTGATGATTATATTTGTATTTAGTGACCAAGAAACATGAATTGAGTCATGAAGTAGTCTGGATCAATTCCATTGGTGATATAGGCCAGGTTGTTACAAAATAATGTCATTGATCACTATCTTATAATGGTATTAGGAGTAGTGTAGAGACAAGACAATAATAAGTCAAGTAGTAACCAATAAATATTCCCTATCAAGGATAATAATTTATGAATCTTTAGTTACATTGAAAATATCCAGTTTCATTTAGTCTATTTTTGACTCGTATATATTTTTATTAGGTCATGTGAAACATGAGTAGGAATCAATATCCTAGCACTTATAGGGAACATGAAATTCTTGTTCTATAAAAATGTGTTTTTTTAGTATATTACTAAAAAATCATATGATTTTTTATATAATATTTTAATCTATTTTTTAAAAATATAAAATTCCACATTAATGTTAATTGAGAACCAAGGGAAAAACTATATATGATGATCAATCAACCAACTACGAAAATAATACTCATAAAATATACAAAAATAACATTACTAAATATGGTCCCCCTATAAACCAAATAGGATCACTCGGATAGATTACTGACCAATTATAGATCATGATAAAAATGTTCCCTAGAATGGGTTAGGTGAATATAGTTCACACATTGAGGGAATCTATATCAATAGCATACCCTTGGTCCTTGAGATCATTTTTGTTGAGAAGAACAATCAATTTGGATCATAATGTTCCCAATAATTTTTATTCCACTACCATCGTATACAAATCATTTCATAAAAACCAATTCTAAAGCATCACTATGAAAGAAAGAAACCAAATTCGAAGGAATTCTAGACATTTAGGTTAAGAAAACAACATAGAGGAAAACAATAAAATGGAAAAACATGAATTTTAAGAGGGAAGATACCAAAAAACAGAATTCCATCACTATCATTAAATAATCACCAATATAACTATTTCTCACAAAAAAGTATCAATATTGAGTAAGGTTGTTGTTAGAGAAAATGAACTATCATCATTTGAGAGATTACTTTAGATAATATAACCTCATAAATACTCAAAGAGTAGTTCTATATGATAGGTTGAGGAATAATAAAATTATTATAGTGATAAAAAAATAAATATAATGAGATATAAATATTTCCTAGGTATATAAAATGAAACCCAAAATTTGTTTCTAGAAACATAGCACAAACTTCCAAGAGAAAAACAGAATGATAAAAACCACATAAACCTAAACAATATAATTATATAATGAAACTCAATAGTATAACAGTCATAGAACCTCTACAAGAAAGGGAAACAACATAAAAGAAAAATACATCTTCGTCATTGTAAGGAAATGGTATAAAACCTGTACGGTATAGATGTACCATCACCAAAACATAATGGGATAACCAATGTTAGATCTAAAACAAAAATATTACATAATTTCCAATTTGGCCTTGAAATCTGAACCTAATCATGATCTAGAAGAATATAAATATGGGTGATGTGCCAAATGATGATCAATCTAGACAAAGCAACATAAAAGGGTAATTGAATTCCACCATGAACAAAGATTCCATGTCAAGAGAAAATATACAATACCAAGATAATACATTCAAAAAAATAGAAAAGTCCAAAGTTAGAGGGAGACAAAATATGAATAATTTTATGCCTAAAGTCTAAGAGAATCTAAATAAAAATTCAAAATTATCAGAACACTAAATCAAACTGAGAAGGAGGATAGGATAGTGTGGTGACATAGGTGTTTCTAAAGGACATACTTGTATATCCCATAATTTATATCCCTTCACTTAATAATTGACACACTATTAAAATATATTGTATTCTTTATTCTTTATTATTTATTATTATATTAACATAAAAATTTAATTTATTGCTTTATTATGTTTACTAACTAGATATAAAATATATGTTATAACTTATTTCACAAACAAATCTGCTTTATTAATAGATCACTATTTTGTTATTCTAAATTCAATATTTTGGTTCATGAATGGTTATCATAGTTTATAATGTATCAACACATGATGATCTTTAATAGGATCCTAATGATATGGATTCCATGCATTATTTTCAATTCCATCACCTACCCACCTTCTAAAACATAGGAATTGGAGTATTGGGTTGATCATATAAATAATGTATACTAGAGAACTAAGATTAAAATATAGTTTCATGTTAACTTATCCAACATTATATATAAAAGTTTTTAATGTTATTGTTGGGATTGAGTGACAACCTGAAACCCACACATCATAATCTTGCGAACAAAATAATGTTGTGTATTCTTTAAAAAAAATAAAACTGAAAATTAAACAATCCTTTACAAAACCACATATCTTTTCCCGTAAAGATTTTGGAGGATTAAGAATATTCCTTATAGAATATTAATGTTTACCAAAGTTATAGAATGCTTCATTTTGTTTACTTACTCTATTACCTTAATTTAAACCATTCACATTTGATTCATTTAATGACATTTTGGAAAATAAATTTAGAAACATATAGTGGGATAAAAATTTAGTAGTAAGTGTTTTTTAAACCCATAATTATTCTTTTATAAATTTTAATTTTTTAAAATATTTTAAAAAAATTTATATAATATATATATATATATATATATATATATATTATATATATTATATTCATTTTTAAAACATATAAATACTTCTCAAAACATTAATTTCAAAATGAACTACCATTGAATAAGCTTCAGATTTCTCATTATAAAATATTATATATATAATATCTTGTGTGGTTTAAAATTTTATTTAACGGTCCATATGAAATCCATGTGCCCACAAGTATAATCCTTATTAGGTAAACATCCTTTTGAGGGAATCAGATCACCTCATTCCTCGTCAAATCATTTCATACACAAGTGCATTGTTTTATTTAAGAAAATAATTTTTATCAGTTCATCCTTTCTCATTTTCAATTCATTAAAATGAATTAAACTTTCCAAAAAGTATTTGAATTTTATCAAAGTAAATACTAATATGATATCCTATATACCTTGATAATAAATAATATTTCATTTAACACTAAACGGTTTGGAGAAACCCAATATTTTATAATTTCAAAGGAAAAAATTAGATTGAAAATAAAATAAAATTAATTTTTTTACAAACGCATTAAATGTCAATGATATGTATAGTGAATTTCCATAAAAATTTTCATATTTGATGCACACCTGTCTTAGTGTATGGAAAAATAAGATTCATTTTCCTAATGTAGAATTGAGGCTGCCCGGGGTTGTCTCTCTTGAGGAACATCATAGTTGGTTCAACAACTATTTCTAATTCACACAATCTAATTATTATTTTTTATTATTTATGAATATAAAGGTTTTGAGGTTTTTAGAAGTCATAAAATTAAAATACTTCCATTAAAAATTAAAATCTAAATGTATATTAATATAGAATGAAATTAACAAATAAAATAATTGGTACTATGGTTAGAAATAACAACTTCATTTCTTATTTAGATGTTGTTTAAATATAATTAAATAATTCATTTGTTAAATCCTAAAAAATGAATAAATTTTATTTTATTTATTGAGTGCAGGATTTTAAATTTCCTTCAGCACACAAAAAAACCTCTTATAATAATATAATATTATAACACCACAACTGAGAATGTTATTCCTAAAAGACATGGCTTTACCGTATTCCATTTCAATGCTTATGGAAATCCAAACTCCACTATATGAAGTGTTTGAATATGATAATGGAGGGAAAAATAATGAATTAAATAAAAGGAATGGATTTTGAAATAGTGTTATCATGGATGACCACCTCACCCTTAAATACTTCCACATCCACGACAAATAGATTTAAAACATATTGAATTGACGCGCAATAACAAAGAACACAATGAACCCTCCTCAGGGCCAAACCTCAGGTAGGTCACTTCCAATTGAAAAGTGAATATAGATAATGGTGGAATTATTGAATATATAAGGATAATTATGGTTGTAAGATAAATAATTATGGAAGTAGAAAGGAAAATACTTTAATATAAATAATATGAATGTGTTACATAGGAAATGAAAACAAAAATAAAATAAAAAGAAATAAAAAACCCTAAATAATTCCAATAGTCCGATCCTCCCATTCTAAAAGATATATTTTTTAATAATCCATTTTCCTCTTATTGATATTCATAGAAGTGGTATTTTTGTGTAATAATGTACCATTAATTACATATGATCCATAATTGGTCTTTAACAGCTGAATTTTCAGTTACAGAATCTGTCTTTAAATTATTTATGTATGTAACCCCTATAAAATGGTTGAATTGGGGATATTTTTCTTCTTTAAATGTGTTCCATAATGTATCATAGATTCCCCACATAAATAAATTCATAATCAGAAACTATAAGAAGGATTTATGGAATAAATATTGAGATTTATAATTTTTAAGATTAGAATTCCAAAATTGTTCCTTCAATGTATAATGTCTAATGACCCCTTTATTTAGTAAAAAACTCCATTAAATTCTTATAATAAATGAATATATGTGTTCTATTTTAGATTAATTTTGAATAACCTAAATGTGATGGGTTTATGCATATTCATTCTTCCATTAAAGAGACGGGGTCCAAGTAATCTTCCTGAACAATTGTCCAACTTAGATGATTTTTTAGGCCTTATATTATTCGAATCCACTCTTGGCACTGAAGAAAAAGATGATGAAAATAAACATTGAAATCATAAAAATAATAATAACAAAAATTGGATTAATACATTAATAATTATTCCAAAAATTCCCTTATAATTAAAATGTATTAAATTCCCATAAATAAACACACTTCACATTTTCTCCCAAATCAGCTTGTAAATAAAAAATATATTAAATAATACCAAATTGATAAATTAGATGGATTTGAATAATATAAATACATATAAAAGTTATTAAAATATTACCTCTATTAATTTCACCACACATAAAACATTCTTGTCCTCAAACATAAAATATCAACATGGAACTTAGAGGACACTAATGTTACCAATATTCAAATTTCAAAGCAAAAAAATTAAATAACTTTTAATGTAAAATAAAAAAAATTCAATTCCACATAAAATATCAAATTAATTTTCCATTTTTCAATAAAAAATCAAATCATTAATTTTACTTTTCCCCTCTAAAAAATGATGGAACGTATCATTTCATTCTTTCAATCTTCTCAATTTATTCTTATTAAACATGTCATATCATTATTTACCTCACCTATGAATCCATTCCCTAATATATCATGATAAAATTTATGCATATTAAGACTCAAATATTGATTATCTGTTCCTTGTACATGTTATTGTAAATGAACTAATTTCTTCACTTTTTAAAGACAAAAGACATATAAAATCACGAGGACTTGCAATAAGGGTTAAACTGACACTAAGGCATAAGGTTTGTAGGATTTGATTCTTTAAAATTATGTCTTAATGAGGAGGATTATAAGTTAAGTTAAATGAATAATATCAAAAATAAAAGTGTAAATAAATTATCCCTATCAATGTAGAAACTCCCACTTCTCTCGATCATTAAAATCAAAGGTCATGAACAATGAAATAATAATGAATGATTTGAACCTTCTTGAAATTTTAACTATATTTATACTTTTTTTTAAAATAGTTCTGTTTTTATGTTTTTGAAATTTATTATTATAATTATCCTCAAATATACAACTCAATCACATATGATTCAAATCATCAGTCCTGTAATAATTATTTTTTCTACTCCTAAGTCACAACCCATTCTTTTAAAAAAACAAAAAGGGAAACATTTGAGTACATTTAATAAATAAAAAGATATTTTTATCACCCAAAATTATGACCCCTATATTTTCCATACGATTTAAATAATCCCTTCCACCATGATTTCATTCACCCCAAAACATCAACTTTAAAATATCATATAAATACCAAGAGTATAGATGGAATGGATAAACAATGGCATCAAACATGGATTATACTTATAATGGTCATTCATGGTCTCTATGGGATAAAAAAATATTTATTTAATGTTTTTATTTAAGGATAATGTATTTTTAAATGATGCCTCAATAATTTTAAAAGTTTTGTTTCAACGTTAATAGATTTGACAAGTTTTAACCGGGGTTCTGATAGGTGACATGTCCCCAGACCAGTAAATAAAAATGCTTAAGAATAAATAATAAGCACATGGTATAAAAATACTCTTATGAATGATAAATATGATTTTGGAAGATAAATCATGTAATGAATAATAATAAAAAATCAATTCATATGATTTATAGAAATTCAATGCATAAAAATGGAAGGGAAATTTCTTTTATGTGAGTCAACTAATTCCCTCAAATCACGAGTCCACATTTAAATATCCATGTTTATAATTAATAATTGAATTTTAAAATTTACTTATTCAATATCATTATATTTGATACATAAAAGATGGAATCATAGGATTCCTAAGAAGATCATGGATCATAGATAATCTAATTAAAGAATTATTTATTTGTGGCCTTGCAATTTCAACTTTATAGATCAAAACATGTTGTCATAAAAAATGTAAGGAGTATAAAAGATAAATATAAAAAGATAAATCCATTTTTAATAAATAATTGGTCCTCTTCCTCCAATGATTGGGGATTACTTCTACTATAATGATACTATAAAATAAAATTACTGAATTAATCACAAGGATCATGTAATTTAATATAAAAAATAAAATAACAACTGGGATGCATGTTGGAATAATCAATAAAATTAAATTGAAATTTATATTTATAACAATCATGTAAGGATAAATCATTGTATAATCCCCTAAGTGGGCGCTGAATTTTTCTACCTCCAGAAGATAGTTCCAGTTGTTATCCATAATCATATAGTGTTTGGGGCTTCCTGGATTTCCACCAACACATTGTTTTCTTCCCCTTTATCGCATCAACATTATTGGTGAGGAATGATCCATTGATAGAGTACACCAAATTCGCCACCATCACAATTAAGTAAAAATTGTATGGAATGGGTAGGATGAAGTATGTATCATCCTCCTTTGTTAGTACATGTTAAAATTATTCTTTTGTGTAAAATGGTTGCTCCCGATGTTATTTAAGGATTGCAGCTTTCATATTTGGTTCTTTAGGAAGAGCCACTTGGATCTCTTCATTTACTCCATTTGGTAAATGTTAAATTTGATCAGGGAGCACTAAATGTTCCTCAATAAGTGCATTTTAATTTTCATCATCTTCTTCTGGGGCATCATAAAAGTTAGTCAAATCTAAAAATTAAAAATTATTAGGAGTGATACTCAAATTAGTTTCAAAAAAATAAAAATAGATTAAATTCAAGAATGTGTCATCTCCCTCTGTTGGTTCATCTTGAATGACATCTTCAGTTGAAATCAGCTCACGGAGTTGAGAAATAGCAGATAGAGGTAGGTAGTTAGGCTCCATTAATTCATGGATCTCTTCAGAAAAATAAGAAAATAATAAGTGGTACTCTTCTTAGACCTTTTACACTAAATAAAATTCTATAATGTAATGGGAGAAATATATTAACTCCAAATCCATCGCATCAAAATTTTATTTTCAGTTTCCTCCCTTAGGATAGCTATGGATTCTTTGATTTCATGATCTCCATTAATTGATTTCCAAAATGACCTCACATGTATAACAATAATTGAAAAAACATTCAACATTGACATGAGTGAGTCCATAATTTATTCTAACACCCATGGGTAACTGTTACATGAATTGAAAAAATAGTTATTTGAAAATATCAAGGAAAAATATTTTTTCTAATTTTTTTTATCATTAAAATAGTAATTATTTTGAGGAAAAAATCTGCATTTCATATAATGATCAAAATAACTATTTATCTCCCCATCAATAGAGCATGTTTTGATGCACACCTTTTATAGTACTTCAAAAAAATAAAATTTATTTTTTAATGCATCATTGAGGATGACCAGGGTCATCCCACTTGAGGAGTTTTGTAGTTGGTTAAATCACAAATTCCAATTCACCTAAACTCATTGTTTTTATTTTTTATTATTTATTAAAATGATGTTTTTGGAGATTTGGGAAATATTGAAATTAAAATAATGTAATGAAAAATTAAAATCTAAATACTTGTTAATTTGGAATGAAATTATGGAAGAAATTCTTTGGTCCCTTGGTTAGATATAATAGGTTCATTTATTATTTATTTGTTATTTCAATCCAATTTGATAATTAATTTGGTGAAAACACATTTATGAATTTATTTTATTTTATTTGTTGAGTGTGTCATTTTAGAAGGATTTTATCACAGAAGACCTCATCTCGTCCCATAGTCAAAAAGGATAAAATCTCAATTGAAAATGTTGTTCATAAATGACCCGGCTCCACCATATTTAGTTTCAACTCTTATGGAAAATCCAAACCCACTATATGAAGGGTTTGACTAATAAAAGGGTGGTAATAATAATGAATTATATAAAATGAATGGATTTATAAATATTTTCATCAGGGATGTTCTCTACACCCGTTCAATACTCCCGCATTCACCAAAATTAGTTTTGAATCATTTTGAATTAATGCATAATAACAAACAACTTTGTGAAACCTCCATCAGGTCTAAGCCTCGAGTTAGATTATTTCAATTTAAAAGTGATTAGATATCATGATGGATATATGGAAGATATAATGATAATTATTGTTGGGGGAGAAACATGTATGGATGTACAAATGGAAACACTTTAATATAAATAAGATGAATGTGTTACATAGGAAACAAAATCTAAAATAAAATGAAAATAAATAAAATCCAATAAATCAAGGATATAGTCCAATCCTCCATATATGATTAATATATTTTTCAACCCAACATTGGAATATTATTTATTTTAATTTATGTGGAATTCAGTTTCATAATGGACCATTAATGACTTAGGAGCCATAATCGGTCTTCAATTGTTGAATTTTCAGTTACAGATTATTTATTCACCATGTTTTCACATGGAAACCCTATAAAAGAATAGAATTTGGGACATGTTTATTAATAAAGTTTTTCCATATTGAATCTTCCATAAAACCTAAATAAATATACATTATTGGCCATATGAAGAATGATTTATGGAAGAAATACTAAGATTGATTTTTTGTGGATGAGAATTCTAGAATTCTTCATTCAATGTAGATGTCCATTGAACCAATTAATGAGTGAAAAAAACAAAAAACATTTATTTTATAAATTCTCTTATGTGTACACATTAATATAAATATCGAATCACTTCAATTGGAAGTTTTTATGACGATTTATTCTTCTATTATAGAGGTGGGGTTAATGGTGTGCGCTCAAATAATTGGCCAGCATGACTGATTTATTTAGGCCACATGGTGTATGAATATTATCTTTGTTTTGAAGAAAATATTAAGAAAATAAATATAGTAATACTAAAAAAATAAATCAAATTGGATTATGATTTTGAAATTGGGCCCAAAATACCCTTGTGATTAAAATCTCTTAAATTTTTAGATTTAATAAATATTCACATTTTTTTCAAAAACAACCAATAAATTAAAATCTGTTATAGATAATATCAAATTTATAATTATAAGTATTTACATAATTTAAATACATATAAAACGTGGGAAAATATTATATCTATCAATATGTAACATTAATAAATTATAAAATTCAATTTACACATAAACTGATAGTTTTAATATTACAAAACACCTTTTATATTCTTGAAATATTATTAAGCAGTATAAATAATAATAATAATAATAATAATAATACTCTTGAATATAATTTTGAAACAAAATTTTAATTTAATAAAATGGAATTTATGAAAAATAATAGATTCAAATAAATCTATTTTTTACAAAAAACGTTTCATTGAATTTTAATGGATAATAAATATATATGATTTTAAAAAATAATCTCATACATATATTTTGAAAATAATATCTTATATTAATATAAATCTGAAAATAACCCATTTACATAATGGGTTCTTTAAATAATTGAAGCTATATTCCCTTATAATGAAATGTTGGCTTCGAAGAATAATGGAAATGGAAACTAAAATAAAGGATGAGAAATAAATCACTCTAAAAAAATCAAAATCATCTTTTTAATATAGGGGATTTGAGAATAGTTAATTATAATTAAATATAAATTTAAAAATTCAAATCCCATACAACAATTTGTAGATAAATAGTTTTTATTCCATGGAAAATTACACACTTCCTCTCACTAGAAACCCACAATAACTCTCCCACTCTCACACTTCTACTAAACTATAAATATCAGGTCTTAAAATTGATATATTTAGTAATTTATTCACGGTGTACAATGAATGTTAAAATGAAAATTGAGGGAGATCATGATTTTCTAAATCATGTAGTTTTGGGACGTGAATTTATAAGAATGATGAATTACAGGTTTAGATATTGATATGAGATATATATATATTTGTATACTCATTAGACACAACTAGGGTGAAGATGAAAAGGTGGGATTTATATTTGATTAAAAAATAATATCAATGGATTCTCCATTTAAAGAAAAAGACACGGATGAAATCAAGTTGGGCCTTATATATTATTGATGTTGAAGATAGTAGGGGAGAGAAGAAAAATGACAGTTCCAAGGGTTTGTTGGGTTTATTAAAGGAAGGTAATGACCTCATAATGATCAATATGAAATTGTTGATTTGATAAATTGGTTATGATTTAAGCCATTGTTTTCAAATAGTTTAATATTAATGGGAGAGACCGTATACCACATCAGTATTTTGGCCAGTTTCCGATTGATAAATAAATGTTCTTATGCATTCAGACACTCAAACATGGACTAAAGGTCATCTCCCATATATATATCACACACACCCTGTATGGTTCACGACACGGGGTCCATTAGTCAGCTTTACACGCCTCTAGATGCACCACACTCCTTGTGGGTGTCATGCCCAACATATGTATGTTTATACCTGGTATGCCTATCACTCATTGGTCCCTCCCAGCCACCATGTAGGCTATGTAGGGGTTGATCCTACCAAATATTTGAGACAAAAGGGTCCCACATATGTGTTTAGGGTCCCTTTAATTTCTAGAAAAGTTGTCCCATATTTTTTTATGTGTTATTTTAAAAATTATTTATTTTTAAAATTATTTATTTTTAAAATTCCAAAAATACAACTGAAATTAATATAAAAAGAAAATATTATCTTTATTCTTTCAAACACACATATATATATATACACTCATACATCCCTTTCGGTTTTATTTCATATTTTCTATTATTATCATATGTTACTAATATATTACTCCATTATATAATTTATTAATATTAATAATAAATATTAAATACTAAAAATAAAGTATTTTATTTTTCTAATAAACTAAGTCAAATATTTATTTTAAATTATTTTATAATATTATGAAAATAATATTTCATTTAAAATTAATATATGTATATTAATATTGAAAAAATTATATTTAAAAATAAATTAATTTCTAATTATTAATAAAACATTATTTCTTAAACAACATTATTAACAATAATTTCATTTAGAATAATAATTTATTGAGTTAAAATTATTTTTCAATTCACAACTCATGTAAATATACTAGGGATAATGTATTTTCAATAAATTTTACTTCATATTTTTCATTAAAAAAATATTTAATGAAAAAAATATAATTAATATTTTTTAAAAATTTAAATATTTTTACATAGTCTATATTTAAAAAATCTTTTGATAAAATATTTTAATTTCATAGAAGATTTAAAAATTAATTGGCATATTTAAATTAAAATATAATCAACTCTATAAATATTTGTTAAAGTGAAATTATTCTTAATGTTTATGTGTTGATACACCCCCCTCCTTAATTGATTTATGCCCTCAATAATCATTCATCATTTATAATGAAATTCTGAAATATTCATCATCATAATTAAGAAAAACTAGAACTTATATATTATTAAGGATATTTAATTACCTATAAGTTCTAAATAATATTCTCTCTCTTAGATTTTTTCACTCAAATGAAATTTACTAATATCCAATGATTTATAAACTATTATATAACATTGTGATAACCCAAGAATTCTTCTTCTGGACCCGATTCTAAAAACTTTCTACGTATTTTTATTTTTATTAAATATTAATGAAAAATACATAGCCCTTTACACATTCAATGATCTTTTACCATTTAGGTTTTAGAGGATTAGAGAAGTTCCTTACATAATATCATATTTTTTAAAACAAATACAAAAAAACTAATTGTATTTACTCATTGCAGTACATTAATTAAAACCATTCACCTTTAATTATATTAAGGAACCTCATAAAAATCATTTTGAAATCATAGTGTGAGAATAAAATTTCATAGTAAGGGTTTTTAAAACCATTAAAATTTATTTTTTAAATTCCAATAGTAATGAAAATATTTAAACATTTTATATAAAATATATAATAGTTGATATAGTGTATAATTTTTAAAACATATAAATATTTCTCAAAAACATAAATTTAAAAAATAAATACCTTTAGATAATCTATGTATTTCTTAATATAATATCCTATTTCAATAATAACTTTTATGTATTAAAAAGATATATGTTAGACAAAAATAAATCCATGAGGTCACATGTAGTATTTATATTAGGATAGAGTTCTCTTTAGGCCAAGGTATCACCCAATTCTTTATTAACTCATCAAATAGTCAAGTGTCATGTTTTATTTAATGAAAATATTTTTTATTGTATCTTCCATTCTCATTTAAAATACAATAAAAAAAATAAAAAATCCTAAACATATATTATTTTTTTCAAATATAAAAATATTTTTATATCCCTTATACATTAACCACAGATAATTTTTTATAAAACACTTTTTATTTTGGATAAATACAAGATTTTATAAATTTAATTGTAGAATTTGAACACGCATTAAAATTAAATTAAACATGAAATATTTTATACAAATTCATTGAATGTCAAATATCTGAATAGTTCTTGGTCATACCTATATGCATATCTAAGATTCATAAATTTTAAAATACAATTAACAAATTAAATGATAGTTTTTATATTACGAAACAAATTTTAAATCCTTGAAATATCTTTGTAGAGGATAAATAATAATAATCATCATCTTGAATATAAGTTCAAAAAAAATTATAATTTGACATAAGTGAATTTAAGAAATATAATATATCTAATCAAATATAAATTTCAAAAAAAAAATTGGATCTAATTGTTTATAATTTTAAAGAATAATAATTATATTTTATTTAGAAAATAATCCCACACCAAAATATAGATTTCTTATATAATCCCTTACATAAATATACATTTTAAAATAACATATTTACATAACTTTTATTTATAATATTCTAATTAAGATTCCGTTATAATGAAATGGTGCTTTTGAACGTACTTTAAAAACGGGTTCTAAAACAGAAGTTGAGAAATAAATCACTCTTATAGAGTCAAAATCATCTTTTTAAAATAGGGGTTCTAAAAATATTCATTTCTCCTTAAATATAAATTTATAAAAACAAATATCTAACCTCATCATTAAGCATAATTACTCTTATTCTATGGAACATTACTCTATCCATCTCACTAGGATCTTACAACAACTCTCTCTCTCTGACTCTTTTTCTAATCATGAATGACCATGTCTATACAAATTCAGATCCCCAAAATTGTTGTTTCTTTAGTATATTATTATTTCACTATATATATAAATAATATTTGATAATTTTATACTATATAAAATTAACCTATATAAATATATAAATCATCATTGTATATAGAAAATGAAATAAAACCAAATCGAGGGAGATCTTGATTCTCCAAATCACATGGTTCAACTATATGGATTTTTACAAAATTCAGTGCATGTGTTTAAGTACTCATAGGAAATTTATATATTTATACTATTATTTGACATGTCTATAGTGAATAGTAAAAAGAGGAATCTAGAATCCATTCAGAAATAATATCAATGGGTTCAATATAGAATGAAAAAGATAAAGATAGAATCATGTTTATCTATATATAGTTTGTCGAGGTCAGGGACAACAACATGAGGGTAGGAAAATGATATTGTCTAGGGTTTTCTTGGATGAATTAGGGAATAATTTCTCCTATTAAAGATCAAATTACTATCAATTATTTGATTAAATGGTTGTGATTTAATCGAATGTATTAATGAGAGTGAATAGTAATTGGGAGACTGCATCCCACATCAATCTTTTGTCTAGATTTAGATCTCTTAATATGTTAATCTATGTCATCTTCTGCTCATCCATTACAATGAGATCACCTCCTGGATACACCTCACCCACACCCCTCATGAGCCATGACATGTGGCCCATAGGGCACCCATCCATACCATTGGGCTCAACATGCACCTTGTGGGTTTTATGCTCAACCGATGAAGGCTAATACGTAACCCTCCCATTTTTCAATGGACCCTACCATCCTCCATGCGTGCTAGCCAGTGGATGGCCTCTCTAGGTGGTCGAAGGATTTGGGTCCCACATATAATTTGACGGGACCCCTTGGTGGGCTTACATAATTGGCCCAAAAGTTATTAATAGGATTTAATAAAAAAATTATTTATTTAGAAAAAAAATAAAATACAACCATCATTAATATACCAAGTCCGAATTATTTTCATTTCCTCTAATATACATATATATATATATATGTGTGTGTGTGTGTGTGTGTGTGTCTGTATATATATTATAAGACTTCCCATTCTATTTTATTTCAGTTTTTCAATTTTTATATTAGGTTACATATATATTACTACTTAATATAAAGTTTTAATATTAATTAACAATATAAAATAATACTAATGAAATATATTATTCACTACTCCACTAAGTCTTAAAATTATTAAAAATTTTAATGTTATTAAAAATAATAGTTCATTAAAACAAAAAATAATTATACTAATTTTGAAAAATTAATATTTTCATACTAAAATAAATGTATTTATAATTATTAAACACTTATTGACTAAAAATTATTAGTAATAATAATGCAATATAGCATAAAAAGTTACTAACTAAAAATTATTTTTAAATCTAATATTTTACTAAAATATTAGCGAAAATATATTTTCATTTAAATAGAATTAATATTTCTCAATAGTAGTAGTATTTCATGAAAAATAAAAAATTAATATTATTTTATAATTTAAATATTTTTACTTAATCTACAATTAAGACTTTCTTTGATAAAATATCATAATTTCAAGAAAGATTAAAATATTACACGGCTCATTTAAAATATAAAATAATTCATTTACTAAATATTTATTAATAATAAATATTCTTAATTTTTTTGGAAGTTTCATATTGTGTTTTTGTTGTATAGAAGGATTATGGTATCTCTTAAATTAATTTTTAGTAATTATTTAATAAAACATTGTATCCATATACTATTCACTATGTTCAGTATTTGGAATTTAAAGATCTTAATTGGGGAATAATATTAATGAATGATAATGTCATTAATTGACTTATATGAAATGATTTTCCCCATACACTAATAGAGGTTAAGATTTAAATTCCAAGATGTTCATCGTGTGGTAAAGTGTAATTTTATAGACATAAGTCTTTATATTTAAGATTTTAATATTGTCTAAAAATATGAATAAATAAGTACTAAATGAGACTAGTTTGCAAATGTGTATTGAAGAAGGCTATTCACTCTTGAGTCAGAGCACGGGTGAATCATCTGTTTTGTTGGTAAAATATATATGTGGATCTCCCATATGATAGGAAAAAATGGTACAATAGTTTGATTATGGGGGATTTGATGTCTGTACATAATTCCTAATGGGTTTAGAATTCATTCATATCTTCCATATGAACTCCCAACAGTTCCCACATCCATAACTAATTATAGAACTTATTTACAAAGTTATGTGGTCAATTGGTGTTTCGTACCCAATGGAACATAGGAATTCTCAATGGTTGATAATATGGGAGGTTAGGATGATCATTGAGATCTGATAGGATTTTTTTCAAATCTATTTATCTCTTATAGGTTTAAGATATGATTTATAATCTCATATAAATCCTAATCTGGGACTAGTTACCATATATAATGATCAAGTGTTAAACACTTTCATGTTCAAAAGAGTTCTACTAATGAGAACATATATATGTTTATGATGTTTTCAATCCATTTCCCATTAATGGGTTGTTTTTTCGGTTGAATCCCTATAACAGGGAACTCCAGAGTTCGTTGCCTTCTTAGGAGGTGATTAATATTTCAACTATGTGATTGATCAATTAAACAGTGTCCTACGTATCCTAAATATAACTAGAATAAAAACTCAAATAGATCATTAAACCTGTGTATTCTAACATCAAATGGAAAGAACATATATAAGGGAACTTAGGAACCAAAAATTTAGATTGAGCCTCAGGGAATTATTCTATGTGTCCTGGTTATAGATAGAGTTAGAGTCATCATAATCCGATCCCTTCCTTGGGATATTCCTTGGGGTAGAGGCCCTTGTTGGGGGCTATCATATCATGTCACTAATCGAGGAATAAAAACTGAGGTTTCCCAAGATGGAAGAGATAAATGATGGAAATGATTAGATCATTGTATTTCCCTAAGCAAGAGTGAGGCAGTCATTGTGTGAGAAACAAGAAATATATAGTAATTAGTATCACTACATACATATGTAATAATTAGGTGTTGGGACAACCCTATTAATGTCTAATATGGATATTGGGCCTTAGGAAGGAATCTAACGTATTGCATTTTTAAAATGAATATAGGTCTCCGATAGTTTAGTTTCCTTTTCGATCTCCTAGGGGATGACGAAAAATAATCATCTCATGGGAGTGATTGGGTTATTATGTTTGTAATGTAAGGTATATAGAGAGACTCACACCAAGGTGGATTCCCATATGTGATCGGGCCTTACAAAGGCACCCACCATATCATGTTTATCGTAGGAGTCAGTGTTCTCAATGTTTAGTTTGTTTGGAGATTATGTAATAAAGTGGACCTAATATAAGTTAGTCATATAACTCCACTAATCAAGGATTACACACTATAGATCCCATCTAAATACAATGGTGGATAAGGAATAATGATCAACCCATCAGAGAGATTGGTTCTCGATTTTTGGAAGGTTAGAGATATGTTGGGATAGACAATAAAGAGGATTCCCATTTAGGATCCTTCCTTAATAAGGCGCCCTATATATCCGGGTTATAGTAGGAATTAGAGTTATAATAGTTTATTTTCCTTCTCAATCCATTGGTATTGAGGTAGCATGAACATCTAATGATAGTTATTGATTCCTTACGGTTGGAATGACAGAGACATGGTGGAACATACATTGTGATGGATTCCCATTTTAGCTTGGGCCATAGGAAGACATCCTATTTATCCTAAGAATGGAAGGAATCAGAGTTCTTTTAGTTTAGTTCGATCATGGATCATGCAATAATTTATCCCTAATACGGGAGAAGTCATAACATTCCACTCATCAAGGATTATACAATTAGGATTCCCTTACTAGTGAAGATTCATGATGTGAATGATATGACCATTGAAAATCACTATGCCCATGTGATTCATGCTCGGTATGAGAAAAAAGGGATAAAATGTAATTAGTCTCACTACAGTTGGATGGGGGAATTATGTGCTAAGGAAGAACATTGGATTCGTAATATGGTTCTTGGGACTGAGGAAGATATCCTATGTATCCTACGTTTGAATGGAATTAGAGTCATCATAGTTCTATTGATCGAGGCTTACACACTAAGGTTTCCCTCACAATATGCTGATAGATGAGAAATAATAATAATCCAAAGGGAGATATTGGGTACATATGGTTCTAAAAGTGGATAAATTGAGTGACTATCACAAAATTATATTCCCATTTGAGCTCGAGCCTAAATAAGGTATCCAATGTATTCGAGTTATGGAAGGACTCATAGGTATCATAGTTAAGTTTTCTTCTCGTTACATTGGTGGATGAGGAAGTAAGATCAGCCCATGGGAGTGATTGGGTCCCAATGGTTGGAATGTTGGAGACATCACAAGACATACACTATGGTGGATTCCCATTCGAGATCTAAACTTTGGAAGGCATCCTACGTATCCTGGTTATGGAAGGAGTCTGAATTCTCTTAGATCAGTTCGATTGGGGATTACACAATGAGGTTTCACTAATATATCCATTAAAAATTTTTGTCATGTCCTTGGATAACTTCTTTACACTTTTTGATTATCTTCTTGACATTTTCTGATTATATAGCTGATATTTATGAGAATTCCTTCACAATAACTAGTAACTTACGAGGCGTTCCTAAAGATAATCACATGATCTATCGAACATGCCCTGAGGATTTAAGATATTCCAAATTACATTTCTGAATACCATTTCTTGATCAAGGTTAAAAAATCTTGAGGGTGTCTCATGAGCTACATTAATTGTCTGAAATATGTCACATGATCAAGGTTGACATTTCTGTAATACATCACATGGACTATGATGAAAAGTCTGGATGATGCCACAAGTCCCAAGATGATATGTATGTAGGATGTTGAATGTCCCATACTAACATATCTAGAGGGTTCCTCATGACCTAGCTAACATTTCCAAATAATGTTACATTACCTGGTTGACTTTTCTATAGGAAATGGCCTGATCCAGGGTGACATGTCCAATGGATGTCACATGATCTGGGCTAGCATTTCTTGGTTTCAATGTGATATCTAGCTAACTTGGCCTGGTTTCTTGACATGACCTGGGTGACATGTCTAGAGGACAACATAAGATTTAGCTAGTAGAAATATAGGACATCAAAAGAATTAGGTGGTATGCTCAGAGGGTGTCATGTGAATTTCTTTGATGTGTTCATAGGACATCATGTGATTCATATAATATGTTGAGGATCAACGAATCTATCATCACATAGGTATTCCATATTTTTATAGTCATTTATTCCATCTTTTATTTACTATTTTACTTATATTTTTTCGAGGTTAGATTTTTTTTGGCTTTTGAAATACCCAACTTAAATGAGGAATTTACTTAGAATAAATTGGAACACATTCTATAATTCCATTACATGATCTATAGTGATCACACTATTTTCATATGTATTATTTTGGATCCCTTAGTTTGTTATGCAGATTTTACATGGTGGAATACCTTTTCAATGATGTAATTGTATGATATGAGAAGTCTTCTCTTTTTCTCTCATGTGGGATTGATTGATGGATGCATATTTTATTGAGTGGGAGGGTTTTATAAGCCTCTACACCCTGGTTGTAGGCCAACTTGCATGGTGCATATATCATTTATTTTCAATGGAGTTGGTGGAGGGTTTTTATGTTATAAACATTGGGAAATACTGATTTAGGTCATCCATGGAGCCTAATGTTTTTTTAAAAACTATATGAATGTCCCTTCAGTGCCCTATTTATTGTTCATCGATTGATCCGAGGGATTTTTCAAAACCCTGTGGATACACCAATAAGTTTTTACTGGTTTAGGATGACATGTATAAGTGTCTTCAAAATATAAGGATTCCCATGGAATGGATTTCTCTTGATTGTGAAGGACTTGAGAGGGGTTCTCTATGAGACAAAGGTGTCTTGTATATGGTCATTCGTGATACCAAAATAAGTTTCCAATAGGGATTCTGTGGGATCCTAATGACATGTCAAGGGAGGATTTGTGGGATCATCGGTTGTATTGCAGG
The DNA here is from genome assembly GCA_963277665.1 of Viscum album. Classification (NCBI taxonomy): domain Eukaryota; kingdom Viridiplantae; phylum Streptophyta; class Magnoliopsida; order Santalales; family Viscaceae; genus Viscum; species Viscum album. The sequence continues at coordinate 35,145,484 of OY728163.1, forward strand.
GTGCTTAAACCCTTTAAAAATAAATTTAATGTACCATTTCTCCTTAAGAAGATCCCATATTTCATTCATTATTTTACAAGTGTAGGAGATCTTGCACGACTATGTGAGTATTATTTAAGATAATTTCTCATCTTCTCTACAATTCATCACATGAAAAATATGGGTCTTTTGATGATTCGGGATCATTTTCATGGAAAACCATTCAATTTGTGTATGTAGCTAAAGGGCCTGAAAAAAATTAATTGGACATGTCTGAAACCCTTTAGATGATATGGGTGACACATCAATAGGTTCTCACATGACGTGGTCGACATACCTCTAGGTATATTCTTGTTATTGAGAATATAATGAGAATATATCATCAATATTAATGACCAAAAAATGATTCCTATATTTTCATATTTTTATATATTATTTTAATAAGATTTTTGGATGTTCTAAGGTGCCTATTGGTTGACAAGTCATATTAATCGAAGGAAATAATCTATAATTCTCCAAATGTTCTGTAAATATCATGGATTCCATTTCAAGAAAAAGTTAGTTTTTCAATGGGTATTTATGTAATCATAATAAGAACAAGAGTTGTGAATGACTTATTAAGATGACCTTTTGAAGGTCATGCGATCACATGACCTTTTAAATGTTACAAGATCTGTGTTTTCTAGAAACCATATCTTCCTACGATTTGTATAGAAAATCATACCCATTCTTTGAGTACTTCTTTCCTTTTAGATTATCCAATTCACATTTTGTGGACTTCAACAAATACCCCCCCCTTCACGAGTAATGTTTGTAGGGATAAGGGCTCAGTCATGTGGAACGAAAATATTCACCTGAGCCTTTAGGTATGTCACCAATCGAAGTCCTAGACAACATTTGGTCTGAAAAAAAACTACTATTATAGAGATATTGTTTAGGGTATTCTATCTCATAAATCTTTTCATGGTAGATAGGTTATTTTAGATCAGACCATCTGTTGCTGTATTTTAGGGTGTTTTAGCATAATCCTAAAGTGACTATAGTTTAGGGTCATTTATCTTGGAAGTTCTATAGCTAATAATATAGCATTTACAATGTATCATTCTCCCTAAAGTTTAATTTCATGTCGTTAGGAAATATTCTGAGAAATTTAATGTAATGCAGTAAGGAAACAATATGTTGTGTTATTTAATGTCATACTACCAGGACCTCAAAAACATTGTATTTTATTATTGTTATTTATGAATATCATTTGTGAATATTGAATAAGTTACAGAAATTCTAGGTTTGACCCAATCCACTTAGAGGTGATGAGTTCTTCTATGGTGTTGTTAGGGCTCATGATTATTTGAGTTCCTTTTCTGCAAGTAGGTGATGCCTCTGGTTGTCAGGTTAAATCCATTATGCATTGATTGGATGGTCAATAAAAAGGTTTCCCCACTCTTCTCTAAGGGTTATAGAATATGTATGAGCATAATATTGGATGCGGGTGAAATAATAGGGATGATAGGTCCACCATTATAGTTATAATATGGGTGATGTAATTTATTAACCAAAATATTGAGTTGGGAAACATTGAATGGTGCCAAAATGATGGGGATGACCCTTAACACCTTGCGGTGCCGAGCTACAACATAGTGTTACTAAGGCTCATGATTATTATAGTTCCTTTCCTGGAAGGATGAAATTACATAGGTTTGTTGGTCAAAGCCCTTATGCATTGACAGAATGGTCAAAAAATGGTTTTCAAACTCTTTTCTGAGGGATGTGAAATATATATGAAGATTCGAACATGTAGGAAATGAAGTTCGATATAGAGGGAATGATATCCAAAAAGGGTATTATGGTAATGTGGAATCTTATATATTAACTGGAATGCTTTATCGCTACTCCCTTTGGTTTTGAGTCATGGGTTGTGGGCCATCAAAAGCTTTGGAAATAGGGTGTCACATTTCTATTTTGAGAAAGGTAACAAAACATGGTAATATAACATTGATGATGTCAAATATTATTGAATAGTATATTTATAGGGATTGTAAATCATGGGAAAAAGTGCTCAAGTCATGAAGTTTATGTGGTAAATTAATACAAAAGATGGCCTATAACACCCTAAGATGATGAGTTTGATCATAGTTATGTCAGCCTTTCAAAAGTCCAAAATCCCTTCATAGGGGTATGATGTCTCTAATTTGTAGGTCCAAGACCCTATGCATCAATCACATGGTCAAATATATATATATATATATATACACACACACACACACACACATAGATTCCATTCCAAGGTCCATGAAAGGATTGCGATGTTATGGGGTGTTCATATAATGAAGTGTGATTTCTAGAAAACCTAATATTAAAGAAGGGTACAATCACCCAAATGGTTGTTTCACCATATAGAGAATATTATTTCATGGTGAAGAGTTGTGAACAATTACTTTTCTAAATTTTTCATGGATTAGGGCTCCAAGGAACAATGATCAACTTCTACTTGGGCTATAAAGAGGTCTCAAGGAGCATTATGACTCATTTATTTTCAACCTAGTTTTTCTAAAACACTGGAGATTAATAGTTTAGTGAGTAACGACTTGAATATTACTCCATCATCCCTTTGAAAATTTTCAACCATACATATTTTTTGTCTCTTTCTATAGGAGTTTACTGTCTTTAGATTCATACATTAAAATACTAGAGTTTGAGGTCATACAACTTCGACCAAAGTGTACGAAGTTTAAGTCCATGATGAATATGAATATTGAATGAGTGGAATGATACAAATAATAAGAATTAGGATCCCCCAGGATTAGACTTCTTGAAAATCTTTATGAGTTGGAAAATATTATATCGTCAATTATTGCTCGAAGTACTACATCCTTGAGAAATTATATGGATAAATAATTTTGGGGATGACCCTGAACATTGTAAGGTGCTAGGTTCTAATGATGTGACGTTAGGCTCACAAAGATTTAAAATACTTTCCAATAATTCCATGATTTATTTGGTTGTTAGGTCTATTCCCTTATGCATCGATATCATGGTCAAAAAGAGATGTCTCTTTTCCATTCTAATGTCCATTAAAGTATATGACTGCCTAATACACTCAAGATATGAATTATGATTTATAGGCGAAGGGTATTAAAATATAGAAGATGCAACTTGTACTCTGGTTTATTGGGGTAAGGATTTTGTGGTCCTTTGATAAGTATTGATGACGGGTGCTGGCTTTTATATTTTAACATCATGTATTTGGAACATGTTTGTTTTGAATCATTAATGTCATGTGACCAAGACATTTTGTGTGTATTTTATCATCCTGTGGTGAGGTACTTCGATGAGTAGGTATGTAAAATATACTTTTAAGAGTGTATTTGTATCATTTATAATTTATTTTTCAAACCATGTTTGTAAATATAGGAATAACTATGTATCTTATTATGTCATTAATCAATCCACAAAAAGTTCTTGTGTACATGTTACCTAAATAGTTCTAACTCGTATGTCAGGATGGAGGGACTTTTTTTATCATCACAATAACCAAGAATTGTAGATCTGGGTGTCACTGTATATACTATTGTAATTGGAATCAAGCCACACATAGTCCTTGATTGGGAAACTCTATATAGGTGTGACCCATATGTAGTGGGGGGAATGTTTTCCCATTGATTGTTGTAGTTGGGCCAATTATTGAAGATATGAATGTCACTATGTATCATGTGATGAAAAGAATCAATAAACATGTTGTTCTTGATAAGCAACATAGTTTACTACCATACACTATGGAAAAAGGCTCCCTGAAGTAAAAATGTAGTATTGATACGAGGACTATGAAATGAAGTTTGGGTTTCCCTATGTATATTATGATGACATGAATCAATCCAAACTTATTTAATATATGTAGGTGTGGTGGTAGTCTAATAAAAGGATAGTGGTCCTCTAGAGAGAATTCAATAGTGATTCATAGTTTAATGTAATGCAAGACACATCAACCTTGATGTTTAAAATCATATATAGGGGACTCATCATGTTCCTTTTTAGGTCATTCATTTAAGAATATATGACCTTTACGTTAGCTGGTATTCCTCAATCATGTAGGCAATCCCTTAGAAAAGTTATTAATCCCACTTATTCCATACTTGGTGTGTCAAAAAATAAATGAAAATGGATCCTTCCATGACATTGAGGAAATTAGAGATGGAAGGAGGAATTTTGTATCACGTGGTGGATAGGACAACATATAGGATCTATGCAACCCTGTATATCTCATTAAAATGATAATCAACTCATACATAGTAATGTAGAAAAAATATAGTTTATTTTGTTTCATCAAGGGCATCAATAGTGGAATTTAACATCATGCAATAATTATGAATGTGAATTGACATGAAAAATATGAATATTGTGCTTCATCCCATGATTTGTGGTCTAGGTGTCACAATGTATCCTATAATGATAGGAATTAATCCGCATATAGTTTTGGGAATCCATGAAGTTTAATGAAATGTGTTTATTACATAAATAATGAATTTTAACATTTTTAGTAAGGAAGAGGACCAACCAACATGGAAAAAAAGTCTTGATTATTGTCTCATAGTCAAATTTATTATGACAAGAATGAATATTATTGGAACCTCCTTGGGTTAAGTGTGCTAGAAAAATCCTTATTTTAATAATCAAACACATTTATTATTTATGTTCTATTAATCTACTTGTTGTATGAGAGAATTTTATATAGTGGGACATTTTTATGATTATATGGATAAGTTTTATGTTGTGTCCCCATTAGCTGGGAGTCACCACTAGGACTTGTAACCATAAGGTTAGAGATACCAATGAGGGGAGTTAAAAATAGGTATGAGCTACCACCAGTGGAGTTACCACAATCATTGTCACCACTAAGGAATCCTCTCTAGACTAGCTTCCAATAAGAATCCACCATCAGAAATTGTAACTGTTAGGCTCTAAGTCATAGTTGGAATCCGAGTCATTGTTAGCATGAGTTACCACCAGTATGAGATATCTCTAGATACTAAGTCACCACCAACTTCTTTTTACCATTTCTATTTGAGGAATTTTACATGAATGGCCAAAATAGTATTTCTATTTAAGATATTTTGACCAAGTCTTAATGACATAATAAAATCCTATCTGTGTATTGTGGATCTCCTCTTACTAATGTTGCTTTATCTTTGAGAATAATATTTCTCTATCTACATGATGATTACTACCTAAAACACCTATGGTAAATTTGTGTGATTGAATCTAATAACCCTTACAAGATTACTAATTCATCTTCATTGAAGATAAATTAAAAAAATCACAGAATCAATTACATAAATTGATTAATACACTGAAATAGATCAACTAGAAAATTCCTACAAATTCATATGATCCTATGTTTTGTTGTAGCCTTCAACAATAAATCTCAAGCACCTCACTAAATATAATTCTAGGACATCATCCATTTAAAACATACTAGACGTTGCATCACTATTTTTTTTTATTTCTCTTATTCTTTATTTCTTTTTTTCTTAGAGTAGTGTGTTGTTACTCTGTTATTATATACACGGTATCTGTTTTACCTAACTGAAAATTAATTTTTATTATCTCCTTAATTTACGTTTTTCCCCACTATATTTTTGGAAGTGGTCCTTGTGTGTCTTAGGATATATTTGCTTTCCATTTATAAATGTGTAAGAGGCTCTTTAGCCTGGATAGCTTATAGTTTTTGATTTTTTTCCTGATATAGGTTGGGGAATTATTGGATTATTATTATAATATTGTTGGCAGAAGGTGATTTCCAATTTGATGGAATTAAGTATCATCTTGAGAATAAACCTTTTTATTATTCATCTTTGTTTTTTTGTTTTGTTTTATTACCAAAATTAGGATTTTTTAGCTATGAAAAACAATTACTTTAATGGTCAATATTAAATTGTGTTTATATTTTTTCTTTCTATGTAAATTGATTTAAAAAGAAAAGGAAATTATTATTATTATTTTAACTAAGACATAATCCCTAATTGGGAAATATTTTAATGTAAATATCCTATAAATATATTACATTTTTTAATTTTCCATTTTTAGGGGATTTTATTTTAAAATAAATTTTAAACGAAATTTAATATTGGGAACTTAATTCACCCCCCTCTTGAGTTACTTAGTGTGACCAACATTTGGTATCAATGTATTTTAAATTTTCATTTCAACTATGATTTTTTTTGTATTTTAATGATCTCATATTTCAATCAATTTTAAATTTTATATATTTATGGATAATAGAAAATAATTATCTATGACCACAAACTTCATTATATTATTGGTAAAAATTATTCTCAATGGAAAATCGAAATGAAAATGCATTTAGAATGTATGGGTTCTGACATTTATACTATAATTGAAGATCAGTGTGAAATACGAAAATATGTTATAATTACATGGAGTGATGATACCAAAATTTCATACAATAATAATTATAAAGTGGTGAATTATTTTTTTCTTGTGTTATGATGAATTTAATATAATATATACAAGTAAACCTTCTTTGGAAATATGGGATATGTTATTGGTTTCACAAGAAGGGATGCCAAATTTCAATGAAACTATACTAAACACATAACAATCAATTATGAAATTTTTAAAATTAAATATAATGAACCTATTTTTGATATGTATATCGGGTTCGATGACATAGTGAATATTTTTACTTCACTCAAGAAAAAAGTGACATCCAATGATGAAGTGATGGGACTTCTTAGATGCTTACTAGACAGATGGAGAGGAACATCTTTATCAATTTGAGAATATTGTGATGTGATTATACTACCAATCAATGAATTGAAAGTAATGATGATGATGTATGAATAATATTTTAATGTCAACAAGGATATCGATGAAGATGAAGCAAAAAATAAAATCATTAGCCTTCATTACTTCTATCTCCAAAAAAAGAGAATAGGTACAATCTAAAAATACCAGTGAAGAATAATCTCTTCATGAGAGTGATGAAGAGATGAACCACATGGACAAAAGATTCAAGAAATTTTATCAGAAAAAAGAATTTCCTCAAGAAAAGAACATTAGAGTAAATTCTGACATCAAGGGACATTGTAAAAAGTATGATACTGAAAATGAAATCACATTCTATGAATTTAATAAGAAAGGAAACATTAAATTAGACTATCCAAAATTAAAATATAAAAAATTATGAGTATAATGAAAAAATATTCAATAAATCCATGAAATAAACATAGAGTTCCTTTGAAGATAGATCAAGTGACTTGGAAACTAATCAAGATGATAAGTATGATAGGGAAAATAAGTTCTTTGTATCAAGAAAATCATGGGAAAAAACATTTTTTGCTTCTCTTTTTAATATTATAAACATTTTAAAAGATGAAGATAATGAATATTTTTAGTAAATCATAAAAAATGAAGATATATAATATCATTGTAACATGTTATAAGATAACTTTCATGAGATTAAAGATAAATCAGAGTCACTTAAGAAACCACATTCTTTGAAAATAAATATTAAAACCTAGCATAAAATTTAAAAATAGAAAAATGAACAGTTGTTTAAAGAGAACTGTGAATTAAAATTGACAAATGAAAAAATAATTAATGGAAAATAAAGATATACCAATGGTAAGAAATATTTAACTCAAATACTGGGAAAGCAAGTTATTCCCATGTATATAACTGACATAGGTTATCATTCAGTATAGAGAATAATTTTAAAAAACAATATTTATGTCTCGAACCAGTTCTACAAATTCATATACTACCAATACATACTCAATAGGACCGTATAATGTATTTATTTAGAGAAGCTTATAATATGTTTAGAAAAAACCCATTAAGAAATTATGGGTTTTAAATCCTCTTATTACTAACATAATTAGACCTAATAAAGAATGGGTACCAATATAATTTTTGGCCTAAACATTTTTTGATAGGAAACTTATTTTTAAACATCATGAAAAATACTATGGTATATAAAAAATGGATTTCTCAGACATGTGTCTTGTGAGTATTCAAACATCAAGAATTTAATCAATAATGATGGTGGTCATGTATTTTTGCTGATAATGTTAAAGGAAAACTCATCGTCTATGGCCTAATCATTAATTCTAATTCAGTATTAATTTCTAATGTTTTATATGTATATGGCTTAAAATATAATCTTCTTATCATTTATTAATTATTTGATGATGAGTTTTATTTAAAATATAAAAAAAATTACGTAATGTTTTTTATGACAAAAATATTTTTGTTTTTAGTACTTTAATAAATAATAGTATTTATTTTATTAATCTAAATTATTTATATTCTAACAATATTTATTACATAAGTGCCTATGATAATAAATCATTTATTTGTCATAAGATACTAGTCCATTAAAATATTTATTTACTTCGAAATCTAACTAGTAAAGGATTATTTATAGATCTACCAAATCATTAATAAAAAACTGATAGTTTTTTTATTCTGACCAAAAAAGGAACCTTCATAAGATTTCCTTTAAATATAAAAATGATGTTTCAACCTATCCACCTCTACAGTCCGTTCATATAGACCTCTTTGGACCTTATATATTTTATAGTTTAAAAAGAAAATATTATGTATGTATCATTGTAGATGACTTCTCTAATAAGAGATCAAGTTTGAGAATTTGAAAATATATACACCACAACAAAATGGTTATAATCAGAATATTTTTGATCCTGTGACACCACAAAAAATGGTGTGGTAGAAAGAAGAAATTTGAATCTTCAGGAGATAGCCCAGACTATGAAAAATTAATATGACATACGTTTATAATATTTGGTAGATTCTATTGAAACATCCTATTATACAATAAAAATAGTATTAATTAAGTCTCTCTTAGAAATAACACCTTATGAGTTATGGAATGATATAAAACCAAAGGTTATTTATTTCAGAGTTTTGGGTGAAAATCTTATATTCTAAATAAAATGAAAATCTTTAGAAATTTTCATATAATTTTGATGAAGGAATTTTTCATGGATATTAATCTTCAAGTAAATATTATAGAGGGTTTAATAAGAAATACGAAACAGAGAAAGTGTACATTCAAATTAAATTTTAAAAAACTAACCCCATTGCACCTAATATTATCTTAGATAAGCTTGAGGGTGATCTAAAAAATCATAATCATAATTTTAATCCTTTTAAAAGATATGTTAAAAAAGAATAAAGTTCATCTAATGAACTTCCAGAACCTGAACATGAATAAGAACATGTGCAAATGATCCCATCTTTTGAATGAATTGTTTGGAATCCTGGAAAAAACCCTTTATATATAATAATAGGAAACGTAGCTAGAGGTACGAAAACTAGATCTTCCCATAGGAAGAAAATTGAACACCAATCCTTCTTATCAAATTTTTAACCTAAAAACATTAATTATTCAATCAATGATGAATTCTTGGTAATAGATATGCAAGAGAAACTTAATCTACTTGATGGAATCAGTATTTGGGAACTTTTTGATAAACATAAAGACACCTTAAATATTGTCACTAAGTGGGTTTTTAGAAAAAAAATTGATGAGTTAGGAACTATAGTAAGAAACAAGGCAGTATTAGTTGTGAAAGGTTGTAATCAATATGAAAGTATTGATTATGAATTATCTTTTTCACTAGTACACAAACTTAAATCCATTATTGTACTGATTTCCTATGTATCACATTTGGATTTCAAACTATATCAAATGTATTTTTAAATTTAATTTTTTAAATGGGTTTATAATTGAGTAGGTTATTGTCAACAAACCCCATGTATATTAAATTCCACAACTTTTAAATCTTATTTTTGAATTAAAAAAATTCATTATATTGTTTAAAAAAAGATCATAGAGCTTAGTATGATTTTTATACATCCTATAATATTTCAAAAGTATTTCCAAATGGCATAGCTAATATAAGTCTTTTAAAAAACTAATTTCAAAATATGTTTTAATAGTAAAAATATATGTTTATTGTATTATTTTGGGATCTAATAAAAATTATTTATGTACAGATTTTTCATAACTAATGAAAAATGAATTTAAAATCAGTTTAATGGATGACCTCAAATTATTTCATAGATTTGAATTTTTTTCAAAAAAATGATGGAATTATAGTAAATCAAATAAAATATACTAAAGGAATTTTGAATCATTTTTTATTAGATAGCACAGAAAGTGGTGATACTCTTATGTGTTCCACAATTAAAATAGATCTTGATGAAGCTGGGGAATCAATAGATCAATATAATTATAGAAGTATGATTGGTAATCTATTGTACTTAACTACTAGACAACCTGATATTATGTTTATTTTGTGTATGTGTTCTTTATTTAAAGAAAATACTATAGATACACAGTTAATATTTATTAAGAGAATCATTAAAACCCTCAAATAAACAACTAATTTATGATTCTTATATCCTAGAGGAAAATCATTTGATTTAGTAAGTTATTTAGATTTTTATTTTGGTTGCGGTAATTTAGATAGAAAAAGAAAATTAGGAATATGTAATCTTCTTGGACAATATTTAATATCATGATTCAATAGGAAACAAAATTTTCTATTAAAGTCTACTACTAAAGATTAATACATCTCTTCAAAAAATTGTGTGCAAAAATATTTTGAATAAAAAATAATTTACTATACATTATCTTCTAATTTGGACATGTTCCTATAAATTGTGAAAAGACAAATGTGATAAAAATTTATAAAAATCCAATATATCACTCTCGAACAAGGCACATTGATGTAAGACATTACTTTTTGTGGGATCATTAACAAAAAGAAGATTGGAATTTAAAATTTATGGGAAATAAAAATCCTCTTACTGAAATCATCACAAAGAAATCAAATTATTAAAGATTACATTAAATCAAATAAGAATTATGAATGATATGTTTTGGTTGATAACCTGTCATTGGATATGTCACCATTTATGAGTCACTGATAATGAGTCATCATTTATGAGTCATTATTGATGAGTCACCATTGATGAGTCACCGTTTTTGAGTCACAACAGATGAGTCCCCATTGATGAGTCATCGTTGATGAGTTTTCATTGATATGATTTTTTTCATGAGTCATTGTTTATGAGTTTTCATTGATGAGTTGTAGTTTAGGATTTTACATTGAGAAGTCACCATTGATGAGTAACCGTTTACGTGTCACTGTTGATGGTCATAGTTGATGAGTCACCATTGACGATTCACCATTGACGATTCAACGTTGATGAGACGCCATTTATGAGTCATCGTTGATGAGTCATTTTTGATGATTCAATGTTGATGATCACCATTGATAAGTCACCATTGATATTTTACCATTGAAAATTATTCATTGAGTGAGTCCTCATTCCTTTTGTTATCACTATTTTATTAAATTTTCTATTTATTTTCTCAATTTAAATTATATTGTTTTTTTATTTTATTTATTATTATTTTGAGTCCATAAATTAAATAATTTAGGGAATTTGTCTAATCGATTCCCTTTACCCAAAATCTTTTGAACTCACGAACATTTTCCTTCATCGGACTGATATATTACATTTTTCTTTTATTCCACCTAATTCTTTAACAGATCATAATAGACCATGTTATTTGAACAACATAGTTTAATTTACAAGAGATGAGGCAATCTATGATGTTAAAAGTTTTTACCAATAGTTTGGTTGTTGTTTCAAGAAACCCAAATCTTGAAAAATGGGGTTTCCAAGAAGAAAATTAAATGTATGTATAATGGATTCCTTCTAGAAATACACAAGTATTTAATGTTATAGAATATCCAAAAATTGATGAATTGGTTCAAATCAATTCACTTTTTTGTATTTTCCATAGATGGTATATGATTTCTATCAGAATGATGAGTTTATTTTCAAAAATAAAGAGGATGAAATAAGTAGTCCCATTGATGGAGAAGATTTCTTTTTCTCTTCAAGGTAATAACAAAAGTGTTCCTAAAGTTTACTCATGATGGGTTATATGATGATATTAATAGAATAATTACCAATAAAAATGAAATGTTGAATTATGAAGAGGCCCTCTTATAGATGACATGATATGGTACACTGAGGAGACCTATATATATTGAACATGATGGTGAGTGTAAATTTTTGTTTATGTTTGTCTAACATGTATTGTGTCCTATAAATTATATTTCAACATAATTAGATATTTGGATGTTTAATTACTATTTATGATGAAACTTGGTCAATGTATCCGTCTATGTAGATTTCATATGATTTGCTTGTATGAGATCTTCTAGAAATATTCAAGTTCCAACTCTCTAATATACCCTAAGATGATTTCTTCCATCATGGATGATAAGGTCTTAGTAAAATAATGTGAATAAGTATAAGACACGTATGGTGGTATTTTCTTATCAAAGACAATTTTCAAATGGGTTAATGTGAGATGTAATTCATGGAAGAAGTTATAGGTGAGAGGCATTGAAAAATTGTATGATGAATTCAATCCTATTGATCATCCAACCATACCTAAAGACATAGTGGATCATAACATTGATATTGATGATTTAGTTGAATATTCTAATGATGATGATGTTGATAACGATAAATTTGAAAAATATATAGAATAAGAAGAAATGTCAGTTGAAGTAGGGAGTGATATGAACAATCATAAATCTCCTCCAAAAATTTATTTTGGATTTTTCATTCCACTAGATTCTCTAACAGCCTAACAATATCAATTAGATGAGAATGATGATGATGAAATAGAAAAATATGAAGAGATGTGGTTTAAGGAATCTTCATCCAAATCATCAATAGACTAGAATGATAACGGTAATTGGGGTGATGAAAATCATTCTAAGGAAGAATATAGTGATTTGTACCCTGAAAAATCAAATGGAAATGAATGTAAAGATTATGAGGATTGTGATAATGGAGATGATGATTTTAGATATATTCATGAAGATGACTAAAATGGTGGAGATTATGATGATCATGGAAAAGTTCATAATGGTGGAAATGGTGAAAATGGAGATGATCATGATGATCATGATCATGAGATGGTTCAGACTCATCCTTAATCACAAGTGGTATCAAGTACTATCACGGATGAGGACCAATATAAACATGATGAAATGGTTGTAAAACCACTTATTGATATAAATGATATGAAAGATACTATTGAGAAGTATAAGTCTCAAAAAAAATCTGATCATACAGAAAAAATGGATCACATAGAACCAAAAGATATCATATAGAAAACTCATATAGATATAGTACCTTCTTACCTGAAACTAGTTAATATTCTGAAGTTCCCATAGAATATATAATTTTTTCATATTTCAAAATGGGCCTAATTACTTTTAATGAGTGGGAAAACATTTTGGGGTATGTTATACATGGAATTAAGTATAATGATTCAAATGATGAATCAAGTGAAAATCATATCTTGGGAGAAGAATCCTTAGTGGATTAGATTGATTAGGCTTGTGAGTTACATCATTTTGTTCAAATAGAGACTCATAATTAGGTTGAGGTTGTTGTACCACATTAACAGAGAGATCAAATTCATAGACCTCATGTAATTACTTTGGATGTTGTAACAAAATATGACTTATAGTCATTTCAATCAAGTGTAAATTCTGATTTGGAAACCTTGAGAGGAAAATCTGTTTTAGATTTTAATGATGCCTTGAGATCCCAACAATCTCATATTGTCACCATAAATAAAGATAGCACTAGTTATTTGGTTGATATGGTTATCTATCATTTACAAGCAATAATAAAACTTCTAATTCAATAAATAGAAGTGGAAGGTATAATATTTTTTGAAGAATTATAATGTATGAAATCCCTAGTAGAGGTAATTACATATTACATATAATGTTTTTTGAATTATTTCATTCAAAAATTGGTAAACATGATTTATGCTACCTCAAAATCCTCTACACCTCATCTTGAACTAAAACCTATTAAAAAATATCTACTCAAACAGATTATTTAAAAAGATGTCAATAGTGATTTGGGTTATGTGACCAGTCATGAAGAGAAATTAAGAAAAACAAATCATCATGTGGAGTGAATATATGATATAGTAAGGGAATATACCATTAAACTCAAATAAGACAAGGACACCATAATGAAATCCATCAGGTTCTATTTGTCCAAAAATTTTCCAAAGCATGATATGTTTGATAACTTTAAATTCATTATTGGGAACTTGAGGATGCCACAAGTTTTAATGGATTTTAAAGAACAAGTGATTCAACTGATGGTTCTCACAAAAAGTTTTTAGATATTCATGGACGAGAAAAACTCATTCCTTAGTGCATTGGATAGGGGTGATAATAAATTTTTTTATTTTATCAACCTTATGAAACCCATTCTACATATATAAAGTATGATTTTAATATAAAGAGTGAAATATCTTGAGATAATAGTTCTTTAAAATACAACCATAGATACAAGTACATTTGGAACTATTGTGATTACTCATTCAGATGGTATTTTTCCTCCTCCATATCAACCTATGAGTTTATAACTAGTTGAATTTATTTGTCACCTCATACTTGTTCTTGTTCATGAACCACTTCCTCATACTACAACAGTCCCTTCCATTACATCATAAGTTCAAAATTTTACTACAACCTCAACCTATCATGAAAGGAAAAAAGACAAAGTCAAGGGAAACTAAAAGTAATTTATTAAGGATATACCTTAATTTACCTCCAACAGTGAATACGATTACATGATTCCTTAGACAGGGATCGTTTTCTCGTACTATTTCTCTTTCTATTACATTACTGAACACTTTTTCGACACTATTAAATGAAATATCTTAGTGTTCTTATAATTTAATTATAATTTAATTTTATTCTCTTTTTCCTAATCTCAAGGGGGAGATAAAATGGACATTAATTTTATTAAATGGAAATAATCTAAATATTCTAAATATTCTATGACATATTCAGTATATAATTATAATTTTTATCTAATTTGTTTATATGAAACATATATCTTTTGAAATGATAATAATGTTGTTTTTAACTTAAATACATCTCTTATTATCTATGTTTAATTTTTTTACAGATCTTATAAAATTCCTTGTTTTTTGTTCATAACCAAATGGGGATATTGTTACCCCCTACTTGTGTTGAGTGTGTTCGAAACATACTTATTTTAATATTCACTAACCATGAGTGTTTTAGTACGAATGATCTCCATTTTTTATGATATAATTTTATATGGTAAGATATTTTTTATCATAATATGGTTAAATGTTATGGTGATTCACCATCATTCGTGATTCACTTCTTGGACTTGTAACCATATATTAGGAGAAACTATTAAGGCATGTTACCGTTAGGTTGTATATACCACTAGAGGAGTTGCCTCTAGACTTTTCACCACTAACGAGTCACCGCAGAACTTGATACCACCAAAGAGAGGACATCAGGACCTATCACCATTTAACTCTGAGTCACTGTTGGACTCTGAGTCTCCACTAGCCTGAGGTATCGCAAGTATGAGTTGTCGTCATATACTTCTTGTTACTATTCCTATTCGAGGAATTTAAAATGAATGAATCAATGACTATTTCTATTCAACCATAAATTAACCAAGACATAATGAGATTTAAAAAGTGGAATTAGAGATTGTGTATCTCCTCCAACTGATTCTTCTATATCTATCAGAACGACA